>CAWTZC010002390.1:0-600000 GCA_963919715.1 Microtus obscurus
TTGTAGTCAACACAACTGAGAGTTGGAGATCTGAAGACAACTTTGACATAAGACATGAAGATGCAAAGTTCGAAGTTTGTCCAGCGAGATTTCCATTTTTTTTTTGGTCTGTTATTTCCTCACTATGCTCCCTTTTCTTGACAGTAGTGTATATCCTGTGTCATTGTATGTAGAAAGTGTGTGATCTTCTTTTCATTTGTACTTATAGACTATTACAGATAAGAAATTGCTTAAGTATTTTGAACAGGGTTGAGACTGTGGTAGATTATGGAGATTTTTAAAGTTGGGCTGAATGCGTTTCTGTTTTATCATATGGCTGCAAGCTGTGGAGTTAAGGGAGTGAAATGTAGTGGTTGGAATGAAAATGGCCCCCGTAAGTCCATAGGGTGTGGCATTAGTAGGCGATGTGGCCTTGTTGGAGGAAATGTGTCATGTTACAGGGTAGACTCTGAAGTTTTAGATGCTTAAGCCAGACCCAGCATGACTCTCTCTTCCTGATGCTCTCTTATTCAGATGTAGAACTCTCAGCTCTTTCTCCAGCACCATATCTGTCTGTACACCACCATGCTTCCTGACATGATGGTAATGGACTACACCTCTGATTTGTAACATAGCCCCAATTAAGTTGTTTCCTTTATAAGATTTGCCATAGTCATGGTGTCTCTTCACAGCTAAAGAAACCCTAACTAAGGTATATAAGTATTAGACACCCCTATTAGACACCGGAGGTTAACAAATTAAAAAAAAACCCAAGCTAAGCCGGGCGATGGTGGCGCGCCTTTAATAGCACTCGGGAGGCAGAGGCAGGCGGATCTCGTGAGTTGAGACCAGCCTGGTCTACAGAGCTAGTTCCAGGACAGGCTCCAAAGCCACAGAGAAACTCTGTCTCGAAAAAAAAACAAACAAAGAAAAAAAAAAACCCCAAAGCTAGGAATGGATTATCTCTATTGTTGGCCAGTAAAATCTCATATTAGTTGGTATTGTCATTGCTCTTAGTTACCCTCCAGAACATTATGGTAACAATTAACCAATTAAAGACACTACATGCTTGGATCATAGAACATGGAGAAATCAAACTGGTATTGACCAGGAATCTTCTCTATTGTCTGTTTATTGGTGAAAGAATAGTAAAACAAGAAGAAAGGAATTATTAGTCTTACTATATCTTAGAACTTGTGAACTATGATAATGACCTTCCAGGAGAGACAAGCTTACTTGTGCCTGGAAGTCACGGAGGTAACCAAGAACTTTTCGAATGGACTTAAGTCTTACTACAAAACTTCAGCACATATATGGCACCAATATTGGGATCAAGAATCTGTGGCTATCCAGTTCGCAGGGCCTATGAGAGAACCCATTATTATTATTCTGCTGTAGAGAGAATATTAATCCATTAAACTGACTTATCTTTATATCCATAGACCATGCATCCCTATAACTGCATCAGAAAAGCTTCTTCTTGAAGTAGCTATCAATTAACACAAAGACCTACAATTTTCCAAGTTACAGAGAATAAGAGATGGTGGAATGATCAGACCTTAGTTAAAGCATTTCTATCACACCACCTTCCACCAAAACCTCAGACATCCTTATGAAAGAGTTGGTAGAAGGAAGAGAAAGTGAATGATTACAAGCAGACAGTGCTTTCCAGGAACAAAAGAACAGTTGCACATAGGAATTCACAGCAGTTTTTGCTGCATGCACAAGACTTGTACAAGCTCAAGACAAACAAAAACCTCATCAAGAGTAGTGATTATTTTTAGTAGTACCAAAGGAGTTAGTTATTTCACAAAACATCCAATGTAATATATACTACCACTTACAATTTTCAGTGCAATTTTGTCTTATAGCTTTTAAAGTTGATGTAATCATCATATTACAGAGGCCTCACTGAAATTATTTATAAGTATTGTCTTACTCAGTCCTCACAACAAAGCTATGAAATAGGTGTTTTATTACAGTGAATTTGTAACTGCAAGATCTTGGTTCAAAAGGATATGTACATCTTGAAATTTATACATAAAAATGAGGGGCACAAACTTTCAACTTCTGTACTCTGCTGTCTAATCTGAGAGTCCTGTTCTTGCTCTGTAAGGCCACCACATATAAGGAGAAAAATAACCCAGTGTGCCAACAGGGAAAGAAACATTTTATGGTGACATAACTCCCTAAAATGATTGCATGAATCCAAAATGGAATAATTCACATAAATATGCACAGAAGTTGTATCTAGATAATTATCCTATAAATATCTCACGAAGAAAAGATTTACACAGAATTAATCAGAGTAGTTTCCTTTCTATACTTCAAAATCAACAGATATACTTTTAATGACTTGATTTAACCAGGAATATTATGAAGTCAGGTATTAGGAAGAACTACCTAGAAAGTAGATTGTGTTGGCAACAAGCGTTTTCCAAGAATTCTCCTTAAAGCCCCAGTGACTTCCTTATTCCTCAAACTGTAGATGAGAGGATTCAGAGCTGGAGTCACAATAGTATAGAAAACAGAGAGGACATTGTCTTGTTTGGGATTGTGGAATTGATGAGGAAGAACATACATGAATGAAGCACCCCCATACCACATCCCAACCACAGTCAGGTGGGAAGAACAGGTGACAAGGGCTTTCTTCCTGCCCTCATTTGAGGGCATGTGGAGTACACTATAGAGTATTCGCACATAAGAGGCCAAAATAGCAGCAAGAGGGAGAATCAACACAGAGACGCCTGTCAAATAAACCATGAGCTCATATGTGGATGTGTCTGCACAAGCCAGCTTTAACAATGGAGGGATCTCACAGAACAGGTGTCTGATCTTCCGAGATTTGCAGAAGGGATACTGCATGGTGTAGGTGGTAAATATGAGAGCCGTCAGGGATGCCAGGATCCATGATGTGGCTATCAGGAGCCAGCAGACCTTGTGACTCATCAAGATTGTGTAGTTCAGAGGTTGACAAATGGCCACATACCTGTCATAGGCCATGAAGGCCAGAAGGAGGTCCTCTGCACTGCCCAGTACGAGTTCTAGAAACATCTGAAGGGCACAGCCCCCAAAGGAGATGGTATTGTCTTTGAGTAGAAAATCGACAACAGCCTTGGGTGTGATAACTGATGTGAGGAGGAGGTCCATGAGAGAGAGCTGTCCAAGGAAGAGGTACATGGGCACATGGAGCCGGGCATCCATTGTGATGACTAGGAGCAGCAGTCCATTGCTGGTCAGAGCCAACATGTACAGGGCTGTGATTGTGGCACAGAGCAGTTCAGGATAGCCACTGTCGTCCAGAATTCCTACCAAGATGAAGCCACTTCCCAAGGTGGAGTTCCAAAATTCCATTTTGAATGATATCTTTAATTGCCTAGAAACAGATGAGTCAATGAAATTTTATTGACGAGTTTTATAGATCTGGTTTTTATGTTAACACCTCAAGTTTCCAATAATTATATGCTGCCTTTCTTGTGTATAAATAACTTTCCTTGTTGATGTTTAAATTCCTAGCTTTTAATTGTATCTTAATAAAACTTCTGAAGAGTGGTATTGAAATTACTGCTGGAAAGGAAGGACTCAGTTCTGGACTTTAATCTCATAAAGCATAACACATAGATGTCTGAGTACAGTCACACACAGATGTATTGTTACAAAAATACACAGGGTGCATCACTACTGCAGGACTCATAGATAGATGGCATCAGCATTCATAGAAATACTAGTAAGCACCCAAAGATAGATTAGTACATAACTGCACACAAAGGTCTTGGTAGAGAAGAGTACATTTCTATTGCTAAAGCACTACACAATGTCATCTTTGCAAAAACTTTTCCATTGCTGCAGTTTAAAGTAATGTGCATCTACAAAAAAGCAGATATATATGTACTCATGGGATTTGAACATGCCTTTATCAGTCCTAAGACAGAGCAATTGAAAAGACAGTGAAACACAAAGCAATAGCTAATCTGATACTGTAGTTTGTCTTTCAGTTCTGCTTTGGATTCTTTATATTGCCATGATATGCTAACATGCTTAACACATTTAATTAAATTAGAAACAAATTCCTTACCTCTAGTGATGAGAAAAATAGCTGTCTAACAACCTCTCCTCCACTTCAGCAGCACGAACATGGAGAGCATGAAGGAGGGCAGAAGTGGCTTTTCAGCACTACCTAGTTGGTTTGTTTTGCTAAGTTGGTTAAGTATGTATGGGAAGAATTCTTTGAAAGTCGGGTGTCACAGTTGTTCTATTCCTTCTTTTTATGTACAACTGTTCTCTGGAGACAGACATGACAGCAGCCAGCAGCTAACATTTTTTGGGTAGTGTCCTATGGGCTAAGCTGTCTTCTAATTTTGACACCTGAAAATGAGTAGAAACTGTTTCTATTTAGCAAGTTGCATAGAAGGAAATCCTCTAGCTCCATGTCATTTATGCAACTTGTCTTGGGTCCAGATGCTCAGATTTCCTTATTCCTGCTGCCATAAAGATCTAAGGTGTATGAAAGAAAGTAGAAATTAGAAGATACGTCTAAAGGGACCCATATATATGCACCCGAGAACTGAAGTGAGCTGAGGCTTTGTTGCAAAGCACATTAATTTGTCTTCTAAGCTTGTGGCCTCCTCTCTTCCTTCTTCTATTGATGTCTTCAGAGAGAATTACCTCCCAACTGAAATGCCTCCCCTGAACATTAATCTAGGAAACAGCAAACTAATGAATCCTCTTGGGTGTGTTTTTTAGTTTGCTTTTCTAAGCTCTCTGTATCTGGATCAGCTCGGAGGCCACAGGTTTCTCTCACAATGAATGCAGGAGCTCTCAAGAAAATGAACAAGAAATGGAATGGGCAGTAAAGAAAAATAATATAGGATGCTGTAAAAATGAGGCACTTCTATGAAAATGTCACATTGAAGTCTCTCCCTTTATATAATGAAAACTGCTAATAACAATTTGAGAGATAAAATTGTGGCAGGTGGTAGTCATACACATCTTTAACCCAGCAGTCAGGGAGGCAGAAGCAGGAGGATGTATGTGAGCTTGAGACCAGGCTGGTCCCAGGACAGCCAGTGCTACACAGAGATACACTGTCTTTATAAACAAAAGAAAAGAAAAAAAAGAGACAAAAATGTTCAGTATAACAAATAACTAAAATTACACAGTTCACAGAAATGTATAAAATTATACATGTATTTGTTTAAGTGTGCTCTCAGGAAAGAAATGAGAGATTCCATGGAGGTAAAAATTTCTTGCATAAAGGCAAGACTAGCAGTCTCCAAAGGAACTCCTAAATCTGACAGAGAAAACTGACTACACAGGCTTCCTAACGCCCTGCCTACCCTGCAGAATCAATTCTCTATCAAGGACATCACATTCACTATACTCAGCTGTGAGCAGGTAGGCTACCTGTACCCTCCTTCCCTTCCTCTATCCTGGTCTCTCCAGAGTACTCTTAGACATGCTCCTGCATGTCTTTCTAGCCTTTCCTCCTAGTTCATTCCAATTCACTTCAGACTCACTGACATCCATAGGCAGAAACTAGGAAACTCTGCCACATTTCCTGGAGCAGTATCCATGTCCAGCTTAAAAGAATTGCAGGCTCAGAATCCTTCACTTGCCTGCTAACCTATCATTAAACCAAATCTCTGATCCAGTTTGAGACTGCTTGGAATTGAAATCCAGTGTTCATACCATAATTCCAGTCCTGGTACCACTTTTGGTCTGAATCCTAAAACCCAGTGAAACCCAAAGACTTAGAAGTAAGCATCATTCTTCTAGTCCACAAACTGTCAGATTGGAACAAAGCAACCAAATTATGAAACACCCACTTAACAAACCAGGTAACTACATCAAGAAAACCACAAACATCATAACTCCGGATGCCTAAATCACAGCACAAAACACAAACAGTAACAACCAAGGCAATATGTCTTCCCCAGAAGTCAACAACCTTACTGCACAATCCCTAAGATAAGCAATTTGCCTGAGGCATAAGACAAGGATTTCAAACTAGCAATTATAAATATGTTTCAAGGACCTTAAAGAGGATGTGAACAAACTACCTTAATGAAAACTGTGAAAACCCAAACAGTTGAATAAAATACTGAAAAACATTTGAGACATGAAAGCAGAAATAGAATCACTAAAGAAAACCAAAACTAAAGTAAAACTTGAAATGAAAAACCTAGAATTCAACAAAAGGCCCAAAAGTATGTCTTACCAACAGATTACAAAAAAAAAATGGAAGAGAGAATATCAGATCTTGAAGACAAGGGAAAAGAAGTGGATAACTCACTCCAAAATATATTAAATCTAAAGATATTCAGCACAAGATATCCAGAAAACTTGGGATATATGAAAAGACTATGAATATTAGGTATAGAGAAAGGAAAAGAAACCCAGACAAAGGGAAAGAAATTATTTTTTAACAATATGATAAAATAACAAAGCTTCTGGATTAGGGGTGGAACCCCATGCCCACTTCTCCCTCCCAGTCCTGGGAACCTATCAGACTTGAACCTGTGCAGACCTTGTACATGCTGCCACAGTTGCTGTGAGTTCATATGTACAGCACGCTTACTTTGTCTGGAAGATGACATTTCCCCGGGCTCATTCCTCACATCTGACTGTTATAGTCTTTACACCTCATCTTCTGCATGAATCCCTGAACCTTGAGGCGAGGTTTAATGGGGACATCTCATTTAGAACTGAGTGTCTCAATGTCTCTTACTCTCTTCATATTGTTCAGTTTTGGTCCTCTGCATTAATTCCCATCTACTTCCATTAGAAGTTTCTCTAATGTGGGTTGAGAGAGGAAGTACGTCATTGGGAGTCATTGTATTGCTATATTCCCTTAGCAGAATAATAACGTTTTCCCCTAGGCCCATGAGCTATCTAGTCTCAGGTTCTTGCCCACTTTAGCAATGTCAGGTATTTAGATTTCATCTTATGGAGTGGGCTTTAAATTCTACCAAAATTTGGTTTGTTATTTCATAATATTTGTATATAATATTTTTAGTATCATTAAGTATGAACACAAAAGAAAGAATAATTCAGATTTCAGGAACAGTACAAAATTCCTGTTTCTGGGAAAGATGACTCTGTCAAACCACACCCAGAAAAAGACTTTGATTCACTCTTACCAAGGAGCAGTGAAGCTAGGCAGTGTTTAGATTTTTTAGCCCTGCTCATATAACTTCTTCCATAGTCCTTCTGTGCTATTTTAAACCATAGATTCCTACAAGAGAGGGGTATTCAGAATCAAATGATCTGCCTGTGTAATGTATTTTAGGTTTGTTTCATTTTAGATAAATTAATTTGACAATGGTCCTATTGTTTATATTTTGTGGAAAAAAAACTGAGTGTATTAGGGCTAACTCTTCTTTGAAAACGTTGTAGAATTCCTAACTTAATTTTGGTCACCCTTAGCATTTTTCATTCAGATATTTTATTGCCTGGTTCTATTTCCTTAGGGATTCTAGGTCTATTTAAGTTATTTATTTGATCTTGGTTTACCTTTGGTAAGTGGTATCTATTGAGAAAATCATCCATTTATTTTAGTTTTCAATTTTATGGAGTGCAGGTTTTAAAAGTATGGCCTAATGATTCTTGGTTATTCTTGGTGTCTGTTATATGCCCTTTTCTGATTTTGTTGATTTGAATATTCTCTCTCTTTCTTTTAGTTAGTTTGGACAAAAGTTTGTCCATCATGTTGTTTTATTCAAGAAACCAACCCTTTTATTGCAATGATTCTTTGTATTGTTCTCTTTGTTTTTATTTTATCTTCTCTTCCTTCCTCTTCCCTTTCTGCCCTCTCACATGATCCCCAAGCTCACAATTTACTCATGAAATCTTGTCTTTTTTTCTGCTTCATACGTAGGTTAGACAAAATGTACTTTCTTTCCAAGCACCCACAAAACAGCTACTGGAATCAAACACAAAGGCAGAAGAGAATCTTACCTAATTTAGGAGGACCTATGTGTAACCTCACACACTATCTGTTCAGGCCTAAGTCAGTGACAGACTGCCCTTGGTAGATACCAGCCCAGTTCTCACCTTCTCCAACCAGTGCACACCACGCTGGATAAAAGACTGCCAAAGAATTTGAAGATCTTTATTTTATTACTTTAAAAAATATGAATCCAAGTTTCCACTCCCTCCCATCCCCTCCACATACCCTCCCTCCCCACCTACCTCTAATCCTAAGAGAGGGTAAGGCACTTTGCCTTGTGGAAAGTCCATGGCCCTCCCCACTACCTCTAGTCTGAGCAAGGTATACATCCAAAGAGACTAGGATCCCAAAAAACCAGTCCATGCAGTAGTGACCAATCCAAGTGCCTCTGTCAGTGGCCCTTCAGTCTGCCCCAATTGACAACCACATTCAGAAGGACTAGTTTGATACTATGTTCATTCCCAGTCCCGTTGGAGTTAGTGAGCTACCATTAGCTCAGGAAAACTGTCTCAGTGGATGGACACTTCATGGTTGTGACCTCTTTGCTCATATTCTCACTCCTTCCACTCTTCAACTGGACCTTTGGAATCTCAGTCCAGTGTTCCTATGTGGGTCTCTGCCTGTTTCCATCTGTTGTTGGACAAAGGTTCTATGGTGATATTTAAGATAATCATCAATGTGACTACAGGGCAAGGCCACTTCAGGTCCCCTCTCCTCTATTGCTTAGGGTCTTAGCTGGGGTCATCCCCATGCTGGAGCCTAAATGTCACTCAAATGCATTGACCTTTGTTCTTATTCTCACTAGACCCCCAAGTGGTCTTCACTGTCATCTCCAAGAAGCATACTGCAAACTTCTTTCAGTTGCTAAATTAGTATCAACTCAATTATTTTGCCTCTTCTTGTGGAAGTGATTGTTTCACTGTCCATAGTTTCCTGGCTATTGGGAGGGAACAGACAATCAACATATTCATAACAGTATCAATTTACTGCCATCATTCTTAATTTGTTCTTGTAATGAATAGGCATCTTTTATAGACTGTTGTTTAGACTGTTTGTTCTACTCTAAACCTGATATTTGGGTCAATTAAAATTCATTGAGTAAGTGTTAGCCAGGATCTGAAGACAGTAGATTTACTTATTAAAAATAATGTTATTCCCCTACTTCTCATCAAGGACACCTTAGCAGCATGGAAATTTTTTATGTGTTGCTGTCTTTAACCTGTGCCTGTCAGGCTGATGGTTGGGTAAGTGACTAAGGATGTTGAGCAATTACTTAAATGTCTTTTGGACGTATTTTTATCCTTCTGTTGAGAATTTTCTGTTTAGATTTGTACCCCATTTTTAATCGAATTATTTGGTATTTTGATGTCTAGTTTCTTGAGTTCTTTATACATTGCAGAGATCAGTCTTCTGTCAGAAGTGGAGTTAGTGAAGACCTTTCCCATTCTGTAGGCTGCCATTTTGTATTATTTACTGTATCCTTTTTCTTAGAGAAGCTTCTCAGTTTCAGGAGGTCCCATTTATTAGTTGTTGCTCACAGTGTCTGTGCTACTGGTGTTATATTTAGGAAGTCATTGTCTTGGTCAATGGATTCAAGGCTATTTCCCAAGTTTTCTTCAATCAGTTTCATTGTAACTGAATTAATGTTGAAGTCTTTGATCCATTTGGATTTGAGTTTTGGAACGGTGATAGATGTGAATCTCTTTGCGTTCTTCTACATGTTGATATCAAGTTATGCCAGTGGAGTTAGGGAAAAACCTGGTACTAGGGAAAGTCCCAGAAATCCACAAAGATGATTCCAGATAAGACTCCTAGCAATAGTGGATAGGGTGCCTAAACTAGTCTGCTCCATGGATCAGATTGCTAACTACCCTAATTGTCATCATAGAACTGCCATCTACTAACTGATTAAAGCAGATGCAGAAATCCACAGCCAAACACTGACAGGCATAATATGGAATCTCTGAATCATTTTGATTTATATGTCCTTTAGGGTTAAGAATATTGAACAGTTCTTTAAGTTTTTCCCAAACATTTGTGATTCTACTGTTTAAAATTCTCTGTTTAAATCTGTACTCCATTTTTAAGTGGATTTTTTGGTTTTTTGGTGTATAGTTTCTTGAGTTCTTCATATATTTTGAAAATCTTTCCTCTGTCAGATGTGAGGTTGGTGAAAATCTTCTTCCACTATGTAGGTTTCTGTTTGTCCTGTTAATGGTGTCCTTTGCTTTACAGAAGTTTTCTAGTTTCATGAGATCCCACTTGCTAATTGTTGGGCTTAGTGCCTGTGCTACTGGTATTCTATTCTTGAAGTTGTCTCTTGTGCCAATGCATTCAAGCTATTCCCCACTTTCTCTTCTATCAGGTTCAGTGTATCTTAATTTACATTGAGGTTTTTGATGCACCTGGACTTGAGCTTTGTACAGAATGATAGTTATGGATCTATTTACATTCTTCTACATGTTGACATTCAGTTATGCCAGCACCATTTATTGAAGATGCTTTCATTTCTCCATTCTATAATTTTGGCTTCATTGCCAAAAATCAAGTATCCATAGGAGTGTAGATTTATATTTGGGTCTTCAATTTTATTCCATTGATCTACCGGTTTTTATGCCAATACTACCATGGTCTTCTTATTACTATATGTCTGTAATGGAGCTTGAGATCAGGAATGGCGATCCTTTCTGAAGTTCTTTTATTCATGATTGTTTCAGTTATCCTGAGTTTTTTGTTTTTCTTTGTAAAGTTGAGTATTATTCTTTCAAGATCTGTAAAGAATTGTGTTTTGATTTTGATGGTGACTGTGATGAATCTGTAGATTGCTTTTGGTTAGATAGTCATTTTTACTATGTTAATCCTTCCAATCCATGAGCATGAGAGATTTTTCTCACCTTGTGATATTTTCTCCAATTTCTTTCTTCAGAGACTTTTCATACATGTCTTTCATTTTCCTAGTTAGAGTTACACCAAGATATTTTATATTGTTTGTAGCTATTGTGAATGGGTTTTCTTTCCCTGATTTCTTTTTCAGACCATTTATTTTTATATGCAAGAAGGCAACTAGTTATTTTTTAGTATCCAACCACTTCACTAAAGGTGTTTATCAGCAGTAGGAGATCCCTGGTAGAATTTTTGTGGTCAAATATGTATAATGTCATATCATCTACAAAGAGCAATATTTGGATTTTTATCTTCAAACTTGTGTCCCCTTTATCTTCTTTTATTATCTTATTCTTATAGCTAGAACTTTGAGTACAATATTGAATAGATAATGGAGAGAGTGAACTGTCTTATCTTCTTCCTGATTTGACCATTTGGTAGAAATTTGGTCGAATTGATTTCAGTTTCTTTCTATTTAATTTGATGTTGGTTATAGACTTGCTGCATATTGCTTTTATTGTATTTAGGTATTCTCCTTGTTTCCCTGATCTCTCCAAGACTTTTATTATAAAGGGGTATTGGACTTTGTCAAAGGCTTTTTCAATATATATATTGAACCATCCTTGTATCTCTGGGATGATGTTCACTTGATCATGGTGAATGATCTTTTTGATATGTTCTCGCAGTCAGTTTTTTATTTTATTTTATTGTACTTAAGTATTTTATTGAGCATTTTTGCATCAGTGTTCATGAGGGAAATTGGTCTGAAATCGCTTTGGTGATGCTTGCATATATAGTTTCTGTTCACCTACCATGTTTTCCATTTCCCTCAGTTTGTGTTTTATTTATTGATTCTGTTTCCACTTTCAGGTCTTGAACCATTTTATTTATTTAGATTTCTTGATTTCCCCCAGATTTTTCGGTTATCCTTTCCTCCATTTCTTTTCTTTATGTTCTTTTTTATTTTAATTTTTCCATTCAATTATTTACACTTCCTTCCCTCCCAATCCTCTCCTACTCCCCACACCTTCTCCTCCCTCTCCCACCCTGCTTGAGAAGGGGCATGGAACCCTCCCCTGTGGGAAGTCCAAGACTCTCCCCACTACATCCAGGCCTAGGGAGCTGTGCATCCATATAGATTAGGGTCCCAAAAAGCCAGAACATGCCGTAAAAACAAGTCGCAGTGCCTTTATCGATGGCTTCTCAGTCAGCCCCCATTGTCAGCCAAATTCAGAGTCTGGTTTGATCACATGCTCATTGAGACTTAGTACCCCTGGATTTGGTGAGCTCCCATTAGAACAGGCGCACTGCCTCAGTTGGTGGACCAAGCCCTCGTGATCCTGACTTCCTTGTTTATCTTCTCCATCCTTCTGCTCTTCAACTGGACCTTGGGTTCTCAGTCCATTGCTCTGATGAAGGTCTCTGTCTCTATCTCTATCCGTCGCCGGACGAAGATTCTATGGTGATATTCGAGATAATCATCAGCGTGATAGTAGGGCAAGGACAGTTCAGGCACCCTCTCCTCTTCTGTCCAATTACCTAGCTGAGGACATCCCCATGGACACCTGGGATCCCCTCCAGAGCCAAGTCTCTTGCCAACCCTAACATAGATCCCTTAATGTAGATATCTTCTTCCCTGCTCCTATATCTGCCCTTCCTCCATCTCCACTCTTCCACTCCTCCAATCTCTTGCCAGTCCTTCCCTTCTCCCTTTTTTCTCCCCCTTCCCCCAACCTCATCCACACCCCTGCCCCCACCCCCGTGCTCACAACTTTTGCCCTGCAATCTTGTTTGCTTCCAATTTCCAGGAGTATCTATATATGTTTTTCTTTGGGTTCACCTTGTTATTTGGCTTCGCAAGATGATGTGATAGTGTACATTAGTGACCCCAAAAACTCTTCCTCCATTTCTTTAAAAGATTTTTTAATTTCCTCTTTAAGGGCCTTTATCATCTTCATAAAGTTATTTTTAAGGTCATTTTATTGTGTTTTATCCGTGTTGGAATGTTCAGGTCTTGCTGTGTAGGATAGCTGGGTTCTGATGGTAACATTGCCCTTTCTGTTGTTGATTGTATTCTTACACTGGTGTTTAGTCTTCTGAATTTGAGATGATTATTTTTTATTTATAGTAATTAAGTACATTATTTTGATTTCACAGTTCAGACTTTTCTTATAATTTTTACAAATTCAAGATTGAGAACACAGAGAGTTGGATTATTGTACTTGTGGTAATAACATTTTTATGAATTTCTCACTTGGTTTTTATTATCTATAATGGGAATTTAAAATAATTCTTTTAATTTTTTGGATTGGAATATAATTACATAGTCCATACCTTCTCTTTTCTTTCTCAAAACTGTCCCACATACCCTTATGGCTGAAAAGTTTCTGGACTCAGATAAAGCCCCTCCGCCAATGCAATAATCCAAATTAGACCAAACCAAATGAAAATAAACCCAGTTTTAATGGATACAAACGCTCCCAGATAGCTTTCCACCCCTCCAAAGGGGAGCCTGGAAAGAAAGACCAGAAAACCACTTGTTTGTTCTCTAGGGTACAATTTAAAAACTCTGGGAGTGGTCTTGAGCATCTCTGGGGGAGGGGTCATCATTTGCTGGGCTTTCTCAGAAATGGAGTCTGGACTGAGGCAACTCCTAGGTGAGAAGGACTTGGGATGGAACTTCCACCCAAACATTCCAGATTCTTTGGGTATATAGATGTCAGGGGCTGAGATGGGGCTTCCACCGGAATATTCCAGACTCTTTGAATATATGGATGTCAGGGACTGGGGTAAGGCTTCCACCCAAACACTTGCTCTTTTCAAAATTCATGATCTCCTTTTTATTAATTATTGTTACAAGATGATTTGATGATTTCATATTGAAATTATTGAAGATGAATTGAGCGGTTCCTGGATTAGAAGAAATAACTGGCTATTTTGAATATACAGCTGTACTAAATGTACTAACACACAAGTACAACTTCCCTGAAATCAGCTTTATATCAGTTTCAATATCTGATTAAATTAAATATCCATCATCCCTCACTGTGGTGCCCATTCCTTTTGTCCCTGAGCCTTGTTTTGCAGTCTGTGGGGCACCATGGTTGTGTTTCACTAGATGGAATGTGAGCATGTGATTTGTGCTGCTTTTAAGACAACAAACGCAGTGTTGAAGAACCATCAGACCTCCACCGCTGTGATGCTGACATCTTGAAGTCGCCAAAGATCAGATCGCTGTCAGTTTGATTCCACATTCCTATCAATTCCATCTGTTAGCTGAGATTTTTGTATGTAAAAAATAGCTTACCTTTCAAAACTACTAAAATTAAAGATTTATTGATTCCAGCAGTGCAGGTGGGTCAGAAACAATGGCACTGAGGTAAGAGACAGCCTCCCAGATTGGTAAATATTGTTTTATTGCCACGTTTGGTTCTGTGTGCCATGACTCCTTCCCTGCTGTCACGGCAGAGCTGATCCATTATTGAGATGATATAATCCCCGAACTTTAAATATTTATTATCTGGCCTTTAACAGAAAATGTTTGCTCATCTATATCAGAATGAGTATATTGCACTGAGATAAAGTAGATTTGACTTGAGAATAATGCTGTTTTGGAATATTTAACTAGGCAAACAAATTCTGCTATACTCATAGGTAAGTGTCTTGCTCAGCCATAATTCTAGAAACTTCCTTTTGCAAAGAATGGGAGCAAATATGAGACAGATAACTGGACAAAGTGCACAGATGTGAGATCTTGAACACTCAGTCCTAAATGGGATGTTTCAATAAAACCTTTCTGCCGCGGTACTCAGAGAACTCTGTAGAAGAGGGGGCAAAACTATTTTAAGAGCCACTGAAGATGGAAGACACCAATGAACCAAGGCCTTCTGGATACAACAGAACTGGCACACATAGGAACTCACAGACTGCAGCAGCATGTATTGGACATGAACAGGTTTAAGCCAGATGAAGTCCCAGAACTGAGATGTGGAGCAGACACAAGTCCCATCTTCTTGCAGAAGCTAATTGATAATTGCTCACAAAGGAAAGCTCTGTTTATTTTCTCCAGCAGAGTCTCGCTGGGTAAACAAATCACATTTAATGAATGACTCCATGATCAGCAGTAAACGGCCAACACAAAATAAACTCAGTTGTAGTTTTGAAGATTTATTTGTTTTTTAATTCCTTTTTAGGAAATTCTTATCTGGTTCTTCCCTTCTTTCCCCCCTTTCCCATTTATTTCATTTTTGCTATTTAATTTTCCTCCATGTTTTCCAAGATTCCTTGCTTTGTTTTTTAACTGTTTTTATATTTTTAATTAAAATTAACTATATATTGAAGACAGTTGGACTTTTTAAGAAGAGTTATAGGAAAAAGAATTTAAAATGGATGATTAGCATGTAATATAAGATGATTTCAGGAGAGTCACCTCTTTCATTATCTATTTTACAGTACTATGGTGATCATAATAACTTACTTTTTTAAAGAAACAAAATAAAATTTCTTAATATTTAGGTGATTCTGCTCTTTAATTGTATAAAGTATGTCATGGTTTTAGTTCAGTTAACCACACTGTGGTCTAAATGTTGGTATTTGTTAGCTAATTAAATCTACTGGAAACATCATGAGACCCAACTTATCAGATTTATAGCAATCATCATTTCACAAGATCAGCAAACTGAGACACAAAAATATTTAATTTCTAGTCTAAACATACACACAAGATAAAGAGAATCAGATTGTGAAATGAAGACTGTGGCCTCCTCTTTATCAATATTCTAAAACACCCCATTATGATAATTAATAAGAATAACCAAACATTATTTGGCAAACACAGTTTAATTATCATTTACATTTAAATTTAGTAAAATGCATGTGCATGACAAACAGAAAACACAGTTGATTTTTTATTAATTACAGATTTTTCTGTTTTCATTGAGGAAATTTATTGAATTAATTTTAGTTATTCTGTGACAATTAGCTTGAGAGATTAAGTGGCATTAGTAAAGACAAAAGAAATTTCTAAGCACTGTCATCAACAATTGTAACATTTCCATGAGCCAAACCTTCTAAGCACATGAATTAAAACTCTCATCTTTACTTTAAATCTCCTCACACAAATAATGTAAAAAACTGAAACCTACTTAAGGTACAGAGTAAATAATAGAGCTTCTAGTTCTGTTTTTGTGATCATAAATACAAGCATACATCTACTTTGGGAATGTGGCCTCCTGGTGATGGTTTTGATGCTTCTAAACAAATTCTTAAATAATGCAAACAACATATAAAACATACTTCTCTTGATATTGTTTTTCTAGTACTCTTTTTAACCCTGGAGGTTTTCTATTCCAAGTTTATTTAATTTTTTCTGATTATAATTTCATGAAGAGCAAAACTCCACTTCTTGATATCATTTACTGTGTCAGCATTGGCATTTCCCTCTGTGCCACCAAGATGAACATTGTCTCAGGTTAGAAATGCCAATGTAATTACACACATACACCCTTCATTTTTCCACCAACTTCATTCTTCCAAAAAAGTACAAACTATCTTCGTTGAAACCTTCTCTCTATTAATAACTAATAACGTACATTAAATGATGTGAGGGGCTACTAGAGATTTCTCAAGTTGAAATGAAAGCTATATCTCAGTGCTTTGTGAGTTTGAAATGGAAAGTGAATTTTTACCATGTCTTCTTGTAATATGTTGGGGTGGTGCCAAGCTATAGAGTGAACCTAAGATATATCTCTTCAAAGATTTTATTCTCTAAGAGCCTTTGTTATGTGGACTTCTAAGACCACAGCAATGTGTGCTGAGTGAGTTCAGCTTAAGGTTTTTATACTCACAAGACTTGCATAGAAGAAAATGAAACTTTAGCATATGTACCCTCTCAGGCAGACTATAACGTTAAAAAGGGGCTAATACAAAGTTGTTTGGAGAAGAAATAGTGAAAGTTGTCTCACGGTGCCTTCCTAGAGCGTGGGGTTTGCAGGCATGATATATCTTCCCAGGACCCTCATTAAAGCCCCAGTGACCTCCTTATTCCTCAGGCTGTAGATGAGGGGGTTCAAAGCTGGAGTAACTATTGTATAGAACACAGAGATGATATTGTCTTGTCTGGGGCTATGGAAGGAGCTGGGCAGGATATACATGAATGTGGCAGCCCCATAGAACATTCCAACCACAGTCAGGTGGGAAGAGCAGGTGACAAGGGCTTTCTTCCTGCCCTCATTTGAGGGCATATGGAGCACAGTGAACAGAATTAGTGTGTAGGAGGCCAGGATAGCAGCAAGAGGGGGAATAAGAAAAGTCACACCCATCACATAAACCATGAGTTCATATGTGGAGGTGTCTGCACAGGCCAACTTCAGCAATGGAGGGATCTCACAGAGCAAGTGTCTGATCTTCCGAGATTTGCAGAAGGGATACTGCATGGTGTAGGTGGTATATCCTAGGGCCATCAGGGATGCCAGGATCCATGATGTGGCCACCATGAGCCAGCAGATGCTTGACCTCATGAAGATTATGTAGTTCAGAGGATGACAAATGGCTACATACCTATCATAGGCCATGAAGGCCAGAAGGAGATCCTCTGCACCACCCAGAGTCAGTGCCAGGAACATCTGAAGGGCACAGCTCTCAAAGGTTATGGTGTTGTCCCTGAGCAGAAAGTCCACAATAGCCTTGGGAGTGACAACTGAAGTGAAGAGGAGATCCATGAGGGACAGCTGCCCAAGCAGAAAGTACATGGGCACATGAAGATGGGCATCCATGGCGATGACCAGGAGCAACAGTCCATTGCTGGTCAGAGCCAACATGTAAAGGGCTGTGAACGAGGCACAGAGCAGTTCAGGAGAACCACTGTTGTCCAGAATTCCCATCAAGATGAAGTCACTATTCAAGGTGTAGTTCCAGGGTTCCATTATATGTAGACTACATGTAGCTGCCTAGAAAGAGATACCGTCTTAAGCAGAAGTCTTTCTAAGGGAGTTCAAACCAACTTACAATTGTTGCAGGTCATTGCATAGGTGTACTGTATAATATATTGTTGTTTTATTAGTTAATTGTCTAATTTATAAATATCAATTTTGACATTCTATAATATCATGGGGAAAAGAATTTTGAGAATTGAAAACTACAAATAATTTATTTTTAATGTATCAGTATAATACTTACAGAGAAACATCTGTGTGAATAGATATAAGCATGTATATATTCTTACACACAAATACACAGGAATTGATTTAAATTGTGTTTCTGGTCAAAATGTACTTGTGATTAAAACTCAAATTTTTAAGTTTGATTCATAAAGAAGCTGTAAAATGTTATTACATTGTCATACCTCCCTCTACTGTTTGAGCACACTGCTCATTTGGGACAGAGGTATAAGTGAGAGAGAATTCTAAAGTAACAGAAATTAAAGGTGATTTTATCTTAAAGATAAAATTATAAGATCAGGACAAAGATATTTGTTCATTTGGAGACAATGATAACATATTTTAAAAAGAGGGTATGGATAAACAAACAGAAACAAATGGGAAATGAAGGATTTTGTGCTTGTACTATATGATAAATACAATGAGACACCAAAAAGATATTGCTAAAAAGGCTCCAGTTTATAACATCACCTAGAATTCAGAGCATCATTCTGAGCATGAAAAGTGGTTTTCTGTTCTCACAAATCTTAAAAGTGCAAAGAAAAACTCTGCCAAGCTCTGAATGCAATGAACTTGAGAAAGAAATGACATAAAGTGTGTGTGTAAATTTTTATTAATGTACATTTTTCTTAATTGTATAGTAGGAAATAGTCCAGTAGATAAAAGGAAGGCTCATCACCACATGTGCTCTCTTCATTATCATTCCTTTAGCACTGGCCCTGTACTCTCAGATTTGCTTCATGGTTATCTCCGATCATGATCATACAACCCTAAAACCCTGACATTGGGAGGCAATGTGAACCACTTCTTTTCATTCACCCTGTCAAAATTAACTTCCATGCATCAAGAACTGTGCTTGATTCTAGGGTACTGCACAGGTCTTACCTCAGAAGCACTGTCTGGAAGAGCCTATTTGCCTATTAAAAGAAGAAAGAGGCCATTAAGAGTGACTGATCCTCTTCCAGAAGACCTGAGTGAGTTAAGTCCCAGCACCATCACATCAGACAGCTCCATACCACTGTAACTCCAACTCCAGGAGATCAAACACCATCTTCTGGCCTCCAGGGGGACCTGTACACACACACAGTAGACACACAAACACATACATATAAATAAACAGAAAGTAAATATTTAAAATATAAAAAACATCATTAGGTATTATTAAATTGACTTTTTGTGTTCGGTTCTATCTTAGGACTTTGGGCTATTCAGCCTCTGGATCCAGGTCTTCCAGGCAGTGTCAACGGTGGGTTCACTCTCATGGCATGGGTTCTAGGCTGAACCAGTCATTGGATGGCCATACCCACAATTTTTGTGCCATCTTTACCCTAGTAAATCTTGTAGGAAGGATAGATTGTGGGTCTCAGGTTATGGAGGTCTTGCCTTGTTACAAAAGTTGACACACTCAGGCTACATGTTCTCTTTCACTAGGAATCAAAGTTGGTATCTAGCCCAGTTGTCATCAGAGGGGCCTCATCCAACAACTAGTAGAAACCCAAGCAGAGAGCTATAGTCAACACAGCCAGACATTAGGCAGAGTTCAGTGAATGCTTCAGAAGAAGGGGAGGAAGGATTGTAGGAACCAGGAAGATCAAGGACACCACAAAAATCCAACATAATCAACTAATCTTGGCTCAAAGGGACTCACAGAGACTCAACCAACAACTAGGAAGCCTGCATAAGACCGACCTAGGATATTTGCATATATGATACAGTTGTGTACTTTGGTCTTCTTGTGGAACACTTAACACTAGAAACGGGCTATCTCTGACTCTTGCTGACTTTTGGTACCTTATTACTCATACTGGGTTGCCTTGTCCAGCCTTAATATGAGGGGAGATGTTTAATCTTACTGCAACTTGATATGCCATATTTTGTTCATATTCACAGGAGGTCTGCCCTTTTCTGAATAAATATGGAGGAAGAGTGGATGTGGCAGCAGAGAAAAGATGGAGGGACTGGGGAAAGAGAAGGGGAAAAAGCCACAGTTAGGATGGAAAACATATATATTAAAATATATAAATAATGTATACATATAATATATAATAAACAAAAAGACACAGTCAAGGCCAATTCTGAACAGTGTTTCTGTTATATATGAGTTTTCAGATGCCATTTTTGAGCAAGATCTCATTATGTAGCCCTGACCTGGAACTGGCATTGTCAACCAGACTGGCCTTAAACTTACAGAGAGATACCTTTTATATATTCAATAGAAGACATGTGAATAGAGAAATAAAATATTTACCTGAATATCCTTATGCTTTCTGTTCCAGTCTCTAGATAAAAGAGGAGAATCAAAACCTTGGCTGCTGTTACACAGTCACCAGCACTCCAGATCCTACCTTCCTGCACTTCCTATTAGTCAAGACTCACCTTTTCTTCTTTTCAGTTCATTGTCCCTTCCCTCTGTTCTCTAGAGAAAAAGACAGGACATGCACACTATGACAGCAAGAGGGCGGGTCCATTCTTGTAGCTCAGTTTGACAATATGGGTCACCTCACAGCAAGAGCTTCAGCATATTCTGAGATGAACAGAAACAACCACCGTGCTTCATGAAAATGGTCATAGGAAATTAAGAAGATAAAGCTACAATTTTGGAAAAACTTTTACATGAGTGCCCTTCACTGATCAATACTCAATGTGGTCAAAATTTTTAACTGGTTTCAATTAGCTTTTTGGTATCATTTTCAGTGGCAAACAGACATATAGGGTACTATTCAGGGTCCACATTAGACTCCAAGAGTCCAGAAAAATTCAGCTGAACCAAAAGTAAGTACTGACTTTTTTTAAAAAAAAGTAAGTTTTATCAAGAACCCAGCCTAAGGAATTCTCACAACTCCGTTATGGTCACAGGTGGGGGATGATTTCACTTGTCCACAGATGTAAGAACACTTATGCTCTGAGTCAGAGTAACTAGAGAGTGTATGGCATAGAAGTGTGCATTTGATGCTGTTTCTAAAGACTTTTGACCTCCACACATTACCTGAGTCAGAGACAGAGAGCCCTTACCTCAAAATGCGTAGAAATAAATTCCAAAACATACCAAGTGCTTTGGGGTTCCTTTCACAACTGAAGAGGTTTACAGTGCTAAAGAGAATAGATGCTTTTCATGCAGCAGCTGTCATTAGTATCATAAATCATATACCCATGCAGTAACCACCACTGCTGTTATTCTTTCTGTGAAGAATATGGGTGCAAGGTCAGTTTTAGCTTAGAATCCTAAGGAAGAAAATGTCTGAATCTCTTACAATGGTTCTCACCTCCAAATTAGAAGACATTTCTGAGTCCTGCAATAAGATATTGACTCAAGCCGACTAACATTCAATATCCATGGCTATCACTGAAGTGTAAGTCAAGACTACATTGAAATTCCATCTATCATCAAGTCATTGTTTATCATATAATTGACTGTCATCAAGAAAAGAAATCTGGTATTTTTATCCCACAAACTGATTTTTATATCTTTTTTCCTATAAGGGTCAATGATCTAAGATAAGCACAAAAGGAGTTTGGAGAAAGAGGGATAAGCAGGGCTATTAAAAGAAGACCAAACATTGCCCAGTCCCGTTATCCCTGGAGTAATAAATTTAATATTGTCCTGGGGGAGATTTGACTGTCTTCATCTCAAGCGGCATGACCTTCCCTGGAAATGTTGCCCATGGAAAGTAGATTTAATGAATCCTCCCAGGCATATCCCCCTGGCCTAGAATTTCTGCATACTTTTTAAAATTGACTTTAGACTCTGAACACCTGTTCTACCCCACTTGCCCTTAAAAGGAACACCTGACTAAATATAGTGTACAGGAAAGTTATAAACATCAAGAGTCCACTGTATAGCCTCTGTCTTGTAACAAAGATGTCTTACTCCACCTGTGAGGGTTCCATTCTCTACTTCTCTCCTGAGCATCTGTGATGTGGGAGTGTCATATAGCAATCTGTTGATTTCATTGGTTCAATAAACTGCCTTGGCCCTGATAGGTTAGAACATAGGTGGGTGGAGTAAACAGAATAGTGTGCAGGCAGGAAGAGGAAGTGAGGTCAGAAATCATGCAGCTCCGCTCAGAGATGCCAGGCTCCTCTCTCGCGGGCAGAAGGGATAGATCAGCTCTCTGAGGCACACTTGCGATGAAGCTCCGACTCAAGATGGACGTAAGCTAGAATCTTCCCAGTAAGCGCACCTTGGGGTGCTACACAGAATATAAGAAATGGGCTAGTCCAGGTACGAGAGTTAGCTGAGAAGAAGCTAGATATAATGGGCCAAGCAGTGATTAAATTAATACAGTTTGTGTGTTGTTATTTCAGGCATAAGCTAGCCAGGCGGCCAGGGTGTTGGGGGATGCAACCCTGGTGCGCCCCAATTTCAACACTTCTGGTATGTGGAGGAGACGTTATTACCAGCTGCAGGGAGGTAGCCAAGAAATCAGCTGATACCAAGTTGTTGTGGGAAGTCCGTCTGTCTATGTGTTGCTTTTATTGGTTAATGAATAAAGAAATTTTCTTGGCCTGTGATAGGGCCAAAGAAAAGAACTAGGTAGGGAAAACTAAAGTGAATGCTGGGAGAAAGGAGACAGGGTCAGAGAGATGCTGTGGAGCCAATGCCAGAGTCAAACATGCCGAAAATTTGCCAGTGAGTCACTGGGACATTGTGATATACAGATTAATAGAAATGGGTTAAATTGATATAAGAGTTAGCCAATAAGAAGTTAGAAATAATGGGCCAAGCAGTGATTTAATTAATACAATTTCTGTGTGATTATTTTGGGTCTAAGCTAGCAGAGTGGCTGTGAACCAACAAGCAGTGGCTCCTCCTACACCAAGTATTCTTCATTGATCTCATGCTGTATTATCTTGTCCAGACTTAATACAGGGAGATGTGGTTCATCTAATGGAAGCTTGCTAGGTCATGCTTTGCTGATGGCAGGGGGAAGAACTGCCCCTTTCTAAATAAATAGAGAAGAGGGTTGTATTGGGGATGGAGGGAAGAAAGGAAGGGAGTAGGAAAAGAGGAGGAAGGAAATATTGTGGTTGGGATGTAAAGTTAATTAATTCATGCAGTAATTTTAAAAATGAAATATCACAAAATGAATTTCTATCCACTTTATTCTCCACTGATTAGTCACATGGCCTCCATTCCAAGCAAGCTCTACCTTCCTTTTTTCTTACTAATTTTGTTTTTTTAACAATTTCTTAATACATATATAGTATATTCTTAGTACCATCACTTACAATGCTCTTTATCTCACTCTTATCCTTATTATTCCACCCAACATTTCTTCCACACACCCATAGCTTTTTGTTTTGTATGTGACTCACTGAGTTTAACCAGGGATTTTCTGGTTTGCTACTATTCATGAAAGCATGGTGATCTCATCAGTGGGTACACAACAGAAGACATTGTCTACTCCTCTCCCAGAATTTATCAATACCTCAGTTTAGCAAGAAAGTGTTTGACCACATGGACCCATTCCTAAGCTATGACTGATTGTTGACTGGCCAAGTATCATCCAGATTCATTGTTGGCAGTAGCTGTTACTGTGAGGTCATAATAGTTTTGCTCTCTCCTGCATGGAAGTTATCATACCACAGCCTGTCCTCTTCTTACTACTAGAATCTTCATGCCTGCTTTTCTATACCATTCCCTAAGATATAGAGGGAGTAGTATAATGGTCATATTGAAGTCTGATACTCAACTTTTGCTTATTCTCAATGTCTTCAGCAGCTATATGTCTCTATTTCCTATATCTTTCATTGCAGAAATCAGTTTCCCTGATTAAGAGTGAGAGCAGTATTTATCAATCAGCATAAATATAAGTATTTCAAAGGCAGATTGGGTCTGTGTCAACTTATCAAGAAACAACAAGAAGTCTCTTCTTATGGCCTAACATTCAATCAGCCTTGTTTTTTATGACTGCTCTTCAGACTGGAGGGGGGGGTGGGGAGGGGGGAGGGAAATGGGAGGCGGGGAAGAGGCAGAAATTTTTAATAAAAAATAAATATAAAAAAATTATTTTATGTGTGTGAGTGTTTTGTCTGTATATATTTGTGGAGTAGTTGCACTATCTTCATGCCTAGTACCTGTTGAAGTCAGAGGAAGATATTGGTCCCATGTAACTAAAGACTTAAATAGCTATAAGATAGCACATGGGTGCTGGAAATTGAAGCTTAGTTATCTGCAAGAGCAGCAGCTCTTAACCATAAGCCAACTCTCCAGCCCCTAAGTCATAAATTTTTAACTGGGTTTACATTATTAAACATGATTTCCACCTTGTAGAAAATGAACAAGAAGGCTTTTAGTTACTCCTGTAAGAGGCATGCCACTACTGCCCCAGCAGGGACTTCTTGCCTAGCAGATTGATAATATAGGTAATAGGACTTCCAAGAAGGTAAGACTATTGGTGCCTTTTCTTTCCCTAGAAACCTGCATTTTACTTCTGTCATTATGTAATTTGGTCAATAAAATGTAATTTTTTAGCTTAGTTAAAGTTTAGCTTTTCTGTGTCTTGTACCCAAGGGGTGTGTTATTTGTAGTAATAGGGTCTTATCAACTAGGTCCAGTGAGCAGTCAAGAGTAATGGCAAAAGCATTGTTTTGGCAATATCTGAGACCACCGTGACTAATAATTATTAAGAAGAAACTCCATTCCCAGCACTGTAATTTTAGTTTAATATCTTTTAGCTATTAGCATTACTTAGCTAGTCAAGCCACTACCCCTTCCTAGGTCTAAAACATTAGTTGGTTTACAGAATAGAAGGTTTCCATATGATTTCCTATTGTACCCTTAATTTTGGCGAACCCTCCCTCTGTGCACCTTCACTTTTCCCATCTTTCTATCTGCATCACAGCTTGATAGTTCCAAATACTATTTGTTCTGTTTTTATTTAATCTTTGTTCTGCTATTCCATCTTCCTGAGAGTATCCTTCACCCCAGTGACTGTGTGTTGTTTTTCTGGCTTCTATAAAAATTCTAAGTTAAATGCAAAAAGCTATCAGTGTTTTCTTTAGAGTCCATTCTGCATCTTCACCTTTGATCTGCCAGCAACATTGAAATATAGTTGTTCTCTCTCTCTCTCTCTCTCTCTCTCTCTCTCTCTCTCCCTTTTTTTCTCCCAGATTCCAGACAACACAAACTACTGATTTGCCTGTTTCTACTCTTCACTGTCCATCTTTTGATTCCCTGCCTATTTCTGGGTATGGAAGTTCCCCCAGAGAATTGATAAACACCTTGCTGTTTTTCTCAGTCAAGAATCTTTCCTGAATGATTTCTAGATTGGTAGGCTAATGATACAAATGCCTAAGCACGTACATAAATCAAGTTTGATTATCTCACTAGCTCTCATTTAAAAATAACCAAAAACATATTTTTGATTCATCCTGTGCTAACTTTGTCTGGAACCAACACAACCCTCTGTAAATATAGACCAGGCCATGCTACTTTTCTACATAGATTCTTAAAATCTTATTTTTGCACACCTTTCACTCCACCAGAAACCCTGCCTTTTGTATTTACTTTAACCTCACTCTTTTCTTCTCCTTGGTTCCTACTGCATAGTACACAACTGTTCCTTATTTAGGACTAGTTAGCTTTCCACATAACCTGTTATTTTGTTATTCCTCTCTTTTTCCTTTGTTTTATTGTGTTTGAATCAATAATGTCTTCACAAATGAAGAAATTAACACATACATAAAAATAATGTTTTTTTTCTTTGCCTTACTATCTCAACAAGTAAGTCCTATTAGATTCATCTATGTAATGGATTCCACACATATAGTAGTCTTATGGTCTCTCCTACTTCCACCAATTCCACACATGTTCTTCAGCCCAAGTCATCACGACCCCATATCCATTGCTCGGCCACACCTTCCTAAAAGGTACCCTTCTTTCTCCTCTACCCCTGCCATGACCAGTTTTCTTTCCAGTATGCAGAATGACCTCTCTAAATACAAGCTTGTTGATCTCATTGTTCCAAATTGATGGGTGAAATCTCTCTGCCTATTTTGCACCTCTGAAATTCTGCCCTCTCCAATGCTAATGTTGTTTTTCTTACTGTCTTCTACATAAACCATAATCATTTTTACCTTAGGAAAAATATAAAAATATCAACAATTTTGTTATAACAACACAAAAATATGAGAATATGTGGGTATAAAGTCACCAAAGAAACACACTAATAATATACCAAGTTCCTAGTTAGAAAGAATTACATTTTTATTTAAAGGTGCTATTTTTGAGAAATAATCAAGAGTCAAAGTAGCCACCTTCAAAATTCACATGCATTTTAATGGATTTTGACATGCTAGAAAGCTGAAAGAATAAATGATTAAGAAAATTGTGACATATATACTGCATCTGAAGCTTTAGTAATAAAAAATGATGAAATAAACAGTCATGAGACTAATGTATATTATGACAGAGTTTTAATTTAATGAGGAAGAAATGAATAGCCATGGCATTAGATGAAATGGATAAATATTTAAAGCAAAAGCTACAATACTAATGCAAAGGAATAAATTGTCCTAAAACAAATTTTAGATATTGCTAGTATCAAATGATTAAAAGTAGATTATGTATCACCCTTCATCCTAGATTCCCTCTTCCTGTATCCCAGGCTCCCTTTGCTTTGTTTGTGGAGTCACATGTTTGGACTTTAATACATGGAATGTGATCACAGCAATTTACACAAAACCCAGTCTTAAAGAACCATCATATATCCACAGCTAGGATGCTGAAAAAAATATTCTTCAAATTCTTCGAGAACTGATAATGAGTCACTTTGAAACTTCATGTCTTCTGCCCCATGTCCCACCTGAATGTATGCAAAGAGTAGTTTACCTATCAAGCCACTGAAATGAAAGATTTGTTAGTTTGAATTGTAGAGATGGAGAAAGACACTATGGTGGCAAAGTCATATCACGTCTATTTATTTAAATGAACTTTTGGAGTAGCTTTAAATTTTTGATGTGAGTGATTATTGGCATGTATGTATGTGCACCACATGCATGTCTACAGAGGTCAGAACTGGAACTGAGGCATGAAGCCTGTGAGCAACCATGTGGGTCCTGGGACTGAAATCAGAGCTCTCTGCAGAAGCAGCAAGTGATCCTAAGTGTTGAAACATATTTGATTTCACACAGTCTGTGACCCAAAGTTGAGCAGTTACTGAGACAATATGGCTCAGAAAGCTTAAAATGTTTATTATTTGGCCTTTAACAGAAAAATTTTCTTATACCAATACCCCAGCAAGTATCATTAATTTAAATAAAAGAAAGTTAAAACTAAAAAGGTGAATTTTATATTAATTTATATTCTAAAGGAAATATATTTATAACAAAATTATTACATACTTAAATTATATCAAAAGTTTTTAAATCTAAACTAATGACAAATTTCAACTATCCGATCCTTTTTAGTTACGTTGTAGTGATTGTATATTCTTATAACTTATACTGAGAAGAAATATATTTAAGATATACCATCACCCCAATTCTGTAAATATTTATCATATCAAACATTAACCATTTATTTTCTAATATTTTTTCTTATTAATTAAAAAATTTATATAGCATATTTTAGCATATTCTTTCTCAACCTTGATTTCCTCTCAGATTTCCCTACTCCATACCAACTCACCTTCATATTCATCTCTTTCTTCATGATAAGAGTATTAAAAATATTTTCTTCCAGTGTTTCAGATTGCATAATGCAATATTACTGACCATATTCAATGCCTATGTAACATAATATTATCTTGTATCTCTCCTAAGTGTGACACTATTAAATACTATTTTATTCTTTGAATATTTCATATATTTATACAATATATATTAGATCATATTCCTCCACACTTATTCCCTCCAACTAACCATAACACCTCCCATATGAAACCTTTCTGAATTCCATATGTTCTTTTGTATGTTATTAATAACCCTTGGATGCAAATAGTGCTGCCCACATGTATTTAGGTCTGTGGCCATGGACTGAAGTATGAGCAACCTACTTTCAGTAGTAATTACACTGTATTTGTTTCAAACACAAATTTCCAGAGCCAACGGGTCCTGTTTTAAGAAATATAATTTTCAGTAAGTAGCTGAGAAGCCCCCATAATCACATTACCTACTCCAAGATTTTTCCAGTATGCAAAGTTTAAAAGGTTCCATGGCATCTCATAAATGTTCTTTGCTTATTATCTTCATTTCTATGCCTGTCCCCAAAAAACCACCAGTCTTCAGCTTTGTTTCATCAGTTGGATACATTCTGCAGCATTGAATTCAAGGAACTTTCTCAGTTGAGGGCTTTCGGTTGTGTATTCCAATATTTTCCTAACTACATATTCAGAAAAATTAACGGTTTTGACCATGTGAAGCTCAATGCAGAGCAGCTATACAACATTCTAGGTTTGAATACCAGCACTGTAAATAAAGGCTTTCACATTATTTTTAGTACTTATATGTATTCTCTCTCCAAATGCAAAATTTGTTACATTGAATCTTTCAGGGAAGAGATGTATGAAAATATGGAAAATACAAGTCATAAAAAAGGTTGAGAGGAATAGCATAATGTTGATAAGTTTACAAGAAACCCCTTATTTCTAGTCTACCTACCTATTTATAATGAAGATCATATTTTATTTCTGAGAAGTAACAATACAAAAATCATTATTAAGATGACCAGCCTGGTCTACAAGAGCTAGTTCCAGGACAGGCTCCAAAACCACAGAGAAACTCTGTCTTGCAAAACCAAAAAAAAAAAAAAAAAAAAAGATTCTCCTACTCATGCACTTAATAGTCAATACAGATTAAGCACAAATTATGAGGACCCATTACAAATATGACATATTATTTATTCAAGGTACACAAAAAACTTCTTGGAATCAGGCTTTCAGTGTTCACTTTTTAAAAAGTCAGCAACCCGATACACACAAATTTAAGACTAGTATCCAATGACGCCAAAAGACAAGCAGGAAAGGATTCAGTCAGTCTCTGCACCCCCATTCATCAATATTCTAAAATATTCCATAATAGTGGATAAGAGACACTGAATTTTAAATGATTAAGTTCACTTATATTTATATTTCAAATCAATAGAATATGTGTAGGTGTTATAAAAATAAAAGGGTAACATTATAGTAGGTATTTCAATGTAAACTGCATGACAAAAGTATATCTGTAAGGCTACACTTTTTTCAAAACTTCAAACAGCATACATAAAATATTTCAATGTTACTGTATTTCTAGCCTTTCAAAAACATGAATACTTTCAATTATGGCTTATTCATTCGTTTTTCACCTGTAATTTTATGCCACATTTAAAAATGACTCAGTTAAATATTACAGCTAGAAATTGATTATATGTTCCATGTTTGACCTTTTGTGCTATGTTAATTTAAGTGTCATGCTTGTAACATTAATGTGTCCCCCAGTTCAGGCATGCAACTGTAATCGTATACCTATTAATTTCTTCACAAACAATTTTCTTCTACAGAAATCCAAAATATTTTCTGCACACCTTTATTACTCTTAATAATTAACATACAGATAAAAGAGAGTAGTGTGCTTAGAGGCTGCTGGGGACCTCTCAGGCCAAAGCTAATACTTTGTCTTACTGCTATATGAAGTTGAAATGAAAAATGAATCCAGAACCATACCTACTTGGTATTTATTTGGATGCTTCCCAACTTCATATTAAGGTATCTGTATATACCAGGTATACAGGAAAAAAGTAAAGGAGAACTTTAAAAGTGTATGTATCATCTTAGACACCTATAATATTGAAGAATGGCTGACTATGACAATTAGGTTGGAGAAGAAAGAGTGAAAGGCAAATCCTCCTTAAATAGTGGGGTGTGCTGGCAGGATGTATCTGCCTAGGACCCTTCTCAAAGCCCCAATAACCTCCTTATTCCTCAGGCTGTAGATAAGGGGGTTCAGAGCTGGGGTGACAATTGTATAAAATACAGAGATGATATTGTCTTGCTTGGTGTTGTGCAATGAACTGGGTAGGACATACATGAAGGTGGCAGCTCCATAGAACATCCCTACTACTGTCAAGTGGAAAAGGCATGTGACAAGGGCTTTCTTTTTCCCTTCATTTGATGGCATATGCAGCACCGTGAACAGAATTAGTGTGTAGGAGGTAACAATGGCAGAAAGGGGGAGTAACAGAAATGTTACCCCTGTCACATAAACCAAGAGCTCATATTGGGAAGTATCTACACAGGACAGCTTCAGCAAAGGCAGGATCTCACAGAGCAGGTGTCTAATCTCCTGGGACATACAGAAAGGGAAGTGCATAGTATACACAGTATGACCTACTGCAGTCAGAGAGGCCAGGATCCATGATGTGGCCACTACGAGACAGCAGATTCTAGGACTCATAAAGATCATGTAGTTCAGAGGATGACAAATGGCCACATACCTGTCATAGGCCATGAAGGCCAGAAGGAGGTCCTCTGTACTGCCCAGCATCAATGCTAGAGCCATCTGAAGGGCACAGCCTCCAAAAGATATGGTGTTGTCTCTCAAAATAAAATCCATCACAGCCTTGGGAGTAACAACTGATGTGAAGAGGAGGTCAATGAGAGACAGCTGTCTAAGTAGGAGGTACATGGGCACATGGAGCCGGGCATCCACTGTGATGACCAGGAGCAGCAGTCCATTGCTGGTCAGTGCCAAAGTATACAGAACTGTGACTGTGGCACAGAGCAGTTCAGGTGAGCCACTGCCATCCAGAATTCCAACTAAGATGAAGCCACTTCCCAAGGTGGAGTTCCAGAGCTCCATTCTAAGTAGTCTCTTTAGTTGCCTAGAAATAGACAGATTCTCAGTGGAAGCCATTATAAGGGAGCTAAACTCACACTGGAATTATTGCAGGTCACTATAGGATGACCTACAGGAACAACATTCTATATATTTTCTGAATTATGCTCAACATAATGCTCACAGAGAATTTCCTTTGTGTGTGGCGTCAGAAGAAATAAGACAGATTAAACAATCTCTGGACTTGAAAGGTTGTGGAGGACATGGATAGTTGCGGTGATGTAAATACAGTACTCAAGTAAATTCTTGAAAATTAAATTTAAAAAGCAAAGACACATCTCTCTTCATATTAAACAGACACTGAAAGCTTATTTGAAGCCCATCTGTGCCAAAACTTAGAAACTTTCAAATAATAGAAACAAAGCAGAATTGAGTAAGGTAGGAATAACCAGAACCCTGGATCCTACCACCTGCTGCCTAACTCTGCATCTGAACTCATGCTGCCTCTCCTATTCTCTTCCTTGTCCCTCTAACCCCCTACTTAAAGAGAAAGACTAGATGGTTCACTGTTGAAAAGCTGAAGAAAAATCATTTCTAGGACAATGATGATTTTATTGAGGACCTCAAATCAAGAACTGTCAGCAGCAGCTGAAACAGGCACAGAGCCCTGCTAACTTTGTGAAAATAGTCAGAGGAAACCAGGAAGAGGAAGCTGAAAATTTGGAAGCATGTTTACATAAATTTCTCCATGTCACTACTCAGTATGTTTAAATTTCAAAATGTGTTTCTATCGGCTTTCCTTTGTTATTTTTAAAGGCAAGTAGTCATGTAGAGGGAGAAATTCCAACTGATAAAGTGACTTTATTTTGAGGTACTATTAATTTAATAATCTTCATTAGACTCTAGGAGCTCAAGAAATCCGGATGTTTCAAGGGTAAATACTGAGGCACATTGTCTGGGGCTTATAATTCTAATAACTCAGATCTGACCAGCATTTCACAATGACTGATACTGTCCCCACTTTTCAAGCTGGTGTGCACACATGATGTCTAGAGAACAGATAGGAATGAGGAAGAAATCAGAGACTCTTATAACTAACAGGCTACTGAGGTCCTGAGTCTGTAGCCAGATACCCTAAGTCTCCATACACATTTGCCTAAATCAGAGAAAGAACTGTTACCTACCTCCAAAATCACACAGCACAGATTCCAAACCACACTGAGTGACTTAGGATTCTTAGGAGGATGAAGCTGTTTAAAACACAAAGGAAAAGAGAAGGTGGTTCCACAAAAAGGTGGGATAAAGATTTGTTGCTGTCACCAAGATCAAAGGCCAAAGACTCCTCTAGCTGCTGACATTTGTAGTCCTTTCCAGGGGGATACTGGTGCTGATGATCATCTGAGATTCAGCATGAGATGCTCAGGAAGCAAGAATATGAATCTTCCATTATGACTCCAACCCAATCTCTATGGGAGTCTAGTTCTGGGCAAATTTTTGAGTCTATGAGTTGGGCTTTTCCTGTCTCATCTCTTGCCAGGGTTCCATGGTCTCAGATAAGCTCAGTAATAATTAGGGGGAAGAATTATGGGCAGGGCTGCTCAATGAAGACCAGTGCCACCTACGCTTGCTGTCTCAAGGGCAGCAGCAAAGCTCCAGTTTTGTCCTGAGGGAGGCTTGACAGTGTCATCCTCCCAGGCGACATATCCCATGAAAACGCTACTGCAAATTGGACTTTAATGATTGCTCCTAGGTGTGTTCCCTGGCCTCTCACACTCTCTATACCTAATCTATCTCTTTGGCTCTTGGTGTGAAAACCTATTCTGTCCCACATGGTATTGATCAGGAACTCCCTACAGGAAGGCTGGTGCTGGAAACTGCCCCAAACAAGGAAGCTCAGAGGAGCCTTTGTCAAGTTACATGGGGTTTCTCAAAGCCTCCATGAGGACTCCACTGTCCACTTCTGACCTGTACCTCAATGTTGCATGGAGGTACACACATGCACATGCTAATACTAGGTCTTCCTTCAGTGTCACTAATTTATTTGACCTGGCCATATTGTTTCAATTCTCTTCTCTATTTCTGTGCTCTCATGTATGTTCCTTCATATATTTTTTTTTTCCTTTTGGTTCTGTTTAATCAATTAGTCCACCTGTAAATCTTTCGGAACTGCCTCTGGAAAGTTCATTGTTTTTGTTCCAATTTTAAGGAAAAATAATTAAGCATGTGCTTTTATGATGACAAATAGATCAATATGACTAATTACTATACAAAAGCAACAGAAGAAACAAGTTAACTATTGATTTTTATCTCTATATAGACAACATACTCAAAAGGAAACGTATTAATTAAACTTGAATTTATAGTAGTGAATACCTGATAACAGTACTTAAAAGGGTAGAGTGTGGGCTGGGGATATGGTTCAGTATCTGAGCATATAGCACAATGGCCTAACATGTGCATTCCATAGGTCCAACCCCCAGTGCCACAAAGACTAGAAATAATATAATTTTGTTTTAGTTTTCAGTGAAGAATGTCTTTTACTCTCTGATGGGAGATGCCGGGTGGCTATTGAAGCAGGGTTCAGGGTTTGAATGTTTTTTTTCTAATCACTGGCATGACTGAAAAGCAAAGAAGGCAGATATAGCAATTTTTATTTCAAAACAAAACTAATCAGAAGAGATAGAGAAGATACTATATAATCATTTTTTTAAAAATCTATGATAAGGATATTACAGTTCTAAACAATTATTCACCAAACACAAGAGCACCCAAGTTCATAAAGGAACGACTACTGCACCGAAAATCATGCATTGACTCTCACACAGAGATAGTGGGTGACTTCAAACCCAGTTCTCACCAAAACACAGACCATCCAAAGAAAAACTAAGCAGAAAATTGCTGGAGTTACATAGCATCATAAATCAAAAGGTCCTAGCAGACATCCATAGGACATTTTACACAAACACTACATAGTCCATTTTCTTCTCAACAGGCCATGGAACTTTCACCACATACAAAGATACAAAGGAAGTGGAAAAGCGATAGGAAAATTTAAATAACACCCTATGTTCTATAAGATCATCAAAGACCAACAATGAATATCAAACCAATGGGAATGCCAAAAAGTACACAAACTCATGGAAATTAAACAACAGAAAATGAAGAAAAAACAGGTCAAAACAGATATCACGAGGGATTAAATACTTTTTTGAATTGAATGAAAATGAAAACAGGATATGCAAATTTATGGAACATATCAAAAGTGATTTTTAATTCAATATTTTTGTAATTATATAGTAGGACATTTATAATTGATTTCAAATCACTTCTCAATCCTAATATGCACTCTTGCCTCTTGTAAATTTGGCTATTTAATTTTATTCATTAATTTATGAAATTATAATAGAACTTACATTTTTCCTCCATCTCCTACCTACTAACTCTCCCATTTTCGTTAAGAAAAAAATCTACTATTTATTATTACTGAAAAGCAGCTTTCAGTTTCAGAAATTGCTATGCTCAGGAATATAGACAGTGATAGAAATAAAACACTAATTTATGTTTATATATAAAATTTATAAATGATCCTGGGATACATAATATGCTTTATAGTAAATTTGGCAGGTGAATGAAAGAACAAAGAACATTACTTATAGTCAAGAAACATGTCTGTATTTCTGCAGATTGGTTGTTGTAATTGATGTTTTATTGTTTGATTTGCTCTCATGCCTACTCAAACCATCTCCTGTTTTCCCTTCTCCATTTCTTTTAATTAACTTTGATTTTTTTTTCCTTAAGACTAAAATACACTTTCCTCCAGAAAAGAAATTTATTGATCTAGTTTGAGAAATACTACACAAAAAAAATAAATGTAATAGTAGAGGAATGGATAAATATGGAAAAAGGTTAAAAAGCACAACTCTTACATTTTATACCCGATGTTAAGCAGCATCAAATCCCCACAACCCCTCCAAATTATTTTGCAGTTATTCTCCTGAGAGCCCCTTTAACATCCTTGTTCCTCAGGCTGTAAATGATAGGATTCAGCATGGGGGTCACTGCTGAATAGAACACTGAAATCATTTTATCCTTTTCATTCATTATCTTGGAGTTTGGTCTCATGTAGGCAAATATTGCTGAGCCATAGAAGAGGACAACAACAATGAGGTGGGAACCGCAGGTGGAGAAGACTTTGAGCCTCCCCTCCCCAGACTGCATCTGGATCACAGTGGAGACGATGTTCCAATAGGAAATGAGGATGAGGGAGACAGGAGCTAGGAGGATTATCACGCCCATTGCAAAGATGGCCATTTCTGTGCTGTAGGTGTCTGCTGAAGCCAGCTTCAGGAGGGCAGGAGGTTCACAGAAAAAGTGGTTAATGACATTGCTTCCTCGGTAAGGGAGACGCAAAGTGAAGGTGGCATCTACCATGGACACAAATGCACCACTGGCCCAGGACCCTGCAGCCAGCTGGACACATACCCAGTGTGTCATGATGGTGGAGTAGTGCAGAGGCTTGCAGACAGCAACATATCGGTCATAGGACATCACTGCCAGGAGTGCACACTCTGTACATCCAACCAGAAGTAGCACGACAATCTGTGTTAAGCATCCAGCAAAAGTAATGGTCTTTTTCTTCACCAGGAAGTGCACAAGCACCTGGGGAACTGTGGTGGTAGAAAAGCAGAGATCCGCAAAGGACAGGTTCCTAAGGAAGAAGTACATGGGAGTGTGGAGTCTGGGGTCTGAGTGGATGAGCACAATGATCAGCAGATTTCCCAGCACAGTGAGCAGGTAGATGAGGAGAAAGAGGAAGAAGAGCAGGACTTGGGTCTGTGGGTCCTGTGAGAGGCCCAGGAAGATGAATTCTGTCACAGACGATCGGTTGTCCTCACCCATGAATAATTACTTATCTCTGTAGAAGAGCTTCAAGGAAAAGATACACATACATCAGCTGCTTCAGAATATCTACATAACCGGATATTTTATTAATTTAAAATTAATTTCATTAATTCAAAAATTGGAGTATTGAGTTCTTTAAAACTGTTTCCATGTTCTGAGAGACTGAAATTTTTTGGCCTGTGTGGTCTTTCAACAGAGAACCAAAGACTACTTTTGTTCTTCCCTTGCATCTTCTAGTGGCAATAGAAAGAAAAATAGCATACTGTGTGTTCCATCACCAATCTACCTCTGTTCCTCCTAATGAGTTGAGGGGCTAACAAGATTATATTCAACCTTTATGTAGGTCTGAGGAGCTAGCGTGTTGAGATGACTTTAATTAGCTATGTTTGACATTGTGAACTCTGTGATAATATTTATGAAGCCTTTCATTCACTGTTTGCAAAATAATTTTAGAGTATCTCTCTTTAGAGTGAAGAATAACTAGAAAGTTATACTAAAGGGGTTAGTATTCTATGTTCCTATTATCACTCTAATTTAATTATGTCCAATGTAAGCAATGTTCTGTTGGTTATAAATAAAAATATCCTGACTTTGGTTGTTACACTTAGCACCTTCAAGTCTCCAAAGTCTGTCTTCTGCCCAATTTTATATTTCTTTGCACATGACACCAATTTTAATCTATTGATATCACTTGGTGGCAATCAATGGTAACATTTTCATTTCATTCTCCTTTAAGCCACTTAAGTACATAATATAGAGTTACTATCATTCATATAGCACAGAATATAAATATTATTCAAATTGCTGGTAACTCTGAGTGCTTCTGACTCAGTGTCTTGAAAGTTTCTTCTTGCTTCTTGAAGCATTGCCTGTAAATGAGGTTAAAGTCTCCTTTGTGAGGCCCTTCTGACTACGGCTCATATCCACTCCTTGCACAAACACAGACACCTTCTCTTCATGTTGTACAGCTATCTTGTTTAGCAGAGTAACCAACAGACAGACAAATAACATTCAAGTGTACCTTTAGTTTTATTTCCATGTTTCATCACTGCAATGATTATTATTTAAGAGAGCAAACATTTAGAAATGAGACAAATATCCATTATAGATACTTTCATTGTGGATCTTTAAAATATCCAACCCAGTTCTTACTTATATGATGGAGTAGGGATTCTTTGGAGGTATCAGGGTGAGAGAGATGTAAAAATGATTAAGATACTATACACATATATGAACTTTTCAAAAATAAACTTTTTGAAAGTTATACTATTTAAAACATTTATTATTGTATATCTCAAAAAGAAATTATCATTATCATTTATAAGTCTTAAACTAGACATTAACATTTGTCCAAAATTACAAAAAAGATAATTATTTGTGTATATATTATGGTTTCCAACTGAGTATTTTTATGGGATTTTTGTGTGTTTCTGCATCCATATGTGACTTTGTGCTTTTTACTTAACTTTTTTCTTCTCTTTCTTTATTTTGTCCTCTTCTAATTTGTTTTTTTTTGTTTTATGTTATATAATTTATTATTATTCCTTATACCTGCTTGTTTCCTAAAGAAAAACTTAAATGTTGCGGATTCATACGGGGGTGGGGAGGATATCAGAGGTGTAGAGAAAGGCAAAACTGTAAATAGAACATATTTTATGAAAAAATAAAATTTTAAAAACAGCAAAATGGAAAAAATTAACTAAAATATAAAAATATCTGTATTTAGTTTCTTAAAAACTAGTCTATGTCCTAGAAAAATAGTACAGACCTAGTTAGCCAACCCATAGTAAACACACTGTTAATGAATAGTGGATATATTTGGGGTGGCAAAACCTAGCAGGAACAGGGAACAAAACACAGGAGAACTTTACTTTATGCTTACATAAAATTATCACTTTAGTTTTCAGTTTAGCCTACATTTTCAGTGTAAAAAGAGCTAATGACCCTATCCTATAGCCATTCTGATGAATATCTTGCATATCACCATAGAACCTTCATCTGGAGATGGATGGAGATAGAGACAGAGACCCTCACTGGAACATCGGACTGAGCTCCCAAGGTCCCAATGGGGAGCAGAAGGAGGGAGAACATGAGCAAGGAAGTCGGGACCACGAGGGGTGCACCCACCCACTGAGTCGGTGAGGCTGATTTAGTAGGAGCTCACCAAGGCCAGCTGGACTGTGACTGAAGGGGCATGAGATAAGACCGGACTCTTTGCACATGGCGGACAACGAGGGCTCATGAGAAGCCAGAGACAATGGCACAGGGTTTTGATCCTACTTCATGTTCTGGCTTTGTGGGAGCCTGGCCAGTTTGGATGTTCACCTTTCTAGACCTGGATGGAGGGGCAGGGACCTTGGAGTTTCCACAGGGCAGGGAACCCTGACTGCTCTTCGGACTGGAGAGGGAGGGGGAGAGGAGTGGGGGGAGGGGGAGAAGAGTAGGAGGAGGGGGAGGGAAATGGGAGGCTAGGAGGAGGTGGGAATTTCTTTTTTTTTTCTTTGAATAAAAAAAAATTAAAAAAAGAGCTAATAAGATTTTGAAATAAGTAAACCATTAAAATGAATATATGCAAGAATTTGAAACACACAGGCCAGAATGAAAGTAATGTCAGAGCCCTTCAAAGAGACACTGTAGGAGCCAGTCACAAAAAGATTCCTGTGGACTAGGAAGTAATACTAAGATTAGTATTTTTAATAAGCAAAATCAACTTATATCATTAAGTATGTCTTAGTTGAATGATTGAGAAAGTAAGGATAAATAAATTTGCTCACATAATTTATCACAGTAAAAACATATCACTGTTTTTCAACATGTTTGCTCATGCATTTCACACAGATTGATATAAATAAATGAGCATATATGTTTAAAAATAAGCATGTGATTTATTGACTTTATGGAATACAAAATGTCTAAATCTGACTACAAAGATTCAAAATTCAAAAGAAACTGATAACTTTCAATTGAATAATTTAACTATATTTTATCACAAAGCCCAATGAGAAGAAAGACATAAAAAATAACTGTGACAGATAGCAGAGCAAATATTAAGAACCTTTTAAGGAGTCTGCAATAATAAACTAATAAAGAAAAAGTAATAATTACTGTGGAATAAATAAAAATATGACTGGTAGTTCTTAATAGATTCAATTCTCAGTATAATTTAACACATCCAAATTAAAATTAGATGCCTCAGAGAGTCACCACCTGATGGATAATATTTGTAAATATATGATATGAAAATTAGGTATGTCCAATTACTGAAAATGCAAACTACTACGATTAGTATAAGTATTGTTTATATACATAGACAAGACCTGAAAATGAACATCTTCCTCTGTAATTGTCTCTTTCAAGTAAGTAGTAATAATGAATTTCTGAGCGTGATGGGATTACAACTCACAAATCTCTTCAATTTTGTATGATTTTATTACCTGAATACTCAACAACAAAGAAAACTTTTGTATTTGTAAACAGACAATAAATAATACTTCTCACTGGATCCTTAAGAATCTAGCTCTTCCTTATTCCGTCACTGTCCCTCTTTTCAGCCCCCTCTCTACATTCCGAAACTTTGTAAATATCTACTGTAAGTTGATGTTGGGTGGAGACCTCATTTTTAATTCTCTGTCTCTACTCATCTACCTTTCTGAAGAGAATTAAAATGAACTTCAAATTAAAAGCATGAATTTTCTAGAGCTACAATGTCTAAATTAGAATCAGGTTCTCTAGATGCATGATTTGTGTTCTTAATTACAGTACTCACCCTTTCTTCCCAAGAACCTGGTAATGTCAAACAAGGGTTGATGGTGGAACCATGCAAAGTGAAATCTGCCCTACTTTCATTATGCTCCCAGGCATGTCCGTCGTGGGCTTCATACAGTCAAGGAGAGTAGGGAATGCAGCCCAACATGATTATTAATTTCTAAATATTACTTATAATGAGATCAGTTGAGATTGTTTTCTGGAACTCATTTGTTTGATTCCCTATTATAAACTTGTAGGTAACAGGGTGGTGTTGCACAGTGAAAAGGCTGGCAACCTGTGGGCATTATAAACACACTCACAACCTCTCTTGAAGAGACGTTATGTTGCTTTTTATTTGATATGATTCTTATTAATTTGTTCAAATATTTTTAAAGAAGAAAAAAGGATAATAACACAAGTTACAATAGAAATGTTCTGGTTTGTCCTGTTTAGGTATAAAAAGAAGGAAATTCTGCCATAATCTACTTTATAGATAAGCTTTAATGATCTACTATACAAAGTGAAATAGAGAAGTCACAAAATACAAACACTCTGATTCTCTCATGTGCTATCTAAAATTATCAGGTTAAAAACAAAACAGTGACTGTGTGCATGAAGACTAGTGTAGTTTTGTTCGATCTTTAGAATTTCAGATTTATAAAGTGAAAACGTTGCAGAGCTATCAGTCATATATCATGAGTATAAATAAAACACTACCAAATTTTGTAATTAATGGGGTGAAGAGGATAAATATTGCTGTTATTGTTGTTTTTATCCACAATGTCTTTAAGTAATTTTTGCCAGAGTAAAGGGGAAAAGTTGTACAGACTCCATGATCCTTTTATTTCTGTATTTTTGTCTGTGTACTCATTGTTGATTTCATCATATCCACATTCAGAACTCTGTGCTGATGCATTTATGAGGCACATCATGACTCCTGAAATATTTTCAATCTCATTTACCTCCTAAGTATAGTGTAATTGTGAACATATTTTTTATCAAAGCAAAGTTCTCATCTCTTCTCATAGCATCTTAATTTTCTATGGCATTTGGTGTATTTAAGTGGAAATATTTCTTATAACCTCACCTGGTTTTGGTTGTTGAAATTCTATATTAGGGCCTTTGGTTTTGTAACTTACCACATCTTCACCATTATCATCTAACATATCTTGAACTTTTGAATGGTGTTTTTATGTCATTGTGTTATACCATCATGATTGGATAGGAAAATCACAATTAATTGTTATTTGTACTGCTACAGAATTTGAATGTTTATCTTGAATTATAATTGAAACACACTGAACTTGTGGTGTACTGCTTGATAGTAATCAGGTTACTTAATATACACATAGTAATCATTCAATTCATCTTCTAACATTAGAAAACTGAATATCCAGGTTCTAGCACAGAGTAAACTATTTATGGGTAACATGACCATTATGAACTCTCAAAAGCAAACTCCTTGTGTAAAGGAAGTTTAACACTTTTGATCATCCTTACCTACATCTCTTCTCAACTTCCTGTCATCCCCTAAATGTTCCTGTCATGACTTTAGACAATATATACTGCATAAATATTTACCTTTCTCTCACTCTCTGTCTCAGACAAAAATACTCTCTGAGTCTTCAAAACAGTCTTTAAAGGGGTTGTTCTTGTCCTATTGACTCTTTTTTTATTACAGTGGATATAACTACTTACTAAAGTTTTCTACTCAGTGTACAGGCAGATTGGCTATTATTTTCACAAAATCTATAAAATGTTTGTACATATGTCTCAAAGGCAATTTTAAGACTATCTAATATATGCTTCCATGATCTTAAAGTGGGTTACTGCTTCTACATTCTTTAAATATACATTTATTTCTATAAATTGTATTTCAAAATTGTCTGACATGTACTACAGGTTTAATAAAATAAAGATTACTGAAATAATAAAGAGTCTCATGCTGACACATATACAATAATATATATTTAATTAAAATACTATTTTTGAAAAAAGGGAAGATGTGTACTAACTCATTTCTCACGGTTTTTTTTTTTTTTGAGTGTAGGAGACTCAGGCTGAATACTGGACATGACTGATTCAAAATTCGAATTGTGAAAGAAAGTGAGAAAGGAACACAAAAGTGGAGACATTGGCGGAACAAGAGGCAGAGGAGAATATAGAAGCTCAGAAGTAAAAGCCAAGAAGAGCAGAGGATAAAGAAGCTTCCTATGGTAAGGAATGAAAAATCAGACTCACTGGAAAGAGTAACTCCCCTCACCATCTTCCTAACCTCACCTGGGAGTTGTGAACAGAGCACAGTGAGACCAGTGATGGATGGAGAGTGACAAACAGAGTGTGGTTTCTGCAGCCTGTTTCCTTTTCTTAACAAGTAACCTCCATTGCCGTTTCCCAAATACAGTGGGACTGGGACATCATCTGTGCTGTGAGTCTTACTCACAAGGATGATGTTTATGCAGAGATGAATCACAAATTCAACTACCAGCCTGGAGGAGGTTCTTCCAGGAAGTCTTCAAACCAGAGGTCCTAAAAGTTATTATTTCCAGATCACTCCATGGAGCATTTGGGCTGTTAGCTTTTTAGAAATCATTCTCCAAGAATAGTCCCCAGGGGAATTCAAAATCCTCTTCAGTAAACTGAGATACTTGACTCTCATCTGATTAGAAGCCAAGATACCCTGTGATCATCTGGGATCTCAAGTCTTTGAATTCTTAAATGCACCTGAGAGAATTATACTCGTGCCTTAGTATCTTCAGGGAATTTGTTTCAGTATGTCTTCAGATATCAAAATTCTAGAATGCTCATCTCTTTTATAGTTAACTAATATTTTCTCATAACCTCTGCATATACTCCCTTACACTTTATTTTCTCTATTTCTTATAATACATAGAATAATCTTCAATATATAATAATATTATATATAATAATAATAACTTCAACATATATATTGATTTTTCATTTGTAAATCTGTGGATGCAGAATATGTAGGTAGGAGGGACAGATAGTGGGACTGTTCAACTTCTGGATGGTTCTCCCAAATTAAGAGATTTCAGAGGATGTCAAACTATCCATTTTCTGCACTTGTGCCTAAAATGCCCCAATCTCTTAATAGTCACATGGGGAAAACATGCCACAAGTATTGATACAGAAAGGGATGCCCTCACTTTTAGATGGAGGCTTCACTAGACCCTATGAAACAGATTAGAACAAGATTCTGGTCAACATACAAGCTTCTGTGGTGAACCACAGTCTGGACAATGTTTGGTTCCAAACACATTTAAAACTAGAAAAAAAAAACAGATTTATGACCCAAGGAGTTTGAAAAATAGTCATCTAGATGACAAGATGAATGACAACACCCTTGATCACATTAAGAAATACAGGAGAAAGGACAAATTTATTAGTTCTAAATGAAACATTTATATAATGAACAATAATAAATTCCAAGAGAAGATCAAGGAACAGGTCCCACAGAAAACAATAAGCATGAAAATAAACAACGGACTTGGAAAATGAGGTGAAGATAGGAAAAATTAAATGAGCAAGAAGCATTTTTCCCACACAGTGATTTGTGCCATGTAAAGACAGCATCCAAAAATTATGGGAGTAATCTTTACCTTATTGTAATAGTCAAAACATTGTCTTAATTTTTTGGTCTAACTTTTACTTTTCTGGTAGCACAATCATTTCCCTTGTTGTCCACTGTATAAGTCAGAGATCTCATGAACTTCTTAAGCTTCTTGTCTCAGGTGGCAGTAGTCTGTTAGTTGTATTTCAAAACAGTATAAGTCACTAAAAAGAGTTCCAATATAAAACTAGCGGAGATATCCAAACCAAAAGAAAAACACAAAAAAGCACTGTGACTCCTTCATAAGATCATTTCCACTCCTCAACTATCAAAATCATTGATGCCAGGATGTACAAATTCTAGATGAAAGTCAGATAAGTTGATAAAAGTATGGTACTAAAAGTAGCCCGTGAATGATATTAAATGAGTAAAAATTAGCACATGAATGAAGTACAGAAGTTGGCCCATGATCAAGGAGGAAAGTCACCAAGGAAAGAAAAACGCTCAGCAAAACTGATGTGAATCAACAAGAATGGAAAAACAACAACAATTCGAAAGAGTCAATGATATTTAGAATTTGAGAACAAAGTAGAAATGTGGTGTGGGAAACTCTTCTGTATATGTGTTAATGTATAAAGAAGCTGCTTTGACCTATAAGGGCAGAATAGAACTAGGCAGGAAAACTAAACTGAATGCTGAGAGAAAGAAGGTGGAGTCAGTAAAAAGCCATGTAGCCACTGTGGGGCAATCACCTGTGTTGGAGCCTATTGAAACATTGCTGGTAGGCCACGACCTCGTGGTGATGCACAGATGGAGATGGGTTAGTTTAAAATATAAGAGCCAGAAATATGTTTAAGCTATCAGCCAAATAATATTGCAAATAATATAGTTTCTGTGTGATTATTTCATGGTCTGGGCAGCCGGAAACGAACAAGCAGTCTCCACCTACAGAAATGTTGTAAATAAAATGGCCTCTGTAAATCAAGAAAAAACATAGTGGAAGCATGACCCATAGACTCGCCCAAGTAAAAGGAAGAATGCCTTACCCATAAAGTTCTGACTGAAAGCCAGAATACTGATCCAATCACACTTACCCTGAGTGACCTGTGATGATGAAGAACCTCCTTCATCCAGTTGAATTTGAGAGGCTGGACAAGGCTGGGCATAGCATTGGGTACCAAAAGGTGTGCACCCCCAGATCTCTCCTCCCTTGCTGTGACAGCTGAATGCTGGATTCTGTTCCTGTTCCCTGCTGTGATCGGTGAGTACCCCCTTAAATAAAGAATGCCTTATTATACCCTATTTGGAGCTAGTTTGGGATTACTTAATTCACGTTCCCCTTCAGCTGGCTGCCCAACATGGGAATGAGTTCATGTTCCCATTGTGATCTGTGAGTCTCCCCTTAAATAAAGAACTCCTTATTATACCCTATTAGGAGCTACAATGGAATTACTTTATTCACGTTCTCCTTCTGGTGCATTCCCCTTCACTGTAGATTTCCTAATACTATGGCTACAAATCTGAAATGCATACACAATAGCTAGTAGAAGATCTAGACTAGGTTCCCACCAACTGATGAATAGGTAAAGAAAATGTTTCATATAAACATAATGAAATTTTACTCAGCCATAAAGAAGGATTAAACTATGCCATTTGTAATAAAATGCATAAAACTTGAGATTACATGTTCAATGAAATAAGACTGACTCAGAAACATAAATATTGCATTATTCATTTCTAAGTAGAGCCTTCATTTGATATTACGACATATCAGAAGGTAAAATACCAGCAATGAATTATGTTAGAGACACAAGCAGATGGCAAAAGAGAGAAGAAAGACAAGGTGCTGTATATTTTCTTTCATGTGCAAAAATATGTATATGTGTGTATGTGCATGCATATGCATGTCTGTGTGTGTGCACTAAAATGGGGACTATTTGGAAATGGAAAAGATCAGTAAGAGAGGGAAGTGAACAGAAAAGACAGGGAGATTTGATAATTAACTTAAGTGAAGTACAATGAAAATGTTATAATGCAATCCATTAGTTTATATCCTAACTAATAAACATTATCATAAAAATATCAATAATAGAACAATGCTTCTTCCGCAGTTGTCAGAATGTGTGCAGTGTATTGTGTGTCACAGTCGAGGGATAGTCTGAGGCGATCAGCAAGACTCATTTGCAGGTGCATCCACAGGCAGGCACATGAGACAATGTGTTGGTTTGTTTTTGTTGGTTCATTAGTTTTTGTTTGCCTGTTTAAGAGAGAAAGAAAGAATGGGTAGAGATTGGTGAGTATAGAGTTAGAGAAGTCTAGGGGGAGTTAGGTGAGATGAAAAGAATGAAGAGGTTATATTTTATGAAAAAAAATGAAAAGAAAAGTAACCGTCCGTGTTGTAATTTCCACAGTGAGACTTTTTGTATTAATGTTTGCTTGATTCTGGATTGGTGTATTTTATTGAGATAGGGTCTCACTACATAACATAGTCTGTCTTCAAACTTACAGTCTATCTACCTCAAATTCCTGAGTGTAACTATGCCCCATTCATTTTCTCTTCTATGAGTGAGGAGATATCTGGGTGCTGAGATCAACAGAGACATGAAAACAAAATGAGAAAATAAAAGCTAGTAAATATTTATTATTCGTCTGAAACTGACCTCATATGCTTACTTGTACTCTAAGAACTGAGCTGGAAACTACCCTGCTTTCACCATGGTCTGAGGCCTGGAGCCACTCTTAAAGTTGGCTTGTTAAATTCTGGTCATTAGTATATAGGAATTTCTACATCAATCTATCAGAACTATTTTATCTGATAATGTAATAAGCTTAAATGAGGAATACACTTTTTGATCTTTTTCTACATCTTCCCTTTAATTTTGGTTTTGAGGAATATACAAGTATCTTTTTAAATGTGTGAGTCCACAGACTTGAGATATTAAAAATAGACTGGTCAGACACTGGAAATGTCATAATGTGTTATAGTATTCACAGCTAGTCTTAGACTTAGTGTAGTCTAATCATCAGTCAAAATTTATACAGTGTTGTCAGGGTTTTGGTAGCTATGAATAAAAAAATCATTGCTCCGATTAAAGATATGGGCAATAAAAGGAAAAACATAAGCAAATATATGGTACCAAACTAGTTGTTATAAGACAGTAAAAAAAAGTTTGCAAATGACAACTCACAGAGACAAACCATAGAATGGGCATCACTGTTGATTACTAAAACATACACATAAAAATAGGAGGTGAGTTTTATTCTGGAGTATCAAAGGCATACTGACAAGTTGACAAATCATTTTCTGTGTTGTACAGCGGGTGATAGGAGGACACAATTGTAAATAAGAAAAATCAATCAGTGAGACCAAGCTGTAGCTCAGAAGTTGGACTCTGAGAAGGGAGTATAGTAATGGGGAGGAGAGGATTAATGAGGTGGCTAAGCATACAGGGTTTGTGGAAGGTTAAATCCAGGCCAATCTCAGACTGGAGAATCATGTCTGATGCAGGAGACTGAAAAACTAGATTGGTTCCTGGGAATTTCCTTAGTACCAGGTTTCTCCCAGCCCTACTAGTATAACTGAATGCCAACATGTAGAAGAATGCAAATAGATTAATATCTATCACCATGCATAAAACTCTAGAGTCCAAGTGGTTCAAAGACCTCAACATAAATTCAGATACACTGAACATGATAGAAGAGAAAGTGGGAAGTAGCCTTGAACACATTGGCACAAGAGACCACTTCCTAAATATAACACCCATAGCACAGACATTGAGAACCAAAATTAATAAATGGGACCTGAAAAGCTTCTGTAAGGCAAAGGACATGGTAACAATACAAAAGACCAGCCTCAGGAGAATGGGAAAAGATCTTCACCTCATCTGACAGACAGCTAACCTCCAAAATATATAAAGAACTCAAGTTATTAGACATCAAAATACTAAACAAACCAAATTAAAAATTTGGTATAGATCTAATCGGAGAATTAATAACAGAAGAATTTCAAATGGCCAAAAAGACTTTTAAGGAACTTCTCAACATTCTTAGTCATCAGGGAAATGTAAATCAGGATTGACCTAACTCTTATGCAGAGTTTTCTAATTCCATAGCACAGCAGATTCATGGAATCTCTGCTTTTTACAATAGTCTGCCTCCATTTTCATTCTGAGTTTATATTGTCTGGGTTTGAATTCCTTCCTGTATTGCTTAATATATTCACTAATTTCAATGATTTTATGTTATTTTAGATACCAATTATAGGCTAAATTTTAGATTAAATCAAGTAATACACATACATAAAATAGAGTCTCTCCTTTCCAGTTTTCCCTCTTTCCCTAGAATCCCACTTCCCAAGTCACCACTGTTAACCAGCTGTTCCTTGTGAACTGACCAGCCTTGCACACACACTATTTGGCTATAGCACTATAACAATTTTCTGAGTGTCAGTAATATGGTTATTTGATCTTTTCGTTTTAACTTTAGAAAAAGCTTCTGAGTTCAGAACATTCTGGTAATGTTAACTTCTTTTTGAATTGTAGTAATAAAAAGTGTTTTAATAGTAGACTTTTAAATCAGAATCAAATGAGTAAATCAAATAATCAACTAATTAAATTTTATAAATACACTGAAATCTTACTAGTTTTGTTTTGTAGTATTTCTGATGTTGTAGCCTTAATATATCTCATAACAATGCAGAGTTTCCAAAAGCAAGAGATGCTGGTTAAATCTGACACTTTGCTTCTCATTACATGGACATTAAAATTTTAGTAGTCCCTCACTGATTTTAGCTATAACTTAGAATTTTTCTGTTAATTTGCTTCTACTTTCTAGGAATAAACAAAAACAAAGAGATGCAAGAACAACTGATGAAAATATTCATAGTCCTAAGTGAAACACAGTGAGTTAACCTCAGTGCCCTCTACCAACTTTTTCTCATGTTACAATAGCAATGGTATCTAGACCTTAATCCTGCATTCATTATTTTTATGTGATTTTTTTTTTGGAACAGAGTCTCACTATGTAACCTTGACTTTGAACTTACTATTTATACTAGACTGGTCGTGGATTTACATAGATACAAAGGTCTCTGCTTTTCAAGTGCTGGGATTCTGGGCATATGTAATGATGCTTAAATATGATCCCATTACTATAATGAGACATTATACAAATGATGAACCACTTACTATTGTCTTAAAATCTTTAAATATCTTAATATTATGAGCCTTTATATCAGCACTGTTAGATAAGTAAAATTTGTGTAACCATTTTACAGCTGAGCAAAACTAAGCAAATCTAAGTAATTTGCTGTAGAGTACACATCAACTGTGTAAACCAGATTGAAAGGCTTGCTTATTCATTTATCTCCTTGCCTACATTTGTGGTGTGTGTGTGTGTGTGTGTGTGTGTGTGTGTGTGTGTGTTTGTGACATGTATGAGAATGATCATGTAATCCAGAGAAATTTCTGTATCTGGTGCTATAGACAGTTGTGAGCTGACAATGAGTGTGCTGGGGATTGAGCTCATATTCTCTGGATGAACAGAAAGCATAGATAAGCCAAGATCTCAACACAGAAGTCGATCTGTAGAGAAACAATGGTAGTGACTGAGTTTTGCTGCTCCTTACGTCTGACAACTGTAATGTTCATTGGGTACTCTAGGAGAAATGCCTATAAAATAAATGCACAGTATGAATGGAAATATACATGCAAGCAGATCCCTTTAGATATCATGTAAAAATTTAAGTGCCATGGCATACCAGAGTGGAAATTCTTGATTTTCACTTAATATTCCATCATAGTTATGGTGACATTATCATAGTTGGAAATTGCATTATTTAAAATTTTAATCAGAAGGCAAATATATCTAATATTTTGTTATTTAAGCAAATATGATTTATTCACACTTTGCGTGACTTTATTTTTGCAAACAGGGTTAAAGCTTTTGTTTGTTTTACACAGGGTTTTGTGTATTCATTATTGTTTTTTTTTATTTTTATTGAGCTGTACATTTTTCTCTGCTCACCTCCCTTCTGATTTTAAGAAATTATCAGCAATTAGGAGTATTAAAAATTCTTCGAAGGGTATTACAAATATTTTGTAAGTTCTAAAAATGTTAAGTTGATTTTTAATGTGTATATTTTGGCACCCATTGTGATTTATGTTATGCACATTACTCTTATGTGCATTATAGAGTTCAACTGTCTTGCTAAGGTCAAGAAGAGTTTTCTAGAATTCATCCTTTGACATTATCTTCATTCTGTATTCCTGTGAATTACCCCATCTTCAGATGCTTCAAAATTAGAAACTAGTTAGTTCTGTAGCATTGAATTAAAAGATCTAATCAGATGTTTTATTTTAGCTTTATATCTGGTCCCTTAAACTTACAAACACTTATGTAATTCTATCACTTATTATTCTACTAATATTCTTACTATTCAGTATAACAAATTAATAGAGTTTCAATTAAAATCAAGACATGAAATATAACACTAGTTTCATATCTATTTCCCAAACATTATAAAGAGTACTGTGTTATAAAATGTATCTTTAAAAATAAATGTAAAATATATATATAAATGACTCTAACTAACTTCATGGGTAGAAACATAGTTTCCTGTTTGTGAAAGATTATAATTCCCTTGTTTTTATTTTTGATTGGTCTTGGGTGTATTTTTTCACAGACACTAAATACTTATTTCTTTTAATTTCTGTATTAACTGTGTAAGTTAGAAAAGACAAATTGCTTTCCTATTCCTTCTTTTTCCCTCTCTACTTCTATAGCATGAGATGGAAGATGCTTCCTTCATTTCAGTTTCCCTCTCCTCAATTTGCAATCAGAATTTGCCCTTCTCTTGCTTTCCTTTTCTTCAGCTCAATTTTCTTTCCATTATCTATTTAGATGCCTTTATTTTAAATGATCAATTTGATGGAACAAATTAAAATATAAAAAATAAGAGGAAAATAGAAAAAGAATGGCATAAAAAGGAAAAATCTTGGAGAAAATTCATTGTCTCTACATCTCTGCATTGCTCACGTTACCATTTCAGAAAATGACATCTTTTTATTGATTTTTATTGAGCTCTACATTTTTCTCTACTCCACTCCCTGCTTCTCCCCTCCCACATTCAACCCTCCTTCAAGGTCCCCATGCTCCCAATCCAATCAGGAGATCTTTTTTCTACTTCCCATGTAAATTATGTAAGTCTCTTTTATTGTCCTCATTGCTGTCTAAGTTCTCTGGGATTGTGACCGCAGGCTGGATTTCTTTGTTTTATGTTTAAAAACCACCTATGAGTGAGTATATGTGATAATTGTCTTTCTGTGTCTGGGTTACCTCACTCAAAATAATGTTTTCTAGCTCCATCCATTTTCCTGCAAAATTCAAGACGTCGTTATTTTTTCTGCTGTGTAGTACTCCATTGTATAAATATATCACATTATTCATTCTTCAGTTGAGGGGCATTTAGGTTGTTTCCAGGTTCTGGATATGACAAACAATGTTACTATGTACATAGTTGAGTACATGTCCTTGTGTCATCATTGGGCATCCTTTAAATATATACCCAAAAGCGGTATTACTGGGTCTTGAGGAAGGTTATTTCCTAATTTTCGGAGAAATCACCACACTGACATCCAAAGGGACTGTACCAGCTTGCATTCCACAAGGGAATGCACAAGTGTTCCCTTTTCCTCACAACCTCTATCTAGAAGTTATTCTCCTGAGAGCCCCTTTAACATCCTTGTTCCTCAGGCTGTAAATGATAGGATTCAGCATGGGGGTCACTGCTGAATAGAACACTGAAATCATTTTATCCTTTTCATTCATTGTCTTGGAGTTTGGTCTCATGTAGGCAAATATTGCTGAGCCATAGAAGAGACCAACAACAATGAGGTGGGAACCGCAGGTAGAGAAGACTTTGAGCCTCCCCTCCCCAGACTGCATCTGGATCACAGTGGAGACGATGTTCCAGTAGGATATGAGGATGAGGGAGACAGGAGCTAGGAGGATTATCACGCCCATTGCAAAGATGGCCATTTCTGTGCTGTAGGTGTCTGCTGAAGCCAGCTTCAGGAGGGCAGGAGGTTCACAGAAAAAGTGGTTAATGACATTGCTTCCTCGGTAAGGGAGACGCAAAGTGAAGGTGGCATCTACCATGGACACAAATGCACCACTGGCCCAGGACCCTGCAGCCAGCTGGACACATACCCAGTGTGTCATGATGGTGGAGTAGTGCAGAGGCTTGCAGACAGCAACATATCGGTCATAGGACATCACTGCCAGGAGTGCACAATCTGTACATCCAACCAGAAGTAACACAACTAACTGTGTTGAGCATCCAGCAAAAGAAATGGTCTTTTTCTTCACCAGGAAGTGCACAAGCACCTGGGGAACTGTGGTGGTAGAAAAGCAGAGATCAGCAAAGGACAGGTTCCTAAGGAAGAAGTACATGGGAGTGTGGAGTCTGGGGTCTGAGTGGATGAGCACAATGATCAGCAGATTTCCCAGCACCGTGAGGAGGTAGATGAGGAGAAAGAGGAAGAAGAGCAAGACTTGGGTCTGTGGGTCCTGTGAGAGGCCCAGGAAGATGAATTCTGTCACAGACGATCTGTTGTTCTCACCCATGAATAATTACTTATCTCTGTAGAAGAGCTTCAAGGAAAAAAATGCACATATATCAGCTGCTTCAGAGTATCTACATAACTGGATATTTTATTAATTCAAAATTGGAATTGAGCTCTGTAAAACTATCATGTTCTGAGAGACTTAATTTTCTTTTGGACTGTGTGGACTGACAATAGATAACCAAAGATTATTTTGTTCTCCCCTTGCAACTTTTAATGGCAAGAGAAAGAAAAATAGCATACCAACTCCTAATGAGGTGAGTGGCATGTTGATGCTCCTCAGATTACATTCATCATTTTTGTAGGTCTGAGGAGATAGCCTGTTTTTTTTTTGTTGTTTTTTGTTTTTTGTTTTTTTTGAGGAGCTAGCCTATTTAGATGACCTTAATTACTTATGTTTAACATTGTGTGTTCTGTGATAATATTTATGAAGTTTTTTGTTCCATAGTTTGCAAATTAATTCTAAAGGATCACCACCTAGAATGAAGAATAAATAAAAAGTTATGATAATGGTGTTAATATTCAGTGATCCTGTCTATAGTTCAAATTCATTTATGTAAAATGTAAACAAAGTTCTGTGGGTTATCAATAAAAATAGCTGTGTCTTTGGCTGTTACACTTAACACCCTCAATTCTCCAAAGTATGTCTTCTCCAAAATTTTATATCTTTGCACATGACACCAATTTTCATCTATTAGTATCACCTGGTGGCCATTATTGGTGATGTTTTCATTTCTTTGTTCTTTAAGTCACTTAAGTATATAATATAGAGTTACTACCATTCTTTTATCAAAGAATAAAAAATTATTTATAAATACTCTCATACTAGTAACTCTGAACACCTCTGAGACTCTCTGTATGATGAAAATTTTCTTCTTCCTTCTTCAAGTGTTGCCTGTAGAGAAGGTTAAAGTCTCGTGAGCCCCCTCTGACTATGGCTCATATATACTTCTTGTACGCAGACATCTTCTCTTCTCTTTCTTGATTGTGTACAGATAATCTACCTAGCAAAGCAAATCAGTAGACTGCAAATAACTTTCAAGCATATTTAGCTTTATTTCCAATGGTTTAATGTTGCAAGGAGGTTTATTAAGAGGGCAGGTATTAAGAAATAGGACAGATATTCCTTGCAAATAATTTGATTGTGTGTCTTTGAAAACAGCAAGACAATTCTAGATTGAAATGAGGGAATGAGGTCTAATGGGAGACATCTGTGTGGGTGAGAGGTGAAAATGATTAAAATACTATACTCAGGAACAACCCGGCGGTGGCGCAGACGCGGCGGAACAACCCGGGCGCGGCCAGACGCGGCGGGAGACCTAAGGTCACCAGCGAGCAGAGGAGGATCACGGGGCAGCAAACGGTGAGCCTAGTAGTATCCCTGAAGACCACCTTGTATAGGGAGAGTGTTCTTGCCCCGGGGCTGGACACAGGAAACGGAGCAGGGGAACTCCCCCATCACCTTGACCCCCAGGTTAGCCTGCGAGGGCTTCTACCCTCTGCTGGGGCTGCTCCTCCTTGCTGAGACCTCTCTATCCCTGGCATATCCCAGATTGCGCCCAGGGTCCTCCTTCGCTCCCCCCTTCCGCTGGGCGCGGGACCACCAAATTTAACCTGTTTGGGCACTGGATAGGGAGCTCAGAGCAGAGAGCACCGCGAGTTCCTCTGTTTTGGTGGCTGGCCTGCAGAGGGGTAGGCCTTTTCTTGGCGAGGTCCCTGGCAAACCAGGAGCCTGGTCCTGGTCCTGAAGACCCTTCAGAACAGTGAAAGAGATCTTGGCCAGTGGCAGGACTCAAGAAACGGGGAGAAGGCATTTTGGAAGCAGGGGCCCTGGCCAGCAGGAAAACCCGTTCCTGCATTAAAAGACACATTAGACAGCATCGATAGGGCGAGATGGGCAGGCGCCAAGGCAAGAATTCACCCAATAATCTGAAAAGCAACATGAAAACACCAGAACCCAATGATCTCACAACGGAAGGACTTGAACACCCTAACACAGAAGAAGTGGAAAAAAATGACTTTATGAAAGCAATAGAGTCCCTTAAACAACATGTAAAAAACACCTTTATAGAAATAGAGGAGAAGTATGACAAAAAGTTTGAAGAAGTGAGTAAAAAGGTTGAAGAAATGAGTAAATACGTACATGAGACCCTGGGGAAAACAGTTCAAGAATTGAAAACTGAAATGGAAGCAAGGAAGAAATCACAGACTGAGGACCAGCTGGATATGGAAAATCTAAGTCAACGAACAGAGTCTACAGAAACAAGCATAATCAATAGAATACAAGAGATAGAAGAAAGAATCTCAGATTCTGAGGACAACATAGAGAAAATAAATGCACTGATCAAAGAAATCAGCAAAGCCAACAAATACTCATCACAAAACACTCAGGAAATATGGGACACAATAAAAAGACCTAACATAAGAATAATAGGGATAGAAGAAGGAGAAGAATCACAGCTCAAAGGCCCAGAAAATATTTTTAACAAAATTATGGAAGAAAACTTTCCCAACATAAAGAAAGATATTCCTTTGAATATCCAAGAAGCATACAGAACACCAAACAGACTAGATCAAAGAAAAACATCCCCTCGCCATATAATAATCAAAACACAAAATATACAGGTTAAAGAAAGAATATTAAGAGCTGCAAAGGAAAAGGGGCAAGTAACTTATAAAGGTAAACCAATCAGACTTACATCTGACTTCTCTATGGAAACTATGAAAGCCAGAAGGTCCTGGATAGAGGTTCTGCAAAAACTAAGGGATCATGGATGCAAACCCAAACTACTATACCCAGCCAAGCTATTGTTCACTATCAATGGAGAAAACAAGACTTTCCAAGATAAGAACAAATTTAAACAATATGTAGCCACAAACCCAGCCCTACAGAAAATAATAGAAGGATAATCACAACCTAAGGAATCTAGCATTGCCAACACGGCCTACAATAACTCAGGCGTCTAGCGAACCTTCACCTGCACACCTCAAAGAAGGGAGACACACAAACGCTACTACCAAAACCAATAATAATAACCGGAGTAAACAACCACTGGTCATTAGTATCACTTAATATTAATGGCCTCAATTCACCCATAAAAAGGCACAGGCTAAGGGATTGGATACGTAAACAGGACCCAACATTCTGCTGTTTGCAAGAAACACATCTCAACCACAAAGACAGGCATCTACTCAGAGTAAAGGGTTGGGAAAAGGTGTTTCAAGCAAATGGTCCTAAGAAAAAAGCAGGTGTGGCCATACTAATTTCTAACAAAACTGACTTCAAACTAAAGTCAATCAGAAGAGATCGAGATGGACACTTTATACTCATAACAGGAACAATTCATCAGGATGAAGTCTCAATTCTGAATATCTACGCCCCCTAACATAAAAGCACCCACCTATGTAAAAGAAATATTACTAGAACTCAAGGCAGACATCAAACCACACACACTAGTAATAGGAGACTTCAATACACCTCTTTCTCCATTGGACAGGTCAATCAGACAGAAACCTAATAGAGAATTAAGAGAATTATTGGAGGTAATGAAGCAAATGGACTTAACAGACATCTATAGAACATTCCACCCAAAAAGGAAAGAATATACCTTCTTCTCTGCAGCTCATGGAACCTTCTCAAAAATTGACCACATACTCGGAAACAAAGGAAACCTCCACAGATACAAAAAAATATCAGTGTCCACCTGTGTCTTATCCGATCACCACGGACTGAAGCTAGAAGGCAATAACAATGCTACCCCCAGAAAGCCGACAAACTCATGGAAACTGAACAGTCAACTACTGAATCACACATGGGTCAAGGAAGAAATTAAGAAAGAAATTAAAGTCTTCCTTGAATTTAATGAAAATAAAGAGACAACATACTCAAACCTATGGGACACATTGAAAGCAGTGCTAAGAGGAAAGTTCATAGCACTAAGTGCCCACTTAAAGAAAACAGAGAAAGCATACATTGAGGACTTAACAGCACACCTGAAAGCTCTAGAAAAGAAAGAAGCAGATGCGCCAAGGAGGAGTAGAAGACTGGAAATAATCAAACTGAGGGCAGAAATCAACAAAATAGAAACACAGAAAACAGTCCAAAGAATCAATGAAACAAAAAGTTGGTTCTTTGAGAAAATCAACAAGATCGACAAACCCCTATCCAAACTAATTAAACAACAGAGAGAGAACACGCAAATAAATAAGATCAGCAATGAAAAGGGGGACATAACCACAGACACAGAGGAAATTCAGAGAATCATTAGATCTTACTACAAAAGCCTGTATGCCACAAAACTGGAAAATGCAAAAGAAATGGACAGTTTTTTAGATAAGTACCACATACCAAAGCTAAACCAAGACCAGGTGAACGATCTAAATAGACCAGTTAGTCGCCAAGAACTAGAAACTGTTATCAAAAATCTCCCTACCAAAAAAAGCCCAGGACCAGATGGTTTCAATGCAGAATTCTACCAGAACTTCCAAGAAGAGCTAATACCTATACTCCTTAATGTATTTCACAATATAGAAGCAGAAGAGTCATTGACAAATTCCTTTTATGAAGCCACAGTTACCCTGATACCAAAACCACACAAAGACCCAACCAAGAAAGAGAATTATAGGCCTCTTTCACTCATGAATATCGACGCAAAAATTCTCAATAAAATACTGGCAAACCGAATCCAAGAACACATTAGGAAAATTATCCATTATGATCAAGTAGGCTTCATCCCAGAGATGCAGGGCTGGTTCAACATACGCAAATCTATCAATGTAATCCACCATATAAATAAACTGAAAGAAAAAAACCATATGATCATTTCATTAGATGCTGAAAAAGCATTCGACAAAATTCAACACCCCTTTATGATAAAGGTCTTGGAGAGATTAGGGATACAAGGGTCATACATAAATATAATAAAAGCTATTTACAGCAAGCCGACAGCTAACATTAAATTGCACGGAGAAAAACTCAAAGCCATCCCACTAAAATCAGGAACAAGACAAGAATGTCCACTCTCTCCATACCTCTTCAATATAGTGCTTGAAGTTCTAGCAATTGCAATTAGACAACATAAGAGGATCAAGGGGATTCGTATTGGAAAGGAAGAAGTTAAGCTTTCGTTATTTGCAGATGATATGATAGTATACATAAGCGACCCCAAAAACTCTATCCAAGAACTCCTACATCTGATAAACGCCTTTAGTATGGTGGCAGGATAAAAGATCAACTCCAAAAATTCAGTGGCCTTCCTATACACTAAGGATAAGGAAGCAGAGAGGGAAATCAGAGAAGCATCACCTTTTACGATAGCCACAAATAGCATAAAATATCTAGGGGTAACCCTAACCAAGGAAGTGAAAGATCTATTTGACAAGAACTTTAAGTCTTTGAAGAAAGAAATTGAAGATGACACCAGAAAATGGAAGGATCTCCCTTGCTCTTGGATTGGGAGGATCAACATAGTAAAAATGGCAATTCTACCAAAAGCAATCTACAGATTCAATGCAATCCCCATCAAAATACCATCAAAATTCTTCACAGATCTGGAGAAGACAATAATCAACTTTATATGGAAAAACAAAAAACCCAGGATAGCCAAAACAATCTTATACAATAAAGGATCGTCTGGAGGCATTACCATCCCTGACTTCAAACTCTATTACAGAGCTACAGTATTGAAATCAGCTTGGTATTGGCATAAAAACAGAGAAGTCGACCAATGGAATCGAATAGAAGACCCTGACTTTAACCCACAAACCTATGAACACCTGATTTTCGATAAAGGAGCTAAAAGTATACAATGGAAAAAAGAGAGCATCTTCAACAAATTGTGCTGGCAAAACTGGAAGTCAATCTGTAGAAGAATGAAAATAGATCCATATCTATCACCATGCACAAATCTCAAGTCCAAGTGGATTAAAGACCTCAATATCAGTCCGAACACGCTGAACCTGATAGAGGAGAAAGTGGGAAGTACTCTACAACAAGTGGGCATAGGAGACCACTTCTACGTATAACTCCAGCAGCACAAACAGTAAGGGACTCGTTGAATAAATGGGACCTACTGAGACTGAGAAGCTTCTGTAAAGCAAAGGACACTGTTGCTAAGACAGAAAGGCAACCCACTGACTGGGAGAAGATCTTCACCAACCCCGCAACTGACAAAGGTCTGATCTCCAAAATATATAAAGAACTCAAGAAACTAGACCGTAAAAGGCTAATCAACCCATTTATAAAATGGGGCACTGAGCTGAACAGAGATCTCTCAACAGAAGAAGTTCAAATGGCCAAAAGACACCTAAGGTCATGCTCAACTTCCTTAGCGATCAGGGAAATGCAAATCAAGACAACTTTAAGATACCATCTTACACCTGTCAGAATGGCGAAAATAAAAAACACCAATGATAGCCTTTGCTGGAGAGGGTGTGGAGAAAGGGGTACACTCATCCATTGCTGGTGGGAATGCAAACTTGTCCAACCACTTTGGAAAGCAGTGTGGAGGTTTCTCAGGAAATTTGTGATCAACCTACCCCTGGATCCAGCAATACCACTCTTGGGAATATACCCAAGAGAGGCCTTATCATACAACAAAAGTATATGCTCTACTATGTTCATAGCAGCACTGTTTGTAATAGCCAGAACATGGAAACAACCTAGATGCCCTTCAATTGAAGAATGGATGAAGAAAGTATGGAATATATACATATTAGAGTACTACTCAGCAATAAAAAACAAGGACTTCCTGAAGTTTGCAGGCAAATGGATGGAAATAGAGAACACGATCCTGAGTGAGGTAAGCCAGACCCAAAAAGAGGAACATGGGATGTACTCACTCATATTTGGTTTCTAGACATAAACAAAGGCCAATGAGCCTCTAATACGTGATCTTAGAGAAGCTAAATAAGAAGGAGAACCCAAAGAAAAACATAAAGGCATCCTCCTGAATATCAACCTTCATCAGGCGATGAAAGGAGACAGAGACAGAGACCCACATTGGAGCACCGGACAGTAATCTCAAGGTCCAAATCAGGAGACGAAGGAGAGTGAGCACGAGCAAGGAACTCAGGAACGCGAGGGGTGCACCCACACACGGAGACAATGGGGATTTTCTACCAGGAACTCACCAAGGCCAGCTGACCTGGGTTTGAAAAAGCCTGGGATAAAACCGTCTTGGGGAAAAAACATAGAGACAATGAGGACTACTGAGATCTCAAGAACAAAGGCAATGGGTTTTTGATCCTACTGCACGTATTGCTTTGTGGGAGCCTAGGCGGTTTGGATGCTCACCTTACTGGACCTGGATGAGGTGGGTGGTCCATGGACTTCCCCACAGGGCAGGGAACCCTGATAGCTCTTTGGGCTGACGAGGGAGGGGGAATTGACTGGGGGGGGGGGAGGGAAATGGGAGGCTGCGGTGGGGAAAAAGACAGGAATCTTAAATAAATAAATAAATAAATAAATAAAATAAGTGTAATAAAAATTATAAGACAAAAAAAATAAAAAAATAAAATACTATACTCAGGCATGAAATTCTCAGAAATATAGAATTTTATAAAAGCTCTACAGTTTAAAGCCTTCTCTATTATTTGTATCCTTAAAATAAAGATTAACATTATTATATAAGTCTGAAACTATATTTTTCCAAATCAAAAATCTCTCTCTCTCTCTCTCTCTCTCTCTCTCTCTCTCTCTCTCTCTCTCTCTCTGTGTGTGTGTGTGTGTGTGTGTGTGTGTGTGTGTGTGTGTTTGTGGTGGCGGGGGGGGGCTGGATCCTGCACCTATTTGTGTGCATTTTTCTTGTTTCTTTTGTCCTATTGACTTGCTTTAATTTCATATATTATTTTACTCTTATTTCTTAGATACCTGATTGTTTTCTAAGAAAGATATAAATGTTGATTATTCATAATAGGGGAGGTAAGATGGGAGATGAGACCTCAGAGGAAGAAAGAAATCAAAAGTTGTAATTAAAATGTATTTTAGGAAAAATCCATTTTCAAAAAATAAAAATAGAAAAATCAAAAAGTAAAATAAAAAGAACAAAATATCCTTATTGATGGTCTTTGGAAACTATTATTATATTATGCCATAGAAAAGTAGTGCATGTATAGTTAACCAACCCACAAGAAACACTTTGTTAATGAAAAATGATGATCGTTGGGGTGGAGGAACATAGCAAGATCAGGGAACATAAATGAGAAGATATTTACTCTTCTTTGTACTTACATATAATAATTGCTTCCAATTTAGCCTACTGGATTAAAAATAGATAATAAAGTATTTTAATAAGTAAGCAGTTAAAATAGAAATTTGCAAGAAATAGAAGTAGACAATATAGTCACAAGGAAAATAATGTCAGAGTATATTACAGCAGACACTGTAAGGTGCCATAGGAGTCAATCAGGTAAGGCTATCTAAGGACTAAGCTCATGCTAATTAGTGTTTTCAATAAATAAAATTAATCTGCATCATTAAGTAGTCCTTAGTTGAATGATTGACAAGATAGGAACAAATAAGTGGTTCTTACATATTTTATCACAATAAAAACATATCACTGGTTTCCAGCATGTTTGCCCATGCATAGCACACAAAGAAAATAAACATACATAAATAAGAATATATTTTTAAAAGTAGTTATATTATTGCTTAACTCTGTTAAGTATAAGATGTCTTTTTTGAGAGTTTTTTATTGATTTTTGTTGAGCTTTACATTTTTCTCTTCTCCCCTCTCCTGCCACTCCCCCCCCAACCCTCTCCCAAAGTCCCCATGTTCCCAATTTACTCAGGAGATACTGTCTTTTTCTATTACCCATGTAGATTGGATCTGTGTCTAAGCCTGAATACAAAGATTCAAATGTCAAGAGTAACTGATAACTTTCACTCACATAGCTTAAGTATATACTGTCACAAAACACAATGAAATAAAAGAATGAAGAAATTACTGTGGCAGAAAACATAAAATAACTTTCTATAGAATGTGCAATGAAGACCTAATGAAGAAATAGGAGGCAAATACTATGGGAGAAATACAAATATGAATTAACAATACATAGTATATTAGAATCTCAGTACAATTTAACATACCCAAATAAAAATTAGTTACCTCAGATCCTTACCTGACGGATGATACTTTTGAATATATGATCTGTAAATGAGCTATACATAATAACTAAAAATGAAAACTACTACAATCAGCATAAGTATTATTTATTATGTAGAAAACACATTACAATGAACACTTTTCTCTGTAATTCTCTCTTTAACATTTGTCCTTTCAAGTAAGCAGTGATCATGTATTTCTGAGAGTGATTGGATTAAAACTGACAAGAGTCTTTACAAGTTTGCATGTTTTTATTATCTGAATAGTCAACAACAAAAGAAATATTTGTATTTGTAATCAGAAAATACATAGTATTTTTCACTGGATCCTTTAGAAGCTAGGTCTTCCTTACTCCATCACTGCTCCTCTTTCTAGCCTCCCCTCTTTATTCTGAAACTTTGTAAACATCCGCTGTAAGCTTATGTTGGGTGGAGACCTCATTTTTAATTCTCTGTATCTTCATATCTGCTCTTCTGAAGAAGTTACTTACTCTAAACTTTATGTAGATAATGAAAATAAACTACAAATTAAAGACATGGATTTTCTAGAGCTTCAGTGTCTAAAGTGAAATCAAGTTCTCTAGATGCAAACCTTGTATAGTTAAAAGCAATACTCACCCTTTCTTAATGAGACCGTGGAAATGTCATAAAAGGGTAAATGGTGAAACCATAAAACCTGATATCAAGCCTGCTATAATTATGCTCCCAGGCATATTCGTCCTATGACCTCCAGGCTTCATAGTCAAGGAGAGCTTGTAATGCAGCACAAAATAAAATCCTAAATAGTACTAATAATGTTATGAGGTTGAGATTGTTTTCTCTGTAACTTGTTTGTGTGGGTCCCTATTATAAACTTGTAGGTGACTGGGTGGTGTTGCACTGTCAGAAGGATGGTACCTCTGTGAGCATTATAAAAACACTAACAACCTCTCTTGAAGAATTTATGTTGTTTTCTACGTAATTGAATTCTTATAACTTTGTTTAAAAATTGCTGAAGAGGAAAAAAGGACAACCGCAGAAGTTACCATGGGCAAATCATTGAAGCAAGCCCAGCATGCAATAACAGAAATATAGTCCATTTGTTTTGTTTAGCTATAAAATGAGGCTCTCCTGTCAGTCTTATTTATAGAGGAGCTTTAATGATCTACTGTACTAACCAAAAGAGACAAGTCACAAAAGATAGACAATGTGATTCTCTCATTTGTGCTTTCTGAAATGGTTATACTCATAGAAACCAGGACATACAGAAAGGAAGAAGAGTCTAATTTTTCCCAATCTGTAGAATTTCAGATTTATAAATTGAAAAAGTTCTAGAGATCGAGCATATATTCTGTTATGTAAAACACTAGCAAATTCTATAATTGATGTGGTAAAACAGATAAATATTGTTTTTTAAACCACAATGTCAGAAAATAATTTCTGCCTGAAAGGGTAAAGCATTATATAGTACATGATATTTTTATTCCTATATACTTATCTGTGATTTAATGTTTGAATTCATCAAGTACACATTCAGCATTCTCTCATGATGTTTTCTATGATGCACATCATTAAGTTCTTAAAACTTCGTCTCATTTACCCCCTAAATATACTGTATTGTGATCATTTATTATGAAAGCAAAACTCTCATCTCTTCCTATAGCCTCTTCATTTTCTATCCCACATGGTACATCTGAGTGCAAATAATTCTTAAAATCTCTCTTGTCTTGTGTTGTTGGACATCCTATATGTGTGCCTTTATTGTTGTCATCTAAAACAACTTCACCGTTATCATCATCAAATAAAATGTCTTTAAACATTTAATTTGTGTTCCTGTGTCATCTTATCAGCATCATAATTGGACAGAAAAACTTCAATAAAATGCTAATAGTACTGCTACACACTTTGACTGTATATGTGAGATTATACAATAATATAAAAAGACATAACATGCAGATAATATTAGAAGACCTAATATAAATTCTAGCACAGTTAGATTATCATCACCTGTGGCTAAAGTGATACATGGGAGCTCTCAAGAACAAACTCCATGTATGAAAGTTGAACACACTTGAACATCCTCACCTACATCTCTTCTCTACTTCACGTCATCCCCAATTGTTTCTCAGTCCGTGTCATGACTTTAGACAGTAGACATGTCATAAATGTTTAACTATCCCTCACTTTCCATCTCACACAAAAATACCTTTATTCATCAAAACTGAAATTCACAGTCTTGAATGGGATTGGTCTTGCCCAATAGGTATTTTTTCTTTAAGTCAACCTTAATGTAACTGATTTCTGAAGTTTTCTACTTAGTTCACAGGCAAGTTGGCTATTATTGTCACAAAATCTATAAAGCATTTGAACGTATGTCTCAAAGGCAAATTTAAGACTATCCAATATATGCTTCCATAATCTTAGAGAAGCTTGCTACTTCTACTTTCTTTAAAGATACATTTACTTCTAACAATTGTAATCCAACATTGTTTGACATATACTACTGGTTTAAAAAAAAACAGGTTACTGAAATAATAAAAAGTCTCATGCTGGCACATTTACATTAATACACTTAAAAACTGTATTTGAAAAAAAGGGGAAGGTGTGTACTAACTCATTTCTCACATGTTTTCCAGTTTAGGAGTCTCAGGCTGAATACTGGACATGCCTGGTTCACAATTCAAATTGTAAAATAAAGTGAGAAAGGAACACCAAAATGGAGACATCAACGGAACAAGAGGCAGAGGAGAATATGGAAGCTCAGAAGTAAAAGTCAAGAAGAGCAGAGGATAAAGACGCTTCCTATGGGAAGGGAATAAAGAATCAGATTCATTGGAAGGAGCAACCCCCTCACCATCTTCCCTAACCTCACCTGGAGCACTGGCAGTTGTGTACACAGGATGGTGAGACCAGTAATGGACGGAGAGTGACAAATGGAGTGTGGTTTCTGCAGCCTGTTTCCTTATCTTAACAAGTAACCTCCATTGCCATTTCCCAAATACAGTGGGACTGGGACATCATCTGTGCTGTGAGTCTTACTCTGTCCTAATACAAGAATGCTGTTTCTGAAAAGATTAATCACAAATTCAACTACCATCCTGGAGGAGGTTCTTCCAGGAAGTCTTCAAACCAGAGGTCCTAAGAGTTGTTATTTCCAGACATTCCCTGGAGCATTTGGGCTGTTTACTTTTTAGAAATCATTCTACAAGAGTCCCCAGGGAAAATTAAAATTCTTCTCAGTAACTGAGATACTTGACTCTCATCTGATCAGAAGCCAAGGTCCCCTTGATCATCTGGGATCTCAAATCTTTGAAATCTTATAGTAGAGCATTCAGGATTTGATAGTACCATAAAATGCAGCTGACAGAATTGTATTCCTGCCTTGGTATCGGAGGGAACTTTTATCTCACATTTCCTGAATCTTTATATCAACACTGCTAGATAAGAATAATCTGTGTTATAGTTTTAGAGTGCTAAGTAGAGAGTTCACATCACTAAGTGCCTTCATAAGGAAAGTGGGTAGAGTTCACTCTAGAGACTTACAGCACACTGAAAGCTCTAAGAACAAAAAAGCAAACTCACCCAGGAGGAGTAGATGACTGGAAGTAATCAAATTGATGGCTCAAATCAATAAAATAGAAACAAAGAAAATAATACAAAGAATCATTGAAACTAAGAGCTGATTCTTTGAGAAAATCAACAAGATAGACAAACCCTTATCCAAACTAATCAAAAGGCAGAGAAACAACATTCAAATTAGCAAAATCAGAAATGAAAAGGGGGACATAAAAACAGACACTAAGGAAATCAAAAGAATCATTAAGTCAAACTACAAAAATATGTATTCCACAAAATTGGAAAATGTAAAAGAAATGGATGATTTTCTGAATAGATACCATATACCAAAATTAAGTCAAGAACAGGTGAACAATTTAAATAAGCCTATAAAATTCAATGAAGTAGATGTTTTCCTCAAAAGCCTCCTTTCCCTTCCAAAAAAAAAAATGGGCCAGAGAGTTTTACTAGAACTTCAGTATTCTACTTTCAAAGAAGAGTGAACACCTATACCCCTCAAAGTGTTCTACATAATAGAAACAGAAGGATCATTGACAAACTTTTTTTTATGAGGCTACCGTTACCCTGATAAAGAAACTAGACAAATACTCAACCAAGAAAGAGAACAATCTCACTTTTGAACAAGAATGCAAAAATAATCAATAAAATATTAGAAAACCAAATTCCAGAACACATTTAAAAAAATCGGGCACCATGGTCCTGGGCAATGTCATTTAAACATTGCCATTAGTCTCAGATTTTCTTAGCCTGCTAACTGCTCTAATTTTCTATTCATGGTCATTTACACAGTTTTTATAAACAATGTGTTTCAAACAAGACTTTATTTCATCTTTGTGATATCATTAGTATAATTTTTACATTTTTACGTTTATTTCTTAATGTTAAAGTGTTGAAACATTATTACTATTATATCAATGCAAAATAAATTTTGTTTTTATTGAACTACTCTCCTTTTCCCTTCTTTCCTCCCCTCTCTCTTTTACCCTCACCCATAATCCCCAAGCTATGAATTAAGAGATTTTTTTCTTTTTCTAATTCCCATGTAGATTAGATCCACGTATGTCTCTCTTAGGAACCTCTTTGTCTAGGTTTTCTAAGGTTGTGAATTGTAGGCTGGTTTTTCTTTGTTTTCTGCCTAAAAGCCACTTATGGGAAGCAAATTTGAACACATTGGCATAAGAGACCACCCCAGTAGCACAGACAGTGAGACAACAATTAATAAATGGGACCTCCTGATAATGAGAAGCTTCTGCAAAGCAAAGGATATTGTCAAACAAAACAGAAATCTACAGAATGAGAAATGATCTTCACCAACCCTACATCGGACAGAGAGCTGATCTCCAACATTTACAAAGAACTGAAGAAATTGCTCACTAAAAGAAAAAAATAATCCAATAAAAATGGGGTACAGAGAACTTTCAACAGATGAATCTAAAATGACTGAAATACAGTTAAGGAAATGCTCAACATCCTTATCCATCAGAGAAATGCAAATCAAAACAACCCTGAGATTTCATCTTATACCTGCCAAGATGCCCAAGATAAAAAACATTGATGACAGTTTATACTGGAGAGGATGGGGGATAAAGGGAACACTCCTCCATTACTGGATTAGTGCAAACTGGTACAGCTGCTTTGGAAATCAATACAGTGATTTCTCAGAAAATTAGGAAATAACCTGCCTCAAGACGCAGCAATAACACTCTTGTGTATATACCGAAAGGATGTTCAATCATACTACAAGGACATGTGCTCAACTATGTTTATAGCAGCTTTGTTTGTCATAGCCAGAACCTAGGAAACAACTTACCTGCCCCTCAACTGAAGAAAGAATAAAGAAAATATGGTAAATTTACACAATGGAGTGGAAAAAATTAATGACATATTGAAATTTTAGGCAAATCAATGGATCTAGAAAACATCATATTGAGTGAGGTAACCCAGACCCAGAAAGACAAATATCATATTCCTATAAAATTTGTTAGTTACAGAGAAATGACCAGCTTATTAAAGGAGCTAGCCCTAGTGTCACAATGATTAGCACTGTGCCATACCTGTGCTTTTGAACACAAAAGCAGACATGTTAGATCAACTTGAGGAAGGGTTATACCCAGTTATGATATCACAGGTGTTCTTCCAATATCACCTTGGGCTCAGAACTCGGCCAACTTCCCAATCATAAAAATGGAGAAATAAGGATATCATTCTCAGTCTTTGGAAAGTTGAGCACATGGTTTTATCTTGTATCTCCATGTGACTGGGTGTGACCGCACTTTGGAATGGAGCTTGGAAAGCACTTCAGTCCAACCCTCATTGGGTTGCTTATTATTTATTTTAGATACTATAACCACTGCGGGACAATTATTACTGATTTTTAAATTTCTAAACGTAACATGTGACAAAATTGAAAATTGGGGATGTCATTATTGGTGGACTGCTCTTCACTAGAATTTGGGGGTAGGAATGTTACACATTGAATACAATACAAGATTTTTGCCTGCAAGCAAATTTATGAGCTCATATTGTATAATTATCTCCCTCGTGTTCCATATTGAACAATTTTTATAATCATTGTTATCTCAAAGTTTTTTCATACTTTTGGCTTTCCCCAACAGTGATAACTATTATAAAACCAACTGTCACATTCTGTTACTCCCCACACACCAGGACCTTATTTTTGAGCAGTGAACAGAGACAATGAACTTGAACCAGTGTGTCTCCAGAATACATGTGTATCTTGTCTTTATACCCATCCTAATACTTATCGTGAACATTTCTTTTTACATCCCTGGTTACTACCTTTGAAAGAAAAGAGGGCAAAAACCCAAGGGTTGAATGTGCCAAGTTGTTACTATCGCTAGGGAGATATTAGAGACATGAGTCAGAATATTTAAATAAAGAGCTAATAATAATTAAACCTATAGGAGTGTTTAGGTGTTTTTTAAAGGGTGTTAGTGCATAGTATATCTCCTGTATTTTGAATGAAGAGAAGGTAACAGATTAGAGGTTTAGGCAAAAGTAATACAGTATCTCCAACAGATATGCTTCAAATATTTAGACAGTCAATAAAAGCATTCCTTATTAAATGTTGAAAAGAAAGATGCTATCTAGCATTCAAGTTTTATTATTTACTTGAGCCACCAGAAAATGAAGCCATTTCTTTTACTGAGAACCTCATATATACCTACAAAACATTCTGTAAAATCCACTCCTTTGCTCCCTTCTGAGTCCTTCCATACTCTAACACAACTTTTTCCTTCACACTTCATGTGCTCTCTTTTCTTTAAAATAAAAAAACAAAACAACTTAGGGTTGCCTTTACTGCATGGGTGTAGAAACATCTTCTAGGGCATGGGCAGCCATTCAGAGACTATGTCTCTAAAGAAAATGCATTCTCCTGTGCCTGGGAGCCATTGTTTGCCAATAGTTTGTAAACAAGAAATGGAGGCTTGAAGTCCCTGTCCCCATCCATGACAGGATTTTGGCTGGCTTGAACTTACACATACAGTCACAGCCACTGATGATTCATGGGTATGATTGTTATGTCTAGCAAACACTTTACCTACAGACATCCACTACCCCTAGCTCTTAAAGTCTTTTGACCCCTCTTCTACAATGGTACCTGAGCATTGGGGGGATGGCATAAGACTAAATGTGCCATCTTTAGTAAACACTCCATAGTCAAATCAATTCATTTGGAACATTTTCTCATTTGATAATTTCAGTTTTAAATTGTTACAAGATCCACTCATTCTAAAGCCATTCACAATACTTTAGAAATCTCAGTATGTAGTAAATTTTAATCCTTGTGTTTTAGATATATTGTTAGTTACATTTTAATAGGTTTAAATCTTTTAAGATCTTAACTATGGGGAGTCAGACTGACCAAAGGCTTTCTCAGAGACCATGATGGAAGGAAAAAAGGAACTTTAGTTCTGTGTCCTCATCCACGGGTAGACTTGACATGGCCAGGCTGAGGCTGGAGCCAGAGCATCAGAGTAGCCAAGGTTGTGGCTTTTGTAGACTGGACTCTTGCCCCTGTGCTGTTGTTATCACTCCTAAAGCAGCTATGTTGGAGGTATTGTGTTCTCTTTGCCAATGTTGCCTGATAAAGCTCTCTACTGACCCAGAACATTTTTCACAGTGGGGATTTTCACCTGTACAAGTACAGTATCGTATACATGATACTGTAGTTATTTTTGTCATTCTGGTTTTTATTCTTTATGAGTAATAGAGCCCTTTCTCATGAAATATATTCTGATTACAGTTTCCCTTTCCCCTACTCATCCAGTTCCTACGACCTACCCTCCTACCCAAATCAACTCCTTTTTGCCTCACCTTGGGAATAAAAAGACTCAAAGAGATAACAAAAAACATAACAAAATAAAATATAAGATGAAAGAAAAACTCTCATATGAAAGTTGGACCAAAAAAATAACAAAAGGAAAACATCCCAAGAGAACGTACGAGAATCAGAGACCAACTTGTTCAAATATTCAGTAGTTCCTTTAAAAATATTAGGCTTAAAACTATAATGTTTATGCAAAAGACCTGGGATAGAACATGGAGCCCCTGTGCTTGCTGCTTTAGTCACTGTAAGTTCATGTGAGTTTTGCTCAGTTGATCCAGAGGACCTTGTTCTCCTAATGTCCTCCACCCCTTCTGCCTCTTACATTTTCCCACCTACTCTTTCACTGTTCCCTGAGCTCTGAGGGGAGATATTTGATGGAGACATCCCATTTAGATGTGTGTGTTTCAAAACTCTTTCTATGCATGCTGTAGGGGGGAGTTTCTCTGATGATAACTTGGCTGAACAAAGAACTATTCTGTGAGTATAGCAGAATATCATTAGAAGTTGTTTTATCATTACATTTTAATAACCACTTGCATTTGGTTTTATCCTAGAAGTCCGGGTTATCTAGTATCTGGTTCTTGGTCACTCAAGCAATATCAGGCATGGGTTTCAACTCATGGAATGTACCTTAAGTCAAATCACACATTAGTTGATTATTCCCTAATTTTTTTGCCACATCACCCTACAATGTTTTGCAGGAGGGATGATGCTGTAGTTCTTAATAAACTTGCTTGCATAAATCAATGGCTTTTATAGGATATCCTGTTGGTAGGGGTTGGCTACAACGGGACCACGACAAATCCTTGGTGCGTGAGCTAATTTTTTGAGCCTATTCCCTATGGTGAGATAACTTGCTCAGCCTTGATACGACAGGAGGGAGGTATTACCTGCTCTGAGAAGTGAATACGGGTGGGATGGGGAGAGTTAAGGGATGGGAGAAGGGGAGGGAAGGGAAAATAGGGCTACTAATATAAAATTTTAAAAATTTAAATAAAAAGTAGAAATAGAAAAAATAAACCATATTCTCGAAAGATAATTATGGATAGTGGTAGGAGACTATAAGTTCGGCAAGTAGCTATAGGGTTTAAAGTAATAGCAAACATCCCTGGGTGCAAAGAGTTTGATTCACAAAATCTGGTTTATAGAATTTTCTCAGTATTTTAAACTGATTTTATTTTATTTTTTTAATGTTAGTGGGCAAATTGTCACAAATTAAGTGAGCTGCACCCCTGAATGAATAACAATGCTGCACAGCACTGCAGGATCAAGCATTCCTTGGTAAGCATGAGTGAACTTTACTCTCAGATTAGAGATAGTCCACAGTGAAAAATGTTTAAACCGCTCATGAACTTCAGAATGACTTATACCCTGATTATCTCCTATATTCTATTATCTTAACTCTCTTTTAAATACTTTTCTTAATGCTGCCTTCATATCCTTGTTCCTTAGACTATAAATGAATGGATTCATCATAGATGTTACAACTGAGTAGAACACTGAGATTACCTTATCTCCTTCATTCATTTTCTTTGAGTTGGGCTGCATGTAGGTAAATATTGTTGAGCCATAGAAGAAGATAACAACAACGAAATGGGAACTGCAGGTGGAGAAGACCTTGAGCCTCCCCTCACCTGATTGTATTCGAACCACAGTTAAGATAATATTCCAGTAGGAGAAAAGGATGAGAGAAACAGGACCTAGAAGAATTATTACACCCATTGCAAAAATGACCATCTCAGCTGTGTAGGTCTCTTCTGAAGCCAGCTTCAAGAGAGCAGGAGGCTCACAAAAGTAATGATTGATTAGATTTGGTCCCTGGTATGACAAGCATAAAGTAAATGTGGTATCTACTACAGACACAAATATCCCACTAGCCCAGGATCCCACAACTAGCAGGACACAAACCCTATGTGTCATGATGGCAGAGTAGTGCAGGGGCTTACAAACAGCTATGTAGCGGTCGTAAGACATGACTGCTAGAAGAGAGCTTTCTGTGCACCCCATTATGAGGAAAAAAAACATCTGCATTGAGCACCCAGCAAAAGAAATGGTCTTTTCTACAACTAAAAACTGGACTAGCATCTTGGGAACAATAGTTGTAGAGAAACAGAGATCATTCAATGACAGGTTTTTGAGAAAGAAGTACATTGGTGTTTGAAGTCGAGAGTCAACATATATGAGGAGTATGATGAGCAGATTCCCAAACACAGTGAGCAAGTAGATGATGAGAAATACCATGAACAGCAAGATCTGAGTCTGATGATCTGAAGAAAGACCCAGCAAGATGAACTCAGTCAGATAAGTATGGTTTTCTTTGGCCATGGGGGTGTACTCCTAGAAATTAGCATACATGGTGCAATGAAATGTTGACTATGGTTGTCAAATCCAGAAAGTAAAAATGTAATGGGAAAAATGGGGATTAGAAAAGCATTTAAGATGCTGGATTTTCTATTTATTATTTCCCTATACTGCTCCTAAAGACAGTTGACTGATCAGTACATTGAAATCATGACTCCTTTATGAAAGAGCGCTGCCCTCTATGGGGCAATTTTTCAACAGGCATGTGCACAATGTCAGGAAATATTTTCAGATCAATACATGTTGTGTTTATGACATAAAAATTAAGGATTGTGATATACATCTGAAGTGTAAATCAGGGGTATAAATACATGACATGGCTTTTCAAAACAAAGAATCCTGTCTTTGAAGAAAAATTCTTAATTCCAGTTCACTGATAACGGTGATTATTTCTGCCTTGATGTTATCAAATATCAGGTGCAAATGACCATCTTCTCCATTTTCTTTTCATAGGTATCTCTGTCATCTTCTGTACAAAGAAGGGGACATTACAAGAATATAACCTTTTTAGCATGTAGATACAAATGGAAGAGCTCTGAGCAGACTTAGGTAGTATCACATATGATAGGGCCTTTCATGAATCCACAGGTAATCACAGGAATTTTCTGAAAATGACACTCTCTTATGTGATCTGATTTGGGCTGCAGTTTGACAGCCTGTGCAATAGACTGGATGTGTGTATTGGTAGAAAATAAGGCATTTGTGTAGTGTTTGGTAGGATGTACAGCTACTATCTTCAGTTTGGTGTATATCTGCAAATACAAACAACATGAAGGCTGAATATAAGATAAGGGATAAGTGACCAGAAAGGGGAAGGAAAGGTAAATGGTGGAACATGAAACTTGAATGTTCCTAGGAATGACTGAAGCACCCATGCTCTTTTGAATGAAAGTGATGTCAGAAAAGAAAGTCAATCGTACTGGCAAGAACATATTAAGATATGTTTTCATGGTCAGAAACCACAAGCATATTTGTGTGTATGCTTATGCTTGTGCATATGACCCTCTGTTTAGGTGCACAGTAGGAGAAATGTGAACAGAACCTCTGTTCTGAGCCAATTCATGGTCATAAATTGCTAAGTGTATCTTGAATCAAGGACACAGGGGCTAGCTCTAGTTAAATAATTGACATTAAGTTTGAATCTGAACTGTGTCTAGTCTAATTTGTGGAAGGGTGCAATGGTCCAGCAAGATCATGTCAGAAAGCACATTACAGAAATGAATCCAAGTAAGAAAGATCTTGACTCTCAATTTACTTCAAGAGGACAGGAGGATCAGTGACAAAGTCAGTGTCATCGATATATCTCTTGCTATATGCTCTTTGAATTGTCATTTACAATTTTCTTTGGTTATGAAATACTGTGAGTAGATTGCCATTCATATTTCTTAATTGAAATGTAAACGAAAATACTATCTTTTACAATAATATAACCATGGTTTTGAGAAAATATTTGCTTCAATATTTGTGTGCAGTTTTGAGCACATAATTTGATCTATAAGGTAAAATTTCTTATTATAGTTTAAAGCTTTAAGAAGAATCTTGTTTCTGGGCGGTGGTGGCACACGCCTTTAATCCCACCACTCGGGAGGCAGAAGCAGGCTGATCTCTGTGAGTTCGAGGCCAGCCTGGTCTAGCTCCAGCTAGTTCCAGGACAGGAACCAAAAGCTACGAAGAAACCCTGTCTCGAAAATCCAAAAAAAAAAAAAAAAAAAAAAAGAAGAAGAAGAATCTTGTTTTAAGTCAAAAATACTTAAGGATATCAATGAGAGCTTCAATGCTGAACCCATTTTCTAATAATTTTAGTAAGAGAATTTACCATGTTTTATTATGGTGAAGTTTTATGCAATGAATTGTGCCTATCCCTATGTATAATTTGGTGTTAATATGTGCACTCATTAGGTATTTTTGATGATATGTAGAGAAATGTCTGACTCTCATCTGACTCTAAGGCTTTTGGGTAGTAACATTACCTTATTAATCCTAACATTCCTTATATCTGCATCTCTTGGCAGGAAGTAAATATTCAAAATTTTAACTAGATGGGTGAAGGAATAAATGAATGCATAAATTAATGAATCCCTCCTCAATACTATCATTTAGTATACATGTGCTTTCAAATATCCCAAGCACAGCTTGCCATATTTAAAGCATAATTAACAATTTTGAATGTATAGCTAATTCTTTTCTAAATATGTTATTTCTTTACATTTGGAAAATCCTTTGACAAGGGAGAACCACAGGTTAATATACCCATACCCCATGTGCATATGGAAAGAACCACTGTCTATTCGTCTGGTGAGATGGAAATGCGCTGTCGATTGCAATAGGTCTCTCTTTCTTCTTCTATTCCCAGGCAGAATGTATTGTTCTCTACACTGTTGTACTGGTTCCTACAGAACCCACATAAATCAACCTCAGTACTCACCAGCTCTGGCCTCCTTTCACTTGTCAGAGTAGTCAGTTGTACACTGCTGATGCTCTGTGTTGTTTTGTATGCAATACCCTAAATTTTCAGTGCTTCACTGAGAAGAGATCATGACAAAAATAAAAGTGGAAGAAAACACCACTATGGATATGACTTCATATTCAAAGAGCAGTGAGTTACTAGTTGGAGAAAAATCTGAATAGTTTTCAAAAAATATCCATTTACTTTCTTGGGAGGATTTTAAAACTCAAACTGGTACCTTTATAAACAGCCAAGATTTCTAACACTAAGGATTCTACAGAAGATGGGGAGAACATGCTTTCCAAAATATCCTGCTGGTTAAATTTAGTATTTGGCTTTCTCTCAGGATATATTCAAGGTTTCTGGGATTGACGTTGTGTTGTTTCCTTCAGCATAATTCTCCTTGTTCTCCACAGCAACGTTCTCCTTATTCTCCTTATGATTGACACCTGGGATGACTTTGTTCTAGAGGAGAGGAAGCACAGAAGACAGGAGCTCAGACTGAGGACATTAGAGGTCTGTACTTCTGAACTGCAGATCTGGAGGAAGGGCCTCAGTGATTCTCAGGCTTCTATTCTGGCAGCTGGTAATAGACCTCATCTCCAGCACTTGCTACTGTTGGCTGGGGTAGACAGGCAGTCTCCAAGAACCAACTCTGATCTCAACCCGTTTCTTGACAGGAGTTCTAAAAATCCTGAGGTCTTGGTGAGGAATGCAAGCAAGCTATTCCCTAAGCCCCTCTTGGCAATAACAGTCATTTACTTGATCACATTTTCACACTATGAGATGCTTTGGGAAATTTTGCTTTGTAGGTTTTGTAATCACATCTTAAATTGTGATCACCTTTTATGAAAACAAAGCCTCATCTCTCCCCATAGCCTCTTCATTTTCTATCCTCTATGGTATATCTAAGTGCAAATAATTCTTAAAACTTCTCTTGTCTTGTGTTGATGGACATCCTATGTGTGTGCCTTTGTTTTTGTAATATAAAACATCTTCACCATTATCATCCTCAAATAAAATGTCTTTAAACATTTGATTGATGTTTCTATGTCATCTTATCACCATCATGATTGGGCAGAAAAAAACACAATAAAATGCTAATGGTACTGCTACACACTTAGACTGTTTATCTGAGATTACATAACATAATATAATATAAGAAGACTTAATATGCAGGTAATATAAGAAGACTTAGCATCCTGATTCTAGCACAGAGTAGATTATCATGGTTAACGTGATAAATAGGTGCTCTCAAAAACAAACTCCACGTATGAAGGAAGTTTAACACACATGAACATCCTCACCTACATCTCTTCTCTACTTCATGTCATCCCCAATTGTTCCTAAGTTGGCGAGTGTCATGACTTTAGACAATAGACATGGCATAAGCATTTAACTGTCCCTCAATATCTCACACAAAAATAATCTTATTCATCAAAACTGGGATTCACAGTCTTTAATGGGATGGTTCTCACCCCATAGGCATTTTTTTATTTACCATCAGCCTTAATATAACTGCTTTCTGACGTTTTCTACTCAGTGAACAGGCAGGTTGGCTATTATTTTTACAAAATCAATAAAACATTTGCACATACATCTCAAAGGCAATTTTAAGACTATCCAATATATTCTTCCATGATCTTAGAATGGGTTGCTGTTTCTACATTCTTTAGGCATACATTTATTTCTATCAATTTTATTTCAACATTTTCTGACATATATTACTGGTTTAATAAAACCCAGATTACTGAAATAATAAAGAGTTTCATGTTGGCACATTTACATTAATACACTTAAAAAGCTGTATTTGAAAAAAAAATGAGAAGGTGTGTACTAACTCATTTGTCATATGTTTTTCCAGTTCAGGAGTCTCAGACTGCATACTGGACTTGCTTGATTCAAAATTCAACGTGCAAAAGAAAGTGAGAAAGGAACACCAAAGTGGAGACATCGACAGAACAAGAGATAGAGGAGAATATAGGAGCTCAGAAGTAAAAGTCAAGAAGAGCAGAAAATAAAAACTCTTCCTATGGGAAGTAAATAGAGAATCAGACTCATGGGAAGGAGGAACTTCCCTCACCATCTTCCTAACCTCACCTGGAGCACTGGCAGTTGTGAACACAGCACAGTGAGACCAGTGATGAATGGAGAGTGACAAATGGAGTGTGGTTTCTGCAGCCTGTTTCCTTATCCTAACAAGTAACCTCCATTGCTGTTTCCCAAATATAGTGAGACTGGGACATCATCTGTGCTGTGAGTCTTACTCAGTCCTAATGTAAGGATGCTGTTTGTGAAGAGATGAATCACAAATTCAACAACCAGCCTGGAGGAGGTTCTTCCAGGAAGTCTTCAAACCAGAGGTCCTAAGAGTTGTTATTTCCAGACCATTCCCTGGAGTATTTGGGCTGTTAACTTTCTGAAAATCATTCCACAAGAAGATTTCCCAGTGGAATTCAAAATTCTCCTCAGTAACTAAGATACTTGACTCTCATCTGGTTAGAAGCCAAGGTACCCTGTGATCATCTGGGATCTCTAAGTCTTTGAAATCTTGTAGTAGAATATTCAGGATTTGATAGTATCATAAAATGTGGCTGATAGAATTGTTTTCCTGCCTTGGTATCTGAGCAAATTTTTCCACACTGTTTTGACATATCAGAACACTGGAGTTCCCGTCTCTGTTCTAATTTCTAATATTTTCTCATAATTTATGCATACTTTCCTTCCTCTTTAAGTTTTCTAATTATCACTTATAGTATCTAAAATAATCTTCAAATCCACATATATGTATTCAAAAACCATTTTTGATTCATATTTGGTAATAATAATTATGTACTAACTAGGGACAGATTGTGAATTGTTCAATTCCTGAATAATTCTCCCAAATTATAAAATTTCAGAGGATTCTTACTATCTGTTTTCTGTTTTTGTGCTTAAAATGTCCAAATCTTCTTATAGTCATATGGGAAAATCATGCCACAGGAACATGGTACAAAGCAAAATTCCTTAGTCTTAGATGGTGTATTCGCTAGACTCCCTAGAAGAGATTAGTATGTGAACCAGTCAACACACAAGCTTCTGTGCTGAACCAACAGTCTGAACAATGTTAGTGTCCACTCACATTTTTTAGAAGAAATGGATTAATTAATAATATTTACAAAAGCAGAAGGCATAGGAACAGTTAAACATTCATAGTTAACAAAATGATTGGAATTTTAATAGTTTTCTACAATAAGGCATGGTGTCTCAATTTGCAATCCTATACTTGAGAGGCTGAGACAGGAGAATTGCCATGAGTTGACAGCCAGCCTGAGCTACAGTATAAGATTCTATCTATCTATTGCTGTCATAAGACACCATAACCAACTTTTAGAAGAAAATATTTAATGGGGTCTTGCTTACGGATTCAGAGACTACTTATCTCTACTTATATTAAAAAAAAAAAAACACCTGGGAGAGGGCTGGCTCCTTTTCCATAGGATCTGGGTTCATTTGGCAACAGCCACATGTCACTTTCTTTGTCAGGAAACATTTTTTGAGATAGTGTGGCAGTTTAATGAGAATGGCTCCCAAAGGCTCATATATTTTAATGCTTAGTTACCAAGGGAGTGGAATTAATTTGGAAGGATTAGGAAGTTTGGCATTGTTGGAGAAGATGTGTCACTAAGAGTGGGCTTTGAGGTTTCAAAAGCCAACACCTAGCCCAGTCTCTCTCTCTCTCTCTCTCTCTCTCTCTCTCTCTCTCTCTCTCTGCCTCCTGCCTGCACATTTAAAACTAACTAACAAAACCTGGCTTTATGACCAAAGTTATTTGAAAAGTAGTCCCCTAGATGAGAAGATAAATGAAAACATCTTGATCAAATTAAGAAGCACAGGAAAAAGAACAAAGTAGGTTAGTTTTACATGAAATATTAATGTAATAAACAGATATAAATTCCAAGGCAAAATCAGGGGAGAAGTCCCATAGGAAACAAAATGTGTAGAAATAAATAAGACAATTGGGAAAACTGGGGAAAATGGAAACCCCAAGAAACATTTTCCCACAAACACTAATGTGTGACATGTAAAGGCAAGATCCAGAAATAATGGGGGTAATCACTACTGGATTGCGATAGTCAAAATATTACCTTAATTTTTCATTCAAAAATTTTCTTATTTTGGTTTTTTGAGACACTTCTCTGTAGCTTTGGAATCTGTCCTGAAACTAGCTTTTGTAGACCAGGCTGACCTTGAACTCACAGAGATCCGCCTACTTTGCCTACTCCTGCCTCCTAAATTCTGGGATTAAAGACTTGTGCCACCATCGCCCTTTTACTTCTCTGGTAGCACCATCATTCTCCCTGTTGTCCTGTGTGTAAATCGGAGATCTCTGTAACTTCTTAAGCTTCTTGTCCAGGGTGAAATACAGTCTATTGGCTGTATTTCAAAACAGTGTAAGCCAGTAAGAAAGTCCCAATATAAAACTAGCAGACATTAGAGAAGCTAAATAAGAAGGAAACCCAAAGAAAAACATATAGGCATCCTCCTGAATATTAACCTTCATCAGACGATGAAAGGAGACAGAGACAGAGACCCACATTGGAGCACTGGACAGAAATCTCAAGGTCCAAATTAGGAGCAGAAGGAGAGAGAGCACGAGCAAGGAACTCAGGACTGCGAGGGGTGCACCCACACACTGAGACAATAGGGATGTTCTATTGGGAACTCACCAAGGCCAGCTGGCCTGGGTCTGAAAAAGCCTGGGATAAAACCGGACTCACTGAACATAGTGGACAATGAGGACTACTGAGAACTCAAGAACAATGGCAATGGGTTTTTGATCCTACTGCACATACTGGCTTTGTGGGAGCCTAAGCAGTTTGGATGCTCACCTTACTAGACCTGGATGGAGGTGAGTGGTCCTTGGACTTCCCACAGGGCAGGGAACCCTGATTGCTCTTTGGGCTGACGAGGGAGGGGGACTTGATGGGGAAGGGGGAGGGAAATGGGAGGCGGTGGTGGGGAAGAGACAGAAATCTTTAATAAATAAATAAATAAATACTAGCAGACATATCCAAACCAAAAGATAAACATGAAAAAGCACTGTGACTCCTTCAAAGGATTGTTTTCACTCCTCAACTAATAAATTCATAGATGCCAGGATGTGAAAAGATGTTAGATGAAGGTTAAACAAAGTTCAAAAGTTTAGTACTAAAAGTAACTTATGGAGTGGTTGGGGAATTGGAAGACAGGAAGTGGGAGGTTGGAGAAGAGGAGGGAGTAGGAACTGGGGTTGGTATGCAAAATTAAAAGTGAAATTTTCTGATAAAAAAGAAAAAAAAGTAGGACAATGCCTAGTCTTAAGTAGCCATCTTGTAAATAAGACTTAATAAGGTAAAAGAGCTTAAGTCCCTGGAGGCATCTCTGTATTATTGAACTAATGCTACAATAACCTATTTCTGGGGTGTTCTTCTAAGGTGAACAAAATAAAGTTTAATTTGTTTAAGCGACTGAAGAAAAGTCAACAGAGTAAATTACAGGGAGCAAGCCATTAAGGGCATTCTTCCATGGTGTCTGCTTCAATTCCTGTCCCAGGTTTTTGCTTGAATTCCTGTTCTAACTTCCTTCAGAGATGGGGAAATGTAAACCAAATAATTCCCTTTATAAAAACATTAAACCCTCGTAAAAATAAACTATGGATAATATGAAAGAGGTTAAAAACTAGCATGTGAATGAAATATGGAATTGACCCATGATTGAGGAGGAAAACCATAAAGAAAGGAAAGCACTTAGCAAAACTGTTGTGAAATCACCAACAGGAATGGAAAGTCGACAACAAGTCATGAAAGTCAAGAAGGCCATTGAGAATTTGAAAACCAAGCAAAAATTCTGCAAATAACATGTCTTCCATGAATAAAATAGAAAACGTAGTGGAATCATGAGCAATAGACTCACCCAAGCTAAAGGACATATCCATGAACACACTCATGAAGTTCTGACTGAAAATCAGGGTACCAAATATAAAATGTGTACAATAGCCAAGAAGAGAAGCTAGACTAGGTATCAACAGATGAACAGGTGAAAAAAAATATTTCATATGAACATAGTGGAATTTTACTGAGTAGTAAACAAGGATTAAATTATACCATTTTAAGGAAATGCATAAAACTTGAGATTATGTGCTAAGAGAAACAAGACTGACTCAGAAAAAAAATATTGAATGTATTCAGTTTTATGTAGAACTTATGTTTGATAATATGACATATCAGAATGTAAAATATCAGCAATGAAATGAAATGTGTTAGAGAAACAAACTAAAGGCAAAGATAAAAGACAAAATGCTCTATATTTACTTTCTTGTGCAAAAAGATTTGTGTGTGTGTGTGTGTGTGTGTTCATGTGCATGAGGGTGTGCATGTATGCGTATGACTGAAAGGGGGCTATTTTGAGTTGGAAAAGATCAGTAAGAGAGGGATCTGAACAGATGGGGAGATTTAATGATAAACTTAAATGAAGTGCAATGAAAATGTTATAATGGCACTCATTAGTTTGTATCCTAACTGATAAACTTTATTGTGAAAATATCAAGAGCAAAGCAATGCTTATTCCACAGTTGTCAGAGTGTGTGAAGTGTGTATTGTGTGTCACTGTTGAGGGATAGTCTGATGTTGAGGGAGCTGTGGGCCTCTTTCCACAGCCGGGCTCCCGGCTGCCTGGCTAGCTTATGCCCCAAAATAAGAACACACAAACTGTATTCTTTTAAACACTGACTGGCCCATTATATCTAGCCTCTTCTAGGCTAATTCTCACGTATTAATTTTGCCCATTTCTAATATTCTGTGTAGCACCACGGGCTGGCTTACCAGGAATGATCTTAGCCTGAGTCTGTCTGGAGTGAGAGAATCATGGCAACTTCCTGACTCGGCTTCTTTCTCCCAGCATTCTATTCTGTCTACTCCGCCTACCTAATTTTCTGTCCTATCAGAGGCCAAGCAGTTTCTTTATTACTTAACCAATGAAACAACAGCTAGAAAGATGACCCTCCTCCATCATTCCCCCTTTTTCTGTGGCACCCAGTGTGCTAATGAACTCTACGTAAGTGCTTAAATGAATATAGTTTCTGTGTAATTATTTTGGGTATAAAGCTAGCCGTACAGATGGCTGGGTGCCAGGAATGTAGCCCGCCGCTCACATTTCAACAGAGGGCCCATTAGTTCCAGCCTCTTATTGGCTAGCTCTTACATATTGATCTAACCCATTTCTAATAATCAGTGTAGCCCACGAGGTGGCTTACCAGGGAAGATCTTAACCTGTGTCTTTCTGGAGTGGGAGAATCATGGCGACTGCCTTGACTCAGCTTCTTTCTCCCAGCATTCTGTTCAGTCTACTCCGCCTACCTAATTTTCTGTCCTATCAGAGGCCAAGCAGTTTCTTTATTACTTAACCAATGAAACAACAGATAGAAAGATGACCCTCCTCCATCAGTCTGAGATGATCAGCAAGGCTCATTTGCAGGTGCATTCACAGGCAAGCACATGAGACAGTGTGTTGGTTTGCTTTTATTGGTTTGCTTATTTACATTTGTCTAGTTTTTTCAAAGTGAGACAGAGAATGAATGTGGAAATGGGGAAATGGACAAGTGGGGAAGACTAGGAGAAGTTAGGGGAGGTGAAAATCCTGATCAGGATATAGTTTATAAAAATTGCAAAAAATATATATATAAATCAATTGTCTATATTGTAATTTTCAAAAGTAAGGTTTTTTATTTTAATGTTTGCTTGGTACTGACTTGTGAAATTTTATTGACACAAAGTCTTTCTACAAAGTATATTCTGTCTTCAAACTTACAGTCTCCCTATTTCAAATTCCTGAGTGCTGGATAACAAGTATGCATAGCTATGTCCCATTGATTTTCTCTTCTATGACCAAGGACTGATGAGTGCTGGATTAGTGTAGACCAAAAAGCAAAATGAGAAAATCAAAGCTAGCAGAAGTATAGCAGTGCTGTAAATTGCCTTGTTCTCTTGGTCTGAGGCCTGGAACATTTCTTAGATAAGCTTATTCCATTAGAATAACTAAACATATATAGAAATGTCTACAGCAACCTACAAGAACTGTTTTATTTGATAAATGTAATAGTTTTAAAATGTTGTATTTACTTTTTTACCCTTTCTACTTTTTCACTTTTGCTTTATATTTGAGAAATATACATGTACTTTTTATGAAAGCATGAGTCCACAGGTATGAGATTTAAAATAGATTGATCCAACACTAGAAATGTCATAAATGTATTATGAATAAGTGAAACTAGATTTCAATATAGGGTTGTCTATTGGTTATTCAAAACTTACACCGGGTTGTCTATGTTTTGGTGATTAGGACTCAGAAATAATGGCTCCTATTAAAGACATAGTCAATAAGAGGAAAAGTAAACAAATATATGGTACCAAAAATGTTGTGAACAAGGGAAAGAAGTTTGCCAATGAAACCCCCCCCAAAAAAATAGAAACCGCTGTTGACTTTGAAACCTTTCATGTAAAAATAAGAGGTGAATTTTATTCTTGAGTTCAAATATATGCTTAAATGTTTAACAAATCATTTTCTATATTGTACAGAAAAGTGATAAGAGGACACAATTGAGAATTTAAAAAAAAGCAATCAGTGAGGCCAAGCTGAAGCTTAGAGATTGTGGTCTGAGTAGGGAGTATAGTAAAGGAGAGGGGAGGAGGTGGTGAAGCGACTAAGCATGGGGGCAGTGTGTAAGGTAATATCAACACAGTCTGTCCAATTAACCTGCAGAATCATGCCTGATGTAGGAGACTAAAAAGTTAGATGAATAGACAACAGGCAGCTTTTTGTTGGTTTTGTTTATTTTGGTGTGTGTTGTAGAATGACTTGGCTCCTATTCTAATCTGTTTGAGCAGTGATATGAAGCCTCCATTCAAATAGTCATGGTATCTGGTTGAGTACTATGTACTCCAGTATGGGTTTCCCATATGAGCAGAGAGTAACTGGAGTGTCTTGAGCACAAGGGCAGACAGAGGACAAAATCCTCTGTCAGTTAGTTGTTTGGGAGATATGTCTAGAAGTCAAAGGGTTCAGTCTGCTCCTCCTGCCCTCATGTTCAGCACCCTCAGTAGAACTACCTAATTGATTTTCATTTTTCTGTCTGTCCTGAACATGTGAAGATATGTTAGATTTTACAAACAATTACTGAAAGTTTTAAAATGTAAGAGAATGTGTTCATTGATTATATACAAATACAAGTAAATTGCAATGTTATTAGAATATTCATTGATTATTATATATGTAGAGATTCCCAGGGTAATTGCTCCACAGAGAGATCAATATTGACTGTGAAAACACTTTTATCAACTAAATTTTGCACTATCAAAATTGAAAATCCTCTCAAATTTATCAGTGCACTCCTGAAGACTTCAGATATCCACAGAGTACCTTGATATGCACTGGTGTAGTACCTGGCAACAGATGAGACTGAGGTTTAGAGATTATAATTTTTAATGCCCATGGGTTCCCTTACTGTGGAATATTTTTTTTAAAGTTAATCATTGCCATTACTCCAGAGAGTAACCATCTTAGAACAGTGCTTAGGGCCTCAGGTTTGAAGACTTCCTAAAGGAAAATTTTCCAGACCAAGGCTGGTCATTTTTCAGAACATTTGGGATTGGATTCTGTCACACATCAGCACTCCTGGTATCAGGATAGAGTAGGACTCACAGCCCTGATGACGCTTCAGTTTCAGCATATTCAGGAGATGCCAATGGAGATCGCTTATTAGGATAAGGACAACCAGACAACAGAACCCACACTTTCCTTCTTTTCTACCCTCTCCATCACTGGGTTCACTGCCCTGTGTTTTCATCTATCACAGCTACCAGTGCTTCAGGTGAGAGTGGGGGAAAGGCTAAGGGGTGATTTCTCTTCCAATTAGTCTGAACCATGATTCTTTTCACACAGTCAGTGTCTTTTCCTTTACAGTGTACTCTGGTTTCCAGGAGTCTCTAGAGAGAATGGGTGACCTTCATAAACCCTTTTCTGAGGATTCAGTGGCTTGGGTTAAGTCTTGGTTAAATGTTCCAGAGTGACTACAAAGGCTGTGGATAGCCACTTCCTCTCCGTGGTTCTGCAAGCTAAGCTCTTAAGTGATCCTCTGCTTGCTTGACTTGGTGCACACCTATACCCTTTTTTTTTTAAACTATGTCAGTTTGGTCATTAATAGGAGACAGGGATGTGTACCCAAGACTCTGGTCCTACAGAAACAGCAGGTAACTGATAAGATCCGGATTCCATGATGATCACAGAAGGCTGTGTGTCTAATAATGCTGGTGCACAGGTTACCATACTGTATCTTTCCTTGGGCAAACTAAACTCCCATTCTTCCTTGAGATGTGGGTGATAGACTATAAGCTCTGTGTAACTGGAACAATTTGGGGGTCTGAAAATCAAGACTTTTCCAGCCTCCTACTCAGATGTCCAGGTCTCGGTATGTCCTGTGACTCCTTTTCTCAAACGCGGTTCTCTTGGTATCAGTGAGTTAATGGATATTACTTACATCAGTTTCTTTATATATTCACTCAAACCATTTCTATTAACCCATGAGCATGTATCCTGAAATACAAATTGTATAAATAAATGATAAATATTTCAGAATCCTAAAACAGCAGTGAAGCCTGCAAACAGACTCAAATCCTAATCTTAATACTCTATGGAAGAAGTGTGTGTGTTGTTTTTTATAGGCAATGCAAAAATAATGGTCAAATCTAACTTAATGATTGTTCACAAAACTTTAGAAAGCACTTACATTGAGTCTGACTGCTTAAGAAAAAGTCAAAGGGGACAGAATATATCTACAAAGTCTAAAGAATTGGAGAAGTAGTGGGTGTTTTTAGCAGAGGCTCATATAGAAAGAAAAGGAAATGTAGTGGTTCTCACTGTGGGAATTTTTGTAAGCCAAGAACTGAAGATTAATAAGGTTTTATTAATAATAATTAATAATTTAAACACTTAGGGTTGTTTATATGCATGTGCATATTGCAGTAGGTGGACACACACTCTAAATGCCTCTAAATGTTTGCTCTGTAATTTATACTGACACATCTCTTCATTACCAAGCCAATCATTTTCCTCGGAATAACTACTGATGTTAGTTTTCTGGCTTATTGAAAGTGTTACTTTTATGACTGACAAACATTTAAACAGTTAAACATTTCTGATCTCATAGCTAACCAAACCCAAGGTATCTCTGATTTTGCAGTACTCTGTCATTATTTATTTTCTGTTTGTTCTGTTGGCATTCTAAAGTATTCATGCTTTATTAAATATATTTGCTAATTTCAAAGATTTCTACTTTTTTAGATAACAAATATAAGCTAAATTATAAATTAAATCAAGTAATACACATAAGCATAAAATAGAGTCTCTCCTCTTTCATTTTCCCTCTTTCCCTTGAATCCCACTTCCCAGGAGTCAGCACTGTTAACCAGCTGTTACTTGTGGACTGACTAGCCTTGCACACAATAATAATTTTCTGAGTGTCATTAATATGGTTATTTGAGCTTTTAGTTTTAACTTTGGAGAAAAGCTTCAGATTTCAGAACTTTATGGTATTGTTAATTTTTCTTTTGAATTGCAGTAACAAAGAAAATTTTAGCAGTTGATTTTTAATCACAATCAAATGAGTAAATCAATTATTTTCTCATGTTTTTATTAGTATTATATGGGGTTTTTTGGCACAGAGTCTCACTGTGTAGCCTTTGCTTGGAACTTACAATTTTTATCAGATATGCCTTTGATTCACACAGATACAAAGGCCTCTGTTTCCCGAGTGCTGAGACTCTAAGCATTTGTAACCATGCTTAAATAAGATCCCATTATTATAATGAGGCATTACATAATACGGTGAATATACTGGCTTGTTTTGTCTATCAACTTGACCCAATCTAGGGCCATCTGAGGAAGGAGCTTCAGTTGAGGAAATATCTCAGAGTGAATCAGTTGTAAGGCATTTTCTCATTTAGTTATCAATGCAGGAGGTCCCAGCCATGGTGGGTTGTGCCATCCCTGGGCTCTTGGTCTTGGGTTCTATAAAAAAGTTGGCTGAACAAGCCAGGGGAAGCAAGTCAGTAAGCAGCTCCCCTCCATGGCCTCTGCAACAGTTCATGCCTCTGAGATGCTGCCCATTCTGAATTCCTGTTCTTACTTCCTTCAGTGATGAACAGCAATGTGAAAGTATAAGCCAAATAAACACTTTCCCCCCAACTTTCTTTTTGGTCAGGTTGTTTTTGTTGCAGCAATAGAAACCCTAAATAAGACAGTGAAGAACTTACTTTTGTCCCAATTTTTTTAATATCTTACATTTCATGAATCTTTATATCAACACCGTTAGATAAGAATAATTTGTGTTACCATTTTACAGCTGAGCAAAACTATGCAAAACAAGCTAAGTAACTTGCTTTTAGCAATCCGTCAACTAGATAAACCAGGATTGAAAGAATTATTTAATTACTTATTTGCTTACTTACTTACATGCATGTGTATGTAAGTTTTTATGTGTTTGTGTGTGTCACATGTATGAGACTACCCCCTTGTGGGCTGACAATGAGTGTGCAAGAGATTGAGCTCATGTCCTCTGGATGAGCAGAAAGCACATACGAGCCAAATTCTGAACACAAGTTGAGTTGTAGAGACCCAATCCTAGTCAGTAAATTACACTGCTTTCCTGGTTCTAACAGCTGGCTGTTCATGGTCATTGGAAAAATGCCTGCAAAATAAATGTAAATTATAAATGCACACATACACAAACAGATCTATTTACAAACCATATAAAAATGTAGGTGATGAGGCATATGCAAAGTGGAAATGATTGTTTTTCACGTACTATTCTGTCATTCTTATTTTGGTGTATCATCACAGTAGGAAATTGAATCATTTAAATTTTTACTCAGAAGGCAAAATATCATGATTTTTGATTGGTTTAGTAAATATATTTTGACTCAGACTTTATATGTGGCTTTATCTATTTTGAAAATATTTTATCTATTTTGGCATCTTTTATATACTTTCTAGGGGGATTCTGTGTATTCATTACTAAATTTAAGAAATCATCATCAATTAGGAATAATGCAAACTTCTCTTGAGCATATTTGCAAATATTTTCTAAAATTTAAAATTTTAGATGATTTTTTATTATGCATATTTAAGATACACAGCATAATGTTACTGAGGCAGACCAGACGACATGTATTTACAATTCTTCTTCCCCAAAATCTCTATTCCCTGAACCTTACACAAAGTAATGTATATGTTATGCTTAGCACTCAAAAGTCACTATTTCACAGCAATTTGATTGGTACTAGTCAGTATTCACCACAGTTCACAGCACCGAAAAGCCTCTCTGACCGAGGCTGAGACTAACATCTGTCTATGAGTATAAACACAAAAATTAAGTAGGCAGTCAGACACCATAGCTAGAAATTTTCCTGTGTGGCCAATGACTTTCATATGCACAGCGTTTTGACAGGGTTTATAGTACCAGGCATGTATTTTCTCCTGCGAATAGGCCTGAAACCCAGAGAACAGTTGATAACCTCCACAAGTGTCATGCCACTGTTACATCAGTGGGCACAGCTGACCTGGCAAGTTGGCATTGCAGTTCAAAGGTCTCACAGCTGGATGAGACCACTGACTTTTTTATTATTCCAGACAGCCCTTTCATATCTTCTTTATTACACAAATAGAAACTATCTCACACAGACTTAAAATAATTAAAAGTGAATATAATGAAACTGTTAATAATAATGTACAATAGGTCATGCCAGCAGATTTTAACTGTTGACATTAATACTTAAAGATCCTGTGGAAAGAAAAGAAAGACCGCTGAAAGTTTGTATTATACTACTGAGTGACAGAACCAAGGAGGAAATATTTTAAGTAATATTTTCATTATTTTAAAGAAAATAAATTTTGGCAAACATCAGGATCACAGAATACTATTCCATTTGTCTTCCTTTTTAATATTGACAAAACGGTTCTTCAGAATTATCTGGTAGATTAAAATAATAAGCAGGCTCATTAAATGTTATAGAGTTTGTAGAATAAAATATAGCTAGTCAAATTCATATGAACTTGCTTGCTTCCCAAACCTACATAAAGGAAAGGCATACTGTGAGCAGAACCACAGATTTCTCCCAATGTCTTTAGTGAACTAGATGAGGTTTGCTCATGTATCACATTCAAAATGATCCTTTCTGACTAATACTGCTAAAATCTTTATGTAAAGAGAAAATTAACATTGGCTTTCAATTGTTAGAACTACAAGAAAAATAATTCAATCTTTTGAAATATGGAAACTATGAAGAGAAAAAAATTAATAGCTCATTTTTATGAATGATAAACTATAAGTTGCTCAGTAGTTCTGAAACAAAGTGTGTGTGTATTTCCTCCCTTGATGCTCTGCAGCGAGACAAATACATGGATGAGCACAACAGAACCTCAGTGATAGAATTCATATTCCTGGGCCTCTCACAGGACCCACAGACCCAAGTCCTGCTCTTCTTCCTCTTTCTCCTCATCTACCTGCTCACTGTGCTGGGAAATCTGCTGATCATTGTGCTCATCCACTCAGACCCCAGACTCCACACTCCCATGTACTTCTTCCTTAGGAACCTGTCCTTTGCCGATCTCTGCTTTTCTACCACCACAGTTCCCCAGGTGCTCGTCCACTTCTTGGCGAAGAGAAAGACCATTTCTTTTGCTGGATGCTCAACACAGATTGTCGTGTTACTTCTGGTTGGATGTACAGAGTGTGCACTCCTGGCAGTGATGTCCTATGACCGATATGTTGCTGTCTGCAAGCCTCTGCACTACTCCACCATCATGACACACTGGGTATGTGTCCAGCTGGCTGCAGGGTCCTGGACCAGTGGTGCATTTGTGTCCCTGATAGATGCCACATTCACCTTGCATCTCCCTTACCGAGGAAGCAATGTCATTAACCACTTTTTCTGTGAACCTCCTGCCCTCCTGAAGCTGGCTTCAGCAGACACCTACAGCACAGAAATGGCCATCTTTGCAATGGGCGTGATAATCCTCCTAGCTCCTGTCTCCCTCATCCTCATCTCCTACTGGAATATCGTCTCCACTGTGATCCAGATGCAGTCTGGGGAGGGGAGGCTAAAAGTCTTCTCCACCTGCGGTTCCCACCTCATTGTTGTTGTCCTCTTCTATGGCTCAGGAATATTTGCCTACATGAGACCAAACTCCAAGATAATGAATGAAAAGGATAAAATGATTTCAGTGTTCTATTCAGCAGTGACCCCCATGCTGAATCCTATCATTTACAGTCTGAGGAACAAGGATGTTAAAGGGGCTCTCAGGAGAATAACTGCAAAATAATAGGTATGAAATGTGTGTCACGATTGAGTTGACCACTGTTGAAAAGTAAACAGTTCTTACAATATTTTCCTTTGTTTATCCTATTCTTCCATTACTTTCTTTTCCTCCTTTTTTGTCTACTTAGTAGCTATGTGAAAGAAATTAAATTGAAGTTTAAAAATAGGAAGTAAAAAGAAATTAGTGATAAGCTGAGGACATAAGAATGGAGGAAAGAAGAAACGTGGATAAGAAGGGAGATAGAGGAGTGAGAGCACAGAAGTTTCTCATCACTTAAGCCACACAAGTCAGTACTGAACTTGGCCCAATTTGGTAAATAACTATATATCTAAAACATGAACATAACAACTAAACCATCACACGCATTATTAGCAACACAGCCATTCTCTTCATTTTTGCATGCACTCAATAATTATAGTTTGAATATTTATTTTATTTCCCTGGGCACAGTTCTAGAATTTGGTACATAAACTTGATATTTGTGTGATACTTTAACACTCTCTGTCTTTTTAAAGTAACATTTCTTGAAATTGAAAATAGATTGAATTCAATGAAAAAGAAATGGTAGACTTCTTCTTTTGACTATTTTGTTAATTTTTAAGTTAAAAATTACATTAAGGGCATTACATTTTAAGTTAAAAATGCACTGAGAGCATTCCTCCCTACCCTTTTGTGTGTCTCTCTTCCCTCATATCCCCTTAAATCTCCTAGACAGTATCATTTTCACTTTTATATATCCACACACAATTGGTTTGATGACTTTGTCATTTGAGAACAGTGCCACAAGAAACTTCAATGAGCAAGTATCTCTTTGATGTGTTGGATTCTACTTATTCAAGTCAAACCAGGATTTGCTTTTAAAGTCATTTAAAAGTCTATAACTATGTGACTGCTTTATATTGTAATCATTTTGCCTAGTTCAACAATGCCGTGAATAGCTTTAACTATTTAGACTGCCTTTTAGTTTATGATGCATTAGGGTGACTGAGAATTCCTTCGTGAAATGCATGTCTAGTTGCTACTAATGAACACTTTTGTTTAATATCTAATTTAACTCTTGCTGTACTGAGGTTAACTATTCTTCATCCCTTAGAAATACCCTGTGTTCTTTTTTTACTCTTCCCCATGGTCGTTCAAATGTCATCCTGGACTGACTTAATAACAGTAGGATGTGATGTGTGTATGCATGTGTATTTGTATATGTGTACTTTCCTTTTTTGTACTTTCGATGACTTTTTTATTTATCTCATTCATTTACTATTCCCACATTTATGTCCAAATGCTTCTTAACTTCTTGCCCATTCCATATTAGAATTAGCTGCTTATATTCATTATATATTCATTGTCTTATATTCATTGGTGATGTATTACTGGGTTGATTTATTTTAAAGTAATTGCATTTCCATGGATTGGTGATTTTGCTGTTACAACTATATTTCACCTCCCCTCTGTGTGGTACTGGGAATATGATCTCAAGAGTATGCTATTCACTAAGGAGATACCCAAGTAAAATTGAAAGAGATGTTCAAACTAATACATGTACCATTCACAATAGAAAACACATACAATATATCATTAGGAGTCATTTCATTATTTTGTTCATTTAGCGGATCTATAATAGTAGATGTTCCTTGGGATCTCCGGCCTATCTAGGTCTCAGATACTTGGCCATTTTAGTAGTGCCAGATGTTGATTCTATCTCATGGAGTGGGCCTCAAATCTCACTTTTAAAAGTGGTTTATTACTGCCATCATATTTTTGCCACTACTGTACCAGTACTTTTGAAGGTTTACCACTATTATAGTTCTTGGACTTTATAGCTTGTGATATTGATGATTATTATTTTTCTAGTCTAGGAGTACCCATTGTACCATGCAGGAACATGGAAGCTAGTCATCAGGAAGGAATCTGCTAATTGGATGCCAGCTTGATTTCCCCATGTTTAAATACATGTGATGTCTTCAGCAAGAAATTTATAGCACTAAGTTGTGGAGAGTAACCAAAAGCATTGGCAGTAGCCTGTAATGTTTGCAGGAATCAAGTTGAACCTCTTTGTCTCATGACTTGACAAGATGTAAAATATTTCTGGTACCAGGGATTTTATATGGCAACTTAAGATGCCTAACTAAGACACTGTTTTGCCCCATTATTTGGTAATTCCATAAATTTCTGGAAAGAGGAAATAGACAAGATTGCCTGATAAGATTGGGAGCACGGTGGTGGGGCAGAAGGGAGGGTTAAGGGGGGGAAGAGAAGGAGAAAAAGAGAAAAGGGAAGAAGTTGAAGGAATGGGATGGTTAAGATAGAGGAAGAACTGTTGCAAGGAGCAGGCTGCTTGTTTGCCCTGGCCACCCAGAACTGAAATAATCACAGAATAATTAAAACGCTGCTTGGCCCATTAGTTCTAACTTCTTATAGGATAACTCTTACATCTTAATTTAATCCATGTCCATTAATCTGTGTATTGCCACTTGTCTGTGGCTTACTGGCAAAATTCTAGCCAGTGTCTTTCTCAGGTGGCAGATCCATGGCTTCTCTTCCGACTCTTTCCTTCTCCCAGCATTCAGTTCTGTCTTCCCCATCTACCTAAGTTCTTCTCTATCAACAAGCTAAGGCAGTTTCTTTATACATTAACCAATGAAAACAACACATAGACAGAAGTACCTCCCACACCAAAGAACAGAGAAAGATGGACAACAAGGAAAGAGATATTTAAAGTAAGGAAGCCATTGTGGGGCTAGCAAGTAACCTGGCACTACAGAAATTCCCAGGAGTCCACAGGATGACCTCAGCTAGAACCTGAGCAATAGAAGAGAGGGTGCCTGAACTGGCCTTGCCTGTTATCAGACCAAGTATCTTAAATATCACCATGGAACCTTCAACCTGTAATTGGTGGAAGCAGAGGCAAAGACCAGAGACCTGCAGCAGAGCACTGGACTGAGCTCCCAAAGTCCAGTTGAAGAGTGGGAGAAGTGAGAATATATGCAGGGAGGTCAAGATCATGATGGGGACATACTCTGAAATGGTTTGCCTGAGCTAATAGGAGCTCATCAAATCCAGCTGGACAGGGAAGGAACCAGCATAGGTCCAAACTAGACCCTCTGAATGTGGATGAAAGTTGTATGGCTGGGACAGACTGTGGGGCCACTGGCAGTGGCACCAGGATTAATCCCTACTGCTTTTACTGGCTTCTTGGGAACCTATTGTCTTTGGCTGGATACCTTGCTCAGCCTAGCTATTGTATGGAGGTCCTTGGATATTCCTCAAAGCAATGTGCCTTACCCTCTCTGAGGAGTGGAGGGGGATGAGTTAGAGGAATAGGTGGAGAAGATGGGAGGAGGGGGAGAGAGGGAACTGGGATTGGTATATAAAATGAAAAGGATAGTTTGTTTTCTTTTTTAACAAAAGTAAATAAAATAAATTTATAAAAATACTCACAGAATCTCAATTGGTTCAAATATAAAAAGATCTTCTTTGAATCTAAGTATAATCAGGCTGTCAAAAGACAAAGCAGGAGGGATAATTAATCCAACGAACAATGAGATACAAACGTCACACAAAATTAGATCCCCGTGGAACCACAGTAGTAATCAGTGTTCAGAATAGTTAGCAATCTAGAACTCTACTTGGTCTATACACATATCCCTCATTTAATAGTAAACTCTGTAGTCTGAAATCGTTGGCAGTATGTACTATTCACACACAGACAACCATTTCAGACAATGCTCCTTGAAACCTGTTGTCAGGCTAAGAATCCCATCTGCATCAAGCTGCGTGAACACAGGTTGTTTCTCCTCCTTTTACTGACCTTCAAACACAGACTCTAACCAGTTGTATGCCATTCACATACAGGTAACAGGGAAGGGGGTTAATCTAGCCTGAGCTGATGTACTCCATTCACTGACAGGTAACTGGAAGAAGGCTAATGCAACCTGAGCTGATTTGACCATTCCCATACAGGTAACTAGGAAGGGGGCTAACCCAGCTTGAGATCATATTCACCATTCTCCTGCAGGTAACTGGGAAGGGGCAAATACAGCCTGAGTTGATTTGAGCCATTCATGTACAGGTAACTGGGAAGGGAGCTAATTGAGCCTGAGCTGGGGGTGCACAAACAATAAGGTAAACAATTTTCTGAAGGTGAATTTTTATGAGAATCTTCCATTTCCCATCTTAAGTTTCTGCTTAATTTGTAATGGACATGATTACAATCAGATTAATATGGAAAGGGACATTAATAATGAAAAAAGGCTTACATAATCCAAATCTGCCAATCAAAATAGAGACCATCCCAATTAAACAAATTTCACATTCCTTTAGCACCCACAGAAGAAACCACTGAGCCTGGCGTCACTCTTGACAGCATGTTTCTTTCTGATCTATCCTATTGTTTTGTTTTTTAATGAAGTTTGCTAGTTACTTTGCATTTATTTTGATTCTTTGAATACGTTTCAGTGAACCTGAAATCACTCAGCAAATAAAAGAATGATTTATTTATGGAGATGAAACAAAGAAAGAATGAAGGAAAGAAGGAAGGAAGGAAAAGGAGGAAGGAAGGAGATGGAATGAAAGATAACTGCAAATCAAGAATATTATATTGAATCAGCTTTCCATCATTGTGAAAACAAACTACCTGAGAAAACCAACTTGGAAGGAGGATTTATAAAGCTCAAGGTTTCAGGCCATGTTACTCTGAACCAGTGATGACACAGTACATAGTGAGGGCCCTCAGCAGCTGCTCTATCATAAGCATGTATAGCTGGTGACATAGAAGTTGAGATAACAATAGAGCTTACCAGAATCTGAGGAAGAGACATATAGAAGAACCAGTTAACACATAGAAAAATATGTGGGTTTCTGTAGTGTTGTGAAGGGGTTACAATTAATAATTAATCATATACTTCAAAACATCTAGAAAATACTACTTTGAATTTTCCTCATAAAAATGATGAAAAATTGAGGTGATGGACATATTAATTACTTTATTGTGTTTTTATATGTGTACTAGAGCATTGCATTGCATCTGATAATACATATCTTTCAATTAAAACAAGAAAAATCTAAGATAGGTGTATTAAGTATCATATTTACCAAATATAAAATATCATATGGTGTAAGAGGTCCTTCTGTATTTGTGTTGCTTTCATTGACTGGATAAAGAAACTGCCTTGTCCTTTTGATAGAACCAAGCACTTAGATAAGCAGGAAAGACAGAACAGAATGCTGGAAGAAAGAAGGCAGGCAGAGAGAGCCGCCATGGAGTCACCAGGGACAGACATGTTGAATCTTTCCTGGTAAGCCATGACCTCGTGGTGACATACAGATTATTAGAAATAGGTTAGATTAAGATGTGATAGTTGGCCAAGAAGAGGCTAGATATAACGGGCCAGGCAGTAATGTAATTAATACAATTTCTGTGTGGTTATTTCAGAGGTTAAGCTAGCCATGAAGTGGGACGCAGCCCACTCCTCTTTACTACAAAGTGGCACCCAACGTGATAGACTAAATCTACTTAAAAACCTGAGAGGGCTTAAAAAGGAAAGAAAGAGAGTTTAGCACAGCTTTTTGCTCTTTGTTAGTGGCGTGCCAAAGAGAGAATTTCTTGACTCAGCAGCCATAAAAAAAAAGCTGAGCAGTTTTAAAACTTGGCTTCCTGGGCTGTGCTGCCACTGCGAACTCCAGCTATAAAGCATTTTAATGACATTTGTGGGACCCTTGTGTTTCTGTGCCCACTAGGGATCAGGAAGAAAGTAATCTGAGACCATGCCAATGGCTCTATGTTTTCCGCCTGGGTAGATTGCGTGATCAGTCTTAGACTGGCTGGAGAGCATGGTGGATTCCTGCCACCATACACAAAAGATGTTTTCAGGCTGCACAGTGCTCCTCGTGGCAGATTTGACTGTAACTTAGAAAGAAAGACTTTATACACTGCATGCTCATTCTCAGAGTTAAAGTACTGAGTGCAGCTCCTACCTGGAAGCCCCAGAGTCAGCAGAAATGGTATGCCTACTATTTTGAAACTGGAGAGAGGTGGAGCCAGCATCCAGAGTAGCTGCAACCAAGCTGCTTAGCATTTAAAAGTTGTTCAAGACAGCAGAGAATTAAAACCAATGCAATAGGACAGATTCAGACATAAAAGACCTCTAAATGGGTCATGGTGTTAGATAAAGTTGTAGGCTTGGGAAAGAAAAAATAAAGAATATGCAAAGTCATAATATAAAGTTAATGCTTTTAAAAAGGGTAATGTCTTTAAGAGACAGAGTGCAAATAGTCATAGACTAAAAGAAGTAAAGAAAAGTAAGCCATGTAAAAATGGAAAATTCACAGAGAGCCTGGATTATGTATGTTGTTGTGTTTTCTTTAAATTTTTTGACTGTAAAGGAGCTAAGTACAAAAAACCATTTCATTGTAGGGAGCTGCCAAGCTAAACCAGCATATATGTTTTAAAGGAATCTTGGCTTCAAAATTTGGGTCTAAGGATATGATGCTTTGGAAAAGAGGTTCTTCTTTTGTTTTCACAGAAGATGAGACCCTGTGGATTGCTTCTAGACCAATATGGTATCATGGACCACACCCTGTTGAAAGGTTGCCATAAACACCCTCCAAAAATTATTTTGCTCAACTGCTGACTGAGAGGAACCTAGTAAACAGGATAAACCATGAAATACCTGATTAACAGCGCCCCCATACAGCATGAAGCAGTTTGCAGAGAAATAACTGTGCCCATATTCTCAAATATTGTTTATAAATGTTCTTTTACATTTAAAGGTGGATATGATATAGAGATGAATAATCTGTATTGGTATAAATCTTGCTTTATTGATATAAATTTAAGGTCAATCTTGTTATGTGTGTATTTCTGCTCTTGATTACGGTATTGTGATTTGGTAGTTCATTTAAAAATGTAATGTATAATTAGGAAATATGGGTTGTTAATGAATAATCATAGATAACAGTCAAGTTTGTGGTCATGTTAGATTTTCTAGATATAAAGAGATATATTTCAGTTAGATAGGCATTCTTCATATCTTTCAAAGACTACAGAATATGGCATTTAATGTTTTAATAACTTAGGGATTTTCATGACAATGAAACATGTCTGCTCCTGGCAGCACAAATCTACTTCAAGAAGAAGATGGGCGTTGAAGAGGTTCCTTATAGAGTTGGTTTGCCATTTGGGCAAGAAACTGCTCTTGCTGGGACTGCTTAACTGGACACAAAGAACCTGCAAGAGAGGACTTCTGAACTTGCCTAAAGGTGAGATGATCCTTCAGGGTTCATGGTTCATGAAAGAGTCTGCAAGACATTCTGCATTACACAGAAGAAAGTGACTGAACTGTCTTTGAAATTTCCTGCTTCATGGAAAAGTCTGCTGGATACTATGGGCCTGCAGGCTGAAGATGGATGACCCAAAGATACAGAAGAACTTTGAGTGACTGTCCAGGCAGCAAGATATCTTTGTCATTTCTAGAGTTTTGGAAACTGCTTACAATATACTTCCTGTTTACTTAGGTAATATTATACCCTTCTGGAGTCTTTGAAGAAGTTGAAGAATAGATAGATAATTATAGTTTTCCATTGCTATGATAAAAGATAAAATAGATGTAAATATTGTAACTGTAATTCTTTTTTTTGAATTTTATTTATTTTTTTATTGCAGAAAGGAAAAAAAAAATTCTGCCTCCTCCCAGCCTCCCATTATTCTCCCCCACCTCTCACTCTTCTCCCCCTTCCCCCCACTCCTCTCCCCCTCCCTCTCCCGTCCAAAGAGCAATCAGGGTTCCCTGCCCTATGGAAAGTCCAAGGTCCTCCCCCCTCTGTCCATGTCTAGGAAACTGTTTTGTTATATGTAATTTTACTATGTTAAAGTGAAAGCCTTTCTTTTTTTGTTTAAACAGGAAAGGGGAAATGGTGTAGAAGGTCATTCTGTATTTGTATTGCTTTCATTGGTTGAATAAAGAAACTGCCTTGGCCTTTTGATAGGGCCAAGCCCTTAGATAGGCAGGGAAGACAGAACAGAATGCTGGGAGAAAGAAGGCAGGCAGAAAGAGTCACCATGGAGTTGCCAGAGTCAGACATGCTGAATCATTCCTGGTAAGCCACAACCTGTGGTAAACACAGATTAATAGAAATGGAATAGATCAAGATGTGATAGTTGGCCAAGAAGAGGCTAGATATAATGGGCCAGGAAGTAATTTAATTAAGAAAATTTCTGTGTGGTTATTTCAGGGGTAAAACTAGCCAGGTAGCAGACATGGCCTGCTCCTCCTTACTACAATCATAATTTTATATTTTAATTTGCCTTTAGTTGATATAAATATACAATAAGCAGACTTAAAATATTTGACCAATATATACAAAATTGAAATAACCTTTACTGTAAATGTAAGCAATATAATAAACATGCACTAATGATTTATTTAAAAAAAACTTACATGTTCGTGAAACAACATAGTCTACATATTTGTCTGCCCTTGGTTTATCTGTTTATCCATCTGTTCATGCATCTTTGATGGACAAAAATCTTCCCTAAATATTGACCAAAACTGAAGAATAAGGAAAATTTAAGAAAAGCTAATGACTTTGACAGTTGCAATTTACATTTCTCTAAGTGGTATTTTTCTGTAACAGTAGGTGTTATTGTTAAAAGTAAAAGAAGACCCGGGACTGGAGCAGGAATAAGGCAACAAACTATAGAGCAATGGGACTGAATCAGCTACATAGGCCAGAGTGGGCCTGAAGAGGAAAGATCCATACGAGTAGGAACCTGGAGCCACTCCAGTTCAGGGATACTGGCAGACCAGGACTGAGCCAGAAACCTGGTCCAGAGCACACCAGAGACAGAAAACTCCACCAGAACATATATGGGAAAATTACTGCTGAATGAATGAGCCAGAGCCAGAACCTGCTGAGGGTCTGGACATGAATCTGGGACCATCAAGGGAGTAGACCTAAGCCAGGACCCCGGTGGGTCTGGGCATGAGTCTAGGACCACTGAGGAACTAGGCCTGAGCCAGGACCTCTGCCACTCTGGGCATGAATCAGGAACTTCCAAGGGAGTAGGCAAGAACCAGAGATCTCTGCAGGGTCAGACATGAGTCTGAGACCTCAGAGGGAGTAGGCCTGAGCCAGGACCTCTATGGGTCCAGACGTTGGTCTGGGACATGAAAGGGAATAGGAAGGAACCTGAAATCTCTGTGGGTCCAAACATGAGTCTGGGACATCTGAGGGGTAAGCCTGAGCCACATCATATTCTGATCTGGGTGCACCAGAGCCTGGAACTATGAGGCAATAGACAGAATCCAGAGACCTTTGCAGGACCAACTCCAAGGCAGGGACTTCTGCAGAAGGAGATCCAGACCAGGATTTAAAGAAACAGGGCAAAGCCAGTAACCTAGGCCAAAGTAGGCATGAGAAAACAAACTCCAAGAGTGCAGAGCAAAGCCCAGGAGTGCTGAGCTATCTCCAGGAACACACAGTAAGCAATAGGGTAACTAGAACTGTGGCACTGAATGTACCACGAGGAACAACCATATGAGCTTGGATGCACTGGCACCAAGAAGATTAATTAACAGAATCTTAGACAACCACAACCGTACCTATTAGGGGAAAGGATGAGTAGAAAAGGTAAGAACACATGCAACACCACAAAAAGCAACATGACACCAGTAAAACCTAAAGACCTTACAACAGCATGACATGAACGAATATATATGGATGAAGAAGAAGAAAATGACCTAAAAAAATAACTTCAGGAGAATATTTGAAACTCTTAAAGAAGAAATGAGAAATTCCCTCAAAGAAATGGAGGAAAAGGCAAACAAAAAACATGGGAAGACATCAGCAAATCCCTTAAAGACCAAGATAAAGCAATCAAACATATGAAAGAAATTATTCAAGACTTGAAAACACAAATAGATACAGTAAAGAAAACACAAGCTGAGGGAAATATAGAAACAGAAATCATGAGAAAATGATCAGGACAGAATACAAGAGATGGAAGAGAGAATCTCAAGCGCTGAAGAAACAATAGAGGAAATAGACACATCAATTAAAAAAAACATTAAATCTAACAAAAGCTTAACCCAAAATATCCAGGAAATATGAGCTGAACAGAAAATTCTCAACAGAGAAGTTCAAATGGCCAAAAGACACTTAGGGTCATGCTCAACTTCCTTAGCAATCAATCAGGGGAAATGCAAATCAAGACAACTTTAAGATACCATCTTACACCTGTCAGAATGGCTAAAATAAAAAACACCAATGATAGCCTTTGCTGGAGAGGTTGTGGAGAAAGGGGTACACTCATCCATTGCTGGTGGGAATGCAAACTTGTGCAACCACTTTGGAAAGCAGTGTGGCGGTTTCTCAGGAAATTCGGAATCAACCTACCCCTGGACCCAGCAATACCACTCTTGGGAATATACCCAAGTGAGGCCTTATCATAAAACAAAAGTATATGCTCTACTATGTTCATAGCAGCATTGTTTGTAATAGCCAGACCCTGGAAACAACCTAGATGCCCTTCAATGGAAGAATGGATGAAGAAAGTATGGAATGTATACATATTAGAGTACTACTCAGCAGTAAAAAACAAGGACTTCTTGAATTTTGCATGCAAATGGATGGAAATAGAAAAAACTATCCTGAGTGAGGTAAGCCAGACCCAAAAAGAGGAACATGGGATGTACTCACTCATATTTGGTTTCTAGCCATATATAAAGGACATTGAGCCTATAATTCACGATCCTAGAGAAGCTAAATAAGGAGAACCCAAAGAAAAACATATAGGCATCCTCCTGAATATTAACCTTCATCAGACGATGAAAGGAGACAGAGACAGAGACCCACATTGGAGCACCGGACAGAAATCTCAAGGTCCAAATCAGGAACAGGAGAGAGAGCACGAGCATGGAACTCAGGACTGCAAGGGGTGCACCCACACACTGAGACAATGGGGATGTTCTATCGGGAACTCACCAAGGCCAGCTGGCCTGGGTCTGAAAAAGGATAGGATGAAACCGGACTCGCTGAACATAGCAGACAATGAGGACTACTGAGAACTCCAGAACAATGGCAATGGGTTTTTGATCCTACTGCACCTATTGGCTTTGTGGGAACCTAGGCAGTTTGGATGCTCACCTTACTATACCTGGATGGAGGTGGGTGGTCCTTGGACTTCCCACAGGGCAGGGAACCCTGATAGCTCTTTGGGCTGATGGGGGAGGGGGACTTGGTTGGGGGAGGGGGAGGGAAATGGGAGGCGGTGGAGTGGGAGAGACAGAAATCTTTAATAAATAAATAAACGGAAAAAAAAAGAAAAGGCCATATCTAAGAATAATAGGTATAGAAGGAGAAGTTCTACTCAAAAGCACAGAAAATATATTTAACAAAATCACAGAAGAAAACTTTCCCAACCTAAAGAAAGATAAGCCTATAAAGACACAAGTGGCTTAGAGAACACCAAATAGACTGGACCTAAAAGAAAAAAGTCCCCTTGCCACATAATACTCAAAACATTAAACATACAAAGTAAAGAAAGAATATTAAGAGCTGCAAAGGAAAAAGGCCAAGTAACATATAAAGATAGACCTATTAGAATTACACCTGACTTCTCATTGGAGACAATGAAAGCCAGAAGGTCAAGCATTATGCAGACATTAAGAGATCACAGTGCCAGTCCAGACTACTATACCAAGTAAAAACTTTCAATCGGAGGTCGGCCCTTTGTTCGCGAGACACCCAAGCAGCACGGAGACCAGATCCCGGTACCAGGAGAGACATCACCAGGGTGGGTGAGTTTCTGACTGTGGCAGCAGCCCGGGACAGGGAACTCAGACGTTCCTCAATCCTCCTGCACTCCTTGGTCAGTCTGCAGGGGCTATACTGCCCCGATACTTCCTCTCTATTCATATCCCACCCAGCTTGCATCCACGACCCTCCCCCACCTCCTCTGACCCCCCGCCCCTCCTTGAACCACACAACAGCTCCCAGCTCAGCCTGTTTGGGCGCTGGGACAGGGTCCGAATTGGGAGGGCAGCCAGGAGGGTAGTAGCTCCCTTTGTCTAGGTGGCCTGCCTGCCCTGCGGCAGCGAGGGTCGGCCCTTTGTTCGCGAGACACCCAAGCAGCAGGGAGATCAGATCCGGGTGCCAGGAGAGACATCACTGGGCAGTTCAAGCTCAGCAGGACGGACCTTGCTTCCACACTGAAGAGATACACCCAGAGGCTCAGTCACAGCAAAAACTGGACCAAGACACCAGGCCTCTCTTGGCTTCATTTGAAAGAGGAGATGGGAAGGCGCCAATGCAAGAATTCCTCCAACAACCTGAAAGGCAACATGACATCACCAGAACCCAGGGATCCCGAAATAAGAAGAATTGTACACCCCTACTCCAGAAGAAGTAGAAGAAATCGACCCAAAAGTGAATTTTTGAAAATAATAGAAGACCTTAAACAGGAGGTGAAAAACTGCCATAAACAATTAGAGATTACAAACAAAAAGGTAGAAGAAATGAATAAATCGCTCAAAGATACCCAAGAAAACCAAGAGAAACAAGAAAATGCAATCAAACAGGTAAGGGAAATGGTTCAAGACCTGAAGAATGAAATGGAAGTAATGAAGAAAACACAAACCGAGGGAAGGTTGGAGATGGAAAATCTGGGTAAACGAACAGGAACTACAGAGACAAGTACTACCAACAGATTACAAGAGTTAGAAGAAAGAATGTCAGACACTGAAGATACCATAGAGAAAATTAACACACTGATCAAAGAAAACAGCAAAACCAACAAATTCTCATCACAAAACATTCAGGAAATATGGGACACAATAAAAAGACCAAACCTAAGAATAATTGGGATACAAGAAGGAGAAGAAGTACAGCTCAATGGTTCAGAAAATATATTTAATAAAATTATAGAAGAAAACTTTCCCAGCCTAAAGAAAGATATTCCTTTGAAGGTTCAAGAAGCATACAGAACACCGAATAGACTGGACCAGAAAAAAAACATCTCCTCGCCACATAATAATCAGAACACAAAACATCCAGAATAAAGAAAGAATATTAAGAGCTGCAAAGGAAAAAGGTCAAGTTACTTATAAAGGTAAACCTATCAGACTTACTCCTGACTACTCTATGGAAACCATGAAAGCCAGAAGGTCCTGGATAGATGTACTGCAGAAGCTAAGAGAACATGGATGCAAGCCCAGACTACTATACCCAGCCAAGCTTTCATTCACTATAAATGGAGAAAACAAAATTTTCCAGGATAAAAACAAATTTAAACAATACATAGCCACAAATCCAGCCTTACAGAAAGTAATAGAAGGAAAATCACAAACCAAGGAGACCAACAATGACCACAATAACTCAAACTTCTAGACACCCTTTACCAGCGCAACTAAAAGAAAGCAAACACACAAACCCTATGACTAAAAAAGTGACCAGAGTTAGCAACCACTGGTCATTAATATCCCTTAATGTCAATGGACTCAACTCACCTATAAAAAGACACAGGCTAAGAGATTGGATACGCAAACAGGATCCAACATTCTGCTGTTTACAAGAAACACACCTCAACCACAAAGATAGGCACCTACTTAGAGTAAAGGGATGGGAAAAGGTTTATCAAGCAAATGGACCTAAGAAACAAGCAGGTGTGGCCATACTAATTTCTAACAAAGTTGACTTCAAACTTAAATCAATCAGAAGAGATGGAGAGGGATATTTTATACTCATAACAGGAACAATTGATCAGGATGAGGTCTCAATCCTGAATATCTATGCCCCCTAATATAAAAGCACCCACATATGTAAAAGAAACATTACTAAAACTCAAGGCTGCCATCAAACAGCACACACTAATAGTGGGAGATCTCAACATGCCTCTTTCACCAATGGACAGGTCAATCAGACAGAAACCTAACAGAGAAATAAGAGAATTAATGGAGGTATTGAATCAAATGGACTTAACAGACATCTATAGAACATTCCACCCAAATAGGAAAGAATATACCTTCTTCTCTGCAGCTCATGGAACCTTCTCGAAAATTGACCACATCCTCGGTAACAAAGCAAACTTCCACAGTTACAAAAAAATATCCATAACCACCTGTGTCTTATCAGATCACCACGGACTAAAGTTAGAATTCAACAACAATGCTACCCCCAGAAAGCCTGCAAACTCATGGAAACTGAATAGTCAACTATTGACCCACACCTGGATTAAAGAAGAAATAAAGAAAGAAATTAAAGTCTTCCTTGAATTCAATGAAAATAAAGAATCAACATACTCAAACTTATGGGACACTTTGAAAGCAGTCCTAAGGGGAAAGTTCATAGCCCTTAGTGCCCACTTAAAGAAAACAGAGAAAGCATACATTGGAGACTTAACAGCCCACCTGAAAGCTCTAGAAAAAAAAGAAGCAGACTCACCTAGGAGGAGTAGAAGACTGGAAATAGTCAAACTGAGGGCTGAAATCAACAAAATAGAAACACAGAAAACAATCCAAAGAATCAATGAAACAAAAAGCTGGTTCCTGGAGAAAATCAACAAAATTGATAAACCCCTATCCAAACTAATCAAACGGCAGAGAGAGAATCTGCAAATTAATAAGATCAGAAATGAAAAGGGGGACATAACCACAGACATAGAGGAAATTCAGAGAATCATTAGATCTTACTACAAAAGCCTGTATGCCACAAAACTGGAAAATGTAAAAGAAATGGACACTTTTTTAGATAAATACCATATACCAAAGTTAAATCAGGACCAGGTGAGCAATCTAAATAGACCTGTCAGTCGCGAAGAATTAGAAGCTGTTATCAAAAACCTCCCTACCAAAAAAAGCCCAGGACCAGACGGTTTCAATGCGGAATTCTACCAGAATTTCCAAGAAGACCTAATACCTATACTCCTTAAGGTATTTCACAATATAGAAACAGAAGACTCATTGCCAAATTCCTTTTATGAAGCTACCATCACTCTGATACCAAAACCACACAAAGACTCAACCAAGAAAGAGAATTACAGGCCAATCTCACTCATGAACATCGACGCAAAAATCATCAACAAAATACTGGCGAACCGTATCCAAGAATACATTAGAAACATTATCCATTATGATCAAGTAGGCTTCATACCAGAGATGCAAGGCTGGTTCAACATATGAAAATCTATCAATGTAATCCATCATATAAATAAACTGAAAGAAAAAAACCATATGATCATTTCATTAGATGCTGAAAAAGCTTTTGACAAAATTCAACATCCCTTTATGATAAAAGTCTTGGAGAGATTAGGGATACAAGGGTCATACTTAAATATAATAAAAGCTATTTACAGCAAACCGACAGCTAACATCAAATTAAACGGAGAGAAACTCAAAGCCATCCCACTTAAATCAGGAACACGACAAGGCTGTCCACTCTCTCCATACCTCTTCAATATAGTGCTTGAAGTTTTAGCAATAGCAATAAGACAACATAAGGGGATCAAGGGGATTCGAATTGGAAAGGAAGAAGTTAAACTTTCGTTATTTGCAGATGATATGATAGTCTACATAAGCGACCCCAAAAACTCCACCAAAGAACTCCTACAGCTGATAAACACCTTTAGTAATGTGGCCGGATACAAGATCAACTCCAAAAAATCAGTCGCCCTCCTATACACAAAGGATATGGAAGCAGAGAGGGAAATCAGAGAAGCATCACCTTTCACGATAGCCACAAACAGCATAAAATATCTCGGGGTAACTCTAACCAAAGAAGTGAAGGATCTATTTGACAAGAACTTTAAGGCATTGAAGAAAGAAATTGAAGAGGATACCAGAAAATGGAAGGATCTCCCTTGCTCTTGGATTGGGAGGATCAACATAGTAAAAATGGCAATCCTACCAAAGGCAATTTATAGATTCAATGCAATCCCCATCAAGATCCCATTAAAATTCTTCACTGATCTTGAAAGGACAATAATCAACTTTATATGGAATAACAAAAAACCCAGGATAGCCAAAACAATCTTGTACAATAAAGGTACTTCTGGAGGCATTACCATCCCTGACTTTAAACTCTACTATAGAGCTACAGTAATGAAAACAGTGTGGTATTGGCATAAAAATAGAGAAGTCGACCAATGGAATCGAGTAGAAGACCCGGATCTTAACCCACAATCCTATGAACACCTCATTTTCAATAAAGGTGCTAAAAGTATACAATGGAAGAAAGAAAGCATCTTCAACAAATGGTGCTGGCACAACTGGATGTCAACCTGTAGAAGAAAGAAAATTGACCCATATCTATCACCATGCACAAAACTCAAGTCCAAATGGATCAAAGATCTCAATATCAATCTGAACACACTGAACCTGATAGAAGAGAAAGTGGGAAGTACCCTACAACAGATGGGCACAGGCGATCGCTTCCTAGGTATAACCCCAGCAGCACAGTCATTAAGGGCAACATTGAATAAATGGGACCTACTGAAACTGAGAAGCTTCTGTAAAGCAAAAGACACTGTCACTAAGACAAAAAGGGAACCCACTGACTGGGAGAAGATCTTCACCAACCCCGCAACAGACAAAGGTCTGATCTCCAAAATATATAAAGAACTCAAGAAACTAGACTTTAAAATGCTAATTAACCCAATTAAAAAATGGGGCACTGATCTGAAGAGAGAATTCTCAACAGAAGTTCAAATGGCCAAAAGGCACTTAAGGTCATGCTCAGCCTCCTTAGCGATCAGGGAAATGCAAATCAAAACAACATTGAGATATCACCTTACACCTGTCAGAATGGCTAAAATCAAAAACACTAATGATAGCCTTTGCTGGAGAGGCTGTGGAGAAAGGGGTACCCTCATCCATTGCTGGTGGGAATGCAAACTTGTGCAACCACTTTGGAAAGCAGTGTGGCAGTTTCTCAGGAAATTTGGGATCAACCTACCCATGGACCCAGCAATGCCATTCTTGGGAATATACCCATGAGATGCCCGATCATATGACAAGGACATTTGTTCAACTATGTTCATAGCAGCATTATTTGTAATAGCCGGAACCTGGAAACAACCTAGATGCCCTTCAATGGAAGAATGGATGAAGAAAGTATGGAATATATATACATTAGAATACTACTCAGCGGTAAAAAACAATGACTTCGCGAATTTTGCATGCAAATGGATGGAAATAGAAAACACTATCCTGAGTGAGGTAACCCAGACCCAAAAGGATGAACATGGGATGTACTCACTCATAATTGGTTTCTAGAGATAAATAAAGGTCAGTGAGTCTATAATTTGATATCCTAAAGAAACTAAATAAGAAGGTGAACCGAAAGAAAAACATATAGCTTTCCTCCTGGTTATGGGAAGTAGACCAGATTGCCGGGCAAAAATTTGGGATCTTAGGGGTGTGGTGGGAGGGGGGTGAGGGGAGAAGGAGAGAGAAATGTGAGAAGGGGAGGATGGGGGGGATCCTGGGGAAACGGGATGTTTGGGAGAAACGAAGGTTGGTTAGGGGAGCAGAGAAGCACACATCTTAATTAAGGGAGCCATCTTAGAATTGAAAAAAAAATAAAATAAAAAAAAAACAGTTTCCAATAGAGAGAGCTTAAAGCTGCCTAACAGGTACTCAAACAGGTAAAATATAAATCAACAGGTAAAGTATACAATAATCAACAAATACAGTATATTAATTATAATGCAGCTATGGCACGTGTGCATATTAAATATAAAACTTATTCTACAACATTTTTATAAAAAAATGCTGTTTATGGCAAAATCTTCTCAAGTTTTGCCAATTAAGATATTAAACTCTTAATTTAAACCAGTAGCCTGTCTGGTACAAAAGGGTAGGATAAAAAGCTAAAAAATGGCTTGATCCCCAGATGATTATTGTTACAATTCACACAACTGTATTTTGGTAATGTTATAGCAAAAAAAAATCCCTTAAAGGATTTTATGCTAAATTTTACAAATGGCTCTTCCAATGGAGGAACTGCATATATGGCTAATAATAATAAAAAAAATATTATGGAGCATAATAAGGCTCCTTGTAAGCAGCTTATGAAACTTGCAAGTAGATCCAGATGCAAACGGATCTGACATGATAACACCAAGCTGACCTTTGCTAGGGCAAGGTGGAAAAGCCCTTGCAATGCATTATGAAAAAACCCGACCTATATATATTTGGGGTCGAGGATATGTTTATGCTTTTTTCACAGAAAGAAAATAAAAGCTGGGCCTGATGTCGAGGCTGCGCTGCGGACACAGAGGAGTTTCTGAGGCGATTGCAGAGAGGTCCTTAGTCTGGCTTTTCCTGCCCCCAAGGAGAGGAGTCCCTGATAACAGAACCTGCTGCTCCACTCTACAGGGTGTCAATTCTGCCTCCTGAGTCCAGGGAGACCCGGCTGAGATAATGCCAGGATGTGCTTCAGATAGCTGAATCCAGCTCACCTCACCCAGGAATCCCACCGGCCCTGAAGCACAAGTGCTAAACTGCTTCTGCAGCTTGAACTCTGGTCTGCTTTGGAGCTGAGATGCAGACTGGTCATCAGACTGTTTTAATCTTTGGGACACAGAACTCATTTTAATTAAAATACTAACCTCTTCACTTAAGAAGGGGAAAGATTGGGGTTCCTGTGACTGTTGCTCAGAGTCTGGAAATGGTGGTATTTGACAACAATGTATGTCATTGTACTCTTACTGAAATTGATCTAATGATATTTGTAACTGCTTATAGATGTTGGGAAAGGTTTGACACATGTTGTAAAGTGTTTGGGTTTAATGCATATGTTAAGAATTTTAGATTTTGATCCCTTTTTCACCTCCCTAATTGATGGCAGGCAAGCACACGTAACTTTTTGTGGAGTAGGCATTTAGGAAGGAGGACATACCATGGGCCAGACTAAAAGGTGAATACTGGGTTTGGAAGGTGCCCCTTTCTTCTTGTCTGGAGATGGAGTTATTGGTGCCAAAAATTATATCATATCTTTTGTTTAAGGAGCACCTCACAGATTTTTCATTAATGATAGATACAGGGGCCCAATGACGGGAGTTAGTGTGGATCCTCACCTAAATTTCAAACCATACAGAGGCCGTACAGGCCGGCTCAACATGGCATGGTTTTTAGGTACGAGGGCGCTCTCCACATAGCCTAAGACAGGGTGCCCTGTGATCTGCTTACTTTAATCCTACTAGATACCTTTTATTTGAGAAGCTCCAAGAAACTAATGCTACTCATAAGGCACCCCTCTGTTCCCAGGGAGAGGTAAATTGCTTCACCAGTCGAGAGGAGGGTCTCTCCTTGTCCCAGTCCCTTCTCCTTTAGATCTGACACCATGGTTGACTCTGTCTTGGTGCCCTCCACCTATAACTACTTGCCTTTATATAAGAAAGGGAGGAATATGTTGGGAGCCGTTTCCCCCCTAAAGATTGTTACAGAAACCATCACCTTGGGGAGCCTGCAGGGAACCCCAAACCCATAATTATGTTAAGAATAGTCCTATTGGCAAAACCTGCCCCACACCCAATTAGCTATTCGCTAATTGCTAACGAACCTAATCTGATAGCGGAACTGCCTTAAATTCCAGCTATCCAGGGAACTAGGTGTGGCAACTCCTGACTTCTTGGCCTACCTGACCGGATGTAGGTTACGTGACTGGGACCACGCGGCCAGATTCCATGCTCCTGTGCCCTGCTCCCCAAGCCCTCATTCAGGGGGTATATAAGTTGTTACCCTGTCCCTAATAAACGGAGGCTTTGACAAAAAAAAAAAGAATTTTTGACATTTTGGGGAAATCTATACCTTTTAAGGCAAGATCTAAAAGAGTAATTGATAAACTACATTTTGTTTTAAAGCTGGAAATGTATGCTCCCTGATTTTCCACCAGGAGTGTGCTTGTGGTTAATGCTTTAAAGTACGGATGCAGGTCTTTGTCCCAATCCATCAGTTACCCTTTTCTTTTTACCGAGTATGACTTTTTCCTTATACAAATGTCTTACTTTGATTTACTTATTCTTGTTTATTTTTATTTTTGTTATCTGTGCTTTATGTGAGATCCTTGCCAATGCCAATGTTAAGAAACCTTCCTTTTCTTTGCTTTGAAGGATTGTACAGTTTCCAGTCTTATATTTAGGGTTAATACACTTCGAAGTGACTTTTCTGCCTAGTAAAAGTCCCTAGTTTCTTGATTTAAAAAAAAAAAAAGAAGCCCAGCTAGCTGAGTCCGAAGTTCAGTTCATAGAGACAAATCCACCCTGTAGCTGGAAAGCCTAAAACCACCCTTGAGGTGCCTCTGTACTTCTTCATTGAACCCGAGTGAACAAGCACCCACACCTGAAATACAACACCAACAAAGAAAGAGAATTACAGACCAATTTCCCTTCTGAACATAGATGCAAAAATACTCAATAAAATCATTTCAAACAGAATCCAAGAACACAGCAAAAAGTTCATTCACCATGATCATGTAGGCTTCATCCCAGAGATGAAGGGATGGCGGGGAAAAATAAATTTGTATTGAATGTGTGCAGACTTTATTGGCAAATATATCCTAGATAATACAATATAATAAGTATGTTCATTATATTAGGTATTATGAGTCATAGAAAGACGAATTAAAACATAGGGGAAGATGTGCATAGGATAAGCAAATATTAACCCAATTTGCATAAGGTATTTAAGCATCTGTTGATTTTGGTTTCCATCAGAGTGGTTTCTTCTATAGGACCTGACGGCACTGGGATTGGAGAGATCTGTTGGCATGGCACATGATTGAAACAATTTAAAAAGGAATGTTAAAAATATCTTTTTTTCTGTTGTTTAATGTGTGTGTGTATAAGAGTGTTATTGTTTGTATGTCCTGTAACCAAGTAGGGTTACTATTGCTGTAATAAAACACCATAACCAAAAAAAAAAAAACTTTCAATCACCATAGAAGGACGAAACAAGATATTCCATGACAAAACTAGATTTCACCAATTCCTAGCAACAAACCAACACTATACAAAATTCTAGAAAGAAAACTTCAACCCAAGGAAGTTGGCTACATCAACAAAAACACAGAAAATTGAAGTTCTCATAGCAGCAAATCCCAAAGAAGGGAGAGATGCACAAATTAACATCACCAACAATGAAAACTAAATTAACAGAAGATATCAAATATTGGTCATTAATATCCCTTAATATAAATGAACTCAGCTAACCAATAAAAAAGGCACAGGATAACAGATTGGATATGAAAAGAGAATCAGTCCTTCTGCTGCATACAAGAAACACATCTCAACCTCAAAGAGAGACATCAACTCAGAGTAATGGGTTGGAAAAAATATTCCAATTAAATGGTCCTAAAAACAAGCATGTATATCTCTCCTAATATCTAACAAAATAGGCTTCAAACTAAAATCAATCAAAAGACACAAAAAGGTCATTTTATATTAGTGACAGGAACAAATCATCAAGAGAAAATCTTAATACTAAACATCTATGCCCCAAATAAAAGGGCACCCTCATATGTAAAAAAAAAAATCACGTCTAAAGCTTAAATCACACATTAAACCCTGCACACTAATCGTGGGAGACTTCAACACTCCTCTCTCACTACTGGACAGGTCACTCAGACAAAAAATGAACACAGAAATAAGAGAACTAACAGATGTTATGACTCAAATAGACTTATCAAACATCTATAGAATATTCCATCCTAACAGAAAAGAACATACCTTCTTCTCAACACCTCGCAGAACCTTCTCAAAAATTGACCACATACTCAGTAACAAAACAAACCTCAACAAATACAAAAAAATGGAAAAGCCACATGTGTCTTATCAGATCACCATGGTTTAAAACTAGAAGTCAACAACAATAATAATTCTAGAAAACCCACAAACACATGGAAATTAAACAATGTTCACCTTACTTATCAATGGGTCAAGGAAGAAATAAAGGGAGAAATAAAGACTGTAAAATTTAATGAAAATGACCACAAAACATACCCAGTTTGATGGGATACAATGAAAGCAGTGGTAAGAAGAAAGTTCATAGCACTAAACGCCTACAGAGACCACCACTGGAGCACTGGACTGAGCTCTCAAAGCCAAGATGAAGAGCAGAAGGAGGGAGAATATAAGAAAAGAAGGCAGGACCGCCAGGGGTGCGTCCACCCACAGAGACTGTGGAACTGATCTAGTGGGAACTCATCAAGGCCAGCTGGACTGGGTCTGAATGAGCATGTGATCAATCCAGACTCTCTGAATGTGGCTAACAATGAGAGCGGATTAAGAAGCCAATGATAATGACACTGGATTTTTATTCTACTGCATGTACTGGCTTTTTGGGAGCCTAGTCTGTTTGGACGCACAGCTTCCTAGGATGGAGGGGGGCCTTGGACTTCCCACAAGGCAGGACACCCTGACTTCTCCTAGGACTAGAGAGCAAGGGGGAAGGGAAATGGCTAGAGGGGGAGGGAAAAGGGAGAATGGGAAGAGGTGGAAATTTTAAATAAATAATTTTTTTTTAAAAAAAGGAATCTGGAAAAATCCCACACTAGTGAATTAACAAAACATTTGAAAACTTTAGAGCAAAAAGAATCACACTCACCTAAGATAACTAGATGGCAGGAAATAATCAAATTGAGAGTTGAAATCAACAAAATAGAAACAAAGAAAACAATAAAAAGAATCAATGAGACAAAGAGTTGGTTCTTCGAGAAAATCAACAAAACAGACAAACCTTTATCCAAACTATCCAAAAGGAAGTGAGATAATATCCAAGTTGACAAAATCATAAATGAAAAGGGGAACATAACAACAGACATGGAGGTAATACAGACAATCATCAGGTCATATTTTGAAAACCTATGCTGCACAAAAATGGAAAACATAAAGGAAATGGACAACTTTCTGGATAAATATCACTTACCAAAATTAAATCAAGACCAGATAAGCAAATTAAACAGACCTATAACTGCTGAAGAAATAAAAACAGTTATCAAAAGTCTCCAAACCAAAAAAGCCCAGGGCCAGATGGTTTCAGCTCAGAATTCTAGAAGACTTTAAAGGAAAAACTAATTCCAATAGTCCTTGAATTATTCCACACAAATGATCAGAAGGAACATTGCCAATCTCTTTTTATGAAGCTAAATTTACCCTGAAACCCAAACCACAGAAAGACATTATTGGAGAATTACAGACCAATCTCACTCATGAACATTGATGCAAATGTACTAAATAAAATACCGACAAATCGAATCCAATAACAAATAAGAACCATCATCCACCATATTCAACTTAGCTTCATTCCAGAGATGCAAGGATAATTCAACATATGAAAATCTGTCAATGTAATCCACCATATAAACAAACTGGAAAACAAAACCCACATGATCATCTCATTAGATGCTGAAAAAGATTTTGGCAAAATACAACATCCCTTCATGATAAAGGCTTTGGAGACAGCAGCGATACAAGGAACATACCTAAACATAGTGAAGGCAATATACAGCAAGCCAACACCATCATCAAACTAAATGGAGAGAAACTCCCAGTGATTCCACTGAAATCAGGAACAAGACAAGGTTTTCTACTCTCTCCATATCTATTCAATATAGTTCTTGAGTTCCTAGCTAGAGCAATGAGACACCAAAAGCAGATCAAAGAGATACAAATTGGAAGAGAAGTCAAACTCTCACTGTTTGCTGATGAGATGATAGTTTACATAAGTGATCCCAAAAAAATCTACAAAGGAAATTCTACAACTCATAAACACTTTCAATAATGTATCAGGATACAAAATTAACACAAAAAAAAAAATCAGTAGCCCTCCTGTACACAGATGATAAAAGGGCTGAGGAAGAAATCAGACAATTAACACCCTTCTCAAAAGCCACAAATAGCATAAAATATCTCAGAGTAGCTCTAACCAAACAAGTGGAAGACTTGTATGACAAGAACTTTAAATCTTTGAAGAAAGAATTAAAGAAGACACCAGAAAGTGGAAATATCTCCCATGCTCTTGGGTAGGTAGAATTAACATAGTAAAAAATGGCTATCTTACCAAAAGCAATATACAGATTCAACGTAATGCCCATCAAAATCCCAGAAAAAGTCTTCACAGACCTTGAAAGAATGGAGCTCAACTTCATATGGAAAAGAAAAAAAAAAAAAAACAGGTTAGCCAAAACAATCCTGTACAATAAAAGAACTTCTGGAGGCATCACAATCCCTGACTTCAAACTCTACTACAGAGCTACAGTACTGAAAATAGCCTGGTATTGGCATAAGAACAGACAGGAGAACCAATGGAAACGAACAGAAGACCCAGATATCAATCTACACATATTCAAATACCTCTCTTTTTTTTTTGGTTTTTTGAGACAGGGTTTCTCTGTAGCTTTGGAGCCTGTCCAGGAACCAGCTCTTGTAGACCAGGCTGGCCTCTAACTCACAGAGATCTGCCTGCCTCTGCCTCCCAAGTGCTGGGATTAAAGGCATGTGCCACCACCACCCAGCTCAAATACCTCATTTTTGACAAACAAGGAAAAAAATATCAAATGGAAAAAAGAAAGCATATTTAACAAGTAGTGCTGGCATAACTGGATATCAACATGTAGAAGAATAAAAATAGACCCATATCTATCACCATGCACAAAACTCAAGTCCAAATTGATCAAAAACTTCAACATAAAACCACCCATACCAAACCTTATAGAAGAGAAAGTAGGAAATACACTTGAACACATTGGCATAGGAGACCACTTCCTAAATATAACCCCAGCTTCACAGACACTGAGAGAAATAATTAATAACCTGAAACTGAAAAGTTTCTGTAAAGCAAAGGACATGGTCAACAAGACAAAACAACAGCCTACAGAATGGGAAAATATCGTCACTAACCCCACATCAGGCAGAGGTCTGATCTCCAAAATATACAAAGAACTCAAGAAATTTCTCACCAAAAGATCACATAATCCAGTAAAAATAATGGAGCACAGATCTAAACAGACAACTGTCAACAGAGGAATCTAAAATGGCTGAAAGACACTTAAGAAAATGTTCAACATGCTTAGTTGTCAGAGAAACGCAAATCAAAACAACTCAGACTCAATCTTACTCCTGTAAAAAATGCCCAAGAGCAAAAACACTGATGACAACTTATGCTGGAAAGGTTGTGGGGAAAAGGGAACACTTCTGCATTGCTTGTGGGAATGCAAGCTGACACCCTTTGGATGTTAGTGTGGTGATTTCTCAGAAAATTAGGAAACAACTTTCCTCCAGATCCAGTTCTACCACTTTTGGGTATATATCCAAAGGATGCTAAATTGTGCCACAAGGACATGTGCTCAACTACGTTCATAGCAGCATTATTTGTCATAACCAGAACCTGGAAATAGCCTAAATGCCCCTCAACTGAAGAACGGATAAGGAAAATGTGGTACATTTACACAACAGAGTACTACACAGCAGAAAAAAATAACACCATCTTGAATTTTGCAGGAAAATTTATGGACATAGAAAACATTATTTTGAGTGAGTCAACCCAGGCACAGAATGACAATTATCCCATGTACTCCCTCATAAGTAGTTTTAAAACATAAAGCAATGAAAACTAGCCTACAAGTCACAATCCCAGAGAACTTAGACAAGAATGAGGGCACTAATATAGACTTACATAAATATAATCTACCTGGGAAGTAGAAAAGACAAGATCTCCTGAGTAAATTGGGAGCATGGGGACCTTGTGGGAAAGTTGAAGGGGAAACGGAAGTGGCACGGAAGGGAGCAGAAAAAAATGTAAAGCTCACATAAATCAATAAAAAAAGAAGAGTACAGATTTATTAAAATGAAATCTTCTGAGAAGTATTTCCTCAGAGTCAGAACATACTAGGTGTGTTCAGATGTGTACAAAGTTGTACCTTGTTCTGGCAGTCAAATTTGGTCACCTGTAAGAGTCTCCCATGTTGTATTGGTTTTGAAGGCATGGAAAGGTCATGGAGAGCAGCTGAGGCTGGCATTGTGAGAGGCCATTGGTGAAAGTAAAGCTGGAGAGGCAGTGGAAGCTTCCAGATTGAAGGAGTCATGGAGAAAAGTTGAGGCTTCGTACCGAGAAAAGAGCCCAGAAGAGTCTATTGGTGAAAGTGCAGCTCAGTTGCAGCAGACCGTAGCATTTTGGAGATGCCAGTACCATGGGGCAACCAAGAACAGCAGCAGCAATGGGGTGGAGTTGGCCCAAGCTTAGAAGAAAAGCTGTGTGTGCTGTAGAGGGCAGAGCTGGAGAAACAACCCAAGCCCCCTTGAGGAACCCCCAGAAGGTTGGGATTGGCTCCCATAATGAGCATTGAATTGTTTACATCTTTGGAGTGTGACTTTGCTTTGTTTAGATTGTGGCTGTGCCCTGGTTCTTTCTTCTTGAAGTAAGAATGTATTCACTTGTTTTTTTATTTTATAGGATCTCACAGTTGAGAGAATTTGAATTCTAAAAAAGAGAGATTTTAAAAGAGACATAGGATTTTTATAGAAATTGAGCTTTAAAAGTATTTAAATTGATAAAGTCTGTGGTACATTTTTAAGTTGTAATATATTTTATAATCATAATATTAATTAATCTGAGATCTTGTGGATGAGCCAAAATATGAAAGATTCTGTTTTAAACTGTGTTGTATGTCGATTGACAAGGGGTCAACTGTGCTGGTTAATTTTATGTCAGCTTGACACAGGCTGGAGTCATCTAAGAGTAGGGAACCCCAATTAAGAAAATCCCTTCATAAGACTATGTAAAGGTCTCTGCTAACACCAAAGTCAGCAGAGTGTCAATCTGCTAGTGGCAAGAAGGAAGTCTGGTGAGTTCGAGACCAGCCTAGTCTACAAGAGCTAGTTCCAGGAAAGGCTCCAAAACCACAGAGAAACCCCGTCTCGAAAAAAAAAAAAAAAAAAAAAAGAAGGAAGTCTGGTTTACCAGGACTCAATAGCCAACCTTGGCTCAAACTTCAAGAGTCTAACACTGGGTGGTTTTAGGAATATCTAAAAATTGGGGAAACGTTTCCCAGTGATAATTAACCACATGTGCACAACAAAGTTTAAGGTGTGTCTACATTAACACTCTTTCAAAGTAAAAGTGATATCTTCCATAAAGATAGGCTCTATAAATTAACTGAGGAAGCAGGATCAAGATAAACAAGATCATAATAAGGGTTTTGGGGGAGGATATCAGTATAGATTGACTGAGATAAGCAAGCCCAAGTTAAGAAATTGGAGAAGCTGGTTTGGCCTGACCATGTAGATAGCACAGACATCACCAGGCTATTATCCACGTGGTTCCCAGCCTTCTGGGCAGAAAACAAGTTCTATATCTCTCACTTTGAAGAGACAACCCTGTGTGTTTAACACTTCTGGTGGCCTAGAGTTTATCTCTAAGCACGAGGACTTACATGAGTCCTTCAAAGATTGGACTGTAGGGAAGCCTGTAGAGCCTTTTCTCAATTAGTGGTTAATGGGGAAGGCACAGCCCATTATGAGCGGTGCCATTCCTAGACTCATGGTCCTGGGTTCTATAAAAGTAGACTGAGCAAGCCACGGGGAGCAAGTCAGTATGCAGCCGGCGTCTGCATCAGCTAGTTAGCTAGCAAACCTTTAGTATCCTGCTTTTTTGTAAGCCAAAGAAGCTTGAGCTGCTGCCCTGACTTCTATCAATGATGGACTAAGATGCAGAAGTAATATATTGGTAGTAGTACCAAATAAACCTTTTCTTACCCCCCCCCTCAAAAAAAAGTAAAAGGAGAGAAAATGTATCTTGTTCATTTTAAAAATGAACAGATGATTTTATTATTCTCAAGGTACAACAATTCTTAAAATCAGTAATGAAAGCCTATGATTTCTTAGAAAATTATGCAAATTATCTAAGTCCTCACTGACAAGAATGAGGTAAGATTCAACAATGAACAAAGAACAAAGACACTCACGTTTAAACAAGTAGAAAATTTATTTTCATTTTTAGATAAATGTCCAATTCCTCTAACCTTCAGATTTGATGGACTAGATAGATGAATGATGGTGGATTAAGGGACAAGCAGCCAGACATATCCTGAAATTGTGGATATTGGTCAGACTTTTTTTGTCCTTACTGGGAGGATATGAATCCTCCCTCCTCTAGGACTACAGTTTGTGTGGTTTCCAGAGGTAGAGGAGAGAGGTACTTCCCACAGCAGGTCAGTCAAATTAGGTCTGTGTGAGCTTTCAGAAGAAAGTCACTTCTCTAAACACACACTTATTTCTGCCAGGGTTTCCTGGTCTGGGACTCCCTAGACCCTGGGCCGAATGATATCCAAACCACTGTGGGTATGAGTTTAGAATTCCCGCCTACACTTGTAGGACTCTCCTGAGTAGGCTGCTACTTCACAACTGTGAAATAGTCATATATTTCTATTGTCCATTTCCAATAGCACGCAACATAACAAAGGAATTTAATCAAAGTTAGTTGAGTTAATACGTAACCATATGCATGAAAACACACACTTTCACGTTTTCACTGGGAGAAAAGAGGCTGCGGGCTGCTGAGACCTGAAATGCTGGTTAGGGATTCAAAAGGATCAATCACCAAGTTAAGGAGAAATCAAGAGCTCACTGGCAACTAGATGGGTGATTCAGTTTGCCTGAGAACAGGGACAGGGCTGCGTGTCTGTGCATACACATCTGCAGAGTCACACAGCTTCTGGGGAGATCCCAGTTTCCATGTGTGTCTCCAGGTCAGTGGATGCTGGCTGTAACTGGTCCTGCCTGCTTTGAACGCCCAAAGCAGATAAGAAGAAAAAGAAAGGAACCCCTAAAAGGTTTGATCAGATACAAGACACAGAAGAAATTCTGGGAGTAACTTTTAGATGTATGAAGAGGCAGTGGGTATCAACAGTCTTTATAGTCATTATAGTCCTTTGGTTAATAGCACCTCCAGAACACCTGTGGAATACAGTTCCTAAAGAACGCTTATTCTCCTTAGAAGCCAGATGGGAAAGAGGGGTGGAGAGATAAACAAATTCTTCCTCCATGAATTAAATCAAGACCAGATTCCTTGGAAAGAGTAACTTCCCCTCAGCATTTACACACTCTCATATGGAGTGTGACCCCAGCAGATGTCAGCAGAGTACAGTGAGCCCACTGTTGGAGAAAGACTGACCGACAAAGAAAGGTGCAGCTTCTTCAGCCTTGACATCCTTAACCTACCAGGCTACCTTCATTTCTGTTTCCAAAATAAGTGGAGGCTAGGTCTCAAATGGGATGTGTGTCATACTCTTTTAAGAAGAGACAGTTTGAAATCTTCTAAGAGACCATCAACTGAGGTCTGGGAAGATTTCTCCAGGAAGTCTTCAAACCTAAGGTCTCTGAGGGATGTTCTAATAAGAGCACTCCCTGAAGTAATCAGTGCTGTTAACTTTTTGGCCTTCCAACAATAAGAGGTCTCACGGGCATACAGCTTAGTGTTAGAATGATTGCTTGGCATGTCTAAAGCCCTTAGTTCAATCCCTTACACCAAAACTAAAAATAAAATAATTATCTGAAACAGAAATGCCAGAAACTCCTCTGAAGTAAAGTACTTTAATAAGGGGGGTTTTAGGCTACCCTGGCGAAAGGTTCCCAAGTCTTTGTCGCAATGTTCAAATTAGAGGTTTCAGTTCTGAGGATAGTGTGCAGTGTGCCTGATAGAAGAATGGCTGTCCCCTAAAATCTGTAGAGTAATTGTTCCAGGACTGTGGATACCAAAATCATTGGACAGTAAAGAAACTCATGACAATTAAATGGTATTTACACATAATCTATATACAGCTTGTCACATATTTTTAATCATTCACAGATTAGCTATAATGCCTAAACTGTCTTAAGTTCAATAAAGACCTTTTATTGGTTTGTTACAAGGTCTCACTCTGTAGCCTAGAATTTGCAGTTCTCCTACATAGCCTCCCAAGTACCAGAGAAACATTTTTATCCACATATATGTGTACTTTGTATTGACAACCAGTTGCATCATTGCATGCAGAATACACAGATATAAAGAGCTAACTCTAGTTCCAGGAGATCTGGCACCCTCTTTTGGTCTCTGAGGGCACCAAGAACACTCATGGTGCACAGATATCCATGTAGACAAAACACCTACACAGCTAAAATAAAAATAAATGAATATTCTTTAAAACTAAAATAAGCACTACGTTTTATGATTAAAAATTATAGAAAAATGGAAATACATACATGTATGCCTGTGTTCATATATGGACTACCTTACAGTATAGCAGATTTTGCTATATTCTCTCCATAAAAGGAAGTCTACTACTCCAGGAAATAATAGGAAGAATTGACAGACAATTCTCTACACTAATGTAGAGACAGTGGCAGGAGGAAGCAACTACAGGATGAGAGGAAAGCTGTTCACCCTTAAGCTGTGAAAGTGGTTTGCTCTGACAGCATAAGCTTTCTCAAAACAGGTTTCCTCAGTGACTCTGACTTCCTATACACTATGTGTTCACACAGATGCTGCTACACAGTCATTGACAGTCTAGGATCTAATTGGTGCTTGGCAATGCCATTTAAACATTGCCGCTAGTCTTGTTTTTCTTAGCCTGCTGACTGCTCAATTTTCTAATCATGGTCATTCACACAGTTTTTATAAACAATGTGATTAGCAGACATGTCTTCATTCAAGCTTTGTGATGTCATTACTATAAATATTTTTACATTTTTAAATTCATTGTTTAATGTTAAAGTGTTAAAGCTTTATTACTATTTTATCCATGAAAAATAATTTTTATTTTGAAATATATATTATTCTCCACTCCCTCCTTTTTCTTACCCCCCTTTCTCCCCTCCCCCATGAACCCCACGCTACCAATTTAATCAGGAGATCTTAGCTTGTCCTACTTCCCATGTAGATTAGATCCATGTGTGTAACTATTAGGGTCCTATTTTTTGCCTAGGTTCTCTAAGGTTGTGAATTGTAGGCTGGTTTTTCTTTGTTTTCTGCCTAAAAGTCACTTATGGGAAATACAACTGAACACTTTGGCACAGGAGACCACATCATAAATATAACCTCAGTAGGACAGACACTGAGAGCAACATTTAATAAATGGGACCTCATGAAACTGAAAAGCTTCTATAAAGCAAAGGACACAGTCAACAACACTAAACAACAGCCTACAGAATGTGAAAAGATCGTCACCAATCCCACATCAAACAGAGGACTGACCTACAAAATATATAAAGAACTCAAGAAATTGGTCATCAAAAGAACAAATAATCCAATAAAAAATGGGGTATAGACCCAAATAGAGAACTCTCAACAGAGATATCTAAAAGGGCTGGAAAAGTTAAGGAAATACTCACCATGCTTAGCCATCAGAGAAATGCAAATCAAAGCAACTCTGATAGTCCATATTACACCTGTCAGAATGGCCAAAATCAAAAACACTGATTACAGCTTATAATGGAGAGGATGTTGGGTAAAGGGAACACTCCTCCATTGCTGGTAGGAGTGCAACAAGGTGCAGGTGCTTTGGAAATCATTATGGCAATTTCTTAGAAAATTAGAAAACAGCCTACCTCAGGACCCAGCAATACCACTTTTGGTTATATACCCAAAGGAAGCTCAACCATACTACAAGGGCATGTGCTCAACTATGTTCATAGCAGCACTATTTGTAATAGCCAGAACCTGGAAACAACCTAAATGCTCCTCAACTGAAGAATGAATAGGGAAAATGTGGTACATTTACACAATAGATTACTACTCAGCAATGAAAAAATCAAGGACATCTTGAAGTTTGCAGGCAAATCGATGGAATTTAGAGAACATATCTGAGTGAGGTAAGTCAGACCCAGGAACTGGAAAAAAGGGTGAGAAAAAAGGAATAGGGACAGTAATTTCAGAAAGGCAAATTTCATACGTCCTATAAATTTTTAAATATGTCTAGTTACAGAGAAATGACCAGTTTGTTAAAGGGGCTAGCCCTAGTGTTATATTGATTAGCACTGTGCCATATCTGTGCTTTTGAACACAAAAGCAGACTTGTAAGATCAATTTGAGAATGAGTTATTCCCAATTCTGGTATTCTAGGTATTCTTCCAATATCACCTTGGGCTGAGAACCCAGTCAACTTCCCAGTCATAAAAAAAAAAGGAGAAATTTTTTTGTCTTTGGAAAGTTGAGCACTTGGTTTTATCTTGTATCTCCATGTGCCTGGGTGTGACCGCACTTTGGAATGGAGCTTGGAAAGCACTTCAGTCCAACCCTCATTATGTTGATATTATTTATTTCAGATACTATGACTGCTGCGGGACAATCATTACCAATTTTTAAGTTTCTTTTTTTTTAATTTATTTATTTATTAAAGATTTCTGCCTCCCATTTCCCTCCCCCTCCCCGGATCAAGTCCCCCTCCCTCATCAGCCCGAAGAGCAATCAGGGTTCCCTGACCTGTGGAAAGTCCAAGGACCACCCACCTCCATCCAGGTCTAGTAAGGTGAGCATCCCAACTTCCTAGGCTCCCACAAAGCCAGTACGTGCAGTAGGATCAAAAACCCATTGCCACTGTTCTTGAGTTCTCAGTAGTCCTCATTGTCCACTATGTTCAGCAAGTCCACAAGGCCAGCTGGCCTGGGTCTGAAAAAGCATGAGATAAAACCAATTTTTAAATTTCTAAATGCAACATGTGACAAAATTGAAGATTGGGAATGTCAGGATCAGTATACTGCTCTTCACTAGAATTTGGGGATAGGAATGTTACACATTGACTTCAATGCAAGTTTTTTGTCTGCAAGTAAACTTTTAAACTCATATTGCATAATTCTTTCCCTTGTGTTTCATATTGAACAGTTTTTATAGAATCATTGTTATCTCAAAGTCGTTTCATAATTTTGGCTTTCCCCAACAGTGACAATCATCATAAAACCAACTGTCACCTTCTGTCACTCCCCACACGCCAGGACCTTATGTGAGAGCAGTGACCAGAGAATATGGACTTGAACCAGTGTGTCTCCAGAATACATGTGTATCCAGAATACATGATATTCATCATTAACATTTCTTTTTTACATTCCTACTTATTACCTTTGATAGAAAAGTGGACAGAAATGCGAGATCGGAAAGTGCCGAGTAGTTGCTTTCACTAGAGAGTTATTTAAATCCAGAAAGAGATAATAATAATTAAACCTATACAAGTGTTTTATAGAGGTGTTTAGGTGTTTTTGTAAAGGGTACTATGTAGAGTTAGTGCGTAGTATGTTTTCTGTATTCTGAATGAAGAAAAGGTAACAGATTAGAGGTTTAGGCAAAGCTATCCAATACTCCAACAGATATGCTTCAAATTATTAGAAAGTCAATAAAAGCATTGCTTATTAAATGTTGAAAAGAAGGATGTTACCTAGCATTCAAATGCCTTCAGAAGGTTTTTTGTTCACTTGTGCTACCAGAAATTGAGGTCATTTCTCTGCTTGAGAACTTTGTATATACTTATAACACATTCTGTAAAATCCACTTCTTCCCTCCCTTCTGAGTCCTTCCATACTCTACCACAACTGTTTCCTTTAAACTTCATGTGCTCTCTTTTCTTTAAAATAAAATTTAAAAAAACAATAATGAGTAAACTTCGAGTTTTTTTTTTTTTACAGGAGTAGGAACAACTACTAGGGCATGGGCAGCCATTCAGAGACCACATCTCTAAAGAAAATGCATTCTCCTGCTCCTGGGAGCCATTATGTGCCAATAGTTTGTAAGCAAGGAATGGAGTCTTGAAGTTACTGTCCCATCAATGACAGGATTTTGGATAGATTGAAGTTGCTCATACAGTCCCAGCCACTGAGGATTCATGGATATAATTTTATGTCTAATGAACACTTTACCTACAGACATCCACTACCCCTAGCTTTTACATTCTTTTGGCCCCTCTTCTAAAATGGTACCTGAGCATTGTGGGAATGGCATATGACTAAATGTGCCATCTGTAGTAAATACTCCAGAGTCAAATGAGTTCATTTGGAACATTTTCTCATTTGATAATTGCAGTTCTAAATTGATACAAGATCCACTCATTCTAAAGCCATTCCTAATATTTTAGGAATATCAGTATGAAATTAATTTTAATTCTTGTGTTTTAGATATATTGTTAGTTGTATTTTAATAAGTTTAAAATTTTCAAGATCCTAACTATGGGGAGTCAGACTGACCGAAGACTTTCTCAGAGACCATGATGGAAGAAAAAAGAAAGAAACTTTAGCTCTGTGTCCTCATCCAGGGATAGACTTGACAAGGCCAGTCTGAGGCTGGAGCCAATGTGTCAGAGTAGTCAAGGTTGTGGCTTTTGTAGACTGGACTCTTGCCCCTGTGCTGTCGTTATTACTCCTAAGGCAGCTGTGCTGGAGGTATTGTGTTCTCTTTGCCAATGTTGCCTGATAAAGCTCTCTACTGACCCTGAACATTTTATTACCATGGGAATTTTCAACTGTACAAGTACATGTATACATGATACTGTAGTTATTTTTGTCATTCTGGTTTTTCATCTTTTATTAAAAATATAGTCTTTTTTCAAAAAATATATTCTGATTACAGTTTCTCTTTCCTGTACTCACCCCAGTTCCTTTCTACCTACCCTCCTACCCAAATTCACTCCTTTTTGCTTCTCCTTAGGGAAAAGGGGCTCCTAAGAGATAAGAAAAACATAACAAAATAAAATATAAAAGAAAAACTCTCATATAAAAGTTGGACAAGGCAAATCAACACAAGAAAAAGAGCCCAAGAGAAGGCACAAGAACCAGAGATCAATGTGTTCCAACACTCAGTAGTCCCATAAAAATATTAGGCTGAAACTATAATATTAATGCAAAAGACCTGGGACAGATCCAAGAGGCCCTGTGCTTGTTGCTTCTGTCTCTGTAAGTTCATGTGAGGCTTTCTCAGTTGATTCAGAGGACTTTGCTCTCCTGGTGTTCTTCATTCCCTTCATCTCTTATGTTTTCCACCTCCTCTTATACTGGGTTCCATGAGCTCTGAAGGGAGATATTTGATAGAGACATCTCATTTAGAGCTGTGCATTCCAAGAACATTTTTTTTTTTCTCTCTCTCTCTCTCTCTGCATTCTGTAGGGGGAAGTTTCTCTGGTGATGATTTGGTTGAGCAAAGTATTGATTTGTGAGTATAGCAGAATATCATTAGGAGTTGTTTTATCATTATCTTTTAAAAATCAACAGCATTTTGTTTTACCCTATATCTCTGGGCCATCTGTCTAGTCTCTGGTTTTTGGTCACTAAAGCAGTATCAGATATGGGTTCCAATTCATGGAGTTCACCTTAAGTCAAATCAGACATTAGTTGATTATTCCCCCAAGATTTGTGCTACATTGTTCTATCATATTTTGCAGGAGGGATGAATCTGTAATTCTTAATAAACTTGCTTGGCATAAGTCATTAGCTTATGCAAGATATCCTATTGGTCAGCAACAGTGTGACTAGGATGTATCCTTGGTGCATGAACTGGCTTTTGGAGCCTATTTCCTATGATTGGATACCTTGCTCAACCTTGACAGGGGGAGGGACTTGCTCCTGCTTCAATTTGGTATACCAAACATTGTTGACTCCCCAGCAGGCATTACCTCCTCTGAGGAGTGGATAAAGGAGGGATGGGGGAATGAAAGATGTGGTAATAGGAGAGGGAGAACTAAAGCTAGTATGTAAAGTTTTTAAAAATTAAATAAAAATTAAACTAGAAAAAATAAGCTATATTCTCTAATGATGGTTATGGATAATGGTAGAATAATATGAGTTCAGCAAGTAGCTATGGGGTTTAAAGTAACAGAAACAGCCCTGGGTGGGAAGAGATTGGGTCATGAAAACTGAAGTTTATACACTTTTCTCACTATTTTAACCGATTTTATTTTATTTGTTTAATGTCAGTGGGCAAATTGTCACTAATTAGGTGAGCTGCACCCATGAATAACAATATTGGACAGCACTGCAGAAACAAGCATTCCTTGGTAAACATGAGTGAACTTTACTCTCAGATTAGAGAGAGTCCACAGTGAAAAAGATGTTTAAACCATTCATGAACTTCAGAATGACTTATGCCCTGATTATCTCCTATATTCTGTTATCTTATCTCTCTTTTAAATACTTAATGCCACCTTCATATCCTTGTTCCTTGGGTTATAAATGAATGGGTTCAACATAGGTGTTACAATTGAGCAGAACACTGAGATTACCTTATCTCCTTCACTCATTTTCTTTGAGGTGAGCTGCATGTAAGTAAATATAGTTGAGCCATAGAAGAAGATAACAACAATGAAATGAAAATTTCAGGTGGAGAAGACCTTGAGCCTCCCCTTATCTGACTGTATTCAAACCACAGTGAAGATAATATTCCAGTAGGAGAAAAGGATGAGAGAAACAGGACCTAGGAGAATTATTACACCCATTGCAAAAATGACCATCTCAGCTGTGTAGGTCTCTTCTGAAGCCAGCTTAAAGAGTGCAGGAGGCTCACAAAAGTAAAGATTGATAAGATTTGGTCCCTGGTATGACAAGCATAAAGTAAATGTGGTATCTACTACAGACACAAATATCCTACTAGCCCAGGATCCCACAACTAGCAGAACACAAGAATCTATTTGTCATGATGGCAGAGTAGTGCAGGGGCTCGCAGAAAGCTATGTAGCGGTCATATTTGACTGTTGGAAGAGAGCTTTCTGTGCACCCCATTGAGCACCCAGCAAAAGAAATGGTCTTTTCTACAACTAAAAATTGTCCCCTATCTATCCTTCCATCTCTATCTGCCCCTGCATCTCCCCACTTTCCCCCTTCATAGCACTGTGTTCTACTAGTCCCCTTTCGAGAGCATCGCATGGTGCCTCTCCCCTTCCCTAGCTTCTGAAGTCACTGCAGATTGCACATTATATACACAAATCTAAAGGGCTCCACTGAAGTAGTGGGGGAAGGAGTAACTGAGGGATAGATATGATCAAAATACATTGTGGACATGTATGGATTTTCAAAGGATAAAATGTACCAAACCCCAGGAAAGATTACTTATATTTCAATAAAATAGCCTTAAAGTTAGAAGTATAAAATGACACAATGCTTTTGTGTAATGAAGAGGTCATTCAATATTTGCAACAGTTATGATTGTATGTGTACTTATTTTAGAGATAAATAAATGTAAAAATAAAATATTAACAGACATGAATGGTAAGTAGGTAAAACACAATACAGTCCAAAAGAAACTAAACAAATATAGATAGGAGATATGTTCCCACATTTGATAAAACTGCTTCAAATGTATAAACACAAGATCCAGTAATACCACTCTTGGGAATATACCCAAGAGATGCCCTATCATATGACAAAAGCACTTGTTCATAGCAGCATTATTTGTAATAGCCAGAACCTGGAAGCAACCTAGATGCCCTTCAATGGAAGAATGGATGAAGAAAGTGTGGAATATATACACATTAGAGGACTACTCAGTGGTAAAAATCAATGACTTTGCGAATTTTGCATGCAAATGGATGGAAATAGAAAACACTATCCTGAGTGAGGTATCCCAGACCCAAAAAGATGGACATGGGATGTACTCACTCATAATTGGTTTCTAGCCATAAATAAAGGACATTGAGCATATAATTTGTGATCCTAGAGAAGCTAAATAAGAAGGTGAACCCAAAGAAAACATATAGTCATCTGCCTGGATATGAGAAGTAGACAAGATTGCAGGGCAAAACCTAGGAACGTGGGGGTGAGGTGGCATGGGGCTAAGGGGAAATGGGGTGAGAAACATGAGAAAGGGAGAATGGGGGAGCTTGGGGGAATGGGATGGTTGGGATAAAGGAAGGGTAGACACGGGAGCAGAGAAATATACATCCTAATTAAGGGAGCCATCTTAGGGTTGGCAAGAGACTTGACTCTACAGGGGCTCACAGGTGTCCAGGGAGATGCCCCCAGCTAGTACCTTGAGCAACTGAGGAGAGGGAACCTGAAATGACCCTATCCTATAGCCATACTGATGAATATCTTGCATATCACCTTAGAACCTTCATCTGGCGATGGATCGAGACAGAGACCCAAATTGGAGCACCGGACTAAGCTCTTAAGATCCAAATGAGGAGCAGAAGGAGGGAGAACATGAGCAAGGAAGTCAGGACCACGAGGGGTGCACCCACCCACTGTGACAGTAGAACTCATTTATTGGGAGCTCACCAAGGCCAGCGGGACTGGGACTGAATAAGCATGGGATGAAACCGGACTTTCTGAACGTGGCGGACAATGAAGGCTGATGAGAAGCCAAGGACAATGGCACTAGGTTTCGATCCTAATACATGAACTGGCTTTGTGGGAGCCTAGCCTGTTTGGATGCTCACCTTTCTGGTCCGGGATATAAGTGGGAGGACCTTGGACTTCCCGCAGGGCAGGGAATCTGGACTGCTCTTCATTCTCGAGAAGGAGGGGGAATGGAGTGGGGGGATGGGGAGAGAAGTAGGAGAGTAGGGGAAGGGGGCGATGTGTGCGAGGAGGGTGAGGGAAATGGGAAACGGGGAGGAGGCAGAAATTTTTTTTTGCAACAACTAAAAAAAATAAAATAAACAAAAAAAGTGTAAAAATAATAATAATAAAAAAGAAACAGCCTCATCAGCATTACAACACTAAATACAAAATTGTGGGGCCTGTAACAGCAGGTAAATAAAGTAAAAGGCAAATCAACAGTCTAATTAAAATATTTGAAATGTGACTCCAACATGTTGGATGAAAACAAAGCATCTGTCATTTTTTTTAGTTAAAGCTATTCTTTATTGATTTTTGTTGAGCTCTACATTTTTCTCTGGTCCCTTCCCTGCCTCTCTCATCCCCCATTCAACCCTCACCCAAGGTCCCCATGCTCCCAATTTACTCAGGAGATCTTGTGTTTTTATACTTCCCATGTAGATCAGATCTATGTATGTCTCTCTTAGTGTCCTCATTATTGTCTAAGTTCTCTGGGATTGTGGTTTGTAGGCTGGTTTTCTTGGTTTTATGTTTAAAAACCACCTATGGGGGGCTGGAGAGATGGTTCAGTGGTTAAGACCACTACCTGCTCTTCCAAAAGTCCTGAGTTCAATTCCCAGCAACCACATGGTGGCTCACAACCATCTGTAATGAGATCTGGTGCCCTCTTCTGGCCTGCAGGCATACATGCAGACAGAATACTGAGAATACTGTATACATAATAAATAAATTAATATTTAAAAATATAAAATAAAGTAAAAAATAAAAACCACCTATGAGTGAGTACATATGATAATTGTCTTTCTGAGCCTGGGTTACCTTACTATTTTCTAGTTCCATCCATTTTTCTGCAAAATTCAAGATGTCATTTTTTCTGCTGTGTAGTACTCCATTGTGTAAATGTACCACATTTACCGAAATGCACCCAAAGCATTACAGAATCTTCAGATTCAATGTAATGCCCATCAAAATTCCAGAAAAACTCTTGACAGACCTAGAAAGAATGGTACACAACTTCATATAGTAAAGCAAAAAAAATCCAGGATAGCCAAAACAATCCTGTACAATAAAAGAACTTCTGGAAGCATCACAATCACTGACTTCAAATGCCGCAACAGAGCTACAGTACTAAAAACAGCCTGGTATTGGCATAAAAAGAGACAGGAGAACCAATGGAAATGAATAGAAGACCCAGACATCAATCTACACATCTTTGAATACCTCAGTTTTGACAACAAGGAAAAAATATCAAATGGAAAAATAAAGCATATTTAACAAGTGGTGTTCACATTACTGGATATCAACATGTAGAAGAATGAAAATAGACCCATATCTATCACCATGCACAAAACTCAAGTCCAAATGGATCAAAGATCTCAATGTAAAGCCAGACACACCAAACCTTATAGAAGAGAAAGTGGGAAATACACTTGAACACATTGGCACAGGAGCCCACTTCCTCAATAGAACCCCAGCAGCACAGACACTGAGAGAAACAATTAATAAATGGGACCTCCTAAAACTGAAAGGTTTCTGTAAAGCAAAGGACACGGTCAACAAGACAAAACGACAGCCTACAGAATGGGAAAATATTGTCACTAACCCCACATCAGGCAGAGGTCTGATCTCCAAAATATACAAAGAACTCAAGAAATTTCTCACCAAAAGAACACATAATCCAATAAAAATAATGGAGTACAGACCTAAACAGAGAACTGTCAACAGAGGAATCTAAAATGGCTGAAAGACACTTAAGAAAATATTCAACATCCTTAGTTGTCAAAGAAACACAAATCAAAACAGCTCAGATTCCATTTTGGTAAGATTGCCATTTTTACTGTGTGAATTCTACCTACCCAAGAGCATGGGAGATATTTCCACTTTCTGGTGTCTTCTTCAATTTTTTTCTTCAAAGATTTAAAGTTCTTGCATACAGTCTTCCACTTGTTTGGGTAGAGTTACTCCAAGATATTTTATGCTATTTGTGGCTATTGTGAAAAGTGTTGATTCTCTGATTTCTTCCCCAGGCCCTTTATCATCTGTATACAGGAGGGCTACTGATTTTTTTGAGTTAATCTTGTATCCTGCTACATTACTGAAAGTGTTTATGAGTTGTAGAGTTCCTTGGTAGAATTTTGGGGATTTCTTATGTAAGCTATCATATCATCTCCAGTGATTGTTTGACTTTTTTTCTGATTTGTATCCCCTTGATCTCCTTTTGTTGTCTTATTGCTCTAGCTAGCACCTCAAGAACTATATTGAATAGATATGGAGAGAGTGGACCACCTTGTCTTGTTTCTGATTTCAGTGGAGTCGCTGGGAGTTTCTCTTTATTTAGCTTGATGTTGGCTGTTGGCTTGCTGTATATTGCCTTTTTAGGTATGTTCCTTGTATCCCTGCTGTCTCCAAAGCCTTTATCATGATGGGATGTTGTATTTTGTCAAAAGCTTTTTTGGCATCTAGTGAGATTACCATGTGGTTTTTATTTTTCTGTTTGTTTATATGGTGGATTACATTGACAGATTTTCGTATGTTGAACTTTCTATGCATCTCTGGGATGAAGCTGACTTGCTCATGGTGGATGGTGGTTCTGATGTGTTCTTGGATTCAATTTGCCAGTATTTTATTTAGTATTTTTGCATCATTGTTCATGAGTGAGATTGGTCTGTAATTCTCTTTCTTAGTAAAGTCTTTCTGTGCTTTGGGTGTCAAGGTAATTGCAGCCTCATATAAGGAGTTTGTCAATGTTTCTTCTGTTTCTATTGTGTGGAATAATTTGAAAAGTATTGGTATTAGTTCTTCTTTGAAAGTCTTATAGCATTCTGAGCTGAAACCATCTGGTCCTGGGATTTTTGGGGGGGAGACTTTTGAAGACTGTTTCTATTCCTTCAGCATTTATAGGTCTGTTTAATTTGCTTATCTGGTCTTGATTTAAGAATTCTGGTGTTGAAGTCTCCCACTATTAGTGTGTGGGGTTTAATGTATGATTCAAGCTTTAGACATGTTTCTTTTTTCATATGAGGGTGCCCTTGTATTTGGGACATAGATGTTCAGTATTGAAATTTTCTCTTGATGGATTTTTCTTGTGACTAATATAAAATGACATTCTTTGTCTCTTTTGACTGATTTTAGCTTGATGTCTGTTTTGTTAGATATTAGGATAGCTACACCAGCTTGTTTTTAGGTCCATTTTGTTGGTATATATTTTCCCAACCCTTTACTCTGAGACGATGTCTGTCTTTGAGGTTGAGATGTGTTTCTTGTATGCAGCAGAAGGATGGATTCTGTTTTCGTATCCAATCTGTTAGCCTGTGCTTTTTTATAGGTGAGTTGAGTCCATATATATTAATGGATATTAATGACCAGTGATTGCTATCTCCTGTTAATTTAGTTTTTATTGTTGGTGATGTTAATTTGTGTGTTTTTCCTTTCATTGGGATTTGCTGCTATGAGACCATCAATTGTCTGTGGTCCTTTGGTTGGAGGTTTTTTTTTTCCGTATTTTGTGTAGGGCTGAGTTTGTGGACAGGTATTGGTGAAATCTAGATTTGTCATGGAATATCTTGTTTTGTCCTTCTATGGTGATTGAAAGTTTTTCTGGGTATAGTAGTCTGGGCTGGCACCCATAGTCTCTTAATATCTGTATAATGCTTAACCATGACTTTCTAGCTTTCATTGTCTCCAATGAGAAGTCAGGTGTAATTCTGATAGTTCTAGCTTTATATGTTACTTGGCCTTTTTACTTTGCAGTTCTTAATATTCTTTCTTTACTCTGCATGCTTAGTGTTTTGATTATTATGTAGTGAGGGGACTTTTTTTGGATCCAGTCTATTTGGTGTTCTGTAAGATTCTTGTATTTTCATAGGCATATCTTTCTTTAGATTGGGAAAGGTTTTTCTATGATTTTCTTAAATATATTTTCTATACTTTTGAGTTAACCTGCTTCTCCTTCTTCTATACCTATTATTCTTAGGCTTGACCTTTTCATCATGTCCCATATTTCCTGGATATTTTGGGTTATGCTTTTATTAGATTTAATGTTTTCTTTGACAGACAAGTCTATTTCCTCTACCATATCTTCAGCGCTTGAGATTCTCTCTTCCATCTCTTGTACTCTGCTGTTCATGCTTGTGTTTGTGGTTCCTGATCATTTTCTCATGATTTCTGTTTCTATAATTCCCATGGCTTATGTTTTCCTTATTGTCTCTACTTCAGTTTTGAAGTCCTGAATTGTTTCTTTCATATGTTTGATTTTTTTCTTGGTTTTCTTTAACTGATTTGCTGATGTCTTCCAACTTTTTGTTTGTCTTTTCCTTCACTTCTTTAAGGGAATTTTTCATTTCCTCTTTAAGAGTTTCAAAATTTCTCTTAAAGTTATTTTTTAGGTCATATTCTTCTGCTTCATACATATTTGGTTGTTCAAATTTTGCTGTTGTAGGGTCTTTGGGTTTTACTGGTGTTGTGTTGCTCTTTGCAGTGTTGTGTGTATTATTACGTTTTCTATTCATCTTTTCCTCCAATAGGAGTGGTTTGTGCTGTCTGAGATTCTGTTGAATAATTTTCTAGGTGCCAGTGAATCCAAAGCTCAGATGGTTGTTCCTTGTGGTACAGTCAGTGTCACATTCTAGTTACCCCATTGGTTATTCTGTATTCCTAGAGATAGCTCAGAACTCCTGGGCTTTGTTCTGCCTCCTTGGAGTTTGCTGTCTCAGGCCTACTTTAGCCTAGGTTACTGGCTTTGCTCTGTTTCTGTAAATCCTGGTTTGGGTCCCCTCCTGCAGAAGTGCCTAACTTGGAGTTGGACCTGGAAAGGTTTCTGGCTCTGGTCTACTGCCTCGGAGGTCCCAGGCTCAAGTGCGAGTGGACTCAGAGTGAACGTGCTTACTCCATCAGAGGTCCCAGACTCACTCTCGGACCCGCAAATATTTTAGGTTCCTGCATGTTCCCTTTGATGTCCCAGACCAATGCCCAGACCCACAGAGGTCCTAGCTCAAGCCTACTCCCTCTTAGGTCCCAGACCCACACCTGGGCCTGCCAAGATCTCTGGTTGCTGTCTATTCCCTCAGAGGTCCCAGGTTCACTCATGCCCACACTGGCAGAGGTCCTGGCTCAGGTCTAGTTCCTGGGGGGTTTTAGACACATGTCCAGACCCACCAGGGTCCTGGGTTAGGTCCACTCCCTTGAAGGGCCCAGATTCACATCCAGACACTCAGCCATCTCTGTCTCTGGCTCACTCGCTCAGCAGGAGGTAACTGACTCTGGATTTGGTTGCTGGCTCAATCCTGATCTTCCAGTGTCCTGGAATTGGGTTGGCTCCTGAAATTGTATTTGCTCCTGGCTTCTGCTCCCAGTGGAACCTGTTCCCTCTCTGTCCTAGATAGCTGGTTCAGTCACACTCTGCTTCCAGTGGAGATCACTGACTCTGAATCAGATCACTAGCTCGATTCTGATGTGCCATTGTCACTGGACTGGGTTGACTCCTGGGACAGGATTTGCTCTTGGCTTCTGCTTCAGGTGGAGCTAATTTCCTCAGGCCCTCTCTGTCCTAGGTAGCTCATTCAGTCCCACTCCTATGGGATTTGTTGCCCAAGGTGGAGAGTTCCTTGTTTCAGGGCAACTTTGGCCTAGGTTACTGGCTTTGACCTGTATCTGAAAATCCTTGTCTGGATTTCCTCCTGCCATAGTCCCTGGGTTGGAGTTGGACCTGGAAAGGTTTCTGGTTCCTGTCTACTGCCTTGGAGGTCCCAGGCTCGAGTGTGACTGGACCTGCAGAGGACCTAGCTCAGGCTTACTCCCTCAGAGGTCCCAGACTCACACTTTGACCCACAGGGTTCCAGGTTCCTGTCTATTGCCTTTAATGTCCCAGACCAATGCCTGGACCCACAGAGGTACTGGCTCAGGCCTACTCCTTAGGAAGTCCCAGACTCACTCCTGGCGCCACTGAGATCTCTGGTTCCTGCCTATTCCCTCGGAGGTCCCAGGTTCATTCATGCCCAGAGTGGCAGAGGTCCTGGCTCAGGCCTAATTCCTGAGAGATCCTAGACTTATGCCCAGATGCACCTGGGTCTTGGCTTAGGTATACTCCCTTAAAGGTTCCAGTCTCATGTCCAGACCCTAAGCGGTCTCTGACTCTGTCTCTCTCACTCAGCGGTTACTCCCCTGTATCTGTTCTGGAGGAGATCACTGACTGGATCTGGTTGCTGGCTCAATCCTGATCTGCCACTCCATCTGTCGTTTTTAAAGTCTTAGAAGATCTCATTCCATGAGCTTACCATTCATCATTCCCACTGAACCCAACAACACCCAGTTCTCATCTATTGTCTCATTACTGCATGAAAGTGTATTTAACTTGTTAGGATAGAGCACTGACCTTTCCAAAATCAAAAGTGAAACTTATTAAAATGTGAATTTACTCTAAAACTTGGAATATTCTTCATATCCAGGCCAAGCGATGCCTAACCAAGAGCTTGGTTTCACATCAATGCCAATGTTATTTTTTACCTGAACCAAAGGTGCTTTAATGAATTGCCAAGCCATTACCAACTTCCCATGTCTGACCTTCCACTATTTCATCTACATTTCATATGTAGAAGCTCCAACTAAAGGAGATAATTAAAGTAGAAATGCATGTGTGTGTTTATTTCCTTTATGTCATGAGAAGGTAATGCATGTACTACATTACAATATTCCTGTTACAGCTAAAAGAAATTTTTTCTCATTTTACTAAATTTTAAAACTAACCAAAATGAGTTGTGGTTGACTATAAAACCCGTCTCCAGTCCACATCGAACAATGGTAGTCCACACAAAATTTTTCACAGAGACTTCTTTTTGTATACCCCTGCTGAGTCAAAGACTTTTAAAACAGAATAATTCAGAATGCAATAACATTATCAACAGAACTCTAGCAACAGTTCAGTAATAGCTGATTATTTATTCAGAGTGTTTCATAGGTAATAAAATTCCTTTATAATTCTTTTGCTAATGTATGTTTTTACTAAATCTGTTTCTATAAAATAGTATTTAATTAGGACCTGACAGAAAAAGAAGTTTCTCTGTGATTATTAGGATCTTTATTTTTTTCTATGTCCTTAAATTGTTCTACTAATGCAATATGTATACAGTTACAGAATTTCCTCCAACAAATGTGTTTTCTGAAGCCAAGTCAAATGATAAACATCTAAGTCATTTCAGGAAATAGAATCTCCCAAGGACAGGGCTCTGCCACTTCCTATGGCTTTCCTGATGGCATCTTTGACTTCCTTGTTCCTCAGGCAATAGATGATTGGGTTGAGCAGGGGAGTGAAGACAGCATAGATAGCTGAGATCAACTTGTTAGAATTAAAGGAGGCAATGGCCCGAGGTCGGACGTACATGAAGATCACAGCCGTGTAGAAAATGACCACCACTGTAAGATGAGAAGCACAGGTGGAGAAGGCCTTCCGCTGCCCAGTGGCTGAGGGTATATTCAGGATGGTAGAGACAATGAAGGCATAGGAAAGGACTGTGGCTGAGAGAGGAAACACAAGGATAACAATGGCTAGGGCAAAATCTACCTTCTCAGCCATAGATAAGTCCATGCAGGCCAGTTTAAGGATAGGTGACACATCACAGAAAAAATGGTTCAAGATATTATTGCCACAGAAGGCAACTCGGGAGATGAAGTATACCTTTGCCATGGAGATACTGAAACCACTCACCCAGGAACCGATGGTCAGCTGAACACAAAACCCTGTGGTCATCATGACTGGATAACGAAGAGGCCAACATATGGCTACATACCGATCATAGGCCATGGCAGCTAAAAGTACGCATTCAGTACAGGCAAGAGATATGAAGAAATAGAGCTGTGTCATGCATCCCAAGAAGGAAATGGTATTGGGGTGAAATAGGAATCCAGCCAGCATCTTAGGTACAGTGACAGAAATATACCAGGCCTCCAGAAAGGACATGTTACCTAGAAAATAGTACATGGGTTTGTGCAAGGACCCAGTGACCCACACAGTAAAGATGATGATCAGATTCTCCAAAAGTACAAACAAGTAAGTTAGGAGGAAGATAAAAAAGAGCAGCATTTGCAGCCAGTGAGCTGTAGGGAAGCCCACGAGGATGAACTCTCTGATGTTGGTGATGTTTCCCTTCCACATAGCTGCATTACCAAAAGATAAAAAAAATTAATGTTAATATAAGAACATTCAAGAGTGATATTCAGATGGGTAGTAGGGGCTGTTATGCTGGAGAAATTTTTTTTGAAGTTATTAAGTTGTTTAATTATAAATCTCCAAAATATTATCATTTCAACATATTATCATATAAACCTAATTGAAGAGATTTTTTTTAAAAAAATCTCATCTTTTTAAGACTTTGAATATGTTTTGGGTCTTCTTCTGTCCAAAAGAATGTAAGAAGTCCAATTCTTCATCTATATGACAATCCTTTTCACATTTTTCCAAAAGTCTTATTTGTCCTTTAAATTAGGCCAGCTGCAGAAGGCTATTTGTGAAGATTGAAACATGTTGACAATACTTTGACCTGTAAAAGATCAAAAAAAGCCAGAAAAAAATGATTATTACGTCTTGGCATTTTTAATGTTAGACGAATAATTTAATGGAGAAATTTTTATTGTAAAAATATTACTCTAAATTCTTCATCTATGCTGGGTTTGATGTGGGAAACACACGCAGTCACAAGATGACTCCAGAAAAACAGAAACCACCTAAAACAGAGAGCACACAGCCAGGAATATTGAAATGGGATCATGAGGCCATATTTAGGGTTTGATTTTGGATCTGAATCAGGAATGGGTCTGCAGATGGCACTAGGGGTGAGAACTTCCTTGTTAGTATGCTTCCAGGTTCTAGAAGAAACTATTAGGCAGAAAACCATGTGACTGGAAAATGTTCCCAGGATGGTTCAATCAGCAGTGCCAGGAATGAGGCAAATTCAAAATCTGGAAAAAATAAAAGCAGCACAACTATTAGAGAAGAAACCTCCTGGTCAGGATAGCAAATCAGTTGGACATCTTTTGAAGACACTAGTGATGATTCTTTGTCCATGTTTTGAGCAATGACTTTAAAAATAGAATAAAAAAAATTCAACAAATTTGATATGGCTTGTATTAATACACTATATATACCCATATAGAGAATTATATTTACATAATTATGGATATGATATATAGTAGATATTCAAAGATTTGACTATTATCCCCCTCCATGCACTCTGTTCCTATGCATACACACATATACATTCACATACACACCAAAAATTTAAATTTATACTTTAGACAGTAAAATGTCAATAATCATGGTTAGTAATAAACTAGACAGTAATAAAAATATAATTTTATGTGGCTGAAATCCTCTCTCTTAGTTTCTTTTCCAAAATTTGTTACTGTACCATAGATCTTAGCAACCTGGGCATATAATTTTTTTTCTTTTACTTACTATGTCAGGAAAATTTATTGTTTCATTTGCCATTAGTTTTTCACTTTTGAGTTACTGTCACATAAAACAATGATCATTTTAATATAAGCCCTGCTATAGGAGGAACAATTAAAATAGTAGAAGGAGGTGATGCAAAATAGGGTACCTATATTGAACACAGGGATGATTCATGTAAGAGGAGGATGAAATGGGAGTTCATCATGATACTTGGAAGAACATAAAATTTAAACTTGTGAATTATTTACTTCTATAATTTTCCACTCAATGCTTTAGGCAGTAGTTCACAATAAGTAGCTTGAATCAAAGGAATCAAACTGTGGAGAAAAGAGAAGTATAGTATATGAATATACTTACAAACATATGTGCACTAATACCATAATTCATATTATCTAATTCCAACTTTATTTATCAACCTAATCTATGGTTTCTTTAAACACGTGTTAAAATTAAATATTGATGCAAATATCACTTGATCATTTCTATCTAATTCTTGGCTGTAGACATTATAACTTTAGATACAAGTTGAAAATAAATAGCAATTGAGTAGCATATTGGAGAAGGGAAAATTCAAGAGAGGTCCTGGCTCCCCAGGGGACAACATGGTCTAAGGACATTATTACAAATTGAATAGAGTTAGAAGCTGGCATAAAATTACAAATAAAATGAACTAAAGAGAAAAATACTTTTAAGGAAACAAAAATTTCCTCAAAAAAAAAAAAAAAGACAGAACTCAGGGAATGGAAGATGAAATGTGAAATCCTCTAAATGTCTATTGATTATTTCTCATTTTCACCATTTTTAAAGACTCCTCTAACTGACCATAAATTACTTGATTATTGTATATTGGGATAATGGCTATAGTGAATTGAAACTCAAATTTGACTTCTTTCTCCACCAAAAAGGATTAACCTTTAATTAATTTTAGTTGCTTTTCTCAAGAGACTTTTATACCCAAGAGGTATAAGAGAGTGAGGAAGCACATAGCTTAGCTCTGAACCACCATGAATAAGGTAGTAAAGGAATGTCTGTAGGTAGATGCATTTAGCATGTCTGATTTTAACGAATCATGGAACACATTATAGACACATGACAGAAGAGTCTACAAGGAAAACAGACTCAGTGTCTAGAGAACCAAAGCAATGCAAACACACTCACTATAGGAACATACAGATGGAAAGTCTGAACTCTAGTTCATGATGTATTGCTTCCTAACATTATAATCTGGAGTGGACCTCAACTGCCTAAGCCATTTTATTCACTAGAGGAAAGGGACTATATAGCATAACTAATGATGAGGAGGATCTAATCATTCCTTGTTTAAGGCCTTGCCTCCCCTGGATATTAAAAAGAGAAAGTAGGCATGGAGTTTGGCAGCACATACCTTTAATTTCATAGCTCAGGAAACAGGGGTAGGTAGATTTCTGTGAACTCAAAACCAGCAGTCTACAAAGTGAAGTCCAGGAAAGTTGGTGCTAAATAGCTTGAGACCTAGTCTCAGAAACAACTGAAAAGAAAGAAAGAAAATGATGTAAGATTGAAATGAGTCAGATTCTTCTGTTTAAAGACTTGAAAGGAGAGAAGCAAATCAACAAGCAATTATTATCCAGTGACTGACAAACATGCAGTGCCAGGTATCTCACTGGAGAAGGGCCCATCGTTCCATCTAATAAATAGGACTTACTTATGTAAACTTGGATAGTTAAGCCCTGATGGTTGAAAACTCATACAAGTGAAGAAATAATACTATGATAGTTTAATAGGATTTGATGGCATGCACCAATAGGGGAAACTGATACAGAATCACTGCAAGTTTGAATCCAGAGTGGTTTACATGAGTTACAAGACAGCCAGGGCTGTGCAACAAGACTCTTCTAAAAAGCAGACAAATAATTTTTTAAAAGATGATAGCTAAAATACAGTACACTTCAGAAAAGTAATCATCTAGCTCATCTCTTTTGTACACTAAATTTATTTGTTTTACAAATGTTTACTGAGAAGCTAATATGGGACAAGTGCTTCCTGTACATTTAAGTGGCTCAATTAATAGCTAGATAAATCAGGGAGAGTGCTCTTCAGTAACTACATCCTAAGGAAGAAAGCAGGCAGCCAAAAAGGTGAATACAGCATGTTGAAGAAATGGGAAAGTTCTATGGAGAAATTTAACCAAGACATAAAAATAAAAATAAGGAAAACATGAGTGCAGACAGTGACAATAAGTTTATATTTTAAACAGAAAGATTAGAACAGAAATCATTAAACAGTCATGAAGAACGTAAAAAGCATTAGGCATGCAGCATCCTGATGAAGAGGTTTTCTTAGACAAAAGACAGCTCTTTAGTGTGGTAAAAGCAGAGTGAATAGAGACATGAAGTCATAGCAGTAAAGAGCAGGAGACCTGACTGTGAGCAGATCCATTGCATTCCTTCTGATGCATGGCTCACATTTGCTATTTACTGGACTGGTTTAGGAAGGTTTTGAGCAGTTAGATAGTTAAGAATTCAGAAGTTTAGGCATGGGGTTCACTGAGCATTAGCATGTGTGAAGACCTGGAATTAATCTCCAGAACTTCAAAAAAGTCTCAGTAAGGTATTGTTAGCTGAATTATTCCCTACACATTTGAAAGTGAATCAATTGATCAATTGTGCCTCCCTAAAAGTGGCCATATTGTTCTTTACCGATCATACTTGTATGTCTGTTGTAGGACACTGGATATCTGCTAACCCCGTTTGACTATTTCTACTTCTTCTGCACCCTTTCTATGACAGCTACCTCTCCAGAAATAACCAAGTCTTTTCCATCTTAAATTGTAAAAAATTTTTTGGTTTTTCAAGACAGGGTTTCTCTGTAGCTTTGAAGTCTGTCCTGGAAATAGCTCTTGTAGACCAAGTTGACCTCAAACTCACAGAGATCCACCTGCCTCTGCCTCCCAAATGCTGGGATTAAAGGTGTGCACCACCACCACCCAGCGTAAATTGTCAATTTTTAACAAATGTAGTTGCACACACCTGTAAACATAGCATTCAGTGGTTGAGGGAGAGGATTATGAATTCAAGGCCAGCATGGAAAAAAAAATCAAACAAGATTATAGAAGGAGCTGCGGGCTGCGTTCCTGTCACCCCAGCTCCCGGCCGCCTGCATGGCTAGCTTATGCCCCGAAATAATTACACGGAAACTGTATTCTTTTAAACACTGCCTGGTCCATTAGTTCCAGCCTCTTATTGGCTAGCTCTTACATATTGATCTAACCCATTTCTAATATTCTGTGTAGCACCACTAGCTGGCTTACCGGGAAAGATCTTAAACTGCATCTGTCTGGGGTGGGAGAATCATGGCGACTGCCTGACTCGGCTTCTTTCTCCCAGCATTCTGTTCTGTTTACTACATCTATCTAAATTCTACCCTATCAGAGGGCCAAGCAGTTTCTTTATTAGTTAACCAATGAAAGCAACAGATCAATACAACAAGTCCCACCTCCATCACAAGATATTTTCCACTCGTTGAACTCACCTTTTACTTTCTCCTGCCATGAATTTAGCCCAGTAGTTGGAAGCAGTTGACAACTGCCAAGGCATTTCAGCTCTTTAGTAAATAACCCAGAGGAAGAAACAGTCATCTGCAATAATCATCACATTAGAATATCGAGTACACTGAGAATCCAAGATTGAGACTGATTGTTTTTGTCTGGGGAGTTCAGAAAGCCTTGAAGACATAGCTTGGACTGCATGAAGCATTGCAAGGTTTTGAAAAGGGAGATGACTACCAAGGAAAGAAAACCAAAAATGTAAAAGTATAGAGTGAAGAAGTGGGATTGAATGATAGAGTTGGATTTTGATTGGAAATAATAGGGGCAGAGAGAAGAGAGACGAACAAGGAGAAAACTGGAGGGTGAATTGTGTAGGATTAATTCTCTGTACACTGTCTTATGAATGAAATAAAATTAAATTTATGCCCTGGCAATGCTGAAGTACGCATGTGCAGCCTGTGTATGTGGTTCTGTTGAACTTGTCCATATCAGGTTTCATGGTCTAAGCTGATGACCACTGACCAGGTCTCTCCCTCAAGAGGACTTTAGATCTCATTACAGATGATTGTGAGCAACCATGTGCTTGCTGGGAATTGAAGTCAGGACATTTGGAATAGCAGGCAATGTTCTTAATCACTGAGCATTTTTCTCACTTATAACAACATATTGACAAATACCTCTCCTCACACTGGCCACATGTGGTAAAAAGAGTTGAGTCTTGTTTCATAACCTCTAGTATTCGTCCATTATTTTTGAGTTACATGCTTATTTTGAAAGCATTAGTAGGACTGTATAGCTTCAAGCATTGCCTAGATTCCTATCCACACTTCATCACTCTACTATTTGGCTGAGGGCCATATGAAGCTACTGTCCTACATTTTTACCTTGCTGAATACTCACCATGTTTTTCTAACTTACTTTTACTACCTTCATTTTTCATGATAGCTTTTGGTCACTCCAAGACCGTGTAATCTATAGTGATAACAACAACAATAATTTATTGGATGTATCACACAACAAAAGATGAACCATTTATTTCCTAGATGTTATATCACTTAATTCTCACCACAACATAATAAGGTGGCTATTACTGGCCCCACACTATAGGTAGTAGAGTAAATATTATGGTTAAATTCACACACAGTACTAGAGGAAGTGATGGAATTATAATGTAAGACTGTCACTCTCTGGAACCTACAGCACTTCTGCTTTATTTTTACTGTATAGCAATAGTATTTCTTCAAAAATTGATCTCTCTTTCAATATGTGTCTATCCCTTCTTTCATATATCTAATCTACTCCTCAAATAATTCAGTATCAATATCCCAGTCTTTTCTATTCTTATTACATGTTGATCCTTCATTGTTCTTCACCCTGATGTTAAAATAAAAATTTTCTTTTTTCAAGCACTTTTACCCAAATTCTCCATCTAGAATCTAGCTACTACGCTAAAGCTTAGCTTTTAAGTTTTTTCTTTTTATTTATTCTTCTATTATACTGACTATAGCCTCCCTCTCTCCATTTCTCCCAGCCTTCACACACATCTCCTGTCTACCTTAGATCCACTGCTCTTTTCCTTCAATGATATCAACCAAACATGGCACAGCATAATGCAATAAGACTAGGCACAAACCCTCATATCAAGACTGGATCAGACAACCCATTAAAAAGAAAAGGGTGCCAAAAGCAGATAAAAGAGTCAGAGACACCCCAGTACCACTGTTAGGAGTTCCACAAATACCCCCAAGCTAAACACCCACAGTATGTATGCAGAGGATGTAGCCCAGACCTATGCAGGTTCCGTGATTGCTGCTTCAGTCTCTGTGAACCCCAATAAGCCCTGCTTAATTGATTCTGTAAACTGTGTTCTTCTGGTGCCCCCAAGCCTTCTAGCTTCTATAATCATTCCTCCACCTCTTCTACAGGGTTCCCAGAGCTCTGCCTAATGTTTAAGAGTGGATCTCTGCATCTGTTTCCAAAAGCTGCCAGAGGAAGCCTCTCTGATGATTATTGGGCTATGCAGAAATTTAGGGGTATAGCAGAATAAAAATTATTTCATTGACTTTCTGGGCTTTTAGGTCAGTTATATTTGGTTGTACACTAGGTCTCTGGACCATCGAGCTTCTGGTTCCTGTCCAGAGCTTCTGTGATCAGTCTAAAGTTCCCATCATCTAAAATTCTTTGTCATGAGAAACTTTCATGTTTATAAAATATTTTAAAACTCCTAACTCCTAATGTTCTTCATTAAACACCATCTGAGTATGTGGATGTATGCTTATATGGTACACAGACCTCTGATCCAGCCACAGACTAGCTATGCCCTAATTACTTCTTAACTCTTTGAAAGACTTAGTAGGATTGGAATACTGACTCAGAGAAAGTGGCTCACCTGCTAAGTCAAAGAAAAAGAACTTATGTAGGTAATCCAGAAGATGCTTTGGGTTTTCCAAAGAAGTTAGAGAAAGTAAGATGAGAACTAGAGGAATACTACAAAGGGGGGAGTTTATTTATCTGGGGTAGAAAGCAGGATTAATAAGAAAAACAAACTTCCAAATTTGGACGGAAAACAGTATGTAGAGAATGGCTCTGAGGCCTTAACAGATACTGGCAGAATGTCTACTGATTATTTAAGAGAGTACTAAATGTTATTCCTATTTAGTCTGGGTTACCTTATATAAATATGAATATGAATGTGAGCATGTGCATTAAACCCATCTGTTTCTTCCTATACTCCTAATATTGCTGCCTGTGTTCCTCTAAATTCTAATATTCTTTCTTTGCTAGATAACAACACAAGGTTGAGCTACTCTTGAGAAGTGTGAAGTTCTTCACTGTGTCACTCTTAACAATAGTCTAGTCATACATATTCTTCCTTGTTCCTGATATTCTTCCTAACTCATACCCCTAGGAAAGAGCTTGTTAAAATATGATCCTCTGCCAAACCAACCAAGGCCATCCACTTCCTTTCCCACACCCATCCAGCCTTCCTACTGTTTTTCATTGCAACCTCTGATTTTGTAACATTTCTCACCTTCAAGTATCACATGGTAACTTTTTTTTTTTGCTTTCCTATCATTGTAAGATTTATGAACACTTTGAAAACACCAGTTTTATCTCACTTTTGACTTACCTTGACATCTCTATTTTCTGTCACAGTTCCTGGGTTGTGTTAGATACTTGGTAAAAAAAATTAATTGTGAAATTCAACTAATACTGGCTATTTCACCAAACCACATTTCATAGATCCTTTTCTTTGCTGCCCCGGTGAAGTAAGTCATGTGGTTTGAGTCTAGTTTAGAGATTTTGGTTTAGTTGTCTTCTTACCAGACTGATGGACAGGCATACTCGTGAACACAAACTTTGTGTTTGCTCCTGAAAGTGATTGGAAAACAGAAGGTGACCAAAAGTGAATGAGAGAAAGCAGCACCTTGGCCTGTTTAGATCTTGACTAGTTGTTTCTCTATAAAGTCAAAGAGTTTCACAGCTTTTTTTCTTCTCCACAAAAAAGACTGCAAGGTCTAGAGTCCAAGAAAATGGTAACTCATTCTGTTATTGATCCTAGGAAAATGAAACATCACTTTAATTTGCATATATCAGAAAAAATTAAATCCAAAATTTGTTCTTACTTTTGGACTTGTTTGATACCACTAGAGCCCAGTATGGGAGAGATTTTTCTGTTGATTGTGATTTCTTTCTATCACTGTTCACTGTATTTCCCAGTCCTCTCCCACTCTTGCTCTTGACCTGTTTCTCTGTCAACAATCCTGGGCTGCTTTATATGTTGGCTCCTCCCACTGTCTCTCCCAGGCAGAACCTAGAACTGGATAGGTCCCAAGCCTTCATTTTCCTCCCTCTTTGTGATAAAATAACTATGTTTCTTCAATGTGTTAATATTGCTTGAAAGAGGATGCAGATGAGGTGATCAAAGTGCACACAAAAGAATTTCACAGAAGTTTGATACATATTAGGCTCTCAATAAATGCAAAGCTCATGTCTACTCCTTTCTTCAAATCATTAAAAATAAGTAATTGTACACAGGGCTAGAAAAGGGAGCATCAAGAACAAAGCAAATTTGACAGTTTTGTTTTCTAGGTAGCATAATATTGGCCCTCTTATCTTTTTAAAACAATTATTTTGGCTCGTCCTTTTAGAAGATTGGTAACAGGAATATCTATTCTTAGAGATCCAAGAGGAAAACAAAAAGGAATCCAGAGCAAAGGAGAGTATGAAAGAGAAAGTAGGAAAGGAACATATATATGGAGCAAACAGCTTAGAATATTTCTGTGCCAATTAGTTTGCAAACTTCACGCTCTCCTCTAACTTAATTTTTCCAACTCTCCTGCTATTTTCAGGATGCTAAGAACTAGAAGGACAGCTATGATTAGATTTTGGATCAAAGAACAAGAACAAACAAAATATTCAGGTCTTTCAGATTCTGAATATTAGGCCAATGGAACAGGAAATGACTTTATGTATTAGATGTGGTCCAGACCTAATTGGAAATGATCCAGACCTGGTCACCAATTAATAAGTTAAAAACACAGATCCTCAAAACTATGTGACAAGATACGCCCTAGCCTGCAACCTTATTTCTTCTTATGTCTCTCTTTGAGAACAGCAGGTGGCAAAACTGAAGATTACTGCATATTATTCAGTTATTTATTTTCTCAGTCTGCTCAATGATCTTCTATGGGATAAAACTAAGAAAAATTTGGCTGATAAAAATTAGTGAGGTCAGCCGGGCGATGGTGGCACACGCCTTTAATCCCAGCACTGAGGAGGCAGAGGCAGGTGGATCTCTGTGAGTTCGAGACCCGCCTGGTCTACATAGCTAGTTCCAGGACAGGCTCCAAAGCCACAGAGAAACCCTGTCTCAAAAAAAAAAATTAGTGAGGTCTTTATAATTGTCATGTAAACACATTTTTGTTGTAACTCTATGACTAAAGAAAAGTTGTGAATTTATTTTTATAAAAATATAAATATATCAATTTATTCATTGACTCAAACCCTTCATTTTATAACAAGTAAAAAATTGGTAATTTAAAAGAAAATAATTTAATTGGTAATTTAAAAGAAAATAACTACTATAATCAGTTGTTAATTAGAGGTGCCTATGTTATTGTTCTATGTATGCTTACGGAGTTGATTTCCCACCATTCTTAGGCTTACTATAGTTATTAATAACTGAAACACTACCACTGCAGGATATCTCAGATATTTCAGAAACCTTTGAATTATTATATGTGCGATTTATTTGCCATAACATTTCTCAGAGATTGAGATGAATAACATTGTCTCCATTTTAAATGTGAGCTTTCCAATGACAAAGCCATGAAGCCACCTGGTTTCATCATGGAAACCATCTACAAGAATCAGAGAATAATATTGGCATTCATATGCCTAATCCATGGCAAAGTCTTCAGATCTGTAAAAGGGAAACAAAGGTTCAGAGCAAGTAATGATTTTCCTAAGGTGCCTGCATCATCAACATTCTAATAGCAACGTCCCCTCTAAGTCAATTAATTGAAAGGAGAGTTTATTACTTACCATATTCCCATGAACAATGAGAAGAACCCTTTGGGTTGAATGTCAGAAAATCTTTTTACTCCAGAACACTTATCTCAGCCACAGAAGATAAAGTTGCAGTTGCTGATGAATGACGAGAGAATTATAGCTTACCTAATTCACATAAGCTAAGGAAAGCTCCACAACCGACTGCCCCCTGCATGCAATCCGTGTGTGAGTCAACACCTCACACAGATTCCACATACACCTAATACCACGTAACATTTGTCGGCCTGGGCTTGGCTTGTTTTGCTCTTCATAATGTCTCCAAAGTTCATCCGTGTTATCACATATGACTAGCTCTTCCCCTTCTAAAGGTTGACTTGGTGAATAGATAAGCTTTAGTGATTTATTGTTCAGACCAGTAACAATATCAAATAGTAAACATACATCATGTACTGAAAAATTGTTGAACTATTAGACTGTGTTTCCATTCACAACAAAATACAAGTGAGATAATATATATACCTTAATCATTCTACACTGTGAATCTATGTCAAATCTATTATCCACTTTAAATTTTTCTAATTATAATTTTCAGTTAAATTGAAACATAATAATGAGTCCCGGACAAGCATTTAAAGATAAGCGAAGGTTTTACGCTTTCTAACCTCAGTCTATGAGAACTGTTGAAACAGATATGAAAAATCCAGGATAGTCACATCAGTCAAAAAATTAAAAATTTAAACATTTTAGGAAGAATGTAGTATTTTAAACTTAAATATATGCTAGAAATTTTGAAGGTACAGACCTGAAGGCAATACAATAAAAATATTAGAGATATTATATATTAAGACAGGGAATGACTCACCATAGGGTTGTTGACAATCAAATGCATACTAATCGGGATTAATTTGGGTAACTGAGCCATAAGCAGATGTATAAGAAACTTACAATCTAGAATGAGAAATCATGTTCGCATCCAAATTATTATCCATAGGGTAGAATATTACAATCAAGATACCATTAAGTCTTTCATACCTAGAACATACCAGAATGAGATTACAAGCATGTTCCACCATGCCCAATTTTTTTACATGGGTTCTAAGAATCAGACTCAAGTCCTCATACTCTTGTTGTCCACACTTTACCAACCGTTCATTCCTAGTCCCAGGATCTTAAGTTCAATATTGAACTGGAATGTTCATCTATTGTCCCAATATTTCCCACTTATTCTATACCCGATGGGATAATTTTAAAAATGGGTTTTATCTAGGAGATAGCAAAACTCAGGTATTGATTAAGAGTATCTGGAACAACATATTCATAAAATTCTTCTACAAACCTTACAGTGCAGTGTGTTTACTCTGATAAAATAACCCAAAGAGGAAAAGGTAAGGGGATGCAATTCACATATTGTTAAAATTCATGTTGTCCAGTGTAAAAATAATTTCCTAAATATTCTCTCTCTTTCCCTCTCTCTCTTTCTCCCTCTCCCTCTCTTCCTTTCTTACTCCCTCCCTCCCTCCTTTTCCTGCTGACACTTTCCATTGACTATTGAATGAAACCAACGGCCAATAGGTTGAAGTAATCCAATCCATGTGATCTACTCCTCTTTCCTCCTTAAAGTGTACAAAGAAAAAGAAGCTCGTAAAATAAAGCATGAAGCAGAATGGAGGAATAGTAATAAACAATACATAGGCTTATTATATCAAGGAACATAACAAGCATTGTAGAGACTCAGAAGAAGGACTTACTTGCTGCTCTAGAGGGTCTTGTACTATGGTAGAGAGGTCAAACAAAAACTGAAAATTGAGAACCTGTCATCTATGATTAAAAGGTGTTACAAGCAAGGCTGACTAGTCAACTCTCCTTGATTCTGCGTCAGTATCAGTAACTATTATTCATTTGATAAAAGTTTCAGAAACAACAATTTTTAAAGAATAAAACAATTGAACAATTGAGCTTACCTCTACAGAAAGAAATATTTGAAAAACAGAGCTAACATAGAAGTGTTAAAAGGGTAATTGTTATTATTTAAACCAACAGTATGCTTCATCAATAACTCAGTGCAATTACAAACAGTACAATTGGTACAGCATTGCTATCAGTTATCATTACTCTCTCTGTGTACATTAATCACTAGATTGTACTTTCATTTATAGAAATCAATCACTGATGCTAATGTCCTCCAGAGCTACTACTACAGATTAGAGATGCAGAGAGCACCTGATTCAATGCATTTTGAGCAAGATTTCCAGGGATCAGGCAAAGGCTTTGATATTAATTTAGTTTCAACCATTGACAACTTATTTAACCTCGTTGTACTTCATTTTCTCAATTTGTAGCATCATCCAGGTGACCATAAAGTGCTCTGCGAATCAAATAGCTCATTTTGAGTAAAATACTAGCAACAGCCCCTATATGTTATATGTCAATTAGGATTAAATAGTTCAAGACACTATAACTATCCAGTTATAGCATCTTTAAATTATTGAATAATTAAATTATTAAATAATATTAAAAATAAAGATTTGGTCCATATTTTTTTTATCTATTTTTGCCTGTACTATGATTTGTTTACAAATCCAAGTTGAAGTGAAATTGTTAATAAAAGGACCATGATAATTTTCATAAATTACAAAAGCAAAGTCTTTTTTTAAGATCAGCTAAGCACGAAGCACTGACCACCTCCCAAGGTCTTCTTGATAGCATTCTTGACTTCCTGATTCCTTAGGCAGTAGATGAAAGGATTCAGCATGGGTGTAAGGACTGCATACACAGCAGAGATGAGCTTGTTGGAATTAAAAGATGCAATAGCTCTGGGTCGGACATACATGAAAATCATGGCTGTGTAATAAATTATAACCACAGTGAGGTGAGAGGCACAGGTAGAGAAGGCTTTCTTTCTTCCCTGGGTGGAGGGTATGCGCAGAATGGTGGACACTATGTAGATATAGGAGAGCACAGTTGTAATAAGTGGGAAGACAAGGATGACAATAGCCAAAGCAAAGTCTACTAACTCAGCTGTGGACATGTCTTTGCAAGCCAACTTAAGGATTGGTGAGATATCACAGAAAAAGTGGTTCATGACATTAGAGCCACAGAAAGCAACATGTGAAATGAAATAAACCTTGACAACAGAAACCATGAAGCCACTAAAATAGGAAAGGGCCATCAGCTGTACACAGTAAACTGTGGTCATAATGACTGGATATCGGAGAGGGTGGCAGATGGCCACATAGCGGTCATAGGCCATAGCTGCCAGGAGCACACACTCTGTGCAGGCAAGTGAGATGAAGAAGTAGAGCTGGGTCATGCAGCCCGTGAAAGAGATGTGCCGTCTCTGCAGGAGGAATCCATCTAGCATCTTCGGGACTGTGACAGAGACATACCATATCTCTAGAAAGGACATGCTACTTAGGAAATAGTACATAGGCTTATGGAGGGAGCCAGTTGCCCAGACAGTGAATATAATTACAAGATTCTCTGCTATAATCAACATATAGACAACAAGGAAAAGGAAGAATAGAAGAACCTGTAGCCAAGGGGCTGTAGGGAAGCCCACCAGGATGAACTCACTGACCAGAGTAATGTTCATGTCCAGCATGATCAAAGATCATGGGAGATGTTGAAGTCTTCTGTGGTAACACCACAAATAAGGTCAATATCTGGGGCAGCAGACAAAAACTGAGTTAGTAATTCACTCTTCTTGTGAATAAGATTCATAATTAAATTTATATTAATACTTTCTTCTTCAATGTGATAAAATAATTTCCATCAAAATATTTTTTTGAAAATTTTTCCAGAATCAAAAGTTCACTTTTGCCACTCGCCATATACTAACAGACCTTGGAAGAATCTTGTGTGTCCCTGAGTTCCCCCATACTTTCAGGTATGACTGGGGTCATGTTGCTTATATACCAGACCGGCTCTCATATCTCAGCAAAGTTCCTTTCTCAGCAGACAGAAGCTATTACAGAAATCCATAAATGTTCAAAACACAAAAGAAAGTGGTTGTGTAGTACCCAATCCCAGTTATACATATACATTGCAGCCTCTACACCTAAATCCCAGAAAACATCACAGAAGAGGGGAAGAAAGATTGTAAGAGCTAGCTAGGTGATGAAGCTTTCTGCTGCTAATGTCTCCTAGATGTGATAGGAAATGTTTCTCATTAAATTTCAACAAATAGGACTCCCTAAAGAAGACAAGTTGACATGGCAATGCAGATGAGGAAAATTCCACAAGGTCTCAAACCTACATGAAGGTATTCAGACAATCAATGGGTGCTGAGAGAGGGGAACTATTTTCTCCATTGATGATACCCTGATAGATTATCAGATCCCAAGTGGTCAGCCCTGAATACATGTGTATGCATGCCACACTAATGGACTCTTTAGGCTTTGTGGGTGGGGGTAGTGAGGGGTGAAAATTATGTACATAAAATTCTCATATATGAAATCCTCAAAAAATAATTAATAAAAATCTAAGCTGTCTCTGCATACATTTTGCACTCTTCAAAATTAATAGAAATATGAAGAACACATTCACATATGTATTTTATAGTAAATTACAGTTTATTTCATATTTGATGGAACATAATTGAAACATGTAATAGGAAAGCTATTCTATTGACTCTAAAAAGTTCCTGCAGACTCATGTCTTTATATTGTTAAGTGTGACAGACTCACAGAACCCAACACTGTAGCTGTATAGAATGGCCCATGTGGCTTTGTCTTTCAAAAAAACTGATAATAATCAAAATGGACCTTGTTTTGATTGATTTACTTTGTGAGTTTTCTCCATTTTAAAGAAATCTTTTAAAGAATCAGAATAAAGAATTTTTGTTTGAAAAAAAAAAATCACTTCTACCCTAATACTTTTCACTACAAACAGTGGATGGAATGCTAGCACCATTCCTAGACCTTTGTTAAAGAAGATAGTCACATTACCCCCTCCACATCGATTCTATTTCTGTTCAACTAGGAAATTACTGAACAAGCTTTCATTCATTCCTGAAGTAGAATGATGGAGATAAGCATTCAATCAGAAAATCCTCAAAAAGTTTAGATTTTTAGTGATATTTTAGCTACTTCTTTGACCCACAATTTCTTCAATTGGAGTTGATGGAAATTTTTATGTCATAGTAACTATTGGAAATGTCCACTTAGGAAAGAGACATCTATAAGATCTATGTCAAGAAGCTGCAAAGATGAGTCAGTGGATGCTGCACTTGTCATCAATCATGAGGGCCTGAGTTCAGATCCCCGACACTCTTGTAAATGGTTGGTGTGCATGGTAACCTGTCTGTAATCACTGTGAAGACCTGAATTCACATCTCCAACACCCTATTAAGTGATTGGTGTGCATGGAGACCTGTCTGTAATCCTTACGTACTGGAATAAAAGAAATAGACTAGCTGGAGTAAGCTGGCTAGCCAGACTACCTGAGAGGCCAACTCAAGGCTCAACAAGTAACCTTGCATTAAGATAAAGAGAGTTCAGAAAAGACATCTGAAGTTAACTCACTCCCTCTGTAACAATCTACACTTCTGTCATGAGCCGCACAATTACCTCATACTCACCACTACCTACAATTTAAGATCATGGATTTTACAGTCAGGGCAAGGTCTCAGTCTTCTTTACAATACTTGGTAGTTGTGTTCTACATCACTGAACAAGTATGCCCTCCATTTCCTGTACTATAAAGTGAAAAGTAACAAAAGCACATGTCAACCTCATCTGAGATGTGAGAATCGAATAAAACAGTGTATAGGAGCCACTTAACATAGAATCAATTCATAGGCATCTTCTATTAGTAGTGACTACCATTGAGTTACACTAGACCCATGGATACTTACTCAGTCATAAACATGTGCATGTTTCCACTCGTGTATTCATAGACACAAGCAGTTACTCTTCTCTTTCTTTGTTCACTTTTCCTGTTAGAGTTCATGGAATAAAAAAAAATAAAAGTTTGTTAGAAAATTGAATCAAAGCATTCATAAAAATATCTCTGAATTATAGATCATTCATGTCTTTTCTCTAACTTAATTTTAATGAATTGTTTTTATTATTTCAGCACATCCAATTCCTCTTCATAATTTATGATCTAGTATTAAGCCTAAAGAGTGTGATCCTTGTTTAGAAAGAAGCAAAGACTTTCTAAGCTCTGATCTTTCATGGTACCCTAAGGAAGAATGCCCTTTCGTTCTTCTCTGTGATTCTTTTTTACAGCCCTGAGTTCTGCTTGTTCTAATGAGCATCAATACTCACTGAGCTCTTCTGGAATAAGAAATGTATTTTCAGTGCCTACAAGCTAAAGGTGCACATTTGTCACAATTGCCTCAACTTTAAGTAAGCTTCTGCTGACTCTTTGTTATCCATTTTGTATCCCTCGAATATTCTTTCTCTTCTTAAATAATACAGCTTGTAATCACTGAGACTCTCTTCACCTTTCTGGAAACCTTCTTCTGGGTCCAACAACGTCTCTTGTTATCACCAACCACTAACCATTGTCTGCCCTTCTTTACTCTGAGAATGAAAATCTCTTCAGAGATCTACACTGATTTTGAGAAAGAGAGCTAGTCTGTGGAATCTTATGCTCCTGTGAGAGCAGACGGGTACTTGGTCTGCATGGTAGTGACGGCAACTGCAAGACAAGAAGAGACTGGATATATATTCAGCACTTACTTATCTCTTTTTTTCTCTTGTGCTCTCTCCCCAAGGACCAACTTAGATCTCCCTGTTCTGGCTCTGGGTAAACTTGTTGTGCTCTGCAAAGAACCTGGGAAGCTGAACCTCTGTCTACTTTTCAATTTCTATTTAATATTGAATCATATTTATTTGTACTTATTAGTGTGATATGAATAAAATCACAAAACCTTACACCAGTTTATCAAGAAACTAGAAAGAATAGAATAACCTAAACTTAAATCAGTAGAAAAATATAAATAAAAAACTAAAGTATATATAAGTTAAATAAAAAACAAAAAATATATAATTTTAAGTAAAGATCAGTGAAAGTGAGCAAAGATGATCAGATTAAAAGGAATTGTGGTTTATCTGTGCAATGAACATTCTCTAATATTTATATTTGTTTATTCTATTGTTTATGTATAGAAGTATTTTGCCTCCATGTGTATATGTATATATGCATATATACAAGCATACCTGGTACCCATAGAGGCCAGATAGGAGCACTGGATCCCTTAAAACTAGAATTACGGAGTATTATAAGTGTCCTGTGGGTGCTGAGACCTAAACCTTGATTCTTTGTAGAACAACAAGCACTCCTAAGCACTGAGTCAAATCTCCAACTCCAGCATTATTTACTCTTTTCAAAATAAGGATATTCAGATAATCACAGCAACATTGATTAACCAGAGGTCCATTTAATGAGATAAACCAGAATTATTAAAATTTGCATTCACTAACAGCAAATAAAATGGTTATTGTTACTCTTGGGGACATTAGAAAGGAAAAGGAAATATTAGCCCAAGGATGTATTGCTTTTCAGTTCTAAGATGAATAATTTCTGAGAACTGAATGTATAGTATGTTGACTGCTGTTTATAATTAAGTGTATATTAAAATTGTCAGTGAATGAGGCACACAAAAAAGCACAGGTAAGGTGATGAATATGTTAATTAGCTTCATTTGGGTCATCATTTCACAATGTATGCAAATTCTAAATCATAGTATATACCATAAATAAATAGCTTTTACTTGTCAACCATTCCTCACTGAAGCTAAAAAGGCAGAGTCAACAAAGAATACTTAAAAATAAAATTTTTCAAAACAACAGAAAAACAGCTTTCAAACTTCTTTGGGTTGACTACAGAAATGTTAATTACTTTCTGTGCTGAGACGTGAAGTTTGGCCAGAATTTGATCAGCAGGAATGAACTGAGAAAAGTTTTATTTAAACAGAAGCACAGGAAAGACTATGAAAAGATTAGAATATACAAGAGATGACCAAAAAAGTTTACCTCTAAAGAGAAGGCCATGCCCATTGCCTTAACTCTCAAACACATTCAATGACTGAATAGGTCTTTGTAACATACATTCTGTGTGCTAAGGAGGAAGTGTCAACTCCTTCTGCCTGTCAGACTGCCACAGCCTGGTGATCTGCAAACCTCAGCTATGAATTATGACCCCAAATAATCCAAAAAATCTAAATTCAGTGTTGGACGTTTTATAAGAATGAAGGCCCAAAAGATGCAACCGAGAGTCAAAAGCTCCTGATAGGAATAGTGGACGGTGCCTGGAGAAATGAGGAACATGAAGATGTCCAAATCTTCATGAGAATATAGGTTATGTTATTAAGAGTGTGGTGGAAAGTGGGCCTAGCCTGTCTTTCTTCCTCCTTTATTCATATCCTTTTTCTACAGATATGTGGTGAGTTCGTATTAATTCTCCAGAGGCTTGGATCACATGACTTTACTAACTGAGAGTGTGGAGCATAAAACTCAGAGAAGGAAATTTTGTCCTAAGGAATGATTCTAAAAGAAAATGATGAGTTCATCCTCACAGACCCTTGTTCTCAGTGTTGCATGAGGCCATCCACTCGCATATGCTAGTATCTAGATGAGATTTCATGAGTAGGTATACTTTGTAAGGGTTAAAAATATATATATGAAGTAGTGACTGTGTACAATTTTTATTTAGTTTAAGTCTCTTTTCTTAATCAGCTTATTTTTAAATGTATGCATAACCTGGCTCTGTGGCACAATCTATATCATTTAGACTTGTAGATAAAGAAAATATATGCATTACAGAAATTTAATTCATAAAAATGTTTAAGAGTTTTTCCACAAAAGACTAATGTGTTTCCTGTATACTCTACTGATCAAAAAGGAATTCACAACACATCCTCATCAGCCGTAGGAATCAGCCCTAATTCGATTAAATAATTTAGTATAAATAGACTATTAGTAAATAGAACAGCACAAGAAACACACAACAGACAAGACAAGAAAATTCCCATGGCCTATCATAAATAAACACTAAATATAAAGAACAAAGAAGGTGTGTCAAGACCTGCAAGAGGAAAAACACAAATCACAGATGAAGGAGAACCCATCAGAATAATGGCTGATTTCTCAGTGGAAACTTGGAAAGTACGAAGAAACAATTCATCCCAACTACTAAGAACATGATGGCCAGTCTACAGTAATATTCTCAGTACATTTCTTTTTAAAATATACATTTTAACTGTGATCTATTTTAGATTTATAGAAAAGTTTCAAAAATAATAAAGTTCTCATATATTCTTCATTCAGTTTCAGTTCCCTTTAAAACCAGTTTCAGTGGCATCAAAGCTTGTTGAAAAACAGGATCTGAAGTTGGAGAGATGACACATATGTTTTTGCCTGTGTTCAGTATACAGCACTCACATGAAAGTTGATGCCATCCAAAACTCCAGTTCAGAAGAACTGATGACTTCCTTTGAACTTTACAGGAACCAGGCATACACATGCTACACATATGTATGTATATATACAGGAAAACATCTACATACATAAAATAAAGTAAGTAAATTTAGAATAAAAATAAAAAGACAAGAAACTATAACTAATATTTATTATTAACTAACATTTTTACTCGATTTTAGTCATAATTTATTGATAAATGTTCATCCTATAAGTATTTTAATGAACAAAATTAAGATGTTTCCATAACTGAAAATGAGTTACAATTTTAGATATTCCCTATCCAGATAGACTTGGGTTTTGGTTCCTGAGTCTCTTCAATATGAAATGATAGCATATAGTAAATAATATTGGATCATAAATTTAAGACTTAAAAAAATAGTATTAGCATCAAAATGAGATTCATTCTCACAATTTCACCATGTGAATGATGTGAAATTACAAATGGGATCACTGAGACCGTACTTAGAAACTTGAAAGGAAAATTAAAGAACTTGAAATGTATTCAAAGTTGGTGGGAACCAATAGATATTTTTGAGGGCGTAAGTTTTATTTTGAAATCTTACAAATATTAAAAAACTCTAGACATATAATTATTTGTAATTAATCTGTGACAAACATTCAACATATTGAATCATTGTATCGTTTGTAAATTACTTAAATGTCTAAAGCAGAAAATAAAAGTTTACAGTAATAGCAATGAGTAGTGTCTTCCTTTCTTTTTGAGTTTAGGTTTCCATTTTGTTTACTTCCATGATTTCTTTAGGAATTCGTGGCTGTAAAAAAAACTGCTAATAACAAGCAGGACTACAGTTGCTGTCATGATACATTGTGCATGGGGTACTGTGTCCTTCTCAAGGAAGGGTGATCAGTTTAGCAGGAAGCACTGGCCATTTCCCTAGGTCTTCTCGATAGCATTTTTTCATTTTCTGGTTCCTTAGGCAGTAGATTAAGGGATTCAGCACCTTAGCTGTGAGGGCTTCACAGCTGCAATAATCTTATTGGAATTAAAAGACGTGACAGTAGACCTTGGAAATACATTTGCTATAAAAGAATCCTAAGAATGCAAGCTCTGGATGTCTCCAATGTGTACAATCTGGTAGATATGTACCTCCTGCCACTAGAGACTCAGAACTCTCTCCTTAACTGTGACCTATTTCCTATGGATTTTAAAGGTTCAAGAGATACATGACTGTGAGCCCATATTTAGTTAATATTCATGTGCTTACTGGTTATGAAGTAGAACAGATGGAAAAAGGGTAGCCCAGTCCAGAGAGTTCAGGGTAAGGCATGGGATATGCGAGTCAGAAACCTGTAAACAGGTAGGAACTGAGGGATACTGGGAGAACCTGGAAGCCACAGTTTGATGTGCTGAAAAACACCTTAGTTAGCCATTTGTCCCAGGTCTGAGACCTTACAGTTGCAAATCACAAGACTCTGATCTTCAGATACCTGAGAGTAACTAGTAAACGTATTTCCAATGTCTGAGAAATTGAAAGTGAACTCTGCCCTTCACTGAAGAGCTCTTAAGTTCACATCATGTAGGACCTCTTACCCATCTTCAGGCTAATCAATTCTCATATACTCAGGCATACTTTTTTATTTAAATACTTCTCCAATCTGCTCTTGCTACTAATGTTCTTTCTTCTTTGTAAGTTCTATATTGAGCCTTTGGGTAATGCAGAATTATCTCTATTTTTACTATATTTTCAGAATAAAGAACATTGAGCCTGCATATCTCTGTACTATGAAAAGAATTTTATTATTGTGCTAAAAATGCTTTTATACTCTGTAGTACTTGTCCCCAAGAGACAGCACAGCTGAATAGAATGTTTTCTAGAACAAGAAACATATCTTTTATGTCATTGTCAAATGCTCTGAACATCCTACACCAGTCCAAATTGCTCCAAACTTGAGTAAAGGTATACTGTGCACTGAAGTTCTCTTATTCTATTAATTTCCTTCAGAATCACAGAGAGAGAGAGAGAGAGAGAGAGAGAGAGAGAGAGAGAATACTTATTGACATCTTACAAAGTTCCTCGTTTTCTATAAAACTTTCTTCATACCTACCTAATTTAACTTGGTCTCTCTAATCACTCACCATAGTCAAGTTACCATTTTAAAGAATGGGAAAGTCTTCACACATTTATTCTAGAGGGAGCCACTGTGGATGGGTTTTTACATTCTCTGAAGTCAAGATCTAGTACTTGTTTATACTGCATGGAAATTACTGTAGCACTGACACAATAAGACTGAAAAAGGTATCTCACATTCACCTAATGTTGATTTAGGTGAAGACAACTTTGTCTCCTCAGAAGGCTAACTTATTCATTTGCCCTGACTCTAGGCAAGCTCTGTGCACTGCCGCGACCATATATGTCCAGGGTACCTGGACATAAAAACTGAATCTCTACCTGTCTGTAGATTCCTGATCATAGATAAACTGTATCTCTACCTATGGGTATGGCCTTTTTCTGTTATTTATTCCTGTGTGCAAGTTGATGTGATGCCAATTTACAAAATCCTCTAAAAGGATCTCAATGAGGTTCATAAAACAGTACATTAATTTGTTTATGTATATCATAATATAATATTATAACAGTGTTTTGCTTTTCTATTATTTCTCTGTTTTAATTGACAATAATTATCTATAGAGAGAGCACTATGTGGTACACTAATGTGTGTTTATTCTGTAATATCTCAAAGTGTGTGTGTGTGTGTGTATACTTTTATGGAAATATTCTTTTCCCCAGTGTTACTCAAATGTTCATACTATGTTGTTACTCATACGTGAATTCTGAAAAAGTTAATCTCATAGAAATTGAGAATAAAATGGTGGTTACCAGAGACGTGGGAGAATATGAAGGAACCACTACTGAGGAAAAATTGGTGATGAGAGCCAAGCTACAGTTAGAAAGAAAACATATATTACATTATTTATTTATTCATTCATTATATTAAAAGGTTAAGTTCAGTTCTTTAAAATAAACATATTTAAGTTATGTGCATGTTTATGGAAACTTATGGAATTCTAAGTAAAATAACATATACTAAGACAGACTTAGAGAAGTGAAGAATCCTAGGAAAGCTTTGTCAGTACCTAAGGATCAAGATCATTCCACTTATCTGCAACTAACTGGAATTTGGTGAGGAAGTCTGGACCTAGTACTTCCTGTCTCCTTTTCCTCTATACCTTCTTCCTCATCTTCTTCATCGCCCTGTAGTCATATTCACTGGGAAGTACATGTAGCAAGTTCAATGGCTTCAGTCTTGTTTCCTCATAATCCTGGAACTGGTCGCAGTCTCACAGGTGGTAGGAAACACCTCTCACTAACCTACAACCCTAGCCCTGCTGGTCTTCTTAAAATGCAGCCTGAAAATGAAAAGCCACCAATTCAATGACCTCAGGATATTTGGAAATTAAACCAGAAACCTCTATGGTCCAAGAGATAATAAAACACCAGCACAAAAATTCACAATATGGTTTGGTGATGTAGATCAGTTGGTGGACTAATTGAGTAACAAACACAAAGTCTTGGTCCATCCTCTACAAAGTCACATAGCTGCAGTCCCAGAATTTCAGAGGTGGAGGCAGGAGGCTTGGCAGTTCTCAGGCTCTTTTCCTTACATAAAAAGTTCAGTGACAACCCAGGATACATGAAAATCTGTCTAAAATTCTTGATTTCTTATCTTCTTTCTTGGAAACCCACAATAGAATGTCCACCTTCTGGGCTTCAGCTATTTCACAGACTAGTTATTGGCTTGTGTCTTTTCCTTCTTGTAACCATGCTTCCTTTAATGCATTTGATTTGTGTGACCTGCAACTGTCTAAACAATACTGTTCCAGACCTCACACCGTAAACTAGGGCCCTTTCCAGCAGAAATCCAACTTCTGACTTGAAATCTATGCCTCTTCCTTTTTTATACTAGTTGTAGAAACTAGAAACTCTGACTCCTAACTTAATCCTCCTAATTTAGACTTCAAAAGAAAGAAAGAAAGAAAGGCACACCACACACACACACACACACAAGAAGAGAGAGAGAGAGAGAGAGAGAGAGAGAGAGAGAGAGGAGGGAGGGAGAGAGGGAAGAAGGGAGGGAAGGAAGGAAGGAAGGAAGAAAGAAAGAAAGAAAGAAAGAAAGAAAGAAAGAAAGAAAGAAAGAAAGAAAGAAAGAAAGAAATCAAAGTTTTACCATACTTATCAACTTCCTAACCATCTCTGTCAGATTTCTTGGCATTAGTATCCTGACCCTGGTACAGATGCAGAGTGCGACGCAAGGCTCTTTTGACCTCTTGGTTGCGCAAGCAGTATATGATGGGATTGAGTAATGGTACAATGACTGCATAGAGTACAGAGACCAGCTTGTTGGTATCAAAAGCTGAGAGTGCCTTAGGCCTGGCATAGATGAAGATACTGGCTGCATAGAAGATAATCACAACAGTAAGATGGGAGGCACAGGTCGAAAAGGCTTTATGGCGGCCAGCAGCTGAAGGGATGCGCATCACAGCGCCAGTGATGGCCATGTAGGAGGCTCCAGTGACAGAGAGTGGCCCCAGCAGAATAAAAATGGCCAGGATAAAATCTGTAAGTTCTGCTGTGGACATGTCAGTGCATGAGAGGTTGAGCAATGGAGAAACATCACAAAAAAAGTGGTTGATAGTGTTGGGGCCACAGTAAGAAAGGCGAGAAATGAGGAAAACTTTGACCATGGAGATGCCAAAACCTCCAGCCCAGGATCCAGCTGCCATCTGCACACATAGCCGGCTACTGACAATGACAGGGTAATGGAGGGGATGACAGATAGCCACATAGCGATCATAGGCCATGACAGCAAGAAGAACACATTCAGTGCAACCCAAGCCCAGGAAAAAGTAGAGCTGTGTCATGCAACCCTCAAAGGAAATCAGCTGTCCATGGTTCTGATCGGAACCAATGAAGCCAGCAAGCATCTTAGGAATTGTGACAGTAACATACCAAATCTCCAGGAATGACATATTAGCCAAGAAAAAATACATAGGTTTGTGGAGCGTGGGGTGATTTCTAATTGCTGTAATGATGAGTGCATTTTCAGTCAGCACCAACACATAGGCCAGCAGAGAAAAGAAAAACAGTAGTGCCCGCAGTGGCGCAGGAGCTGGGAAACCCAGCAACACAAATTCACTCACTCGTCCACTGTGGTTCCTTCGCTCCATGCTTTCAGTCTTGTTCACTGCTCTTCAAGTGATGAAGAAAGCATCTTATGAAAGCATCACCAAGAATCTAGATTGGAGAATTCACTCTGATATCCTGCAATGCATGTAGTACACACAGTTAATAGTGTGTACACACGGCTGTTCACTGAGCTGAGTGATGAACAAGAAAACACAGAAGAATAAATGATGGTGTTTTGCAGACACTGAAAAGACAGTTCTGGCCCTTTAGGAAGCATTTTCTGAGAGATAGCAGGTTTGAAAAAGACAATGTTCCCAATGAGTGTCTTTTAGTCCTGTACAAAGGCACAAAGAAGAAATCAAAGTCATAAATGTTGATGGTGAAAACATAGAGGTGATGTGTTGTCATGAAGTAATTAAAGAAATACCTAAAACAAAAAACAGTAGGATTTTTAGGCTTCCCTAAAGTGAGCATTTATCACAAGCTCTATGGTATCTCCTTTTTTGAGGAAATAAATTACACAGTAAATAAATAGCAACCATATTACAACACAATTGCATATCTACTGTATATTAACAATGGAGGCATTACTTTAAAATATTTGTAGTACCACTGACTCTTCAGAACAACTCTGAGGTTGTTATTATCATTAATAATCCTACTTAATCCAAGGAAACTGAGATATAACAATGTTAAGGGTGGGACTGAAAAGATGACTCTGGTTGGGAGCACTGGCTCCTCTTCCAGAGAACCAAGTTCAGTTATCAGCACCCACATGGCAGCCCACAATTATCTGTAACTCCAGATTCACAGAATCCAGAGCCCTTTCCCCACTTCCATGGGTACCAGGCACACTCAACTTATACATAGACATGAATGCAGTCAAAACACCCATATATATAAAATTAAATAGGTAGAAATTTTTGAACCAAAAAATTACACAAATTTTAAAAAGTGGAACAAGAAGTTTGGAACTTTAGAAACTGTGAAATATTCAGGTGACATGCATTCCAGGTAAACAACTGAGAGAGAGAATCTGTTAATTCAGCTAGGAATTCAAACTTTTCATGTAAAGATGAGAGACTAAGGCAGAAATCAAAGGGTTAAGGCAACTATCCACTCAAGTCCCACAGAATGTAACACGAAGAAAGCCTAGAACTCACCTAGACATCAGGACATGAAGTAGGTCCTGGGTGACCTGGGGGATGAAAAGTCTATTTTTGAATAGTCTACTTTTGAAGGTTTGGTTGGTTCTTTCCCAGAGTAATGCCATTCCTTTAGCATCAAGGTTGAGGAAACAAACACTCAAAGAAGCCTCTTTTTCTATCTTGATAAAAAAAAAAAAGCCAGAATTTTCCCTTTCAAATCCTCAAGCTTTCTCTGAATCTAATGTGTGAATGAAGTTGGCATTCCCACATGACAGTTCATATGAATAAAGAATTTTTTTCAGTCAGTGTCTTTTAGGGTCATAGCATCAACAAAGTAGACAGAGATCACAGTGGCGAATAAAGTAGAGTCTGCTTTATATCTGGGTGTTTTCTGCCCAGAAGTTTCTTCCCTGTCTCCTATTACCTGGGCCTATGAATTGGCAGGGGAAGAATGAATTCACAAAGCAAACTCTAATAGCCTGCTAAGGATATTAGATCTGTGTTTCTCTTTTTATGCTAGATTATCAGTCGTTGGACATTTGACATCTCTCTACTGACATGCTACATTAATAAATGGAAAGTTAACCACTACAACTGTTCCTCATGCCTTTAACCACCACCATCTACCTTCATATCTTCCTTATATGGCACTCATCATTCTTTTGACACCTTTGGTCTCAGACCTTCATCTTCAACGTATAATATTTTCTACCTTCATATTTTAAAATCTGAAAAAGAAAGTCTTTTATATATGAACTGCAAATTTTCTATACTTAGGATCGATCCCCTAATGTTCAAATATTCATATTTTGCTTTTTTATTTAAGTTTCATCCACAATAACATTAAGGCACTTTAACAAAACATAAAGCTATTTTGTCATCTTCCGCTGCTTTCACCAAAACATTGCATCTTGTTGTGGTATTTTTTCAGTATATTTTTGAAGTGCAATTCTTTGTCTCCCTGCATCGTTCTGATCCTGCTTCAGTCTCCATCAGCACAACTGACTCAATATTTGTTCAGGAAGCATGTCTATATCTATCTACGCATGTCTAAACACTATCCATCCTTGTTTCTTTCCTGTCCCCCTCATAGGACTGGTAATCTGCCTCTCATTACTTTTTCCACTAAAACCTGTACATACCATCACTACTATTGCTCAGGTGAATGTTGAAAAAAGGAGCTATATATCTGAAGTGGCTCATGTATTGGTACATCAAAAATAGATGTAATTCTACAGATGTTATTGAATGTATTAAGTATATGTATAGAGAAGAATTAAGCATTTCTAAACCTTTTTATGACAATGAGCAGTATATTACCTAATCCAGAATCTGGACACTTCCTAGATTGTTTTTTTACTCATCTTCCTATTACCCTACATCCCATCATAGCTAACTCAAGAACTATCTAAGTTACTTACTCAGTTATCTCTCATGGCTGCACCTTCTCTCCTGTCCTGGTTCTACTACCTTCTTCCTCGTTACTCATATAAAGTCTGTTTCACTTCTTGATGTCATAGCTTCTTACTTGTTCTCTGTTCATCCCATAAGCACCAGACCTTTTAGCATCAGATTGTTTATAGAGTTATATTAATGCAGAAATCACTAACCACAAGACCATCCATCTTATGTAAACACATTCAAAACCCTCCAATGCAGCTTCAAAGTACATTGTCTTCTCACTTTTCTACCATAGTCTAGTCATCCATGGCTGCCTTCTCTTCCTAAGCCTGTCATGGTGTTATTGCACTTTGTGACTTGGCACATACACTTTTCTCTGTCAAAAACACCTGAGCTCTCCCAAGTAATCCTTATCATTCACAATTCATCCCTTAATTATCATTCTTCCAAAGATGCCATAGTCTTCATTCAGGAATTAGGCCTTGATGTGTCTGGTTCACCTTATGACCGTATTTATTTATTTAATGATTAACACAGATAATATAACTTCTGGACAGAAAATAAAGGAAAATATAACATGAACAGAACAGATAAAGTGATTGTTGAAGGGATGGAATACAGCACAAGAGGAATATATGAAGAATTTGTATAGAAACGTCATCTTCAGAGAATGTAAATAGATCTTCGAGAAAATTGACAGCTTTAGAAATCAAATGCTGTTTGTAGGTCTGAGAGGCTCAAAACAAACATTCCCACTAGTGGGTCTCCCATGCACCAGTGGGTTGCCTCACATTCATGTATGCATATCACCAATTGGATTTAGCAGATATCAAAAAGAAAAACGGATGTGAAGTTCTGGAGGAGGGCACACGAGGGAACTGAAGGAGGAAATGGAGGTTGATCAGATTATATTTTGTTATATACCTGTATGAAATCCTCAAGAATAAAAAAAATACAATTGAAAATCTCAAATTAGATTTAGTGCAGTAAGAATAGACCTTCTCTAAGATTAAAGGTGTGCTATGTAGATAGAGTGAACTTACTTTGTTGGAACAATGTCAATGTAGAAGATGATATGATGATTTCTAGAATATGGAAAATAAACAGATCATAAGACTGTAGAGAAGGTAAGCATAATATGAATAAATGATAACAAACTTTTAATGCAGAAGATAAGAAATTAACATCAACAGAGGTAGCAAAGGTAGACAAAATAAACAAGATTTGTAGTTTTATCAGGTATAAAGAAGAATAATCACATGGATATTCTTTGTAGAAATCAAAGAATTACAAAAGAACTGATCATTTAGAGAGGAATTAGCACACAATAGAATCTATTTACCTTTTCTTATGTCCTTAACTTGTCAGAGCCCTTCTAAGATGTCCATGTTAGCTAGAAGAGGACTTAAAAAGCAAATGAAGAATTGAGGTGACGAAGCAAACAGAGCTGTTGTGGGAACTCCACTTTCTCTCCTTTTCGTGATCTGACAAACCAGGAAAGATTCCTCCATATGCTACCTCCCTACTCTAGTCCAGATCCCTCCCTCCTCCTTCTGATGCGTTGGGATGGTATTGAGCAGGAGCCCAAGAGACCAGAAGTGTTATAAAATGAAAAACAAAAAGACTAAGATAAATGACATGAAAAAAATTTTTGGCAAACTTGGGAAATAGGTTATCATGAAAGTTATATAAAAGAGATTGTCTTCTAATTCTTCCACAGTCTTGTAGCTTCTCTCTTGTGCCTCTCACTAATATACAGCCTTCATTTCTTTCTTGCTTGATTTATTTCTGCTCAAATAGATGCTCAAAAGGATGCCATGAGCATTGGACCAGGCCAATCTGGATATCTTAAGAAAATAACATTTCTTCTTTGAACTTTATATCCTTAATATATGTAATAATATAAACAGACCTACCTCACAGGGTTATTGAGGGAATAAACATCACAAAAACATATGGCTCAGCTATACTCAGATATATAGTCAAATTATTCAATACTAGCATGGCAGAAACTCTTTCACATACATGTTTATTGATACATTATTCATAAGTCAAAATACATAGTCATATATATTCCTTTATACTGATAAATATATAAAGAAAATGTAATATATATGTACAATAGAGTTTTATTTATCCATAAAGAATAAAAAATACTTTATTTGAATGAAAATGGATGAACTAGAGATTATACTATTAAAAAATTAAATTAAATTCAGAAAGAGAAAAATGATATATTTTCTTTTCTGTATAGAGTCTAGACTTAAGCACACATACACACACAATACATATAATTTGTGAAAATATAAAGGTGACTATTTGGAAAGAGGAGGGACAAGAACTAGGGGGAAAGACAACAGAATATAATGTGGGATAGATGTAGGTAAAAATTCATATATGCATTACATTGTTTCATATAGTGAAATGACAGTAATTATACTTTTAAACTAAAAATAAGAAAATTAATGGGGGGATCTAAAACATGACAGAGAGTCAGCATTACTGGACTGTCTCCTGACCACATTTGGGTAACTCATTAATTCAGCCACAAAAGATGCTCTGGATTGAGACTGAGATTTTCATATTTTGGTCACTATTAATAGGTGAGGTTTTTTGGTGTCTTTTGTGTCTGGGTAGAATTTCTATTTTTACTATGTTGATCCTACCCATCCAAGAGCATGGGAGATCCTTCCATTTCTTAGATTCATAGCATCTGGAATGCAGTGTTACTATTAGAGAAACATTTACTAAATTTGTATTGATTTTGGAGAGATTAAATATTAGTGGCAAGTGGAAATGCAAGGAAAAAGTATTTGAGATTCTAAGTGGTATACTTCTAAGTTTTGGGGTGAAATTTTTCCAATTGTTTTTCAAAATGTAAGTGATCAGAAGAAATTATGATTGAGCAATTATCACTGTATCAGTGATGTGCTAATAATAAGTCTTACGGGTTCTATGATAGATATATGCACACACATGCATACATACACACAGATATGCACACACCCACAAACACACAAGAAAAAAGAAACCCTCACAGGTCTTATTACTGAAAATGCACTGAGTTATAATAAAGTAATCAGTATTAATAAAAAATACCAGTGACAAATGTAAGATACTTCCCCATCTACCATTGACCAGGAAGACACTAAAGAAGCCCTAGAACAGTACTGGCAATTATCACTGTTCTTTGCGCACCAGAACCACCGGGTAAAGCCACATTGCTGAAGACACCCCATATTTTGGTTGCTTACTAAATGAAATCAAGCTAGAACTGAGCTTGAACTTTCCTCCCTGGTGGCTAGCTTTTCACAGTATTAAAACATGGGGAAAGCTGCTGGAGGAGAAGAGTCTGCAATAGTCTTAGGCTGATGTGACCCCATGAGCTACAAGACCTATGCAGGAAAACATGTTCATTTTGTAAGAGTAGCATGACTATTATGTAGGTAACAAACTGCTCTCTGGTTCAGTTCAAGGACTGTTCCAGATGATGAAATTCATATCTAGGACTGAAAACCCACTCAAGAGCCTAAACAGGAAGATCACAGGCCATTGGAACAAACCAACTACTCTTATTTTGTTAAATGAATATATCAAACTACCTTCTAACTACTTGTGTTTATATCCATACGTCAGTGCTGCTCTTAACAGTTCTCAGAGGAGATGGTTTACCATAGTTAAAGCAGGGATTCATAACGAGTCACAGTGTTGAGAATAAGTTAGTGTTGAGTGCTCAGCTCTAAATAAAATATCTATGCCAACCCCTCTAAGGCTCCAGGCGTATTGAGCTGGATAAAAACAATAAGATCCAAAGGATACGGAACAGTAATAGAATACAGTGCCTTCTGGACATTACAAGACTGTTGCATTCATGAAACTATCTGCAGTGTGGCTATCTGAATAAGACCTGCACAAAATTGGGACTATCAACATTGCACTATGGATGGGGAAGGAAGAAATTCATAAGGCCTCATTCATCACTGTGGACCATGGGCAATCAATGGTTGTTAGAAGAGGGTATCACTTCATGGTGTAACCACTGATAAGTTGTTTGTGCTTCAGAACTTAAACCACAACCCATACTCCTGCATGTAGCCTATTTAAACACAGTCAGTCACAAAAAAAGACAGCAAAGTTGGAGGGAGATTTGTTGGGAAAAAGAAGACCTTCAGTTGGAGAGGGGAGGGAACGAGAGAGGGCAGTAGGGGTGAAAATGGCCAAAATTCGTTATGCATATATATAAAATGGTGAATTTTTTAAATGAAGGAAGAAGTAAATTGGCAAAAATCAGAGAGAAATGAGCAAGGAAAAGTAAAAATATAAAAGACTATCAGAAAAAAATTACCTGCAATAAAGTTACAGCTTTGATTAAAAACACCTTATTGGTACTATGACTAAATATATACCCTCAGTTTAAAAACTATCAATACAAACAACTGGTCGAAATAGAATTTATTTGGTGACCTCTGGGAGCAGTAAGCAGACCCAAGACATACATGGAACCACATAGGAAGGAGTAAAAGACAAGCCCTCTTGAGTAAATTGGGAGCATAGGGGTCACAGGAGAGGGTATAAAAGCAGAGGGGAGTAAGTGAGGGGAGCAGACAATAATGTACAGCTCAATAAAAACAATAATAAAAGAATTTATTTGGTGATAAATTTGGTGATTAGAATTTTATTTGTGATAGATGCACTGTTTAAATAAAAGGATGTTTGTAAAGTTTACATTTCAGATGGATGTCAATTTTCCTTTTTAACATATATTCATTAAACATTGTGATTGATTTCATAAAGATATTTTCATTCATATATATAAAATCTGCTTTAACTATATACATCCTCCCTGTACTATCTTCCATTTTTTATTTTCCCTGAAATTCTTCTTCTTTTATGCATATAATTGTGAATTTTTATGTCACAAATATGCTATATTTTCTTTTCATATGTTCTTTTGAATTTCTCATTTTCCTTGAGTATGTGTTCCAATTCTTTTTCTTTGTCGTCAGGGTCTGATATGCTGTCCCTCACATGGCTCATTTTGTTGGTGAGGCTTCCACTTAATTTCCTATTAGACAAATTGAATTTTAAATTTTTTATTATACCTTTGAAAATGTCATAATGTATTTTGAGTATATTCACCATCCTTATCTACTGCCTCCCAAATCCATCCCCACATCTCTAATATAATCAGTACACCAAGGGTCAAGTCATTATAGAAAACAGACCCCCCCCTTTTCCAGCAGCTCTGAATATCAATTGGTCCTCAACTAAGGATAAGACATTTTGCTCATGTCCTCCCATTTGTGATAGAATTTTGCCAGTCTTGAGCTTGCACATCTGTTGAGTATGATGTCACAATCTCTGGGAGTTCATATGTGCAACCCCTTGTTTATTAAAAAAAAAAAACTGCTTCTTTGAAGTCACCTACCACTTCTGGACCTTAAAAGTCTTTCCATGCTCTCTTCTTTTTTTTTTGTTTTTTTTTAATTCTATTTTTTTTTTATTTTTCTATTCAAAAATTTACACTTCTTCCCCTCCTCCCAATCCCCTCCTGTTCTCCCACTCACCTTCCTCCCCCTCCCTGCCTGAGAGAGGGCAGGAAATCCTGCCCTGTGGGAAGTCCAAGGCCCTCCTCTCTACATCTAGGTCTAGGGGGCTGTGCATCCATATAGACTAGGGTCCCAAAAAGCCAGTACTTGCAGTAGAAACAAGACCCAGTGCCTTAATCAATGGCTTCTCAGGTCAGCCCCCATTGTCAGCCACAATCAGAGTCCAGTTTGATCACATGCTCATTCAGTCAGAGTCTAGCTGGATTTAGTGAGCTCCCATTAGAACAGGGACACTCAGTTGGTGGACCAACCCCTCGCGGTCCTGACTTCCTTTCTCATCTTCTCCCTCCTTCTGCCCTTCAACTGGAACTCAGTCCGTTGCCCTGATGAGGGTCTCTGTCTCTACCTCCATATGTCGCCGGATGAAGATTCTACAGTGATATTTGAGATAATCATCAGTATGATAGTGGGGGAAGGACAGTTCAGGGACCCTCTACTCTGCCGCCCAAGAACCTAGCTGGGGACATCCCCGTGGACACCTGAGACCCCCCCCCCCGAGAGCCAAGTCTCTTGCCAACCCTAAAATGGCTCCCTTAATGTAGATATCTTCTTCCCTGCTCCTATATATGCCCTTCCTCCATCTCCACCCTCCCACTCCCCCAAGCTCTTGCCAGACCTTCCCTTCTCCCTTCCCTCTTCCTCTTTCCCCTTCCCCCAACCTTATTCCCACCCCTACCTCCACCCCCATGCTCCCTATTTTTGCCCGGCATACTTGTTTGCTTCCAGTTTCCAGGAAGATCTATATATATTTTTTCTTTGGGTTCACCTTGTTATTTGGCTTCTCTAGGCTTGTGAACTATAGGCTTAATGTCCTTGGTTTATGGCTAGAGTCCAATAATGAGTGAGTGTATACCATATTCATCATTTTGGGTATGGGTTATCTCACTCAGGATAGTGTTTTCTATTTCCATCCATTTGCATGCAAAATTCAAGATGCCATTGTTTTTTACTTCAGAGTAGTACTCTAATGCATATATATTCCACATTTCTTTATCCATTCTTCCATTGAGGGGCATCTAGGTTGTTTACAGGTTTTAGCCATTATAAATAATGCTGCTATGAACATAGTTGAACAAATGCTTTTGTAGTATGATTGGGCATCTATTGGGTATATTCCCAAGAGTGGTATTGTTGGATCCTGAGGTAAAGATCTTTGTGTCTTTGTGGAAGAGATGTGACGTAGCTGTCAACTTTAGAGCTAGTCCCTCTGTGGTCTCTTATTCTCTTCATGTTGACCAGTTGTGGATCTCTGTACAAATTGTTATTTAGTACACTAATCTATGGGGTATAGTATACACATCCTATATTCCTGACAGTATATATGTAAAATGACAAAACCTCAACACCAAGAAAAAAACAGTCCAATTAAAAGGATGCTGAATTCTTTGTTAAGTGGTGTTTGTAGCAACATTCATCATATATTTATTATCAATTTATTTATTTTTATTAAATTTATTCATTTATTTTACATTCTGATTGCAGTTTCTCTTTCCTCCTCTATTCCCATTCCATCCCCGGTCCTCCCTTCCCTCCCCACCTATCCACTCCTCCTCTGTCTCTGCTCAGAAAGGGGTAGAGTACCCATGGGTGTCAATAGATCATGGCATATCAAGTTGAGGCAGGACTAAGCTCCCCTCTCTTAAGTATTAAAGCTGGGGAAGGCAAACCAGGCTAAGGAATACATTCTCAAATGTAGCGCCAAAGCAACAGAGGCAAATGACCCATCTCTTCTTCAACACATTCCTGCTGTTTCATCACTACCTTTTTTTCAGTTTCCAAAGTTCTCCACCTGCTTCTATTTTGAGTGGAATCTTTCATTGACTCTTCTCAACTGGGTTATTTGGAGGCAGCGTCTATATTGTCATATTAATCCAAAAATCCTTCCATGTATTTTTAATCTCCTTTGAGACTGCTTGATCAGCTGATCACTTAAAAGTTATTTGGCTTTAAAGTTTAGAAATTTTTCTGATATCATTCTGTTATTAATATCTGGTTTTATTACATTGTGTTTAGAATATATTTTATATTATTTCAGTCTCTTGAATATATTGGTGATTGTCTTAAGTGCAAGGATATATAATCTATTTTGTTATATTTTATAGACAGTTAAAATGTATTCTGAGGCTGGAGAAATGACTTATTCAGAAAACTGCTTGCTTCACAAGCATAGCAACCTGAGTTCTATCCCCAGAATGGTCGTAAAATAGACCAGATATAAAGGTTTATACTAGTAATCCCTGTATTTGGAAAGAAGAAACAGGGTCATGCTGGCCACCCAACCTAGTTTAATAAATTTTCTGATGTTGTTGGAACAACATCATTGCCATGTATTGTCCATATCCTTCTGGAACACTACATTCTTTGTGTCCACTTCATCTGAATAACCCAAAACCAAAGACTTCTCCAAAAACCCTATCAGGCCTCAATGTCTGCCTGCTTTTTAGATTGTTTTCCCTCTGTTCTGGTTATGTTACCTCTGTTGTTCTGTTTTTCACTTCCCTGATAGATTCCCTTATTCTCTCCATTCTGCTACTGAGATCAAACAATCACCTTATTCTATTTATTTTATACTTCTAAAATTTTCACTTGTATCGTCTCTACATATCATATTTCTTTGCTAAGCTTTTCATTTTCCTTTTTTCAGTGTTTATGAGTAATTTCACAACAGGTTAACTTATTATGATAGTTTTAACTGTAATAACCTAGAATCATCTGAAATGCAAATCTCCATGAGAGGTTCCCTAGACTGGATTGACATGTGTGCTTACTTATGGAGAATTTTCTTCTTAATTGAACTAATTGAAGTGGAAAGGCACAGCCCACTATGGTGGTACCATTTCCTGGTTTGGGGTCCTGGACTGCATAAGAATGAAGAAAGAAAGTCAAACAGGAAGCATGCATGTATTTATTTCTGATCTTGTTTGTGGATATGATGTGTCCATTTGCTTTCCTGCCTTGGCTTTCTGATTCACTATCACTTAAAAAGTGCCTTCCTCCTCTAACTTGCCTTTTGTCAAGGTATTTTATCACAACAACAGTAATGAAACTTGAACACTTTTGTTCTGGCAGTGTGAGAATTAATGCATTCATAAAACAGTAACAATATATAGAGTATACATATAAGGTATTCATGGTACTATTATCTAATTGAATACTAATAATTACAGCATGTGAAATCTAATATTACAATATAGATTTAGATGCACTGCCATAATGATAAGTAGCTTGCCCAAGATCACAAAGTCAATAGGAGAAATAAATTGTGAGCTCACATTCTTACCTATGACCACTTCAATCAGATTTACCATACAACATTTTACCTTACTAAAGAAATCCAAGAAAATTAAATAAAAATGGTTTCCACTTCCTCATCAAGCAAAAGTAACTTTATCATATAGTTATTTAAAATATATCTTTGGAATATTTGTCTGTTAGTTACTGTTCTATTGCTGAAACAAAATGGGTTCAGAGGGTTAGAGTCCATGATGGTAGAACAAGGGCATGGCAACATGAACCACTGAGAGCTCGCATCTTCATCCCCAAGCAGGAGACAGAAAGAGGCACTGTGAATGGTGTGATTCTTTCAAAACTTCAAAGTCTTCCCCCAATGAAAAACTTCCCCTACCTATATTTCCCAAATATTCCACCTATTGATGATTAAATATTGAAATATATAAACATATGGAAGGCATTCTCATTCAGACTACCATAGTGTGTAACCATGTTAGTGGTTTTATATGGAAAAATCAATTGTATATGTGCTGGCTATTACTTGTAATAGAATATTACAACATTCTATTGGGGTTTACAGTGTTTAACATCTGGGATTTTTCCTGGTTTAATAACATCTGCCCATATCCAATGAGAATAACTAGATGAGACACATGTCTCAGTACAAAATTCATTCATATTTCATGTAGACCTCATGTACATATCCTAAAGGTAATTTCATACAATATTTTTGTGTACTTGCATTTGATTGTGACTCATCTAATTTTGACCACTACCAATAGAATTCCTGTGTACTATGATTTAAAATTCCATGCCATGTCTTTAAATTTCTCTGTATTTTCAAATGCAATTGGATGTGTGCAGTGTGGTTGTCCCACAAGCAGCATAGAGTTGATTTGGTATGTTCATTTCAGTGGAGGTTCTTCTCTAGACACACACATTTGTATAATTTATTTTTAGCAACATCTTACTTATGTATAGCTATACTTCTACTGTTCTTACACTGTTTTGGTATGTTGTCATATATTTCTTCACATTTTTATTTTTTCTGATTAACACAATATAATGATTTTTGTAGTCTCTTTTACTGGAATTTTGGAAAATAAAGGAAAGAGTTTGTGTATCCAACTGGCCTCATGAACTGGAAGTCCTATTTCGTGGCTTAAGTATAATGCCATAATATATAAGTTGTTTCTTCTGCAAGCAGCATAGAAGTGAGCATTAGTCACATATGTTTCAAAGACTGTTTGTTATAAATAGCAATGCTAAAAAGAGTAGTAAAAAAATGTGGGAAACTATGGCAACTGAACAGTAAGAACTAATAGTAGTACTAATGATCAGGAAACAGGCTCATTGCTGACATAAGCAATTGGCCTGAAACAGGTTCCCTTGATGGGCATAGGGATAAATGGATACACGAGAGGCAGGACAACAATGTATTTCCAGTCTCTTTAAAGGGTCTTATGCTTAAACAAATATATACAAAAAAATTCAGTAAAAAATAGTTATTAAATATAAATAAATATTTGATGAGGAAGAAGACCTGCCCCAATGGAGAGATGGATATGTAACATTAAAACCCTGCACCCTCATGTAAAATAAATAATACCAGTTCAACAGGTACAAGAAAGAGTTGGAGCCAAGATAGAAGGGGTTCAGTGCAATGAACATTTGAAGACACAAACAGAAACTTAGAACAATATACAAAAGCCTGAAACATCATAATGTACACTATAATAAGAGCATGAACTCTATAGTCAGATGTCTGGGCCATACTTTTATGTGCACCTCTCTGAGTATCTTGTAGGACTCTGGAGAAACTACACAGCTATTAGCTTTAGTGTTATCTGTTTTAAAAAACACATACACACACACACATCAAACACTTATTACACTGCATTGTTGTGAGCTTTAAGTATCCTAAAGAATATTTAAGCTGTTTGACAGAATTGTTCATTATAATAATTAATTATAATGATTGTTCATTTATACACATTTCAACTAACTTTTAAGTATTAAATATAAATGTTTTAACCATAGAAAGTAGCAGGTTTGACTATAGCATTTTATTTTCTATTTTTCTTTCTTTTTTGATTTTTGAGACAAGATTTCTCTGTGTAAAAGCCCTGCTGTCCTAGAACTCACTCTGTAGACCAGACTGGCCTCAAGCATACAGAGATCCACCTGCCTCTGTCTCCAGAGTGCTATGATTAAAAGAAAATGCCATCACCACTTGATTTCTTTTTTTAATGTATTTATTTTTATTTTAAGTGTATAAAATAAAAACTTCAGATCTCTTGGAACTGATTATAGGTGATTGTAAGCTACCATTTGAAACTGAACCTGGATCCTTAACAAAAATTGAAACTGCCCTTAACCAATAAATCTCTCTCTAGTCCTATTATGGGATTTTCATGAATATATTCATTATACTTTGTTTTAATTCATCTCTCTCCTCCAATGCTTTTACTCACCTAAGTTCTCCTCTTGCTGAATCCGTTTCTTCCAATAAATAGCACCACCTGCCTGCTTCATGTCACATACACTGAATTTTCATAAATTCAGGCCTAAATCATACATTAAATAAATACTGGGAGACTTCAACACTCTCCTCTCACCACTGGACAGGTCAGTCGGACAAAAAAAAATGAACAGAGAAATAAGAGAAATAACAGATGTTATGACTCAAAAGGACTTAATAGACACCTATAGAATATTCCATCCTAACATAAAAGAATATACCTTCTTCTCACCACCTCATGGAACCATCTCAATAACTGACCAAATACTCAGTAACAAAACAAACCTCAACAAATACAAAATAAATTCAAATAGTCCCATGTATATTATCAGATCACCATAGTTTAAAACTAAAAGTCAGCAGCAATACTAATTCCAGAAAGCCCACAAACACATAAAAATTCAACAATGCTCATCTGAATCATCAATGGGTCAAGGAAGAAATAAAGAGAAAATTAAAGACTTCCTAAAACTCAATAAAAATGACCACACAACATACCCAAATTGATGGGATACAATGAGAGTGCTATTAAGAGGAAATTTCTTAGCACTAAATGCCTACATAAAGAAGCTGGAAAAAAACAACAATGGTGAATTAACAGAACATCTGAAAACTTTAGAACAAAAAGAAACAAACTCACCTAAGAGAACTACAGCAAGAAATAACCAAATTGAGAGCTGAAATCAACAAAATAGAAACAAAGAAAATAATACAAAGAATCAATGAGACAACGAGAAAATAGAAAACTTTATCCAAACTAACCAAAAGGCAGAGAGAGAATATCCAAATAAACAAAATCAAAACAATTCTGAGATTCCATCATACACCTGTAAGAATGGCCAAGATCAAAAACACTGATGACAACTTATGCTGGAGAGGTTGTGGGGAAAAGGGAACACTTCTGCATTGCTGGTGGGAATGCAAGCTCTTATAGCCCCTTTGGATGTCAGTATGGCAATTTCTCAGAAAATTAGGAAACATCCTTCCTCAAGTCCCAGTAATACCACTTTTGGATATATATCCAAAGGATGCTCAATCATGCCACCAGAACATGTGCTCAACTATGTTCATAGTATCTTTGTTTTGTCTTAGCTAGAACCTGGAAACAACCTCAACGCCCTTCAAATTAAAAATGGATAAGGAAAATATGGTACATTTACACAATGGAGTACTACACAGCAGAAAATAATAACAACATATTGGATTTTGCAGGCAAATGAAGGAAACTAGGAAACACCATTTTTGAGTGAGGTAACCTAGACCCAGAAAGACAATTATCACATGTTCTCAATCATAAGTATAAACATAAAGCAAACCAGGCCACAAATCACAATCCCAGAGAACCTAGACAAGGATGAGGACTCTAAGAGAGACATACATAGATCTAATCTACATGGGTAGAAAAAGACAAGATCCCTGAGTAAATTGGGAGCATTGCGACCTTGGGGGGAAGGAAAGTCTTCCTTGAATTCAATGAAAATAAAGGCACAACATACCCAAACCTATGGGAGGCGGAAGGCAGAGAGGGAGGCAGAGAAAAATGTAGAGCTCAATAGAAAAAAGGGATACAACCAATTTGATGAACAAAACCCAGTCAATGACAGAGAGTGCTGAGAAACTGTCTGAGAAAATTCGTGCTGTTAAATGTATTAATCAAAATCTGTTAAACAGTTATAATAGTTTGATGGATAAAATGTCTCTCCAGGAAGGTAATATGTATGCTATAAAAATTATGTCCAAGGATGAGACATTATCTTTACAGGACAGACTTCATACCTTGGAATCCTGAGGACATTGGAATCGATCAGGACATTAAAACAAAACACCAAACAGGAGATCCAGACTTTATAAAAGGCAGTGGTAAAAAGATTTAAAAACATTAGAATATTTATCAAATTTAATGACCAGGGACAAAAGGTACAAGGACAAAATTTAACCTTATCAGTAGGTACCAAACTCTGGGATAGCTTGCCCAGAGTTCTAACTGACAATCCTGTGATCTCCTCGAAAAGGCCACCTGGCACCAAGTACCTTAAGATAATCAAAGAATATACATGGGAACCCAAATGTATGAGTAATCTAAAAAAAATTAAGCAAACAATAGTTAATTATAAAATACATTCACCATTGATTAGGAAAATGATCAAATCATAGGTTTCAAACAATAAAGCAACTCCACAATATTGGCTTCACCTAATCTCACCTGTCCTAGAAAATAGACTACAGCTTCTTTTAAAATGTTATTTTAAAAAAAAAAGCAAAAATTTTAAAACAACAACAACAAAAAAGGACTTGAAATTTCCCAAGATCAAATTCTGGGCAAGAGGTATTACTCTGATCCTCAGGATCAGGCTCTTTACATTGAACACAACTTCTTCCTATGTAGCACAACAGCTTAAATGTTTGGGACAAAATTCAAAACCAAAAGAAAGTTAAAATCATATATTAGGGTCAAATAGGGTTAGAGATAACCCTTTAGTGACTTTTTACAAAGATTAACTAAGGCTGTACAAATAAAAATAACAGAACTAAAAGCTAGACATGTACTCAGTGAATCTTTGGCTTTTAAAAATGTTAGCTTAAAATACAAAAAAAGACTATTGGGCCTTTAAAGGTCAGATCAACACCAATAGATAAATGGATCTTACATACAATAAATGTTAAGACATTTGACTATAGTACTAAAGGTTGGGTTAAAAATTTTTCAGTGGTATATAATGACACCAAAATGACAAATGTTTTAATTGTGGTAAAATAAGGCATCTAAAAAAATTGTAGACAGGAATTCTTGCGTTGGCACCTGCCCATCTCTTCCTTCAAATGCAGCCAGGAGAGATTGGCATCTTGGTCCAATCTTTGCTGTGACTGACTCTCTGGGTGGATCTCCTCAGTGCTGGAGCAGGAACAGTTCCTGGACAAAGGACCAGTATGGATGGATCTCCTCAGCACAGGAACAGGGACTCCTGGTAGTCCAAGGACCCCCACAGACAAAAGGGTGAATTGGGGGGAGGGCAGGGTTGTGTGGAACAAAGAAGACCCTGCAGCAGAAGCTGAAGGTGCCTTGCACTCCGTTGCAGGGACCTTCCAGCCTGCTGGGCCGACAGACAATTACCCCTCTGGGTGGATAGCCTTAGTGCAGGAGTAGGAACTGTTTCTGGGCCAAGGACCTTGCAGACAATAGGGCAGGCTTATGTACTATCAGATCACCATGGAATAAAGTTGGAATTCAACAGCAATTCTAACCCCTGAAATCCTACAAACTCATGGAAACGGAACAGTCAACTACTGAACCACCCCTGGGTCAAGGAAGAAAGGAAGGAAGGAAGGAAGGAAGGAAGGAAGGAAGGAAGGAAGGAAGGAAGGAAGGAAGGAAGGAAGGAAGGAAGGAAAGTCTTCCTTGAATTCAATGAAAATAAAGACACAACATACGCAAACCTATGGGACACTATGAAAGCAGTGCTAAGAGGAAAGTTCAGAGCACTAAGTGCCCACATAAAGAAAACAGAGAAAGCACACATTAGAGACTTAACAACACACCTGAAAGCTCTAGAAAAAGTAGAAGGAGTAGAAGACTGGAAATAATATAAATGAGGGCTGAAATCAACAAAATAGAAACACAGAAAACAATCCAAAGAATTAATGAAACAAAAAGCTGGTTCCTGGAGAAAATCAACAAGATTAACAAACCCCCTCCAAACTAATCAAATTGCAGAGAGAGAACATGCAAATTAAGAAGATAAGAAATGAAAAGGGGAACATAACCACAGACACAGAGGAAATTCCGAGAATCACTAGATCTTTCTACAAAAAAACTGTATGCCACAAAACTGGAAAATGTGAAAAAAAATGGACATTTTTTTGGATAAGTACCATATACCAAAATTAAATCAAAACCTGGTGATCAATTTAAATAGACTTGTAAGTCAAGAAGAAGAATTAGAAGCTGTCATCAAAAACCTCCCTACAAAAAAAAAAAAAAAAACTGGACCAAATGGTTTCAATGCAGAATTCTACCAAAACATCCAAGAAGAGCTAATACCCATACCCCTTAATGTGTTTCACAAAATAGAAACAGAAGAGTCATTGCCAAACGTCTTTTATGAAACTACAGTTGCCCTGATACCAAACCCACACAAAGTCTTAACCAAGAAAGAGAATTTCAGATCAATCTTACTCATGAACATCGACACGAAAATCCTCAATAAAATACTGGCAAACCAAATCCAAGAACACATCCAAAAAATTATACATTATGATCAAGTAGGCTTCATCCTGGAGAGGCAGGGTTGGTTCAACATATGAAAATTTATCAATGTAATTCATCATATAAATAAACTGAAGAAAAAAAACAATATGATCATTTCATTAGATGCTTAAAAAGCATTTGAAAAAATTCAACACCCCTTTATGATAAAGGTGTTGGAGAGATTAGGGATACAAGGTTCATTCCTAAATATAATAAAAGCAATATACAGCAAGCCAACAGCTAACATTAAATTAAATGGAGAGAAACTCAAAGCCATTTCACTAAAATCAGGAACAAGACAAGGCTGTTCACTCTCTCCATACCTCTTCAATATAGTACTTAAAGTTCTAGCAATAGCAATAAGACAACATAAGGAGACAAGGGAATTCAAATTGGAAAGGAAGAAGTCAAACTTTTGTTATTTGCAGATGATATGAAGTGTACATAATCAACCAAAAAACTCTACCAAAGAACTCATACAGCTGATAAACACCTTTAGTAATGTGGCAGGATACAAGATCAACTCCAAAAAATCAGTTGCCCTCCTATACACAAAGAAAAAAGAAGCAGAGAGGGAAATCAGAGAAACATGACCTTTCACGATAGCCACAAATAGCATAAAGTATCTTGGGGTAATTCTAATCAAGGAAGTGAAAGATCTATTTGACAAGAACTTTAAGTCTTTGAAGAAAGAAATTGAAGAGGATACCAGAAAATGGAAGCATCTCCCATGCTCTTGGATTGGGAGGATCAACATAGTAAAAATGGCAATTCTACCAAAAGCAATCTATAGATTTAATGCCATCCCAATCAAAATCCCAACAAAATTCTTCACAGACCTTGAGAGAACAATAATCAACTTTATATGGAAAAAAACAGGATAGCCAAAACAATTTTATAGAATAAAAGTATTTATGGAGGTATTGCCATCCCTAATTCAAACTATATTACAGCTTGCTTGGTATTGGCATAAAAAACAGAGATGTTGACCAATGGAATCGAATTGAAGACCCGGATATTAATCCACAAACCTATGAATACCTCATTTTCAACAAAGAAGCTAAAATTATACAGTTGAAGAAAGAAAGCATCTTAAAAAATGGTGCTGGCATAACTGGATGTCAACCTGTAGAAGAATGAAAATAGATCCATATCTATTACCATGCACAAAACTAAAGTCCAAATAAATTAAAGATCTTAATATCAAAGGAGAAAGATGCCAGCCAACAACAAGAACCTTATCAGTAGACCACAGCCTCATGGAGATACATGGATTATCAGAAATGGGTTAATTTAAGATGTAGGAGTTAGTTAATAACAAGCCTGAGCTAATAGGCCAAACAGTGTTGTAATTAATATAGTTTCTGTGTTATTATTTGGGCCAGGGTGGCCAGGAAATGAACAGTTGGCCTCTGACTACATATAGCCAGGAATGAATAACTAGGTCAAATGGTAATTTTAGTCTTTTTGCCAAAAGTCCATGCTTATTCCCATGGCGATCCCACCAGATTGAATATGTGCAGCAGTGCCTGGGGTTCCTCTTGACCCAATTCTCGCGTGACATTGTGGTCAGTTCTCTTGATCATAATCATTCATACTGGGGTGAGACAAAATCTCATGGAAGTTTAAATTATATTTCTTGGAGGGCTGAGGATGTTAAACACTATTTTAAATGTCTATTAACCATTCATATTTCTTCATTAGGATGATGGTGATAGTATGGTAATCATTACTAAAAGCAGAAGAGAGAAGAGAAATCCAGAGAAAAAGATAAGTAAGAAAAGTAGTGTTACTTAAGCAACACAGGTTAAACAATATGATATAAGACATGTCTATTTAAAATATGAAGCATGAGGTAATAATCAATCGTACCCTGACAGATTCACTGTTATAGAAATAACAAAGGAATTCACACAGTAGAACAGAGACTAGTCAGATGGCTGAGACCATTGTCCATGCGTTAAATATTCAAGGCAGCATAAAAGCATCCATTTATTTCAGAACATAAAGTGCTCCATTACAGTAGGTCAAAAGAGTAGGCATCAAACTAAGCTGACAACCCAAAGGAAATTTACTACTTCTTGGACAGCAGTCACTCCCATAACCTGTAGGCCAAGGAAGATGTGTTCTTAAGGAGACTCCTTGCCATAGTAAACATAAGGAAGTGTGGTTTGGCTGCCTGGGTCATTGCTCTCTCCCAGATCTGGTCCTGAAGACTCACCTAAGTTTCCCTTCAGGTCCCCAGTGTAGGCCACTGAGATCACTGATCATCTGTGCTTTGTGGCATCAAAGTGACTCGTTAACAACTTTTTAATAAGGACACAGCCAGTAACTGTCCATTAGTACATCATTTAGACTGAAGACCCAGAGTTCAGCCTGACAGCAGCACATTGGAATGAAGAGAGTAGACTTCTCTTGGAAAAAGTCACCAGGCTTTTACTGTTGGGCCTCCAGAGTCCTTGCAGATCCCAGAGACTGTGATTCTGGATATAGGTCTGGAGGGACCAGGGGCTTGGTGGAAGCATGGGAGAACAGAGGCAATTGATCCAAGGCTAACCACAGCTCTCAGAAGAGAGAAACTCTTGGGGAAATCAGATGCTCAAGTACAGTGTCTTTGTTTCCTAAATTTATTAAACTCTACATGTTCAGGAAGACACTGGCCTTCTTCTTCCTTCTTCCATAGATATCTTAGACAACCAATCTATTCCCAGACTTTTAACAAATCACCCTTGTGGAGATGAAACTTGGGCATGGATCAGTGGTGGAGTCTCCTACTCGACTTCTCTGCATGCAGTAATGGTGAAGACTCTCTCTCTCTCTCTCTCTCTCTCTCTCTCTCTCTCTCTCTCTCTCTCTCACACACACACACACACACACACACACACAGACACACACACACACACACATCTCATTTTTATTCCACTCTATTTGATGTATCCAGGGTTTATTTTAAATTCATTTGGGGTAATCTGTCATTATTATACTCAAAATCTTTATACTTCCCATAATCTATAGAATAAAATATATTCTCACCATGCATTTTAAGTCCAAACACTAGCTTACTGCTCAAAGGTCAGTTCTTGCCTTTATCCACTCAATTATATTCATACTCAATTTTTCCCTCTTAAAAATGCATTTTTAGCTTCTCTACTGCCCCATACTATATTCCCAAAGTCAGATGTCTTGGTTGACATTCTGCATGTGATCCTTACTGGTCATGAAAATTCATACAATGGCTCTAAGTTCCCATCCTTTCATTATTTAATTTGTAAATGTAATACAGTAATAAATTATATGTGTATATTATTCAATCTGTAATGATAAAATAAGAGTAATAGTACCTAACCACTCACTTATGTGATCTCTTGATAAATCGATTATAGAAATATGACTTGTTATATATTGAATTGCCACAAATGTTGTTTCAAGTTTGTCATTTATCTTTAAAATACTGAACAGAAATTTATTCTTAATAACCTGTTAATCTAAATATAAAAATACATCAAAGTGAATAGGGTATAAATTATGGAATAAAGTATAAAATGCAATTGCTTCATTAAGAGAAATATTAAAATTAATACATTGGCAGTTTTGACATTCATAGATAAAATATTGTATTTTAAAATTAACATATTTGCCTTAAGTAAGTATAATATTTGTAGCATTCACTGACCTAAACATATAGCATAACAGCATCTTCTAATGCTGTTAAACCTTCATTTATAGCACAATCCTTAATGACTTCAAAGAAGCCCATACTAAATCAATTTATGTCAAATGTTGTTCTATCTGTTCTTTTCATTCTTTAGTTGAAGTTACAATATCATGACAGATGATAAAAGGCAAATTCTAGAAAACAAACCTCTCCAAATTTAATCTAAAATTGTAGAGCATACCTAGTTCAAAATGTCTTTAGTATATAATTTGAATTATTTGGCATTTGACCTATAATTTTTAACATAACTGAGTAAAATACATTTCATTATTGAAAACTATCTATTGTTCACCCATGACACATAATCAAATATCAGTTCACAGTGTCAGCATGAATTGATTTCCGGGTTGTCTAATCTGTTCTCTTGGTCTTCATATTTGCTTGTATGTCCTTTTGCATGTTTTTCTACTCTTTGGAAATTTGCCACATAGCCTAGATTTTTAATTAAACCTTTCTAATTTTTAATTTTCCTTCGGCTTTTATTTTTAAGTATTCAAAAGCAATTTCTTAGGAACTGATTCATGTTTCTCATTATGAAGGTTGCTGCACTATCTGCTTAAATATGAACAGTCTAGTACTAAATCTGAATGACTTTTCTTCACAGATGTCTACAGCTCTATTCAGTATTTACAACATCTTCCACATGAGATATACTTGTATGCTGTAAGTTTAGCTAAACTTTATTGTACTCTCATTATGCTTTCTATTCTTATACATAAATTCTTGTATTTGGAGCATGTCTGTACTTCACTTGTTTCTATTTTCAAAATTTGTTTTTGTTATAATATTTTCATAGTTGCATAAAGATTTTTTATGCCTATGTTTTAACCAACTTTATTTTCTCAATACCTAAAAAGTACTAACTGTTTGTATTAGGGGTTCTTAATCTTCATGTGTGTCCTCCAAGATAGAGTATGCTTTCTTTATATTTCATTAATTTTTTGATTCATGCATAAATGCTATATTTATATAATTTCCATCTCTAGTAGTTATTTTATACCTATTTGAAATTAATTTCTTTCATTGGACTCTGGACTTCAATGAGCACTCACACATCATCAAACCAGTTACTTTACAAGAACTGAATAAATTTTGAAACTTTCATATCATTTAGAATCTACCTTTTACATTGTGTAGTTGATGGACTATTGAATGTTTGCCTTTGAAATTTCATGGTAATGTTTCTCAGAAGTTTAACAAAAAAAATTAAGGAAACTGTTAGTGCAGGGGTTATTCATTTGTTGGGATACTTGCGGTTTTCCATTTTAAATTGTTTGAAACCTATTGTACACATTAATTTTCCACCTCCTTATATATTATTATTCTAAGGATCTTAATTTTAAAATAAAATGGTGATGCAACTACTGACCACCAATTGTCAGTTTGGGCTCTGATATATTGAAGATGAAGATGCTAAGATTGGCATTAACTGAGAAGGTAAGAAACAATTACAATTTTCTTAGTTGAGGTAGTCTACAGTTCTTACAATTACAGTGTGGCATTAATCTGACCCACTAAATTAGTTTTTAGGCATGCCTTCCCCTTTTTCCTCCAATGATGCAAATCACAATATAATAAATATTAATTTGTCAAAGTGTTCTGGAGGCACAGGCCGGAGGCACTCATAAAAGTACCTATCAAATTTGTTAGTAGATAAAGACGGAAACAGTGATATATTGATGAAGGGAAATAAATATAATGTACAAATAAAATGTTCATATTGTTTTTCACTTGATTCTATTTCTTTGCCTCAGGAACCTTTTCATTCAGCCTATTTACTTAGGTATGTTCAGTGTAATAGAAGGATAAAACTACATAAAAACGCTCAATTTGTTTTATAATATGCATAATTTTTTTAAAAAAAGAATAGAATAAAGAAAATGATTACCAATATCACAGTTTTAATGTTTGCTGTATATCCTTGTATTTCTTTTTAGGCAGCACAAGGTCTGTTTTCTTTTGAAGGGTCTGATTTTAACTCTTTCCCTGCCAATTATCAGGAGTCTAAAAAAACCCAGAATCTGATTTGGACAATCAAGAATCTATGCCCTTGAGCACATGCAATACTTATGTTTATGCCCATGGCTACAGGAAACTGGTCAAGAATAACTGAATTTGTTCTCATGAGCTTCTCTTCCCTGCCTACTGAAATACAGATCATTCTCTTCCTGGCATTTCTAGCCATCTACCTAATCACTCTACTGGGAAACAGCCTCATCATTTTGGTGACACTAGCTGATCCCATGTTGCAAAGCCCAATGTACTTCTTCCTCAGAAACCTGTCCTTCTTAGAGATTGGCTTCAACCTGGTCATTGTGCCTAAAATGTTGGGGACCCTGATTGCCCAGGACACAAGCATCTCCTTCCTTGGCTGTGCCACTCAGATGTATTTCTTCTTCTTCTTTGGAGTGGCTGAATGCTTCCTCCTGGCGACCATGGCCTATGACCGCTATGTAGCCATCTGCAGCCCCTTGCATTACCCAGTCATCATGAACCAAGGGACACGGGCCAAACTGGCTGCTGCCTCCTGGTTTCCAGGATTCCCTGTAGCCACTGTGCAGACCACATGGCTCTTCAGTTTTCCATTCTGTGCCAACAACAAGGTGAACCACTTCTTCTGTGACAGCCCACCTGTGCTGAGGCTGGTCTGTGCAGACACAGCACAGTTTGAAATCTATGCCATTGTAGGCACCATTCTGGTCGTCATGATACCCTGCCTGCTGATCCTGTGTTCCTACGCTCACATTGCTGCTTCCATCCTCAAGATTCCATCAGCCAAAGGGAAGCACAAAGCCTTCTCTACCTGCTCCTCACATCTCCTCGTTGTCTCTCTTTTCTATGTGTCTTCAAGCCTCACTTACTTTAGGCCTAAATCAAATAATTCTCCTGAAAGCAAGAAGTTGCTGTCATTGTCCTATACTGTTGTGACTCCCATGTTGAACCCTATCATCTATAGCCTGAGGAATAATGAGGTGAAGAATGCTCTCAGCAGGACCTTCAACAAGGCCCTGGCTCTCAGAAGCCACATCACATGAAATTGTTTTCCCCTATTTCAATGTCCACTGGAGTGACACCCACTTGTTTAATGGCTGTTAGGAAGCTCAGTAGATACAAAGGCATATAAAGGTCATTGATATCCATCTATGCTTCTCTGCCTTCCTATTGTGTGAACATTGTTTTCTCACCAGAGTAATCTGAATTTTTGGTACTCTGTGGTCAGTTTGTTCAAGGTATTTATTTTGCAAACAGGCATGAAAGTGAACTGTGTGTGATTCCTTCTAATGTGCACTTGGAATCATATACCAGAAAATTCAGTAAAAAGCATCAAAAATCATCCTGGCCCTTTGTTTGGCTTTAACTAGTCTGGTTCCTGGTAAGAAGGAACATTCCTATTCTTCTACTGCATGATTTTTTTATTATTTCCTTTTATTTCACTTTCCCCTTAGGTAGGCAGTTTGGGACCTCAAACAGAGGCGGGTCAACTACTAATGCCCATTCATATTTACATAGCCTCAACAATGCCATTGGCTCTTCCCATAAGCTACTTTGGCCAGGTGGAATAACCTAATCTACAGTTCTCCCAATTCCATTTTTAGGTTATAACCTTTTGTTAAAAACAGCTGCAAATTTTCACATACTATCTGTTATGATACTGTCCTCAGCAGGGTTCCCTTGGACCCCTGCAGATGCCAGCTAAGGTCCTTCTAAAAGCACTAGTGTATTGAGCATCGTGACTTTGTATTTTAAAGTTATATGCACTGTCATTATGAAAAGACAAAAGCCCATCACAAGTGAATACATTAATCAATATTGAATGAAGGAGGGTCATTTGTTTATGTGTTACTTTCATTGGTTAATAAAGAAACTGCATTGGCCTTTGATAGGACAGAAAGTTAGGTAAGCAGAGTAGACAGAACAGAATGCTGGGAGAAAGAAGCAGATTCGCCATGCTTCTCCTACCCAAGACAGATGGTGGTTAGAATGTTCCTGGTAAGCTACGACCTCGTGGTGCTACACACACTAATAGAAATGGGTTAATCAAGATGTGAGAGTTAGCCAATAAGAGGCTGGAACTAATGGGCCAGGCAGTGTTTAAAAGAATACAATTTGTGGGTTAGGGTTAGGGTTAGGGTTAGGGTTAGGGTTAGGGTTAGGGTTAGGGTTAGAAAAAAAAAAAAGAAAGAATACAATTTGTGTGTTGTTATTTCTGGGGCTAAGCTAGCAGTGCGGAAGCTGGGCAGTGCGAAACAGCCTGCAGCTCCACACTACAATTGAGGAGATCAAATAAAGTCACTGATAAGAGCAAATTAATTTTATAAGTGTGGAAATAAAACCAAAGACATTTAAACAAGTATATCTGGATTCAATTCTAAAACCTAAGTATTTGAATATCAGGATTATTGTTTTTTCAATGTCATATAATATGTAGAAATTGTTTAGATCAGAGTCATTGTAAAACAATCTTCTATAAGAGTGATTGAAAGAGAAGTGAGTGGTCAAGAGTATGTTTGAGAAATAAAGAGCTCGCATTTAATTCACACTTCAACTACATGAGGCAAAATACAACTATACTTAGAAGAGTTCAAAACAAAGAGCTTCACAGCATATCATGCTGATCAAACTTATTTTGGAGCATCCTTCATTTAAGATGCACATGGATAAACTAGAAAACTTATACAAAGATGACCGCACTCCTTCCACACTTTAAGACTGCAAGCATTCAGGTGAAGAGAGGAGCAATATTTGCAAAAGTGAATTTACACGAAACATTCACATAAACCAGTCAAGCTCATTCGTGTTATTAGAAGCCAGAAGAGTCCTACCCTCAGAGCACAGGTGAATACAACAAGAAAGCCAGCACAATGTGCTATAAGTCAAATATTGTAAAATGATATAGTTATATAGAACATTCTGGGGAAATGTATATTCAAGTAAAGAGACCAGAAAACACCATAGTAGACATGCAGGTTCTTTAGGATAAAGCTGCAAAGAATAAACCTGGGCAGTGAAGACCAGATGAAGAAGGATGTAGAAATAGGGTATAGTTACATGGTGTCTCCTTTATGCTTTCAACACAAGTTCACTCCCTTAACCATTATGTATTCACCTTGTTGTTGATGGCAATCAACTCTTTTCTGAGGTTAAGCTCCAAGAACTTGCAATAAATATTTTGTTTGAACAATCCAAAACAAATGTTCAAGAATCTGCTTTGTAATTGCTTTGTAACTCATAGCCTTAGAGAAGAAAATAAAACCACATATTATGCTAATATCTTGTCTTTTGAAAACTTGAAAAGTTTTTCCTCACATTTTACTTTGCATTTATAACTTGGGGAAATAGTAAATGTCTCCATGACAAAATAAAGAGACAAAGGTTATTACTACCACTAAATATATGACTGAATAACAATAAAAGAACATTTTATGCCATTGTTTTCCAAGGTCAAGTTATCGTAATGGATATAATTAATAGAGAACTATCTTAAATAAGTCATTCCTTTGTAGGTACTCTTCTGCGTCCAACACTATGGAGAAATAGACTCATAATCAATGCTCTTACTCCTGGTAATGCAGCCATGAATCTGGGCAAGTTCTATACTCATAATGGAAGTATACAAAAAAACTAAAATTCTGTAGTCCGGTCTTAAAAAGCAACATGGAAAAGCATGAAAAATGGCTCAATGGTTGAGAGCACTTGCTGCTCTTGCAGAGGACCAGATTTGGTTGCTGGCTCCCACACATTGGGTCACAGCTGCCTCTAACTGCAGTTCCAAGGGATCGGATGCCCTCTTCTGTCCTCTGAGGGCAGCATGCCCATGATGCATATACATGCACACAGACAAAACACTCATACTTACAAAAACCAAAATAGAATACATTGTCCTAATTATGAAGTTGTTTAACCTATTTTCCTCAATAGTACATTGTAGTGATACATATACTGACATAGAAAATGACTCCAACTCATGTGTCACCTCCTTGACATAGCACTGATGTCTCAAGATCTAACACTACCTTGCCTTCGTGTCTTCTCTTTCTCCAGGATAAATACATGTAATATAAACACAATTCTCTCCACCATACTTCCTTATTTTTCCTCTAATGTCCATTAACTACGTCTTATCTTATTTAAACTAGAGTTGCCACAATTATATTAATATTTATTAGTCTTAATTTTTGAATTCTGAAGCATGACATGGGGTCACTTACATTATATAGTCAACAAACCACTTGCAATTTAGGGAAAAGAATATTTTACAACCCATTGTGTGATGGTGTTTAAATTAAGTCCTGTAATTGAGTTAAGAGGTAGGAAAATAGGACTCCACTGAACAAAACCACAAAAGTTCCATGTAAAAAAGAACTTACACAGTGGAAATGCAAAACAAACTGTGGTTGAAATTTTTATGTGTTGTTTTCCCTGCCTGTATGTCTGGGCAGTACCGGTGGCAGCCAGAGGAGAGCATCGGATCCCCTTGCACTGGAGTTAAAGGATGGTTGGTAGCAACCATGAAGTTTTGAGGGATGAAACTCATGTCCTATGGGAAAACAGCCACTACTCTTACTACTCTTAACCACTAAGCTATCTCTCCACTCTCAAAATGCTTTTTGGTGAAATTTTGTTAGCAGATGTCTTTAAAAAAAAATTGATTCATAGCCAGAGATCAAAACAAACAGGAAATTTAATTGATCATGCTTATGATTTTAAAGTTTAATGTGTACGCAATAAGTAAACTTTAAAACATTTTGATCAAGACAGTGACTTAGGTAAAAATAGTAGCTGGGTAGCACACATTGAAAATAAGAAGAGCCGAAACAGAGAGACTGTTGTGATAGTGGCCTCATTCACAGTAGTGATACCAGAAATCAGTTCAGATTTTAAATAATGATATATATAAATTTCACAAGTTGTTTGAGCTATATTATTACAACTAAGGGAAAGGAGAGCACAGACTCCTTCCACTAATCTGGCATAAACAAGCTTATTTATTTATGAAGTGTATCAATATTTTTAATTCATTAACAGCATTTGTGGGATTTTTCTTCATGTCTTATTGAAAAGATTGCTAATTCATCTTTTCCTTTATTCATAATTTAGTATTTGTCTTTAGTAATAATTGGTAATAATTGTCACAGCCTCATTACACAAAGTTGACAGCAACTTTGAAAAGAAAAATATTAACTGAAGCTGTAGTGTATTGCCATCCTGTGGCTGAGATGTTTATTGCGGTTTTTGTTTTGGTTTAGTTTGATTTTGAGTTTTTGATTTTGTTTTGTTTTGCTTTGTTTTGTTTTTCTCATCTTTTAATTAGCATACAGAATAACGGGCTTCATAATCTCTTTTCCGCGAACATTAACAGGACCTCCTGCTGCAGCACAGATCATAGACATCAACATGGTCTCCTGTGACAGCCCTGATTAACACAGCTCACAGAGGCTACACAGGTCATGTGTAACTTCATGGCTTCCCAAAGGACAACATGCCCATGTCCATGATCACAACTGCTACAGGAGACCATGTTGATGTCTGTGATCTCTGATGCCTTCAGAGGACTTGCTGATGTCCGTGATCCATATTGGGAACCCGTGAGTTGTTACCATTCTGTCCACAGAAAGCCACATGGACACTAACAGTTACACCAGCAAGGAAGCATCTGTCACAGTGGTATAGATGACTCCATGCTCATGACTTTGAAGGTTTCTGCAGTAATCCCCTCTCCTCAACAAAGAAGAAACAAACAGTCTAGACAGGTTGCCATTGAGGAGAGTCCTTTAAAAGTGTAATAAAGATTCTGAAATGTAGCTCTTCACAGTTGTCTGGAGTGGGGGAAGAATCAGTTATCTGTATGGGACTGGCTACTGAGAGTCTGACGATGCTCCAGTGAGTATATGTGGAACACAAATTGTACTTGGTGTATTTGGTGGAGGACAAGGATGAGATGTTGGACCTGAGTCGAATGGGAAGTGAGTGTGATCTGCATGTTTAGCATGCAATTCCAAAATAATCAATAATAAATTATGTTGGGCAAACAAAAAAAATTCATTCCATATACACTTTGTCTCTGTTAAACTGTCAGGAGTGAGGGGCATTCTATGTAGGTTCTATTTACATTTCCTTATGGCCAACATGGTGAATATTTTTCTATCTTTTGTCTTCATATGATTCTTTAGGAAACTTTGTCCTTCATTTGTCCATTTATTGAATGATTAGCTCCTTAGCTATCAACAATTTTGGTTCTTTATTTACTCTGGATATTAACCTTCTCCTGGAAAACAATTACCAGAGATTGTGTCTCCCATCTTCGGGACTCTCTTCTATTTCCTTTGCCCTTCAGAAGCTTTGGGGTGTCCTGTGATACGACTTGCAACTTCTTGCTGTTATTTCCTCAGCTGTGCTGTATTTCAAGGTGTTCTCTCCATTTTGTCCTCTAGTACTTTCAGATTTTCATATGTGTAAAGTAAGGGTGTTGACTTTTATAGGATGAGACAGAAAACTCTAGTTTAACTTTTCTTGCATGGGAACAAGACACTGTCTTCTCTCCAACATGGGTATTTCTATAACTTTAACACCTTTGTTGAAAATCAGATGCATTTTGTTGTTGTATATTTCTTGGTTCTATAATCTATTTGTGTGTGTATGTGTTGTTATGCCAAAGCATAGACTTTGCAGTGTATTTTGAAATCAAAATTTTTGACCTATCAAACACTGTTATTGTTGGTTTTGTGGTTGTTGTTGTTGCTCAGGACTGCTTAAGCTATTTGGGGTCTTTTGAGAGTGGGTTCTATATGGATTATTTTCTCTATTTCTGTGAAAATCACAGTCTTAGGGGGATTTCATTGAATTTGTAATTTGGTTTTAGTAACATAACCATTATAACTATACTAATTAATTATGCAACCTATGAATGGGAAGTCATTACTTATGGTCAATATAAAGACAAATGGAGGGTTGATTTTAGCTCATTAGCTATTGTTTTCAAATACCCCAAGAACATTAATCCAAAACTAAAATGCATAATCTTTGATACTGATCTTGTCATTAATCAGCTCTATACTGCTGGGAAATTTGCTTGGAATCTCTTGTGCTTTAGTCTCTTCTTCCATAAAGAATGATAATCATATCCCTGCTTAACAGTTTCATTGAGATAATTCTTGAGTCAGTGTGTGCAAATCAGTTTAAAAATTATTCTAGGCACATTGTAATTTCAATAGGAATGTAAGTCATTATGGTGACATGATTACATGGTATTTAAATTAGTAGGGGAGTAAAAAATAATAGAAATTAGCTCCATAGAAGAGAAAACATGAGGTTGATGAAGATATAGAGGTAGCAAGAAAACAGATATTGAAAAGATTATATGTCAACTTGTTTAAAAACAATATTGTAAGCTATAATAAGTCAATTTAGGATGTTAAGACAAAGAAATAGATCTGCATATTTAGAAATATAATCTTGGCAGTCACAAAATGCATAGATAATAAGGGGAAATGGCCTATAAGACAAATAAATCAAAAGAATTTTGTAATGGAGCAGAAATAGGTAAAGGAGGGTCACTTCTTTATCTCAGAAGTTGAAGTCTCCCATCAATACAAGTCATCAGAGTTGGTACAAAGCAAAACCAGGAGCCCAAAGGAAATCCACCACTGTTCTGGACAGCAGCCATTCCTTAAATCTGCAGACAGCAGGGGCTTGGGATTTGGAGGTGGCCTCTTGCCAAGGTAAGTTAATCAGGAGATATATTTCTGCTGTCTGTGCCATCAGCCTCTCCAGATCTGATCCTGTCTATACACCTAAGGTTCCCTCAGGTCCCAGTGTAGGCCACTGGGAGCCTCTGTCAACTGCTCTCCCTGTGCAGCAGAGTAGCTCATTAACAACTTTTTAATGAGGTCACGGACAGTGAGTGCTCATTAATAAATTGAGTAGTCTGCAGCCCCAGAGACTAAGGAAACTCAGAACAGAAGTCAGTGACAACAGTGCTCAGCTAAAGAGTAGCTGGGTCAGAGTGTAAAGAAAAGACTTCTCTTTGAAGCCTCCAGACTTTTAATATTAGATCTCTAGGGTCCTTGGCAGCTCCTAGAGACTGTAACTCTGAAAATACAGACCTGGAGGTACAGGACTTTGGTGGCATAAAGGGAAGACAGAGTCCTGTGTTCCCAGGCATGCAGCAACTCTTCATCTATAGAGACACTTGAGGAAGTCAGGTGCTCTTCAGGCTTCCTGGAATGCTGTGGATTAAAGATCTTGCTTCCAAAACTATTTAATGTTCTGTCTTCTATATCTATAGATGCCTTTGTTGTTTCCCCTTCATATCCAAGCACAGAGTCCTTTTTTCTGAAGCTATTTTAGTCTGTGTTCTAGGGATCCAATAGCCTTTGTTTCTCTTTGGCGTGCATCTCTCAGACATCCCAGCCTTTCCCAGGGTTGCAATGAATCATCCCTATGGAGATAAATCTCAGGCATTGACTTTACTTCTTACAAGGATCAGGAATGGAATATTCTATTTGGCCTGGCTGCCTTCAGTAATGATGCAAGTTTACATATCCTTTAATCTACTCTCCTTAGCTGCCCTTGAATGCTTTCTAAATTTGCACATATCAGTCATTATGGTGCATAAATGCATTTTTACTCTCTTCAGAATTAAACTAATGTTCTTAGTCTGCCATATAAGCTTACAGTTCAGTTCTAGTTTCTTTACAACTATATTTCTTATTACATTCTTTCATTAGGAGAATGAGAAATAAATTATCATGATGCCACAACTGCAGCATAGATGATTGATCAGGTCTCTTCCTTTACCAAGGGAATACTATTGATTAAAGATACTAACTTGTAATTGATGCCTAAATATGGGCTAGATCTGTGTAAGACTATTTGGGGGTATGAACAAAAAGTACAGAAGAGGACAGAGTAATAACTGCCATAGCCTAGATTGAAATCCATGGATACCTAACCCAAATCCTGTGTTCTTTTCAATATAGCTTATTCTGCTCTAATATACAAAGACTAACAGGAAGGAAGGAAGAAAATAATAGTGTCTGATATGGGATGTCAAACTTTTCAGGTATGTCAGAAGGATAAAAATTAACCAAAGCCATTAAATACAAATGGATGAACTATTGTTGTATACAGAAAACTATTTCTCTGAGGTCATGAAACTCTATATATATTAAGGATAACACTACTTGGAAGATTGTGGGTCTTCAAAAGAAAGCATGTTTTATTATCACATTTTTGTGTCTTTTCTCACTTTTTCTGACTACAGTCTCTTTCATTTATCCCATATGCCCTATCCCAAGATGACTCTAACATCATTTAAAATTCAGCTCTAAGTTTTCCTTTCTATGACTACAATTGCACTTGACAAATCTAAACTCATTTTCTCTTATGCACATACATTTTCAAACACCTTGTATGGCTGGGTAGTAAGTATTAATTACATTGTACTGTGTTCCAGAGATACAGAGCATACAGTGAGGGCAACTTAAATCTTGTGTCTTTATTTATAAAATGAAATCTCATGTAACTCCAACTCCAAAGGATCTGATACTCCCTTCCAGCCATTATGAATACTACTCACATATGCATATAAATATGTGTTTATAAACAAAAACCTTTGTTGAAAGAAGATTTCTCTATCAACACTTTGTGATTCTCTTCCATGGACAACAGCTACTACTAACTTCTTATAGATTATGTCTGAAATTTTCTAATAACAAGTTTTATGTATTGATTATTTTCTTTTTATACAATATATGCATGAGTGGTGTATCTATGTCAATATTGTTCTTTACCTTTATCCTTTACATTTTATCTACTGGTGTTCTTAGTATATGCTGTGGGTTGGGAGCATATGAATGTCATGACATACATGCCAAAGTCAAAAGGCAATTTTATGGAAGTGAATCTCTCCATCCATCCACTTTTACACGGTTTCTAGAGATTGAACTTAGTTCATACAGCTTCCCCAGAAGATGCTTTTATCCCTGAATTAAATCACTGACCCATTTTCTTTACTTTTTAAAAATGAAGATTTAAAAGAAATTACAAGTTGTAGAATTACAGAAACGGTTCAGTAGCACAACAAATTGTATCAACATAAATGGCCCTGCTGATCACACCTATGTTAACTAAAGTCACTTATTTAGTCCTATATCCTCAGTTTTCATGCCACTTTTTTCTATTCCAGGGCCACATCTAGGATACCCTTTCATAGGAAGAGGTACTCTTGGCTGTGCCAGTTTCTCAGATATCTCATTCTAGGCAGGTATTTTGAAAAAAAAAAAAAAACCTATACTCAGGATTTGTTCTGCAGTCTTTTCTATACCAAAACTGAGTTTATGACTTAAGAAAAGAATTACAAGATTAAAGTGTCACTGTCATCGCATCCCTCAAGGACACCTTATTCTCATCTTAGGCCTGTTGATCAGTGGAAGCAGTGATTATCAGGTGTCTATTATAAGGTCACACACACACACACACACACACACACACACACACCACGCTTGTGTGCACATACATGCACATGCACACACTCACACTTCCATACGCCACTGTTTATGGGAAAGTCACTGTTATGAGTCTCCAGTCAAAAGGTGGCGAAATTGGCTGAAAAGGTGCCTCAGTAAACCTCTTGTTACACAAGCTTGAAGACCTCAGTTCCAATCACCAGAACCCATGTAAGACATGGTAACATGGGGCTCTTCTGTGATCTCCTACTGTGAAATGTGAGGTGGAGTCAGAAGACCCCTAGAGGCTGAAAGGCCAGTTTGCCTGTCATACATAGCAGAGAACAACAAGGAGACCTTTCCTCATACAACGTAAAAAGAAAATTAGACCACCTGAGGTTGTCCTATGATCTTCTCACATGCCACATGGCACCATACATCTATACACACTATACATATGCATATCATATGCACATACATACACACAGAGGACAAAACCCAAAATGTGAGACATTATATTAGAACACTTGTGTCAACATAAATTCTTTGGAATCTTTCTGCAGAAGAAATGTGTTGATTCTCTTCATTTTATTTTTTTTCTTACCCAAGCATGTGTTAACAGTTTGCTCCAATACTCAGGGGAGCTAATAGGTGAGTCAACAGCCACACAGCCAGACGCCCCACACTCTAGGACCTGTCCTAGGACAAAACCCAGGGGTCCTTCCCCAACTCTCTTGGCTTTTCTAGCCAGCCAGCCAGGAGATTTCCTGCAGCTAGGATACCCCCAACCCACCACTCCATCAAACCCACCTATTCATCTACAAGCTCCATGGAACCCTGTGTTTACATCAATATACACTTATGTAATTTTAATCATTATTATTATCTATTATTACCTTTATTTTCCCAGAATTATTACCCATATTATTGAAAGCTTTTCCTATTGAAAGCTCTTTGGAGGTGGAAAGGGGGCACTTGCTTAAGAGTTCTTGCAGTGGTTAGGAACACTTGATGCTCTTCTAAGAGACCCATGTTCATTTCCCAGCACCCACATTGACCATCTGACAACTGTTCCAGGGTCTCTAATTTCTTTCACTTCTATCAGAACCTACATTCATGTACACATGCACAAACACATAAATATACAATCTTACAAATAATACAGATGAATCTTTTAAAATTCTATCATTTAAAGCTCTTGAACACCTGGCATCTGTGTCTCTTTGACATGACTCAACAGTGACCTCCTTTATATTTTTAGTATTTTAAGTTATTGATTCCTCGATAATTTCATGCATGTATATATTTGATCATATTCATATTCAGCTTTCTTTATCCCTTCTACTTAGCTTTTGTTGTGAAATATTTAACCAAATAAATATTTAACAAAGATGTGCTGTATTTATTTAACCATGTAAAGATGTGTTACATTTGTTTAATTATGTAAATATGTGTTGCTATTTTACCTTGCCTGCCTAAGGCACCTGATTGGTTTTCAAAAATGTAGAATGGACAATAGAAAGGGAGGAGGTATATGTGGGACTTCTAGGCAGAGAGAGTAAGTAGGAGGAGGAATTTAGACTCAAGAAAAGAAAGAAATAAAGAAGTCAAGGAAATGACAGGGGCAGCCAGACAGACACAGAGGAAGTAGGAAAGTAGGACATGCAGAATGAAAGAAAGGTAAAAAGCCCTGAGGCAAAACATAGATAAATATAAACTGGTTAAATTAAGATAAAAGAACTAGTGAGATAGGCCTAAGTTAAGGCTAAAGATTCATATTTAATAAGTCTCTGCATCTTTATTTGGGAGCTGACTGGTAGTCCAAAGAAAATTCCAAATACAGGCTCACTCTCACTCTTTCTAGATGTCTTCTTAGTCCCAATAATCTTTTTTTCCTTTTTTTTTCTTTCTTTTTTTTTTTTTTTTGGTTTTTTGAAACAGGGTTTCTCTGTAGTTTGGTGCCTGTCCCGGGACTAGCTCTTGTAGACCAGGCTGGCCTCGAACTCACAGAGATCCGCCTGCCTCTGCCTCCCGAGTGCTGGGATTAAAGGCATGCGCCACCACCGCCTGGCTTCCAATAAGTCTCTTTCTACATTTTTAATGACACACTTACTTTAAATAGAGTGGTTTATACAAGCATGAATGCAAGGTTACTCGTGGGAACATAGGCCACTTACCAGCAGCTACAGCGCTGAAGAAAATTGTTGCTACTTCTTCCAGCAGCTGTTAACACCCTCAGCTTGGGTGTAGCCAGATAAGTTGCCTATTGCCTATTCTGCAATGTTGAGAGGCTCAATGACATCCAAATATTATACAGACATCAGAGTCTAAGTTCATGAATGCTGTGGCTGTGTTATAATGAGGAGACGGCATCTCACCACACTTCTCCACAGTCTCTACCTATTATATTATTTCTACTTCCGTTTCCACAACGTTCTCTAAGCCTTGGTGGAAGGGCTTGGTGGAAGGGCATGATATAGATGTCACATTTAGGGATGAGAACGAAACAGTCACTTATTCTTTATACGTCAACCAGGCATGGATCTTTACATCAAATTCTATCTACTGAAAAAAAGAAATTTATCTGGCCACAGCTGAGAGCTGTAGTGATCTACTGGTATAAGCGTAAGCATTAACTACAGAGGTAGTTCAGCACTTAAAAGCATATATTGTTCTTGAGGTAGACCCGGATTCTGTTCCCAGCACCCACACAGTGGGTCACAACTGTCTCTATCTCTAGTTCCAGAGGAACTTGGAGAGTAGGTATGGTCTTGTTGGAGGAAGTGTGTCACTGTGGGTCTGTGCTTTGAGGTCTCTTTTGCTCAGGCTTCACTCAGTGTGAGACTGAGACCACTTACAGCTGCCTTCTGATGTAGCCAACACCAAGTCTTCCTGCATGCTCCCATATATTGCCATGATGATAACAGAGTGAACCTCTGGAATTGTGAACAAGTCATCTCAATTTGTCCTTTTTCTTGTAATTGTTACCATGGTCATGGTGATTTTTCCCAGCAACGGAAACCCTAACTAAATACTCTCTAACTATGGTGGGAAACCAGGAGCATTATCAATAGTTTGTTTTATTTGGGGTGCCTCCAGACCCTCCCTCAACAATTCATAAGAAGATATCTCACTCCTGGCCCTATTTTTGTTTAATATCTTATGGCTTCTGGGAGTAATTTGAGAATCTTTTTTTAATTATATTTTTATAACAACACAAACTAGTGGTGCTCCTTATGGCATTTCATTTATCCTTAACGATAGCTAACCCTATTTTCTACCATCTCTTCTCCTCCATATCTCAATCTCCCTGCTTAGATTTTTCCACCCCAAGTTTCTGACCCCCCACTTTCACATGAGATATGTTATATTTCATTTTAGTACTTTTTTAGCATTTGCTCTCTGAACCATCAGGGCATCCAAGTTCATATCACAATTCCTACTCAATCCTGAATACAGCCAGTACTTCAAAGAACACTAATTCTTTTCATGGAAGGAAGAAAATATTAGACAATTCTGAATATTAGGTTGTGGTAGTGTGAATAAGAATGACCCTCATAAACTCATATATTTGAATGCTTAGTCGCCAGAGAATAGAACAATTTGAAAGGACTAGAAGGATTACAAAGTGTGGCCTTGTTAGAGGAGCTGTGGTGGTGTTGGTGGAAGTGTATTACTAGGAGTAGGCTTTGAGATTTCAAAAGCCCATAATAAGCTTTCCCTTTGCCTGATGCCAATGGATCAGGATGTAGTTCTCAGCTACTGCTCTAGGACCACATGTGCCACCATGTTCCCATCATGATGATAACAGACCAACCCCCTGAACCTGTAAGCAAACCCCAAATTAAATGTTTCCTTTCATAACAGTTGCCTTGATCATGGTGTCTCTTTACTACAAGAACAGTGACTAAGATGTAGATCTAGATCTTCATCTTAATTTTAACAATAATATATATTTATGGTTATATATTTATAATTTATAATTAATAAATGCTCCTACTGGTGGATTTAAGATAATTTCTATATTGTTTTGAAATTTAATGGTGAATTTATATAGTTTTGAAACTTAAAATTAGGATTTTTCTATCTGTAGTAAAATGCTTTTAAAGCCTCAAATTAAATATTTAATTCTGCATTAATTGATAAACAACAAACAACAGATGACACAGGTGTAGCCCCAAAGAATCAGGAGAGACAGTGGCCTCTACAAAGACCTTTTGGGCCATATTCAATGTCTATTTCTGGCCAAGAAGAGAATGCTGGTGAAGGCCACAGATAAGGAATGGATCCCAATCAAGCTTATTCACACAGACAAGAATATGAAGCTCAAGTCCCTGCCCTCTGTGCCCATCAAGGAATCTGAGATTATTGACTTTTTCTTGTGGGTCTCCCACCAGGATGAGATTTTGAAGATTACATGAGTGTAAAAGAAGATCAGGTTCAATGCCTTTGTTGCTATGGAGATTACAACATTCACACTGAATATTATGTGTTTCAAGGAGGTCATTACCTCCATGTGGAAGATCGTCACCTTGACCAAGTTCTCAGTGCCTCTGTGCAAAGGCTAGTAAGGGAAAATGTAAACACATACCACACTAACCTATAAATGGTGACAATCCACTGTAGCTCTGTACAGATAAACCTTATCCAAGTTCTAAAGACACTGGCAACTCAGATGATGCTAACGACCAGTACTGATGATGCCTCACTTCAGCCAGGGACTGTATGTCCACACTGGACAACTTGATCAAGACTCTTATGCCATCTTCAAGACCTATAGCTACCTGACCCCTGACCTTTGGAAACATGGTATTCAAAGTTTCCTGTCAGGAACTCACCTACCATCTTCTAAAACCCACCCCAGGGTCTCTGAACACAGGATCCTATCTCCAGCTATAGCTACAATATAAGATTTTTATACAAAAAAAATAAGATTACTTAAATATTAATTTGATTCCATTCTATTTCTGTCTTGAACTGTTGACTAGCTCCTTCAAAATCTAATAGCCTCCAGTCAACTGAACAATTAGGGACAAATGTCTCCTCCATATACCCTTTCCTGGAGAATGATCAGCATAGAACAAGAAAACTAAAAACAAAAAACCTAAGATTAAGATCTATGTATTTACACCCTCAAGGCCCCTACAGGTGAGAAGAAAGCCAGCCTGGGTACTTAGGCCCAGACTAGCAGAAAGAAATATGGGTCCCTCTTATTATTTTAATGAAAAAATGAGACAGAGAAACAGGAGAGATAGAGAAATGGAATGGTTCATCTACCATGGAAAGACACATAAAGCAAGAAATGTAGACAAAGCAGTTGGCATGTATTGGAGGCCAACTTGTCTCCTGAGTCCATGGTGATGGTGGTGAGGAGTAGACTGACAAGGCATGTCTGCTTGTCACCTGGGACCATGGTGTCCAGATCAGGCTGCTACCAAGGACCATGTCTGGGTCTGTGGTCCAGCCGCAGACTGGTCTATTTTTGAAGTCTATGACCAGTGTCACCTCAGTAGGGCTTAGGATCCATGCAAGATGATAACAGAAGGCTATGCTAAGTCGGCACCACCCTTCACTATGCTGGGAAAGCTGGTCTTGCCTCTTGCTGGCCACTACAGTAAGTGAACTAGATCTTGCATTTAGGAGAAAGGGCCCCCATCCCTTACCACAGTTGAGGATGAATCTACCCAAAGGGCACGCATGTAGGGGAACTAACTCTGCCCCAATACCCTAGGCTGGTGGCACTAGTGACTCTATCTGACCTGCCTGGCTAACACCCAAGCCCATAACTGGGCCTTGAGTTGACCCACCCTAGCATGTATCCCACCTAGGACTTTCTGGAGCTCATGAAGGGCCTGGTCCTTTGGAACCATAGCCACAAGATCTCCAAGACATGAAAACGCCACAGGATTCATCAGAGGAGCTCTGGTGAAAACCCCGTGAGGATGGTGTACCAAAAACCAGAAGCCTTGACCCAGACCAGTGACTCATTGCATTGAGCATTTATAGTTAAGCTGATGGGACAAAGGGGTATATTACATGGCACACTAAAGCCTCCAATGCCACCAGGAAAAAATGAAAGAAAAACATCTACATACTTAGGACAATTTTTCCTTATACTTTTCTGTCTCTTGCCTCCTGAACTTAGAGAAGCCACTGAGTCATACTTACTTCCAGTCCACCTGGAGATCCCACTACACATGGACTAAGCTTGGGATTAGGGATCTAGTTCGCTTGGTGTGCTTACATAGCATAAGTGAAGCCCTGGTTCAACCCTAGAACTGTACACACTGAGCATGGTGGTCCATAGCCATGATCTCAGTATTTGGGAAGTCATGACAAAAGGAATAGTTCAAAGTCACCCAACTCCTTTGTGACTCGAAGGCCATCCTGGACTACATGAGAACCCATTTCAAAGAAAATAAATAAAAGTATAAGCCATCTAAGCAAAAGAACCATAACTGTCTTACTAGTATAACTGAATAGGTAAAAGAGTGCCCAATCTGTGATATTGTATAATACAAATATTTATTAAATTTATAAACTGTTACCTTTTTAATGAATATATGACATTTTATTTAATCATAGCATCATTCCTATAGCATTTCATAGCATCGAATGAAAAAATTATCTTTAATAAAAAGTGAACTGAAGCTCAGAGTGTTTAACAAAACTGCTAAGCACCACAAGCAGAGAGTCCCAGAGCAAGGGTTAAATTTAAGACATTCAGCTGCAGACATGGTGGTGATGCTTCCCTTCACTAGAGCTTGGTTTTCTTTCTTGGGGTTTATCCTGTTGGCACTGGAACTTCATCACATCCTCAAGGTACAATAGATTCAAGAAAGTTCAGGTCCCATGGGCAATAAAAGAAAGTCTAGTAACACCTGAGGGAAAGCAAGGTTCTAATCCCTTCGTCTAACAGCAAAGACAAAAGAGAGACAGCTAAGGACAATTAAACCAGGGATTTTCTGTCATCTGCTTCAGCTTGTTCTGATCCTGTAAGTTCAGTGTAGTAGACGAAGCATCTTTTAATATTTTCTTCTGCCTGCTGCAGCAGGGTCGGTGAATCTCAGTTAACATTTTTTTCACTATTAAGAGAATGAGTGTTGTTAAATATATAGGAAGGAAAACAAATTAAATGAGTTTATTACTGGTTATGCTACTTAAATATTGTCTCTGATTCTATGATTCTTATCAACAAACATGCAGAAATTTTATAGAAATTTCCAATCTTCTAAAACAAAACTTCTTATTGACTCATTGTAAGACATGGTCATTTATCATGCCTTCATTATTATGATTGCCGTGTTATTAATTGTTAGGTAGCACTCAAAGTAATTCGCTTAAGCAGAACCTCTTTTAAAATGCATTCAAAGCTGGTTGATATTTTGGACCTGACCTGACAGATTTTTTTAGTTTGGCATAAAATTCTGTTTATGATTTTATGTGAATAAGTATGTTAGTTTTGTGGAAGATATCACCAATTATAACAACAAACTATTGTGATGAAGATCTTTCCAAACATCCAGTTACCCCTCCTCACAAAGGATTCCTATCCAAAGCTACTCGTTTCCATTTGGTGAGCCATGAACTGTATTTTAAAGATACAGCCTTCTGTTTGGCATTTTTTATTTTACTTTCCAAGGTAAATTTGGTTTTGCACAAAGTTACAGGAAATGGGCCAGTGAAGTCCAGTATATCCTTTCTGCCAAAGATAATGGCCTTAAAAGCTGCAATAAAATGTAGATTCAGGATGGTAACATTTCCTTAAAAATGAGTGACGTTAAGCAGTTTTCTTTTTTTTTTCTTAGTTGTAATTTATATGGATATTTTTATTTATTTTGCATTGTTTAATTGTTTTTCTAATCAGGCCACTTAAAAGAACTTTACTTATTCACCCCAAAATCAAGTAAAATAAAATACAGATGAGTGTATTATAGTCAATGTATAAACATTTTTTAATTATAATTTGTATGGCAGAGTTGACTTTTGCCTTTCAGTGGCAGTAAGCAGGTTTCTACTTGACAGTTTCTGCTGCATTATTGATTCTTTTACTGTTTCATAAGACTTTTCTGGAAAACTCAAGACATTGCCTGCTTCAGGAAAATCTTTGGTCCATGTGACCATACTTATTCTGTGATAACAATTCTCTGTTCCTCTGTAGATGCCTTGGAATTTTAAAGGCAACCTTGATATTTGCATCATCTATCAATAACATTAAGCTTTCTTCATTGAGTTTTTCTATTGCTTCAGAATTGGTTGGCAGTGAACACTCATGAGAAAGGTGAGCATGCAACCTGATTCTATACACACAGCTTTCATCCCTCTCTTCATTTGCACTATACCACCTGGTCTCGCAATTGTCAGTAATCATTTTACATGACATATAAGAACAAGTTATTCCACTTCCCCAATGTTCAGGTAGTTTCTTCATTTACAAAATAAAGTTCAAATGTATTAGCATGAAAAAAAATATAGGAGTATAAAATACCCAACCAACATCAGTATTTTTGCATAAATTTTGGTATGGTGGGTTTTTTAATTAGTTTGTTTTATTTTACTAGCCCAAGCTAGGCTGGTACTCACAGAAGTCCCAGATTGATCTGTAACTCATGGTCAACAGCCTCCAAATGCTGGGATTACAGTCAGACAACTACACCGAGAATCTAAATCTCTGTCTTTCTGTCTTTGACTGTTCACAATGTTTTTCTTTCAGATTTTTATCCTATGATGGGTGATTACCTCACCATGTCTAGTTTATTAAATTTTATTTTCCAACTGTTTCTCATCATTTTTCCTTTATAATTCAATATCCTAGGTTGCAACAGTGACACCTTGCTGGTAATCAACAAAGTTAGAACCGTATGATACAGCTAGGATCCAGCTAGGCCTAGAGAACCTTCTGAACACACTGATGTTAGTGATATGAGTTCCCTTCATTACCTTTTCCTTTATCCTTCTAGAAATTATTTTTAAAAATTCCATTAATTCAATGAACTAGTCCTCAGGTAAAAGCAGAATCCTGTAACATATAATTTAGTAGAAATCAAAACAGGTGTGCAATTCAAAAGATATTGTTTGGGTTAAAAAATCTGCTTTGTTACAGGAGTAGTAATGCATATCTTTATTTCCAGCACTGAGATGGATGCAGAGGCAGGAGAATTGTAAGTTTGAGGCCAACTTGGGCTACACAGCGAGACCCACTCTGAGGAAAAATCCTGTCCGTCCTTTCTTTTCAACCGTTTCTCTGAGTTCAGTGTGATCACACAGAAAACAGAATTTCAGGGAGATGGGACACATAAACTGTTTTCAACACATGCTTGCACACCACTCACCTCTCAAAGTCAAGATTCATGAAAGTAGAAGAATGTCAGCTTGCCTATCTACTACTGCAATTCTATTTCCAGAGGTTTAGTAAATGCCTATTTAGTGGGGGGGTTTTGAAATTATGAATAATGGACATATTTCTCAAAAGTTTGTGCATATTCAGAGCCATCTTATTTCCAAAAATGTATCCTTCAATGTCCCTTCTGCAGACTCAGTGACCTCCTTATGCTTGTCCTTCCTACTTGTGAATGTGCAAATGGGAAATCCACTTCAGAGGCTCACTCAGGCATGGCTCAAGTAAGCACCAGGAATTGGTCCTCTTCCACCATATCCTGATTTTGCCTCTTTCCACGAAACTAATCAGTAATTTGGAGGGAAAAAATCCAGAATCTGATTTGTGCAATCAAGAATCTGTCTTTTGAGCACACTGGATATTTATGTCCACAGCCATGGCTGCAGGAAACTGGTCAGGAGTAACTGAGTTTGTCCTCGTGAGCTTCTCTTTCCTGCCTACTGAAATTCAGGCCTTACTCTTCCTGGCATTTCTAGGCATCTACCTAATCACTCTGCTGGGAAACAGCCTCATCATTCTGGTGACACTGGCTGACCCTATACTGCAAAGCCCAATGTACTTCTTCCTCAGAAATTTGTCCTTCTTAGAGATTGGCTTCAACCTGGTCATTGTGCCCAAAATGTTGGGGACCCTTATTGCCCATGACACAAGCATCTCATTCCTTGGCTGTGCCATTCAGATGTTTTTCTTTGTCTTCTTTGGAGTGGCTGAATGCTTCCTCCTGGCGACCATGGCCTATGACCGTTATGTAGCCATCTGCAGCCCCTTGCATTACCCAGTCATCATGAACCAAGGGACACGTGCCAAACTGGCTGCTGCCTCCTGGTTTCCAGGATTCCCTGTAGCCACTGTGCAGACCACATGGCTCTTCAGTTTTCCATTCTGTGCGAACAACAAAGTGAACCACTTCTTCTGTGACAGCCCACCTGTGCTGAGGCTGGTCTGTGCAGACACAGCACAGTTTGAAATCTATGCCATTGTCGGCACCATTCTGATCATCATGATACCCTGCCTGCTGATCCTGTGTTCCTACACTCGCATTGCTGCTTCCATCCTCAAGATTCCATCAGCCAAAGGGAAGCACAAAGCCTTCTCTACCTGCTCCTCACATCTCCTCGTTGTCTCTCTTTTCTATGTGTCCTTAAGCCTCACTTACTTTAGGCCTAAATCAAATAATTCCCCTGAAAACAAGAAATTGTTATCATTGGCCTACACTGTTGTGACTCCTCTATTGAACCCCATCATCTATAGCCTAAGAAACAATGAAATGAAGAATGCTCTCAGCCGGACCTTCCACAAGGCCCTGACCCTCAGAAACTTTACCTTATAGACATTAAAAGGTAAGAATGTTTGCTGCATGGAGAACATATATTTGTGATTCATATCTATCTCTGGTTTATCTTTATTGTGATGAATTCCAGTTGTCAATATGACTCTTAGAAATCTCATTAGAATGAGAAAAATACAAATGATATTTAGATCCATTATTGTTATATATAAAGTTTCCTTTACCTGCCAACTATACATTACAAAGGTATTTCTTTATTTTTATTTAATTTCTATTCATAATTATAAAGTTAACTCTGAAATCCACCTAGACTTTGAGGCAAATAAGAAAGCAATGGATCCCTTAGAACTGCAGAGAGGTGAACTGTGAGTTTTGTGAACAGATGAGGTGGGGCTCTCTTGAGTTAAAAGGGATTGGCCAGTGGTTATGATGTACACAAGTTGCAGTTGGGGCTACCCATGATGACCTCATTCCTAGCCTTGCCATGTCTGTACTCCAATTGCTCCATGCTTCCAAAATGGCCATGCTTTTAACCTTCTCAATAAACACATGCTTGTCATCCAACCATTCCACCTTGGGAAGGCAGATTAACTTGAAACTCTACATGTCCTGGACAAAATACCAGGACCCATACACTTCAGGATGAAGTGCTCATCTTCAAATTTCTCCCTATGGATGGACTTGCTGATGTTGTCACTACAGCATGTGAAGTTACACATGAATCTTGGAACAATTTTATGAAAAAACAGAAACTTTATTACCAGGTTCTTCTACAGTGCTCAGCGTATAAAATTTTTTTCTGCTGGAACTTTTCTGCAAATATCTTAAAGGAGACGGATCCCAAGGGTTCAACATCAACCACAATACCAGAGAACACTGGAGCTGATAAAAACTGATAGCAAGTGGCTATAGGGGACAGCAACATCTTCAAAGCCTTTGTATTTCTTTCCTTACTGATTCTGTTGGCATTTCAACAGTTCAGTGCCAAGGATTTCAACGTTCTTTTACTGTTGTGTGACACACATTTTGAACACTATAAAATGGGTAATAATTTTAACATAGGATCATATGCAAGAAAAGAGGAGAAAACCCACTCTGAGTTATAGTTATTTCTCTTCCTTTATGTAATTTTGACTCTCCATTTGTTAGTTTAAAATCCTGATCCCTCTGCCAACATCAGTCTCCTCATTACCATGGTTCACTATTCATACCCTTAAGGTAATGTTAGTTCTTCTAAAATAGCTAGGATGGATCAAGGAACAATAGCTCAATAGCCCTTATAAACATGCCGGAATAACCTCAATGGCCATTTCCTTAACACTGAAGAATGTCGTGAAATTCTATATGCACCCTGTCTCACATGTAGGTCCTTATACTTTTTTGAAATGGTGTCAGTCCTGTTGCTTCTTTCACCAAAGCCTTAACTAGAGCCTACCTGATTCTAACAGATCTTCTTTAATCAGATTCCTTTTATGATCTCATGGCACTTCGTTTTATAGATGCATCATGTTTTATTTAATCATTTACTATTATAAATCATCCTATCAAGATCAGCCTTTTGGATATGTTTTTTAACATTTTTAATGTTATATCTGACAGACGTAAATCTAGAAATGGAATTTCTGGGGCAAATGTAAAATACAAGCGTAACATTGCATAATGGAAAATCAAACCATTTAAACTTCCTCCAACAATTTTTGAGTATGCTTGTTTCCTTGATACTACATCAATAATATTTGTTATGAAACAATGAACATTGATTATTTTGTATGTAAAATAAACTCAATGAACTTTTAGCTTAAATAAAATAAATGTTGAAGAATGAGGAAAATAGATGAATGTGTAAGAGAAAATGTACACATTTCATTTAAACTTCTGAATACACGCTTCAGATAATTAACTCAGGTAACGTCTTGGTATTCCATTTTTGTCTTGAAAGATTGTCACCGTTAGTTTGGACAAATTCATCCAACCTTTTAAAGACCCACTATAATGACACATTACTCTTGTGTTCTTATATTCCACATTTATCAATTATTTTAATCTATAAATATTAGTATATGTGGTTTTTAATTGTCTTCTCTTGAAGTACCTGTAAATCTTTGAAAACTAAAACTTCACAGATGTTTCTGTTTCGAAACATCTAAACATATACAAAGCTTTGCATTCCACAGAACTATCATTGACTCAGAAGGACTATTTTGAATAGCCTAGTTAGCTAGCAAGCTCCTGGGATCTACCCAACCTTGATCCATGGTGCTAGGGTTACAGGCACATGTAATCATATCTGAATTTTTTACAAGGGTGCTAGGGATTTAAATACAAATTCTCAGATTTGGTCATGAGTCACCTCCCCTATCCCTAATTTTTGTAGTATAAAAATTGATGAATGGATAGGATAGTTCAGCTTTTAGAAATGATTCTGACATGAAGTTGTAAGAGAATGAATTACTTCAAAGTAATTTTTTTTAAGAATTGATGGGAAGTGATGGTAGAAAGCATGTGGATAATTGTACTACTCAAAAGTTGAGAGATGATTCTGGAGAAACACTGATTCCTGCAACAGAACTCAGGTGTCCTGAGAGACTGGAGAACACACACAAACTACGTAAAAGGGGGAGCTTTTAAGTGTTTTCTTTCTTACACCTTCTTCTGCCTGTTTAAAACACTGCTGAGATGGAGGAAGGGCGGATAAAGGAGCAAGGAAGATAAAGGGAGCCATTTTAGGGTTGACAAGAGACTTGGCTCTTGAGGGGGATCCCAGGTGTCCATGGGGATGTCCCCAGCTAGGTCCTTGGGCAGCAGAGGAGAGAGTACCTGAACTGGCCTTGCCCCACTATAACACAGATGTTTATCTCGAATATCACCATAGAATCTTCATCCGGCTACGGATGGAGATAGAGACAGAGACCCTCATCAGAGCAACGGACTGAGCTCCCAAGGTCCAGTTGAAGAACAGAGGGAGTGAGAAGATGAGCAAGGAAGTCAGGACTGCTAGGGATTGGTCCACCCGCTGAGACAGTGTGCCTGTTCTAATGTGAGCTCACCAAATCCAGCTGGACAGGGACTGAATGAGCACGTGACCAAACCAAACTCTCTGAATGTGGTTGACAATAGGGTTGCCTGAGAAGCCATTGACAAAGGCATTGGGACTTGTTTCTACTGCACGTACTGGCTTTTTGGGACCCTAGTCTATTTGGATGCAAAGCTTCCTAGTCCTGGATGGAAGGGGGAGGGCCTTGGACTTCCCATAGGGCAGGGTTTCCTGCCCTCTCTTAAGGAGAGAAGGGGAGGGAGTAGAGTGAGTGGTGGAGTGGGAGGAGAATGGGAGGAGGGGAGGAAGTGTAAATTTTTAATAGAAAAAATAAAAATAAATAAATACATAAAACACTGCTGCCCAAACCAACAAGAATTCTGCTTACTGGAGACTATGGAGATGATCATCATACACCATATTGTCCCAGGATTGATCTAGAGTCAGAAAGTCAAGATGATTGCATCACTAAAGGAATAGCTGCATAGGTCCAGTTAAAGCAGAGAGGAGACCAACTGAAACAAAGCTTCAATTTCATGTGAAATTCCGATATTAGCCTGATTCTGCAAGGAACAAAGAAGTTAAGCAAACCTTTCTGTTTACATTGGATCATGGCATAGGAGGTGGGCTTTTATGCTCGCTTCCTACTTGTGATGAAAAGAACTGAGAAATAGCAAGTTTCCAGGTACCTCAGTCTCAGAGAGGTTTCTTAGGACCCAAGAGCATTCTTCTAAAGGTACCAGAAAATCTGCAAGTAAAACTTGTACCAAGTTTAGGAGGGTGTGGTACATTTTCATATTATAAATATGTTTATTACCTGAATTTTTTAAATTAAAGCTTGTAAAGGTTAAGGAAGGGTTCACAGTGTCTGTAAAATTGGCACAGACAAAAAAATGTAAGAGCTAGCGGATTGGGTGGAATGATGTAAAATGTTATCTTCTGGACATGGCATGGCTATTGCACTAATGAACTCATACCTGGAAAGACCTGTACAAGGTCAAGACAGTCAAAATTCCAGCATGGGCAGAGAAATCCCATTCTTTCCCAAACCACACAAACCCTTGCTTAGGGCAGTGGCAGTGCTGTTTCCTCATTTCCCACTTAGATGCAGTGTCCTTTGCAGTGATGTAACCAAGATAATACCCAGACTCTTGATTTGATAAAGGCGTCTTTCTTGCCCATTCACAAATACGTCTTCAGTCTACTCACAATGATCTTTTAAATTTTTTCATTATTCCTTCCTGCTCATAGTTTATGTCTAGATATAAGAAAAATGATAGTGCTATTTTTGTTGCTGTATTATTTTTCCCTAGTTACTTGGTCATCAAAGTTGTAGTTTCATATTTATACGATTTCTTTGTTTGCTTTCACTCCTAAGCATTCTATCCCATTAAGTGGTGGCCATTTACTACTAAATATGTAGTACTTGTGATAAGCATCTGATAAACTCTTATTGATGAATGACTTTCAAAGTGAACTTTCTGCATTTCTTCTTTGGATATAAGAACCCGTGTTGTGACTGGTCCTCTTGCAAACTCTTGAATGAGGATGGTGTTGAGGAAAAGGCTGAGCGGTAGAATGACAGAGAGAAGTTGGGTAGCCAGAACTATTTTCACATTATCATGGATTGCAGGAACCATACTGAAGACCAAGCAAGCAGTAATGAACAAGTCACATATGATTAATTCCAGTGAGAAATTCACAATCAAACGCATCCTCCAAAAGCATTTTGAGAAAAGTTTGAATATCAATTTAAGCATTTTGTACAAAGCTCCTATTACTCAGAGGCATTTATCTCAAAGCACTGATTTCACTTTAATTCTTAAAAACTTTTTACCACAAAATTTGTTCATGTACTCTACTCTGATCTTATTCTTTCCCCTCACCCAACTCCTCCCAGATTCTCCACACCTCACTGTTCATTTTGTTTCCTGCCTTAAAAAGGAAAAAAAAAGAAATCAAAACAGACAAACTAAGAAAAAGAATATCAATAAGACAAAAATACCTAAACAAGACAAAAAGTATACAAAAATGGGGAGTGTTTTGTATTGGCCAGCTATTTCTGGGCATGGGGCCTGCCCTGGCATGGGGTAGATGCTCACAGTGAGATTTCATTGGGGAAAAAAACGATTTTTCCCTTTCCCAGTAGGTATGAATGTTTATAACTTCTTAGGGGTGGAAATTGGATTTTCTTCTTTCTCAACTTCAATTATTGTTCCAGAAGGATTAGAATTTGAGGTTCTTGGTCATACATCCACTTCTTCATCTTGCTGGAAGGTTAGTAACTTCTCTGACTGCTTATGCCTGTCATTAATATTCTGCACTTGGATCAGATAGTGAGTAATGGATTCTACTTCCCATTACTGAAGACTTCTCCTCAGTCCAGTTAAAACCACCCAGAAAACTCTCAAAAGTGAGGCAATGCAAACAATACTGAGACTGTCTTCTAATTACTGTAGCCTATAAATCTTGAAGTATAGAGAGACCACTGAGTTTTAACACTTTTCCTGTGGCTTCACAATTGTGGGAAAAGTTCCAGCTGAAAAAAAAATACCTATATTAAGTTATAACATCATGGGTTCTTTGTGAAGAGAACTGAGAGCTGCCCAAAATGCATATCTGTTGGGAAGTAAATCATTGACATCACCTGAAGAAAAGGAAGCATTGAGGGAAATCATGTGGCTATGGTAAACAGTAGGGAATGAAATAGTCTTGAGACCCAGGTTGGAATCCTCTAGAGTGGCAAACACAGGCCCAGCACAGCGTATCTCTGGAGTGATGAGCACTGCACAGCTCAGAGCCTGCTTACAAGAACTGACCCAGCCGCTGCATATGACTTACCTGGGGTGATGGCACAGTCCTGAAATAAAGCATCTTGGAAACCTTGACAATGTCACAATCCAGAGTCTCCCAGCAAACAGGACAGAGGCAAGCCTAACCCAGAGTGTCTCTGGAATGACTGACACAGAGCAAGCCGATGCTTATCTGGAATGACTGGCCCACTCAAAGCCGTAATTTAGGGCTCTTCTGGAGTCACTCATTCTCAAATATCCTGAGACTGCTCCATAGTGAATGTCACAGAGGAAAGTTTTCCAGAATTTACATTGACAGATGTCACTCAAAAAAGGTGAGTAAAGGGTAAGGGATTGTGGCATAGAATTGAAACCTTGTGAAAAGAAGAGGAATCACCACCAAAAATATCTCTTCTTTTACAAGTTTCTAAGAGTCAAAAAGACAGATCAGAGTCTTATGCAAAATACCTGGAATTTTCTAGAACTTGATAAAGAATAGATCCTGAGTAATTATATAACACAATAATGATATGTGTGATATGCTTTAAAGTGTTTAAGGTGTTTGTTAAGTAGGTAGGGCATTTAGTAGAATGATAGACTTACATATCAGAAAACATATCTCAGAGTAATGTCAGAGTCCAATTTTATGGCTGTTCAAAAAGTTGTCTGATCTCAGAACTCTGATGTGCACTTACAACAACAGAGTCCTCAACAATAAAAGACTTATGTTGACAGAAATCATTGGTTATGGGGAAATTTTGCTAAGTACCCATCATAATGCACCTAGTTCTTCAGTTTTTAACAAGGCACAGAAACTCCAAAGTGTTAGTCCTGAAAATGGGCACTGTGAACAGAGAGATGTAGCTGTCTAAGCTACCAGCCTCAACTAAATTCCTCATTTCTTTCATGTCCTGCTATAGTATAGTGTTCTCTCTCTCTCTTCTCTCTCTCTCTCTCTCTCTCTCTCTCTCTCTCTCTCTCTCTCTCTCTCTCTCTCTCTCTCTCTCTCTCTTTTCTCCTCTCCTCTCTCATACAGTCACAGGCACAGTTTACAAAGGCTGTGTACTCAGTGTTCTCCTGGACTGGTAACATCCTCACAAACAGAACCTCAGCTACAGGAAGTCCATTTTCAAATTCTACCCAGCAACTTCTCTGCTGTCATTTCTCTGCATAGTGGGGAAAATAGAGAATTCAAAACAGAAGTGAAAGATGACAGATGTGAAAGGAAAAAAAGAGGGAAGAACAGCTCAAAAAGAGAAAATATAAAGGGGAAGGTTAGCAAGAGATGGAGACAAAGGAAGGAAAGTGTACTAATTACAAGGGTGAGGAAGGAGGAAGATGAGAAGTCCTAAATCGGGTTCTATCTGTGTGTCTCTTGCAACTCTGGGGCCTTACGGAGATGCACCAGAAGGCATTTCAGAGATCAGGAGAGAAACAAAGCTGTGTAAAGATAGCTCTAAGACCTTGCCTTTCGTTATTTCTAAATCCTTGTTCAACTTAAGCATTTCCAGTCCCTGGCAGTACTTAAAGAGCAGTCTACCCTTGCCAGAAAGTCAGAGAGCCAGAACTAGTCTCGTGTAAGTCCCTGCACTTTTTAAAGTGGTCATTTGTGATACCATTTTCTTCCCACTTCCCTGCCACTTGTTTTCTAGTATCTAACTGGAGCTGTTTTCTGTGTGTCCTTAGAAAATTTTCAAACCAAACCGTGCTTACAGTAGTTCCAACTGTCACTGGCCATGGTTACACTTGACCGGATTACTTTTAAATTACTTAATATTGTTTTAACAGAACATTTGCTGAATCTTTAATGAAACTGTAAAAATTAAAGTTAGCACTTCTTAAATGTCCCATTATGTAAACAAGTATCAAAGATCTCTTTATATTGTTATTTCTCTTTAATTGAAAATTGATATTTTTTTCACACAATATACCCTGATTACATTTTCCTCTCCATCTATCCCCACCCAGTTTCCCACACATCCACTATTCCTTTGATTTGGATCCACATCTTCCTGTCTTTCATCAGGAAACAAACAGGAAAGCCAGACAGTGATGACATACACCTTTAATCCCAGCACTCTAGAAGCAGAGGAAAGAAGATCTCTGTGAGCTCGAGGCCAGCCTGGTCTACAAAGTGAATTCCGGGACAGTCAGAGATGTTACACAGAGAAACCATGTCTTGAATCTTCCCCCACCCCTCAAAAAAAAGTAAGAAAACAAGCATGGCTTTAAGGGAAAATAATAATAAAATAAAACAAAATCTAAGGCGTCGGAATAGGAAAAAATATATACAGAACAAGAAAAGGCACAAAAATGGATAGAGATACAGAGACCCACATAGAGTACTTTTAAACAAATATCAGTTAGCAAAATCATTAAGTATTCCCTTCTTTGTATTTCCTTTTGCATTTTTTCCCTGACTCTTGAACCTGCACAGGACTGGAGTGTCTTCTTTTCAGTCATTTCTAACCCTTTCTACACCAACATACCTTGCTCACTCACAACTTTATTCTGTAGCTTTGCTCTTATTTACTATCCACATAATACACATTCTATTAGCAAAATTTACTGATAATATGTCTAATTGTGGAGAAGGCAGCTTCTATGAGAGCAGAGAGTTTTGCTCCAGTCAGTTATGAACTTGGATGACTACCACATAGAACATAATTTGTATTTATTGAATAATTATTCTTCTTTTGTCCTAGAAATTTAACAGTGGCAGCAACACAAAGATTGAGCATGAGTTGAATAGATTTATTTTTTGCCCTGGAAAGCGGAGATGGCATCATATTGCCATAATAATCATGGTTAACTTTTACTGAGCATATACAGTGCATCAGAGAACAGGCTACATATTTTAATTTTATTCCTTCACCTAAGATTAACATCATCAAAAATAATTTGAGGTTCTCGATTTTGAAACTTGGTTGTTAACGAAATCTTCTATTTCTTTCTCATGGAAAGTCTTCCTCCCTAGTGGCACCTGGATGCTTGAGGTGGACTTTATTGACATGCAATGTGTGACCATCAAATGCCTTGAAAGCCAAGCACAACTTAACCAAGAGGAAATGATGTAAAGGCTTACACCTAACACAGCAGGATTCTCCCCTGACACTGATGTTATCTTAATTCTGTTCTCTGCTCATTCACAACTTCCCTGAGAGTTCTTCCTTCATGAGATGCATCCACTTCTGTGTTGTAAGTGCTGACAAGTTTAAAAGTGGGGCTTCCCGCAATAGTAACTCTTTCTTAGTATTAAGCATCTTGATATTGGGACTTTTTAGGACTATTACTCGGGAATCATTTGCATGTAATTGTACTGGCTGTTTCTTGAATGTTTTTTTTTTTCCTGGCCATTTGCTATACAAAATATACCAAGCCAGATCTTGTCCTCTTCAATTGAGCAACTGGACTTCAAAAACACTTCTGGCTTTCTTAGCAGCACTGCCTATTAAAGAGTGCTAGAGTCAGAGAGTGAGTGGAACTGTGCCTTTGGGCATTCTCTTCAGAACAGAGAAAAGTTTAGACATGTACAAAAACATGTAGCTAGAGTGAATCTCCATTTAGTTGGGGAAAAAATCAGAATTCTTCTAAAACTATAAATTCAGCAGTTAAAGTTATTTTATACATTTTGGAAAAGCCTGATACCTGACATTCAATGATGACAATAAATGTAGTCTCTAACCAAATGAGGCTCATTATTTATAGTACACTAAGCTCATAACAGAATATGTGGAAGATTTCCTCACCTTCCTGAATCTTGACTGGCCAGTGTGCAGGAGAATGATCCGGGGAAACTGGACAACTGTCAGGGAATTTATTCTTGTGAGCTTCTCCACATTGTCCTACGAGCTGCAGGCTCTACTGTTTCTCTTGTTTTTGATCATTTACCTAGTCACACTCATGGGCAATGTCCTCATTATCCTGGTCACTACAGCTGACTCCGCCCTGCAAAGTCCTATGTACTTCTTTCTCAGAAACTTGTCGTTCCTGGAAATAGGCTTCAACTTGGTCATTGTGCCCAAGATGTTGGGTACTTTGATACTTCAAGACAAAACCATCTCCTTCCTTGGCTGTGGCGCTCAGATGTATTTCTTCTTCTTCTTTGGGGCTGCCGAGTGCTGCCTTCTGGCCACAATGGCATATGACCGCTATGTGGCGATCTGTGATCCTTTGCGATACCCAGTAATTATGAGCCGCAGGTCCTGTGCCCAGCTGACAGCAGCCTCTTGGTTCGCAGGATTCCCAGTGGCCACTGTGCAAACCACATGGATTTTCAGTTTTCCTTTCTGTGGCCCCAACAGGGTGAACCACTTCTTCTGTGACAGCCCCCCAGTGATAGCCCTGGTCTGTGCTGATACTTCACTGTTTGAACTGGAGGCTCTAACAGCCACTGTCCTATTCATCCTCTTCCCTTTCTTGTTGATCCTGGGTTCTTATGTCCGGATCCTCTCCACCATCTTCAGGATGCCTTCGACTGAGGGGAAGCACAAGGCCTTCTCCACTTGCTCCTCCCATCTCCTGGTTGTCTCCCTCTTCTACAGCACTGCCATCCTCATGTACTTCAGACCACGCTCAAACACCTCTCCTGAGCACAAGAAAATGGTGTCACTCTCCTATACCGTTGTCACACCCATGCTGAACCCCATCATCTACAGCCTAAGGAATAATGAAGTGAAGGCTGCACTGAGGCGGGTCATTGGCAGAACTCTGAGTCCTCGGAAGCCATGACTGACAGACTTAGCCCAAAACTGGCAAGGGCACAATGTAAGGACAAAACAAAGAACATTGAATTCCCCAAGTTTCCACTCTTTTAGGGGACTCTGTGCACCTCCTGAGGTTTGGACTCTTCACTAGGATCCATTTGAGAAAGAAAGAACATGGAGACTACAGGACACTGCAGGCTGACTCCGAGACTGAGGTAGTAAGTTACCTGGGGTATTCGTGGTTACTTCAATTAGGGTCCTCTGAAAGTCGACAGTTTTCTACAATCCATCATTTAAGTTTAACCCTGAAATTCTTTATCCAGTTCATTTTAGAATCAGCTTTGCTTCCCTCAATTTGCCCCAACACTTATCAACATATTTTAAGAGGACCTTCGTCAGTTAGTTAAAATAGATATACTAATAAAACAAATAAATGGTTTTCACTCATTGTTTCCAATTGATTTTTCACTTACACCCACAATTTGACTCTGAGATCCACATTAGAACCCATGTAGGCCCTGAACACAAAGTCATGAGCACAACAAACTTTATCCTAGTGAGGAAGAGAAGCAATGTAAAGGTACCTTAAAGCTCCAGGGTTTGTGATGGTTGGCAATTAAAGAGCTCTGCCTCCATTGTCCAAGTTGTGATGTGTTTCATTTACAGAAAGAATATTCTACACTTAAAGCTCCTAAATATCATATGCTCTGCATACATAATCACAAACTGTTTCCTGGCAGAATGAATAATCCTTGGTAGGAAGGATGCACAGACTCTACAGCTAAGAATAAGTACAGAATTGTGGGGACCTGCTATACAGAACCCAAACGTGGCTTTTTTTTTTCCGTGCCTTTATTGTGAGGGGGTGAATTTAGTTGTCCTTTCAAAACTGCACATTTGACTAGCAGAGCAATCTCTCTTCAGGATTCTTCCCTATGAACGCACACAAACCTGGACTTGCAGCAGATGGCAGCCTTGGTATACTGACGCATACAAGTGTGGAAACACAGTCCTGAAAATTCAATCTAGCATTTACTCAGAGGTATTTTTCTCTCTACTGACTCTATGATCTGCCCTACCTCTTTCCTCTTTCCTGCCCTACCTCTTTCCTGAAGAACTGGCACCATTTATTTCCTGTACAAACTGTCCTTCAGTATTTGATAACAAACCCCCCTAATAAGGAATAAGATGAGTAAAACACATTATTTAATATAAAATATACATATATTAATTTTTAACAATTACATATATATATAAGAACATGTTTGTATAATGTATAATTTAACAACAGACATATCAAAAACAATAGGACTCACAGAAAAAATACACACATATTGGTGCTAATTTTTCCCTCTGTATTGATTACAAGAAAACACCTCTGTGTAGTGGTAATGATCCAAAAAAGACTGGACCGGACTAGTGTTCAGGCCAACCCTGGTTTAAAATGGTGCTTGGTGATCAATTGTGGGCTTGCTGTCAGGTCCAAAGATAATACAATTAATTAGCAGTGAATTACTCTGTAGCAGAGGATCAAGATTGTATTCTAAAGGCAAGACATAAGGGATAAAAGGTTGGACTAGTTACAAACTAAGGCTATATAAAAAGCATCAAAATGCCAGAGATGTGGGCCAAGAAGAGGCACTGCGACCAAGGCAGGCCACCAAGTATAGCAAAGATTTTTGTGAGCCCTTTAAATGTATTGTCTTCTCTATCTCTGCATTTAGGATCTCAGTCTTGTCAACAGAATAACTCTGTGAAGAAAGCAGGATTGGAAAACAGCTAAGAAATGTACTATATTATAAAGCACTATAAGAAATTACTCTTGCCTCCTTCAAGGGGCTGAATGGTCTGCCCTGGCACAAAAGTCCTTGCATGCACTGCTTAAAGAATCATTCCTAAAGTGCTACCTGCCAGGATTTGAACTTCAAAAATTTTGACCATTTGAAAATTAGATGACTTGAGGGATGGCTCATCAGAGTCCGTGCTATTCTTTTTTTTTTTTTAAAAGATTTCTGCCTTGTCCCCGCCACCGCCTCCCATTTCCCTCCCCCTCCCCTGATGAAGTCCCCCTCCCTCGTCAGCCCAAAGAGCAATCAGGGTTCCCTGCCCTGTGGGAAGTCCAAGGACCACCCACCTCCATCCAGGTCTAGTATGGTGAGCATCCAAACTGCCTAGGTTCCCACAAAGTCAGTACATGCAGTAGGGTCAAAAACCCAGTGCCATTGTTCTTGAGTTCTCAGTAGTCCTCATTGCCCACTATGTTCAACGAGTCCGGTTTTATCCCGGGCTTTTTCAGACCCAGGCCAGCTGGCCTTGGTGAGTTCCCGATAGAACATCCCCATTGTCTCAGTGTGTGGGTGCACCCCTCGTGGTCTTGAGTTCCTTGCTCGTGCTCTCTCTCCTTCTACTCCTGATTTGGACCTTGAGATTTCTGTCCAGTGCTCCAATGTGGGTCTCTGTCTCTGTCTCCTTTCATCGCCTGATGAAGGTTAATATTAAGGAGGATGCCTATATGTTTTTCTTTGGGTTCTCCTTCTTATTTAGCTTCTCTAGGATCACTAATTATAGGCTCAATGTCTTTTATAAAGCCTGGGATAAAACCGTACTCGCTGAACATAGCGGACAATGAGGACTACTGAGAACTCAAGAACAAGGCAATGGGTTTTTGATCCTACTGCATGTACTGGCTTTGAGGGAGCCTAGGCAGTTTGGATGCTCACCTTACTAGACCTGGATGGAAGTGGGTGGTCCTTGGACTTTCCACAGGGCAGGGAACCCTGATTGCTCTTTGGGCTGACGAGGGAGGGGGACTTCATCAGGGGAGGGGGAGGGAAATGGGAGGCGGTGGCAGGGAAGAGACAGAAATCTTTAATAAATAAATAAATTTTAAAAAAGAAATTTAAAGTTTCCTTTAGGTGCCTTCAGAGAGCTATAGCCTGAGGGAACAGAATTCCTGCCTGACTGCAGCCCATGTGGCCACTGCTGGTAGCTGCAATTGCAATTGCAATTGCCAGTTGGGATAGTAGTTGCTTAAGATACAGACACTGTAGTGAAAAAAACATTACAATTACTAGTTTAGGTCTGATTACTAAGATCAGAAATAAAGGTTTATTTCCTAATCAATTGTCATGGTTTTTTTTTCACTCTTTCTCCTCATTCCTTTGAGTAAATCTGGACAATGCTATCCTTTTAGGTATCAAGCATATGTACTCTCACTATGAAGTCACAATGATAAAGTCATTGATGGAATTTGGTGTTCTGTTGTAGGAAGGAGAGAAAGCTGCTCATTGGTTCCTGGCCTCTCAGCCCTGAAATAATCACACAGAAACTGTGTTGATTAAATCACTGCTTGGCCCATTAGCTCTAGCTTCTTTTTGCTAACACTTGAATATTAATTTAACCCATTTCTATTAATCTGTATATTGCCACATGGCTGTGGCTTACCAGGTAAGGTTCCCAGCATCTGTCTCCAGTGGCTCCATGACTTCTCTCCGACTTCGCCATTCTTTCTCCCAGCATACAGCCTAGCTTTTCCTGCCTAGTTCTGTTCTTCCCTGCCATAGGCTCAAAGAAGTACTTTATTCATTAACCAATAAATGCAACACATAGACAGAAGGACCTCCCACACCAGTGTTCTCTTTACTACAAACATGAATTAATCACTGGACAATGAGCAAATGCATGGTGAGGGCAAAAAGCGTAAATTCCACCTTTCTTGACCCTTTCAGATGCATCTTCCATCCTCAATCCCTTCTGTTTGACTCAGAGTACCTGATGGGTTTATGAATTGTATGAATAGGTTCCCTTGTTCTCTGGATTTTACTTGGAATACAGTCTTAGAGGAGAGAATTACCTTTAAATAACTTTTCTCATAGATTGCTCACACATATGACCTAGTTCACAGCTCTTGCCTGGTGGATTTTGAACACAGCTACTCTCCCTGGTTCCCAGTTCCATCCACTTAGTCCTTCTGGCATGGAGTTAATTACATACTTGAGGAATGTCATTATTTCTTAATGGTTTTAAATCTCTATATTCACATTTATGAGGATTATCTTGATAAATAGTATATTTGAGTCTCAAAAAAAGAATGTGAACAGTCAAGAGAGGCTCATTTATTCTACTTCAGTGTTCTGGTTCCTTCATTACCCACCCCTGACACAGCCACACCACACATGAATGCACACATAAGTAGTACCTAGAGCATGGTGAGATATTAAGCAATATTTTCAAATTTTTATTTGAAGATGTAAAGAAATTAAGAAATGACAAAAGAAAGCCTAGATTAGGATCGGGGATAGACAGATAGATTTTTGTATTAGGAGATTTTCTAATTCTTAGAAAAGACCTCTGGGTCGTGATGTGAAGGTAATGCAGAGGGTTTGAGATTGCCACATACCAATCATAGAGCATCACTGCTGGAAAGGCACATTGTATATTCACACAAAAAAATACAGAAGCTAAAAGGTCTTCATTGTCAAAGGATATATCAGGAGGAAGCATGTCTTCCCCCTTTTCCCTTTATGTGTTATTTCCTTCTCCCTCCACAAAGAAAGTATGGGATAAATGTTAAGGTGTGTGTCCATGGACAAGACCCAATGATGAACATTTTACCATAACTTACATTCATAAGGAAGACTATCTAGCATTGTTATACTTAGGAAGTCAAGAGGAGCTGAGTCAGTGGATGATTCTAAGCCTATTTGAGAATTTCTTCATGGCTACTTTCCACAGAGCTCCCTTGACATCTTTGTTCCTCAGGCTGTATATGAGGGGATTAAACATAGGTGTCACCATTGCATAAAAAACAGACACCAGTTTCTCCTGCTCTTTGGAAGACTTTGGTGTCATGTAGGTGATAATTGCTGACCCATAAAAAAGGATGACAACCATGAGGTGGGAACCACAGGTAGAAAATGCCTTGAGTCTTCCTGCAGCTGACTTCATCTTGACCACAGTCACTATGATGTGGCCATAGGACACCAGAATTAGGGAGACAGGTATGAGGAGAATCACAACCCCCATGAGGAAAATGGCCATCTCTGAAGTGTGAGTGTCTGTAGATGCCAGGATCAACAGTGCAGGGGCCTCACAAAAGAAATGAGCAATACTGTTGCTGCCTCGATAGGGAAGACTTAGTGTGAAAGTACTGTCCACCAGCGACACTAAAATGCCACTAGTCCATGATGCTATAGCCAGTTGGATACAAACCCTCCATGTCATGATGCTAGGGTAATGTAGAGGGTTGCAGATAGCCACATACCGGTCATAGGACATCACAGCCAAAAGGGCACATTGTGTACACCCAAAAATGAGAAAGAGCAGAAGCTGAGCGGCACAACGTCTGAATGAAATAACCTTTTTCTGTGAAAGGAGGTGGATGAGAGCCTGAGGAACAATGTTGGTAGAAAAGCAGAGATCAGCCAGTGAAAGATTACACAGAAAAAAATACATGGGTGTGTGAAGCTGAGAGTCAATCCGAACAAGAAACATGAGAAGTAGATTTCCAAGCACAGTGACCAGATAGACACCCAGGAATAAGATGAATAGCAGCTTCTGAGTGTGGGGGTCATCAGAAAGTCCCAGAAGGAGAAATTCGGTCACCTGAGTTTGATTTGTCTGCCTCATAGTTCATCTCTTTTTTCAGCAAGAAGCCTCTCTGAATACAGATGTGTATAATATAAACATTATTTGCTTCAAAGTTTGGAGGATCTAGAGATAACCCCAATCGCTGGGAAACATTTCAAAAGTTCACTTTACTAGTTGTCCAGAAGATTATCATGCTGCAGCACTTTGGACATTCCCGAGGTTTGTACGACAGTGTTTTGTGAGATGGTATCATCTGACAAGTGGTGAGTAGGTGAGAAGAGTCATCTGGATGTCAGATTTCTAATAATGCAATGATGAATCAGATTGCATTAATCTGTAAAACTACAATGTGAGGTTCCAGTGTATTATCAATGAACTACTGGAGGCATATGCTCTTCTCTTATGATGGTTTGAATGTTTCAAAGATACTTTGGACATGTTGTCTCTTCCCTGAAAGGACAATCACAAAGGTGTAAGGACTCAGAGAGCCAAAATATCTTATAAACTCACTGCTTTCTTAAATAGAAAAAGAAAAGGTAAACCCGATTGATAACTTTTGGCAATCCACAGCATCAGCTGTAGCTCTATCAGCATGTTATGAATGAAGTTCCAAGACAGTGGACACATCGTCACCATAACAGAACTTCCATTTAAGCCATCAGCTCAGCTGGTTTCCTGGTATGCACAAACAGTACTAACTCCCTGCATTGAGCCAATCATCTTTCATTTCCTCCTGTTATCTATCATCTACCCCTCCCAAAGACTATGAAATGTCCTTTGAAAATGATGTCAGTCTCACCAGCTCCTTTAGAAGAAATCGAGTTTATTGTTCAGTTTGTGATCATGAATTGAGTAAATAAGATACTTTTATTTATACTTGAGCAGAGTTTTTAGAAGGTGTGCTAATATCCTTAGAGAGATTGAATAAATTTTGAATAATAATCAATTTCATAATGCTTTTTCAAAAACAAAGAAAATTTAAAGTATAAAGTTTAAGGTCTTGTGAAAGGGCTGAGTTATCTAATTCTTTATCTGGAAAAGGTTTTCAAAATAGTGTTTTATAATGCAAAAAAAATAAATATACAAATAATCACTAATGAAATCAGTCATATTAAAAATACAGTTATCAAGATAGTTTTAGAAAACAGATACACACAACAACAACTTTGAGCTTTATCAGCACGATAATGAGTATGATATATCTTTATCAGCACATTGTTATTTATGATGGTGGGTCTGGAACAACTTTATTTCAAAATAATGATAGCTTTAAGTATTTAGAGACATGGTCAACAAATACATGTAATATAAAATACTTTGAAGTTCTACTGCTGGAAAAGTCAGATATTTTAATGCTAGTTTAGCTTGGTTCCTGAATTTAGAAGATGTCAAAGTCTGTTAGAGAAAAGTAAAACAAAAATAGAGATTTCACACCCAGATCAAAGAACACATTTTAGTACAGACTGAGGACCGCTGAACGCATTAAAATATGAAAAAGACAAAAGCACATCTCACCTGATCTACTAACAGGCTCTTAGCATCTGGTTGGAGCTGTCAGACTAAGTGACACAATGTTTCATCTCAAAACAGGCTTTAAGAATAAAGTTGGGATAGCCCTAAGGGGGAAGGTCCTACTGCACTTGTGTTTAACTAATGCTTTAGTTCCTTAGTGTAGACACTCTTAACAAGACAAGGAGGCACAAGCCCTGTACCACCTGTCAGATACTTTTATTGTCTCTGTGACATAATGCCTAACAAAGTCAATGTAGGAAGGAAGGGTCTGTTTTGGCTCACGGGGTAAGGGTTCAGTGCATCATGGTGGGGAAGTTGTGAGAACAGAAGTAAGGGTATGGGTGAGTTCACATTACATCCATAGTCAAGAATCAGGGGAAGAGATAAATGGTGGTACTTGGTCTGTTCTCCCTATTTATTCTTTCCTAAATCTCAGTCCACAACATGGTACTGTCTACATCCAGAGTGGGCCTTCTAGCCTCAGTCAGACCTTTCTGGAAATATCCTCACAGGTACACAAAGAGGTGTGCTTCTATGGTGACTTCTAAAAGCGGTCAAGCTGACAATGAAGAATAAAGTATTGTTACGTTCCTATAATATGGCAAAAGTCCAGCGTATAGCCATATCCCATTCACCTACAGCTGCTCACTCTTAGAATTTTTCCTCACAGTATCTTTTCTCATTCTCCACTATAAACCTCCAGTCACAATAGACACATATACACAAACATACCCAGCCACAATACCTACTCTCAGATGCACAAATACGCTGACATCATTAACTAATTACCTGCTCAGTACGCGTTAATAAATTATATTTGAAAACTTTTGCCTTTCTGGGTGCCTGTAGCTGACCAAGGACAGTGACCATATCAGAATCACCTTTATTCACATCGAATATGATGGGAATCATATCATCAATATCTTTGGTACATGATAAGAATCTACGGTGTTCTTGTACTGATTTTAACCTGAGTCAAAATATTTAGAGACAGGTGACTGTGAGTTCAAGACTAATGTGACTATGACTTGGTACATGGTAGGGCTCTGTCTCTGGGATGTCATGACAAAGTGAGACTCCAACCTCCCTCGTTGTCTTAAAAAATCTACCATGCAAATATTAAGGTGAAAATGTTCCCCCGGTGACTGCAAACTTGTCCCTAAGGCCAAAAAGTTTCTTCTAAAACATCGTTTCCGCTGTCAAGATTTCTAACATTTCATTTAGCTTTTTCTACAGTTTGGGGTAAAATGTCCATTTCTTTACAGATAAACACCCTTCCAGTAAACACACACACACACGAAGACCAAACCTGACTCCATGGAAGTTCTGCTTATGTTTCTATAAGATGAGTACTGGCATTCTTCTTCACAGGGAATTTAATGTTGTAATTATGATTTGATAAGATAGAGCTATTTTAAAAACAATTATGCTGGCTATATCTAAGACAGAAGATATGTAAACGCTATGAATCTAATGTAAGCAAAAACAATTCATTCCCATTCTGACCTATTTCCTACCTTAGTTCTCCTTGTCTTATTACTTTACCAATCTTGCCAAATGTTCTCTTCTAGAGAAAAACTAAAGATTAAATTAGCATATCAGAATTAACGAGTGCATTTTCAGCCTTGAAGGAGAAAGCCCTAGAATGGTGTTTGTTAAGGCGTTATCTAAGCAGAGAGCAGGCATCTTTCCATAAAAGCAAAGAGCTTAGTCAAAACTTGAAAATTAAGACTAAGACAAGGTAGGAAAGAAGATCCTCACTGTCTCCACAGCCTCCTGCTGTGTGGAAAGTTTTATCCGTGTCTTCAGAATAAATATACTGTTTCACGGTAGCTCCTTCTAAATGAGGTGAATGAAGTAAAAAGTGGAGATGTTAGAAGCTGCCTCTGGAGCAGTTACAGTTCTCAGGAGAATTCTGAATTATTAGCGTGAATGGATCCCGAGCTGTGTTTGCTTACAAAAGTCTCCCAAATGGCTGTGACAAGGATGGGAAAATAACACATACGTATGACTCCCATCTTGCTTACAGGTCCTCTCACTAGGTCCTCCAGGGCTTCTTTGGAGAAACACTACATAATTCCAATTAAGTATTTGGTCTCTAGAAGAAAAGGAATATTGGATTGAAGATTAGCTCCAACATACACTCCCTGTATGAGTCTGAGAAAGTTTATCTGCAGAATATGAAGATAGTGGGTCCTAGATAACATTACAGGAAGATAATTAGCATGTCTGCATGTGATTAGAGCATAACAAATACATCTAACTATTATAATCGGGGCTATGAGATTTGGGCAAATATCATGTATTTAGCATTATTCTAAAATTTCGTATACATTTTCAGAATCCTAAGTTGTCCAGATGAGGGAATGAAAATTCAACACAAATCAATTACTAAGAAAAGTTAAGCATGCTAGGTTGGTGTGAGTGGAAAGAACTATGATTTGAGACACAATCCTCCTATTTCTAGTCCCTTTGGGATTTTTTCTTATCATGAAACAATATTAGATTTTGTCAAAAGCTATGGAAATGGGCATGTGATTTCTGTTCTTGAATACATTTATCTGATGTACTTTTTGATTTGCATATGTTTAGCCATCACTACATGCCTGGTATGAAGCAAAGTTGATCATAAAGAATGATCTCATGGTTTAATCTTATAATTTAGTGAAACAATTTTTTCTTTTTTTTTTCAAATATTTGTGCTTTAGATGTAGTTACTGGATGATGGATTTCCCTCATATGCTCAGTAGTCTTGTAATAAAAGCATGTAGAGTGATGTGTTCCTGAATTTGGTTTGTAGTTATTTTATTGGGAAGTTTTGCATCTGTGTTCATCAAGAAGATTGGGCTACACTTTTTTCTTTCGGCTGGGGGGATGCTGTGTCATTTTCAGTTGTGATACCAAGATGATACTGGCTTTGTGAAGAGAGTTTAGTAGCAGTCTCTGTTAGAATTTAGGCGTCCATATTGGCCTGCCCTTAGAGTTTGACAGGATAAGTCCCCAGTTGTAGCCACTAAGAGCACCTCCTGTGCACATTCACGACATTCCCTTTTAAAAGGTGCGCCTGGGGTTGGAAGGATGGCTCAGTGGTTAAGAGCACTGACTGTTCAATTCCCAGTAACCACATGCTGGCTCACAACTCATTTGTAATGAGGTCTGGCGCCCTCTTCTGGCCTTCAGGCATACACATAGACAGAATATTGTATACATGATAAATATTTTTTTTAAAAAGGTGTGCCTCGCCACTCTCTCCTCTCTTTCCCCCTCCCTTCTCCTCTCCGCCCCTCCCCTCCTCTCCCCCTCCCTTTCTTCTCTTCCTTTCTCTTTTGCCACTCTTGTCCATAAGGACCTGATCCCCTCTCTGGCCCCTCCTCTCTCCTCTTCCAATAAACCTCCCATGTGAGCCCTGTTGTATGGTGTGACATCTCTTTGCAGTGTTTTTTAAATTACAACAGTCTCCCCTTTTCTTCTTTATGTTAATTTGAAAAGTGTTGGTGCTGATTCTTTAAGATTAGAATTCAACAGTAAATTCATTGGTGCCTGGACAATTTTTAGCAAGATTTGTTTGTTATTGCTGTTTCCATCTAAGTGCTTAATACAGAACTACTTAAGTTATTTATCTTGATTCAATTTTATAGGTCACATACATCTATAAACACATCCGTTTTTTGAGATATTACAACTTAATGGAATTTGTACATGTCATGATGTCTCAAATTTCACCTCTTTCAATTTGGGTCTTCTGTCACTGTCTTGTGATAGTTTAGTTTAGCTAAAATTCATTTAGATAAAGTTTGCTCATCTTCTTTATCCTTTCTGAGGATAAATTGTTTGTTTATTGGCTATTTTACATTATTTTTATAATTTTCTTTTTTTAATTTCAGCCCTGACCTTAATTATTTCTGCCTACTGATTTTGTTTGGCTGTTATTGTTCTTCCAAGTCCCTAGAGTGTATAAGCAAGTCATTTATTTGAAATATCCCTGATTATTTTAGTGTAATTGCTTTTATTTATGGATTTCCTTTTTAGGACTGTTGTCATATTGTCTCATAGACGGTGATGCGTGGTATTCATTTTCATGCAATTATAGAAATTATTTGAAGTCCTTCATTTCTTCAGTGACCCCCTTTGTCATTTAATTGCTATGAGAACCATGTGTTCTGTAGTTTCTCTTGTTAATTTCTAGTTGCAGCTTATTGTGGTCAGAGTAGAATAGTAAATTATTTAAAATTTCCTACATTAATTAATATTTGCTTTGTGTTATTTTACATGATCTTTTTAGGACAAAGTTCCACGGGATGCAGGTTAGAATGCTTATCCTACAATATTTGGATGACTTGTTTTGTAGCTATGTGTTGGGTGCCTTTGATCTATGATGTCATTTAACTCTACTGCCTGTTTTTGGTTTTTTGTTTCTTTGTTTTTAGTTTTTGTTTTACTAAGGATGACCTATTCATTGGTAATAATAGATAATAATTTTTAATGTGTTTCATATGGACTGAGTGTCATAGTTAACTTTTATCTACCAACTCCCTTCAATATCCTCATTTTGTGGGTTTATCCTCCAATATGGTCGTAATATTATTTCATAGACACCTTTTCACATATTTCACAAACATAATTCATATTTCCCCCATTGTTTCGAATATAGTTCTAACCAGGTATCACAACAATTCTTTTTTTCATTTATGGATTTTAATCCTCATATCAAAATTAGCTGGGAGACTTTTTAGGGTGTATTTCTGAGTAGTTTTTTCTATATTTGTGTCTGTGCACCATATGTATGCCTCATGCTTGAAGATGCCTCATGCTTGAAGATGCCAAGGGCATCTTATGCTCGAGAACTAGAGTTAAAAACACCGTGTTACCATGTGGGTGCTGAGAATTTAACCTGGGTGTTCTGGAAGAGCAGTCAGTGCTCTTAATATCTGAGCCATATCTCCACCCTTCCCAAGAAAACTTTATACTATATTGCATTTTATCTATTAAAAAACAGTAGTGGTTATAAGAAAGATCTGGGGGAAATGAGGTTGATGTAAACTATACACAAATATGAAAATAAAAATAAGCATATGCACTCATTAGAACATGTTAGATAAAAAATATAAAATCCTAGAAATATCCAATTAGATGTCAGTTTTAACACAAACTCTTTCTATAGGACTTAATTTCATAAACTTAATCATATTGTGTTCTTGTTGTTTGTGGCAAACAAATAAACAAACATAAATCTCAACTGAAAGAAAAAATCAGACTTTTGTGGATGAGTTTTTGTTGCTAGGTCTTTCACAAGATGCACAAACCCAGATCCTTCTGTTTGTTCTTTTCTTCATCATTGATGTGCTGACTATATTTGGAAACCTGCTCATCTTTATCCTCATCTTCATGAATTCTCAACTTCATACCCCCATGTACTTTTTTCTTAGAAACTTCTCTTATGCAGATCTCTGTCTCTCAAATAGCATTGTTCCTCAAACATTGTTCCACTTCCTTGCAAAAAGGAAAACTCTCTCTTTTTTTGAGGCTGTGTGATGCAGGTAATACTCACCCTTCAGATTGGATGTACAGAGTGTACACTGCTAGCAGTGATGTCCTGTGACCGGCATGTGGCTGTGTGTAAGCCCCTGTACTACTCCGCCATTATGACCCAACAACTTTGTCTCCAGCTGGCTCTAGGGTCCTGGGCGAGTGGGTTCCTAGTGTCCCTAATAGAGTACTGCTGCTTTCCATCTTCCCTATGAAGGTCAGAACACAGTCAGACATTAATTTTGTGAACTTCCTGCTTTTTTAAAGGTGGCTTCCGCAGATACTTACAGCACAGAAATGGCCATCTTTGCAATGGGCATAGTGATCCTCTTAGCACCTGTTTCCTTCACCCTCATCTCAACTGGAACATCATCTCCACTGTGATCCAGATGCAGTCCGGGGAGAGGAGGCTCTTCAACCTATGTTTCCCATCTCACTGTTGTCCTCTTCTATAGGTCTGGAATATTTAACTATATGCAGCCAAACACCAAAATCACAAAGAACCTGGATAATATCTGTGTTCTACACAGTGGTGACTCCAATGCTAAACCCCATAATTTATAGTCTGGGGAACAAGGATGTCAGAGGAGCCTTTGGGAGTCTAGCTGCAAGGGTGTCCTTCTTTCACAAGAAATGACCTGTGGGTCTGGGTTTGGTCACCATGGTAACATCTTTGAAAATGGAGGAGGATTTAGGTAGGTTATTATTAATTAAGTCATTTCAGGAAGAATCGTGAAACAGAAGAACATGCTGTGGAAATAGTAACCACTCTAAACCATAACACAAAGAAAGGAAAAAGGGTGGAAAATTAGGGTTTATTATCATTGTTGTTGCTATTATTATTATTATTATTACTATTATTATTAAAGGTGGGAGGTACTATTTTAATGTGTACATAATTCAGCTGCCATGGACCTGTTTTAGGCAAAAACACAGCGAAATCTGATATCACAGGCTGCAAATCCCAGTTTTATGTCAACTTGGCAAAATCTCTTGTCATCTGAGGGGACAGAATCTCAACTGAGAAACGGCCTCCATAAGGCCTGGCTGTAGGGAAATCTCTTAATTAGTAATAGGGGGGAGCCCAGTCATTGTGAGTATAAGCACTTCCTGAAATAGTGTTCTTTAAGCAAGCAGGCTAAGCAAACCATGAAGGACAAGTCAGTAAATAGCACTTCTCCATGGCTTCTGCCTCAGCTCCTGATTCCAGGGTCCTGCCCAATTGAGTCCCTGCCTTGGTTTCCTCGATGGGCTGTGAATCTTTTTGCCCTGCATGCGTTATATCATCTTCCACTGAATAAGCCCAACAAAAATATTTTCTTTCAAAACTGAAGAGGAATCAGAATTTAAGAAATTGACAGTTGTATACTAAATTGATGCCTCCACAACCTTGGATGCTAGTGTACCGCGTCTCACATCTTAGCGTCTTAGAATGGCCACTTCCAAAGCCCACTTCAGGTTCTCATAAACCCTTGGTCCAAAAGATCGGACTAGGAGCTACTTCTCTCTATCACCTTACTTACTTTCATGTCTGCGGAGGATGCTAAGTCACGTGTTTAAAGAGTTCCCCATTAGTAGCCCTTATAAAAAGTTCCCATGAATGTGCATGAGGAGTCCTAGACTTCATCTTGGATCTGCAGTAGAACAGACTCTCCTCAGGGAAGGGCTATGTTGGATCTACTTTGACTTCTTTTCTTAATCCATTTATCCATTTTCAAAGGTACTTATTGAACTATTATTTCATTTTATCTTGTCCAACTCTGATTAATGGCTAGGATAAAACATGTTTCAATGATATATATGTTAAAGCAATAATAATTAGGCATCTTGGTGGAACCTTTAATTTGATGTGATGAAAATGGTGTTCTATTCTTGTCCCTGTAACCGTTATTGTCAAACCAAATGTATAAGCTCAGTCTCACCATGAGAAAAATACCAGAAAAAAAAATCCAACAAAGGAAGAACATACAAACACCTTGCCACACTTTCCGGACAGTGTTAAGGTTATAAAAAAATGAGAAAATTCAGAAAATATCACAGTCTTGGGGAACCTACAAATGTACAATAATTACATGGACTATGGTAACCTGAGAGGGATCACAAATTAGGAAAATGTTAATGGGCAGGTGCAAGGCAAGTAAATAAAGTAACTAAAGAAATCTGATCAAGTATGTCTGAACTTCAGATAAAAATATAACCAAGGTTATTAATCGTAGCAACTATACTTAATAATGTAAGCAACATAAGAGGGGACACAGCTTCTAGTGCATATGGGAACTCTTTGTACTATCTTCTCAAACTTGTGAAAATCTGAAAGTTTTATTTAAAATAATCTATTTTAAAGATTTCCATAGAGTGTTTTTGTTTTTCATGATACTATATTGTTGCAAGGAGAACCAGGCAGCTTGTTTGTCCTGGTCACCCGGCTAGCTTAGCCCCTAAATAACCACACAGAAACTGTATTAATTAAAACACTGCTTGGCCCATTAGCCCTAGCTTCTTATTGGCTAACTCTTATATTAATTTAACCTATATCTATTAATCTGTATATCGCCACGTGGCAGTGGCTTACCGGGTAAAATTCCCAGCATCTGTCTCAGGCAGATCCATGGCATCTCTCTGACTCTTTCCTTCTCCCAGCATTCAGTTCTGTCTTCTCCACCTACCTAAGTTTTGCCCTATCAACAGGCCAAGGCCGTTTCTTTATTCATTAATTAAGAAAAGCAACACACAGAGGGGACTCCCACATCACTATGTGACAGACAGACATTCTCATAGGTATTCATTGTATCTTGAGCATATCTCCCATAAAGTCTTTTTGTAAAAGAAAGATTGGCTGAAATTGTCAGCCTATTTTCATTTTGTATGTTACTGCCATATAAGTGTGTTTACTTGACTGAGTTCTTGTTATTTGCTGTGCCCTTCTACAGTAAAGTCAAAGAAAGTGAATTTAGGGTACATTTAGCCTCTGCATAGGCCTGGGAGCAGGCTCACTTCCTCCAAGGTTCACATAGGACTATAAAAGCAGAAGTATTCAGATGATCAAAAGCTAACGTGGGCAAATATTGTGACACATGACCTAGGAAGCCAAATCATACTAAGGCCTTAACTACGTTTGAATTCCAGAGTGGCCAGTGCAATCGACAATCTATTTAACACTGCATTCTGAGGGCACATAGACATAACACCAAGAGAAAGAATGGAATAGTTTAGCATAAGAAATGCATGCCTTGGGTGATGCCCAACAGCAGACAAAATAACAATTCCATGAAAGTCTAACTTGAGTTTTTCTGTGCTTATGTAAAGGCATGAGTGAAGCGTTGCTTTGTGGGGTGTCAGTGACCCCCAAACAGTAACATCACTGAAATGTCTGACCCAGCATGGATTACTTCCTCATAGTTGCAAAGATGGGGATCCCCACAACCACACTTCAGTTGACCTTCCACATTCTTTGTACTCTTATCACCCCACAAGACCATGAAACAACATGCAATTTAGCAGAATTATAGACGGGTGAGAGGGCAGTGTAGGCAAGAGTGCCTGGAATCCCTAATCTTACCTAAGGACCCTCTCTGCTCACTTCTATCAGGGAATGCCAACAGGCCTGATCTTGGGGGGTTGCTTACAAGTAGTCACAGCTGCTCTGCTGAAATCTGTAATGGCTCTTATGCTGTGCAGATAGCGTTCTACCCATAAATAGTAAAGCAGACTAATGAATTTTCAAATTCTCGCATAGTACCTGCCACATATTAGGGCCTCAACAAAAATATGAATAAGTCGGAGCTCTATTGACTTGAATCAAGTTTTTCTGTGTCTTTAAATAAACATAGGCAGGATCCAACCCAGAAGAGATGATTTCATGAAGATTGAAAGGAATAAAGTTTATAGCAAACAATTCCAAGCTCCCATGGACACCAGGATCCTTTACCTTTTTAGTGACAGAGAGTTGTATGTAGACAGAACCCTTATCAAAATGTGCCCCTAAGACAGTTGGACCGACAGGTGACTGCCATCTGAAAATAAGCCTCAAAGAGCACTGTCAGGCTGTCTGGGACCTTCTGAGGCTACCTGTTGAGAAACTTCACTCCCAGATGGGGCTTAGTAGAAAGGCTGGTCATTTTCCCAGCCTCTGTGCCTTTTTGTGAGTGTGTATGTGCTTTTAACTCACGGCCATATTCAAGGCTCTTTACTCACCACCTTTACAAGTTGGGATTTTAAAGTTTGTCCCGCTTGTTAAATACGTTTGTAAAGATCATCCCTCTCGCAAACAATGGAAGTCACATATAATAGCCTCAATTTTATAGAATATCATTCCACAACCTTTGTGTACTTTGCTAATGATGATCTAAATCTTGAAACACTGACTGGGTTTTGGGTAAGCATGAAGCAAAAAGGACTTGAACTCTAGCTCTGCCATTTTTTTCTTTTAACAAATTTTGCAATGATAATCTCTATCTTAAGTGTTGTGGTGATGATTTAATGAGATGATGAATTCTACAATTATTAAAATAATGCATGCAGAGTATATTAGTGTATACACACACAAAACACACTCACCCACTCCTAAGTACCATCTGCTTTTACCCTAGTGAACTCCTGACATAGATCTAAAGTTCCCTATAGGAAGCAAAATTTTCCAATTTACTAATTTGACTTTGCTCTGCTCAGGGAGCACTGTGTACATCCATCCAAGCACCAATCACATCATCAGACAATAATACTAAGCATTTCCTCTCTGAGCAAACTTTCCTGCCCTTATGCCCCCACAGCTATCATGTGGCCTCTTACATCTTAAGTCTCAGGCTGATCTTCCCTATCAAGTTACCTGTATTTTGTCCTAGAGCCAATCCTCCTCCCTCTCACCCCTTCCCTGTCCCCTCCTCCTCTCATAGCATTACTGCCCAAAATCACACACATTACTCATCCAGCCCTAGACCAACCTAAATTCCAGACCACAAAATCCAAGTGGCTAGTGATAAGGCTTTACACAGTCACAAATCATCTTACATGCAGCAAGCCAACACTGAATACCTCAAAGATTTTTCACCACCACGCAAAACTTCATGAATTGGTGAAATGATAGATCAATAAAGGCCATTCAATATTTAAAAGTTTGTCAATGGAAAATACATCCATTTTTCAGTACCAGGTAGATAAGGGGCAGCAGAAAGTAGGGAAAGTTTGTGTTGAGTCAGTTTTTCCAGATGGGGAAGGGAATTCCAGCATGTTTGATACAGTTCAACTGCCCACCAGAAGACTCAAATGAATGAATGTCTGGCAGGACCTTAAAGTGAGCAGGGCCTTAAAGACTCTGGTTACTTCTGACAGATCAGTTCGTATCCACAAGAGGGCGCGGTGGTGAGCCTGTGGGGTTTTTGTTTTTTGGTTTTTTGTTTTGTTTTGTTTTGTTTTGTTTTGTTTTTTATTTTATTTTATTGGAAAAAAAAAAAGCAATTTCTGCCTCCTCCCCGCCTCCCATTTCCCTCCCACTCCTCCCTCTCCTCCTCCCCTCCCCCCACTCCTCCCCCTCCCTCTCCAGCCTGAAGAGCAGTCAGGGTTCCCTGCCCTGTGGAAAGTCCAAAGTCCTCCCCCCTCAAACCTGGTCTAGGAAGGTGAACATCCAAACTGGGTAGGCTCCCACAAAGCCAGAGCATGAAGTAGGATCAAAACCCGGTGCCATGGTCCTCGGCTTCTCAGCAGCCCTCATTGTCCGCCAAATTCAGAGAGTCCGGTTTTATCCCATGCTATTTCAGTCAGAGTCCAGCTGGCCTTGGTGAGCTCCCAAAGAATCAGCCCCACTGTCTCCACTGGTGGGCGCACCCCTTGTGGTTTTGACTTCTTTGCTCATATTCTCCCTCCTTCTGCTCCTCATTGGGACTTTGGGAGCTCAGTCCAGTGCTCCAGTGTGGGTCTCTGTCTCTATCTCCATCCATCGCCAGATGAAGTTTCTATGGTGATATGCAAGATATTCATCAGTATGGCTATGAGATAGAGTCATTTCAGGTTTCCTATCCACAGCTGCCCCAGGAGCTAACTGGGGCCATCGCCCTGGGCACCTGGGAGCCCCTCTAGATCCAAGTCTCTTGCCAACCCTAAGATGGCTCCCTTAATTAAGATGTGTGCTTCTCTGCTCCCCTAACCAACCTTCCTTTATCCCAATCATCCCGTTTCCCCAAGTTCCCCCCACCCTCCCCTTCTCACATTTCTCTCCCCTTCTCCCCTTCCCCCCCTCCCACCACACCCCCAAGATCCCAAATTTTTGCCCAGCAATCTGGTCTACTTCCCATAACCAGGAGGATAGCTATATGCTTTTCTTTGGGTTCACCTTCTTATTTAGTTTCTTTAGGATATCAAATTATAGACTCACTGACCTTTATTTATCTCTAGAAACCAATTATGAGTGAGTACATCCCATGTTCATCCTTTTGGGTCTGGGTTACCTCGCTCAGGATAGTGTTTTCTATTTCCATCCATTTGCATGCAAACTTCGCGAAGTCATTGTTTTTTACCGCTGAGTAGTATTCTAATGTATATATATTCCATACTTTCTTCATCCATTCTTCCATTGAAGGGCATCTAGGTTGTTTCCAGGTTCTGGCTATTACAAACAATGCTGCTATGAACATAGTTGAACAAATGTCCTTGTCATATGATCGGGCATCTCGTGGGTATATTCCCAAGAGTGGCATTGCTGGGTCCATGGGTATGTTGATCCCAATTTTCCTGAGAAACCGCCACACTGCTCTCCAAAGTGGCTGCACAAGTCTGCACTCCCACCAGCAATGGATGAGGGTACCCCTTTCTCCACAGCCTCTCCAGCAAAGGTTATCATTGGTGTTTTTGATTTTAGCCATTCTGACAGGTGTAAGATGATATCTCAATGTTGTTTTGATTTGCATTTCCCTGATCACTAAGGAGGCTGAGCATGACCTTAACTGCCTTTTGGCCATTTGAACTTCTTATGTTGAGAATTCTCTCTTCAGATCAGTGCCCCATTTTTTAATTGGGTTAATTAGCATTTTAAAGTTTAGTTTCTTGAGTTCTTTATATATTTTGGAGATCAGACCTTTGTCTGTTGCGGAGTTGGTGAAGATCTTCTCCCAGTCAGTGGGTTGCCTTTTTGTCTTAGTGACAGTGTCTTCTGCTTTACAGAAGCTTCTCAGTTTCAGTAAGTCCCATTTATTCAATGTTGCCCTTAATGACTGTGCTGCTGGGGTTATACCTAGGAAGTGATCGCCTGTGCCAATCTGTTGTAGGGTACATCCCACTTTCTCTTCTATCAGGTTCAGTGTGTTCAGATTGATATTGAGGTCTTTGATCCATTTGGACTTGAGTTTTGTGCATGGTGATAGGTATGGGTCAATTTTCATTCTTCTACAGGTTGACATCCAGTTGTGCCAGCAACATTTGTTGAAGATGCTTTCTTTCTTCCATTGTATACTTTTAGCACCTTTATCGACAATGAGGTGTTCATAGGTTTGTGGGTTAAGAGCCGGGTCTTCTACACGATTCCATTGGTCAACTTCTCTATTTTTATGCCAATACCACACTGTTTTCATTACTGTAGCTCTATAGTAGAGTTTAAAGTCAGGGATGGTAATGCCTCCAGAAGTACCTTTATTGTACAAGATTGTTTTGGTTATCCTGGGTTTTTTGTTATTCCATATAAAGTTGATTATTGTCCTTTCAAGATCAGTGAAGAATTTTAATGGGATCTTGATGGGGATTGCATTGAATCTATAAATTGCCTTTGGTAGGATTGCCATTTTTACTATGTTGATCCTCCCAATCCAAGAGTAGGGTTTCTTTGTGGCTTTGGAGCCTGTCCTGGAACTAACTCTTTTAGACCAGGCTGTCCTCGAACTCACAGAGGTCCGCCTGCCTCTGCCTCCTGAGTGAGCCTGTGTTTTAAGCGTGAAGTGAGGGCAGAGATTTGCTGTCTAGTTTATTTAGCAAGACCAGCGGTTCTCTTGACTTGTCTCTGGGACCCTGCATGAGTGAAGGGAGCCCTGGACTCACGATGTGCTCACAAGTGTCTCCGAATCTCTGCAATGGGAACTCAGGTACTCTGAACTTGGGAATCACACAAAATGGGTTCAGGAAGGGAGTACAGTCCCAGCTTAAGAGAAGGTCAGGTTTTTATCTTTGTCCTGGGTGCTGAGCTGAGAGGGGGCTAGAAAGAGAGGTAGACACCCGTGAGAGCATGAGGTGGCAAGAGATAGTGGATTACAGAGTCGGTGCTTCTAGATACGCTTCTCCAGTGCCGGGAGAATTTCACTACGGGTTTCTTTGTGTCTGGCAGAAATAGTTCTGAGCTGATAGTTTGGGAATGGCTGGTATTCATGTCTTACAAAGTAAAGCACGAAGTGTGACCGAACTGGTCACCTGAGAAAGGAAGTTGAACTATTTATTATTATTATTATTATTATTATTATTATTATTATTATTATTATTGATATTATAATATAATTTCACCATTTCCCCCTTCTTTACAAGCCCTCCCATGAATCTACCTCCCATTGCTAACTTTCAAATTCATGATCTCTTTTTCTTCAGTTTTTGTTACATACATATGTTTCTCTAAATACATCACTACAACCTTCTCAGTCTGCTACTTGTATATATGTTTTCAGTACTGATCATTTGGTATTGGGTAACTAGTCGTGTATTCTTCCCTGGAAGACTATTTCTCATTATGCTTTGCTTTCCCAGACATTCCTAGCCATTCCTGACAAACGTCATAACTTTGGGTATCTTACGTTTTTCAAATACTGTCTTGTATAAATTTTCTGTTTTTCAGTAGACTAGTTTGTCAATTGCTCCACCTGTGACCAATCTGATTATATCAACATACATTTTCAAAGATATTATTCTTTACACTTAACAGCTGTTCAAGTTTCTCTGGGCCATAAAATCCATCCCATTTCTGTCAGCTGGTTGAATTTATCTAACCAAATTCCTGTCACTTGCACTGCTCTGGTCCAGAGGGCCAGTGGGCTTACCTCGGCTCTATCTTAAGTCTCACTATCATCTTCAAGGGCGTTTATTCAATGTATTTCTTGTTTTATTTGTTGAGACCAAGCTTTCATGTAAATCTTGAAGTTTTTCAAAATTATGTGTTTTCATTTTATTTTATATTAGAGAAGGTATTTTACCTGAGTGTATGTGTGTGCATCACATGCTTACCTGGTACCCACAGAAGTCAGAAGAGAGTTTCAGATCCCCTGGAATTGGAGTTACAGATGGTTGTAAGTCATTATATGGCTACTGGAAATTGAACCTGCGTCCTCTGGGAAAATAGCCAGTGCTCTCAACCACTGAGCCATCCCTCAAGCCCTAAACATTGAACTTCTCCACCCTTCCATGGTTGAGATTTGGGGTTAGCATCGCCTCACCCCATTTTTGCTGTGCTAAGGGATTGAGCGCAGGATTTGGGGCATGCTGGGTAAGCACTCTATTAACTGAACTATACCACAGTATTACAGTTTAATGCTGTTGCTTTTGATATTAGAACTGTTCTCCTTCGTAAAGTTTAAATGCCAACATATAAAATGGAAGCATATCATCCTCAACCTCTTGGCCTGCTGCCTCCATAATAAGCTGCACGGGGTACTTAATTGGTTTGTGCTTTTCAATCCTGGGTCCTTCCAGCTGTACACACATGCATGATTTTCACTCCCTGGATTTGATATCTAATCATCTCCATTTGGGTTAAATGTGGGTAAAACTTAGACACTTAAGTTTAGTTTTTGATGTACAATGCTTTATTGTTTTTAATTTTCAGATGTTTTGCCACTGTTCCTTTGATTTTTTTAACAAGGTTTTCATTTGGGGAAGGAGCAAAATTTTACATTTTGAAGTAATTGTTTTAATGCTTAGTGTTGTTCATGAGTTTTCATTAAGGTAACAAATGACCTCTACTCCACTATTTAGGCTCGTGTTCTATGCATTGAGGGTTTTCTCTTTGATGGCCCATGAAAGCTTTTGTAGACATTCTCAAGGGTATTTGAATAGTAACTGCATTCTGTCTAATTTTAGATAGCTATTAAATGGAGCATATTTTCAATGTCCTCTGTTATTAATTTTTCTTTTAAGGTTTTTGAAAGTTGCTTAGTCTCCCATTTCTGATGGATCATTTCTTGCTTCAGGGGCTACTATGCATGTGTTTCAGGTGTGTTACTTGACATATTTAATAATAGCTGTGTTTCATTAGGTGTTACTCTCTCCACCATTTAATCCTCTCTCTGATACATTCAAGCTTTTAATTCATTCTGTATCTTAGTCCACTTTCACCCATCATATCATCTGTTCTGTCCTGTTATTTTGGGATGATTCTTTTATTTTAAGTCTTGGGAGCTTGTTGGGGTCCCATGCTAGCCCAGACCCTACGTTATTTCTCTAGGCCAGACCCCAACATAAACTATCTCTCTCCTGACTGGCATGAATGTGCAGGAATAAAGACACAACTCACATGGCTTTATCGGGAGGCAGATTCTCAGTGGTCCCTCATGAAGTCCTGAGTTCACATCCTAAAGAATTCCTCCTGTTTATTCTCCAAACCAGTCTTTATACCAAAACTTAACTGAGGAGGAAAATACATTAGCATTATGTTTCCTAGGCAACCAGGTAAATGGCTTTCAGTCACATCTGTAATGGATTATTAAAAATTACAGGCAGCAGAAACACTGCAGGTCCCCAAGTGGTGGCAGGCAGCAGGTCCTGAAGGCAGCCAGTCCCAGGCAGGGACAGCGCACAAGACCAGGGCAGGTCTCCAAAGGTGACTGGTCCCCAGCAGCAAGCCATGTGGCTGCAGTTGATGAGAGACAGACAGAGGCACGCCATCCAGAGTGAGGTTGGATATTTATTTAGTGGTTATGAAAGGAAAGGGAGAAGGGGAGAAGAACAGAGAGGGGGAGAGAGAGGGGGGAGACAGGAGAGAGAGATGAGAGAGAGGAGAGGAGAGGAGAGGAGAGAGGAGAGGAGGGGAGGGGAGGGGAGGGGAGGGGAGGGGAGGGGAGGGGAGAGGAGAGGAGAGGAGAGGAGAGGAGAGGAGAGGAGAGAGAGAGGAGAGGAGAGGAGAGGAGAGGAGAGGAGAGGAGAGAGGAGAGAGGCCAAAGATGCCTCTCTGAGAGGGGGCTGGAAAAGAGCAAGAATTCAGGCTGGAAGCTGAAGATCAGCTTGTGTCAGTGGATGGGGGAGGGAGTGGGTGTGGCTTATCTCTTAAAGAAAGAACAATCATTACAATGTCCACAACTACCTTGTGTATGCTAGCTGTCACATGGGTTTGAATTAGCATCTCTTTCAGGCATCCTCCAGCAAAACAACATCCTGACCTTTTGTTAGGTTAGACACAGCCTGTCTGGCAGGGCTACGGGACCACCTCAGGTGGGGCCTATGGCTTGATAACTTGGCTGCCATACCATATGGGCCTACAGGAGCTCACTTACATTTTTCTGCCTCTTGATTTTTTGTATGCACTTGAACTTGGGTTTTGATCTAATTTACAATAGAGAATAAGTATTTTTGCTATTTCTACCCTTTAAACTGTATACTGTTACACCTGTAGCTTTGTTCTTGCTTTGTTTTATTTTTGTTGTTGTTGTTTGTTAGTTTGGTTGGTTGGTTAGTGTGGGTTTTGTTTTTGTTTTTTCAGGAAACAATTTCTCTGTGTGACAGGGCTAATTGTCCTGGAACTTGTTCTGTAGACCAGGCTGGCCTTGAACTCACAGAGATCTGCCTGTCTCTGCTTCCCAGGTGCTGAGACTAAAGGCATGCACTACTACACCCAGTTTTGCTTTATTTATCTTAATATAAGAACTGTGAGCTTTCCTCCCCATTCTTTCTGGTTTTTTTCTTTCTTTTTCACTCTTTCTGTTTATTAATGCTATTTCAAAAAGTATTTGAGACCCTAGTTCATTTTTTTTTCCTGGTATTCAATTACACTTCTTAGGGGCTTTTCCACCTACAAAATTTTAAATTGATGAGTCAAATCTTGTTCACTGATACATTTTTCCCATGACATTATGCTTGCTCGTTGTGTTTTAAATGTGTGTGTATAATATAAGTATTTATGGAACTACAGACATATATGTATATACGTGTGTGTGTGTCTGTGGTTCCAACTTATTTTCTATGGCACCAGGGGCCATGAGCCTGCCCAGAGGGCCTTTCACCTGCTGGACACTGAGCAGCCACCTTTTCCTTGTGCATCCTCACACAGTGATGGCCTTGATGGTGGATCTTTAGAACAGGTAGAGAGGGTATGTGTGAACGTTATTGGTGACTTGAGACAATATAATTGCATAAAACAAAAGGAGCTTGACAAACCTGGATCAACTGGTGAGACCAGGTCACAAAATGATGGGTATTCATCAGGTGTGGCAGATTTAAGAATCTTTAATGTGGGCCTCAGCCAACAAAGAGAAATATGGGCTTCTATTAAGGGTTGAAGGAGCTACCCCAGGAGAGCTTCATTACAAGAAGGATTTATTTTGGGAGAGCTAGAAATGAGTCCTGTTTAGTAAAGACAGGCACCGTTTATTTTATAAAATAAAACGGGGAGTTGTGATCTAGCTGCCCTCACTCCCCCTGACCGACAGCGGCCCTTCCTTGTGGTCTGTAATTGACAAGGATGTTTGTGTTCTTTCTGGCCGGGCAGTAGAGGTATAAAAAGCTTTTAACTCAGGGCAAGATAAAGGTTGCTGTTCTTCCACCTGAAAAGAAGCATCTGCGTCTCAATCCCAGCACCCCGGGCCAGCATCGTCAAGTCCACACTGCTCTGGCTGCAGCAAGTAACATTTTATGTTGTATTGCAGGTTTGTTACAAGTCATAGAATAAGAAGTAAGATCTAAGCTTTTTGCAGATTTTCACACATTTTTCAGTAGCACTTTGGGTTCTTTAATAAGAATGTCAGAAATGTATTCAGGCACGTTGACTGAAGCCTGAGCCTGAACATCCTGTTTGAAGATTTGCTTTGCTTTGTTTTTAAGCAAAAACAAATTGTCAGCTGGCTCAGAATGTATAGAATTTCAATTAATTTATAAGTTTTTAATTTTTAAGAAGTGATCTTCTTTGCCATTTGGTTCATCCGTGTTTGTCTTTATAAGGGGTAGATGACGTGAATGGAAACATAGTTTCCCTATTCCAAGCAAAACATAAAAGAGATGGTCTTATTTTACTAGGTAATTTAAAGACGATTATTTATGCTGTCTTATTTTAAACATTATGTTAATAGATATATTACCGGTAGGTCATGTTTATGTTTTATTTTTTCAGTCTCTGAGGAAGCTTTATATTGGCCCCATGTCTGGAACTCTTAGAATTCATTGACCTGTTTTTTTTTTTTTTATTTTATTGGAAAAAAAAAAGCAATTTCTGCCTCCTCCCCGCCTCCCATTTCCCTCCCACTCCTCCCTCTCCTCCTCCTCTCCCCCCACTCCTCCCCCTCCCTCTCCAGCCTGAAGAGCAGTCAGGGTTCCCTGCCCTGAGGAAAGTCCAAAGTCCTCCCCCCTCAATCCTGGTCTAGGAAGGTGAACATCCAAACTGGGTAGGCTCCCACAAAGCCAGAGCATGAAGTAGGATCAAAACCCGGTGCCATGGTCCTCGGCTTCTCAGCAGCCCTCATTGTCCGCCAAATTCAGAGAGTCCGGTTTTATCCCATGCTATTTCAGTCAGAGTCCAGCTGGCCTTGGTGAGCTCCCAAAGAATCAGCCCCACTGTCTCCACGGGTGGGCGCACCCCTTGTGGTCCTGACTTCTTTGCTCATATTCTCCCTCCTTCTGCTCCTCATTGGGACTTTGGGAGCTCAGTCCAGTGCTCCAGTGTGGGTCTCTGTCTCTATCTCCATCCATCGCCAGATGAAGTTTCTATGGTGATATGCAAGATATTCATCAGTATGGCTATGAGATAGAGTCATTTCAGGTTCCCTATCCACAGCTGCCCCAGGAGCTAACTGGGGACATTGCCCTGGGCACCTGGGAGCCCCTCTAGATCCAAGTCTCTTGCCAACCCTAAGATGGCAACCTTAATTAAGATGTGTGCTTCTCTGCTCCCCTAACCCACATTCCTTTATCCCAATCATCCCGTTTCCCCAGGTTCACCCCATCCTCCCCTTCTCACATTTCTCTCCCCTTCTCCACTTACCCCCCCTCCCACCACACCCCCAAGATCCCAAATTTTTGCCCGGCAATCTGGTCTACTTCCCATAACCAGGAGGATAGCTATATGCTTTTCTTTGGGTTCACCTCTTATTTAGTTTCTTTAGGATATCAAATTATAGACTCACTGACCTTTATTTATCTCTAGAAACCAATTATGAGTGAGTACATCCCATGTTCATCCTTTTGGGTCTGGGTTACCTCGCTCAGGATAGTGTTTTCTATTTTCATCCATTTGCATGCAAAATTCGCGAAGTCACTGTTTTTTACCGCTGAGTAGTATTCTAATGTGTATATATTCCATACTTTCTTCATCCATTCTTCCATTGAAGGGCATCTAGGTTGTTTCCAGGTTCTGGCTATTACAAACAATGCTGCTATGAACATAGTTGAACAAATGTCCTTGTCATATGATCGGGCATCTCGTGGGTATATTCCCAAGAGTGGCATTGCTGGGTCCATGGGTATGTTGATCCCAATTTTCCTGAGAAACCGCCACACTGCTCTCCAAAGTGGCTGCACAAGTCTGCACTCCCAACAGCAATGGATGAGGGTACCCCTTTCTCCACAGCCTCTCCAGCAAAGGTTATCATTGGTGTTTTTGATTTTAGCCATTCTGACAGGTGTAAGGTGATATCTCAATGTTGTTTTGATTTGCATTTCCCTGATCACTAAGGAGGCTGAGCATGACCTTAAGTGCCTTTTGGCCATTTGAACTTCTTCTGTTGAGAATTCTCTCTTCAGATCAGTGCCCCATTTTTTAATTGGGTTAATTAGCATTTTAAAGTCTAGTTTCTTGAGTTCTTTATATATTTTGGAGATCAGACCTTTGTCTGTTGCGGAGTTGGTGAAGATCTTCTCCCAGTCAGTGGGTTCCCTTTTTGTCTTAGTGACAGTGTCTTTTGCTTTACAGAAGCTTCTCAGTTTCAGTAGGTCCCATTTATTCAATGTTGCCCTTAATGACTGTGCTGCTGGGGTTATACCTAGGAAGCGATCGCCTGTGCCCATCTGTTGTAGGGTACTTCCCACTTTCTCTTCTATCAGGTTCAGTGTGTTCAGATTGATATTGAGGTCTTTGATCCATTTGGACTTGAGTTTTGCGCATGGTGATAGATATGGGTCTATTTTCATTCTTCTACAGGTTGACATCCAGTTGTGCCAGCACCATTTGTTGAAGATACTTTCTTTCTTCCATTGTATACTTTTAGCACCTTTATCAAAAATGAGGTGTTCATAGGTTTGTGGGTTAAAATCCGGGTCTTCTATACGATTCCATTGGTCGACTTCTCTATTTTTATGCCAATACCACACTGTTTTCATTACTGTAGCTCTGTAATAGAGTTTAAAGTCAGGGATGGTAATGCCTCCAGAAGTTCCTTTATTGTATAAGATTGTTTTGGCTATCCTGGGTTTTTTGTTATTCCATATAAAGTTGATTACTTTCCTTTCAAGATCAGTGAAGACTTTTAATGGGATCTTGATGGGGATTGCATTGAATCTATAAATTACCTTTGGTAGGATTGCCATTTTTACTATGTTGATCCTCCCAATCCACGAGCAAGGGAGATCCTTCCATTTTCTGGTATCCTCTTCAATTTCTTTCTTCAATGCCTTAAAGTTCTTGTCAAATAGATCCTTCACTTCTTTGGTTAGCGTTACCCCGAGATATTTTATGCTGTTTGTGGCTATCGTGAAAGGTGATGCTTCTCTGAATTCCCTCTCTGCTTCCATATCCTTTGTGTATAGGAGGGCGACTGATTTTTTGGAGTTGATCTTGTATCCAGCCACATTACTAAAGGTGTTTATCAGCTGTAGGAGTTCTTTGGTGGAGTTTTGGGGGTCGCTTATGTACACTATCATATCATCTGCAAATAACGAAAGTTTAACTTCTTCCTTTCCAATTCGAATCCCCTTGATCCCCTTGTGTTGTCTTATTGCTATTGCTAAAACTTCAAGCACTATATTGAAGAGGTATGGAGAGAGTGGACAGCCTTGTCGTGTTCCTGATTTAAGTGGGATGGCTTTGAGTTTCTCTCCGTTTAGTTTGATGTTAGCTGTCGGTTTGCTGTAAATAGCTTTTATTATATTTAGGTATGACCCTTGTATCCCTAATCTCTCCAAGACTTTTATCATAAAGGGATGTTGAATTTTGTCAAAAGCTTTTTCAGCATCTAATGAAATGATCATATGGTTTTTTTCTTTCAGTTTATTTATATGATGGATTACATTGATAGATTTTCGTATGTTGAACCAGCCTTGCATCTCTGGGATGAAGCCTACTTGATCAAAATGGATAATTTTTCTAATGTGTTCTTGGATACGGTTTGCCAGTATTTTGTTGAGGATTTTTGCGTCGATGTTCATGAGTGAGATTGGCCTGTAATTCTCTTTCTTGGTTGAGTCTTTGTGTGGTTTTGGTATCAGAGTGACTGTAGCTTCATAAAAGGAATTTGGCAATGACTCTTCTGTTTCTATATTGTGAAATACCTTAAGGAGTATAGGTATTAGGTCTTCTTGGAAATTCTGGTAGAATTCCGCATTGAAACCGTCTGGTCCTGGGCTTTTTTTGGTAGGGAGGTTTTTGATAACAGCTTCTAATTCTTCGCGACTGACAGGTCTATTTAGATTGTTCACCTGGTCCTGATTTAACTTTGGTATGTGGTATTTATCTAAAAAAGTGTCCATTTCTTTTACATTTTCCAGTTTTGTGGCATACAGGCTTTTGTAGTAAGATCTAATGATTCTCTGAATTTCCTCTATGTCTGTGGTTATGTCCCCCTTTTCATTTCTGATCTTATTAATTTGCAAATTCTCTCTCTGCCGTTTGATTAGTTTGGATAGGGGTTTATCAATTTTGTTGATTTTTTTCCAGGAACCAGCTTTTTGTTTCATTGATTCTTTGGATTGTTTTCTGTGTTTCTATTTTGTTGATTTCCGCCCTCAATTTGACTATTTCCAGTCTTCTACTCCTCCTAGGTGAGTCTGCTTCTTTTTTTCTAGAGCTTTCAGGTGGGCTGTTAAGTCTCCAATGTATGCTTTCTCTGTTTTCTTTAAGTGGGCACTAAGGGCTATGAACTTTCCCCTTAGGACAGCTTTCAAAGTGTCCCATAAGTTTGAGTATGTTGTTTCTTTATTTTCATTGAATTCAAGGAAGACTTTAATTTCTTTCTTTATTTCTTCTTTGATCCAGGTGTGGGTCAATAGTTGACTGTTCAGTTTCCATGAGTTTGTAGGCTTTCTGGGGGTAGCATTGTTGTTGAATTCTAACTTTAGTCCATGGTGATCTGATAAGACACAGGTGGTTATGGATATTTTTTTGTAACTGTGGTAGTTTGCTTTGTTACCGAGGATGTGGTCAATTTTCGAGAAGGTTCCATGAGCTGCAGAGAAGAAGGTGTATTCTTTCCTATTTGGGTGGAATATTCTATAGATGTCTATTAAGTCCAATTGATTCATTACCTCCATTAATTCTCTAATTTCTCTGTTAGGTTTCTGTCTGATTGACCTATCCATTGGTGAAAGAGGAGTGTTGAAATCTCCTACTATTAGCGTGTGTGGTTTGATGGCAGCCTTGAGTTTTAGTAATGTTTCTTTTACGTACGTGGGTGCTTTTATATTAGGGGCATAGATATTCAGGATTGAGACTTCATCCTGATGAATTGTTCCTGTTATGAGTATAAAATGTCCCTCTCCATCTCTTCTGATTGATTTAAATTTGAAGTCAACTTTGTTAGAAATTAGTATGGCCACACCTGCTTGTTTCTTAGGTCCATTTGCTTGATAAACCTTTTCCCATCCCTTTACTCTAAGTAGGTGCCTGTCTTTGTGGTTGAGGTGTGTTTCTTGTAAACAGCAGAATGTTGGATCCTGTTTGCGTATCCAGTCTCTTAGCCTGTGCCGTTTTATAGGTGAATTGAGTCCATTGACATTAAGGGATAATAATGACCAGTGGTTGTTAACTCCGGTCAGTTTTTTAGTCATAGAGTTTGTGTGTTTGCCTTCTTTGAGTTGCACTGGTGAAGGGTTTCTAGATGTTTGAGTTATTGTGGTCATTGTTGGACTCCTTGGTTTGTGATTTTCCTTCTATTACCTTCTGTAAGGCTGGATTTGTGGCTACGTATTGTTTAAATTTGTTTTTATCCTGGAAAATTTTGTTTTCTCCATTTATAGTGAACGATAGCTTGGCTGGGTATAGTAGTCTGGGCTTGCATCCATGTTCTCTTAGCTTCTGCAGTACATCTATCCAGGACCTTCTGGCTTTCATGGTTTCCATAGAGTAGTCAGGTATAAGTCTGATAGGTTTACCTTTATAGGTAACTTGACCTTTTTCCTTTGCAGCTCTTAATATTCTTTCTTTATTCTGTATGTTTTGTGTTCTGATTATTATATGGCGAGGAGATTTTTTTTTTTTTGGTCCAGTCTATTCGGTGTTCTGTATGCTTCTTGAACCTTCAAAGGAATATCTTTCTTTAGGTTGGGAAAGTTTTCTTCTATAATTTTATTAAATATATTTTCTGGACCATTGAGCTGTACTTCCTCTCCTTCTTCTATCCCAATTATTCTTAGGTTTGGTCTTTTTATTGTGTCCCATATTTCCTGAATGTTTTGTGATGAGAATTTGTTGGTTTTGCTATTTTCTTTGATCAGTGTGTTTATTTTCTCTATGGTATCTTAAGTGTCTGACATTCTTTCTTCTATCTCTTGTAATCTGTTGGTAGTACTTGTCTCTGTGGTTCCTGTTCGTTTACCCAGGTTTTCCATCTCCATCCTTCCCTCGGTTTGTGTTTTCTTCATTACTTCCATTTCATTCTTCAAGTCTTGAACCGCTTCCCTTATCTGTTTGATTGCTTTTTCTTGCTTCTCTTGGTTTTCTTGGGTATCTTTGAGCGATTTATTCATTTCCTCTACTTTTTTGTTTGTCATCTCTAATTGTTTATGGCAGTTTTTCACCTCCTGTTTAAGGTCCTCTATTATTTTCATATAATTCATTTTTGAGTTGATTTCTTCTAATTCTTCTGGAGTAGGGTGTACAATTCTTCTTATTTCGGGATCCCTGGGTTCTGGTGATGTCATGTTGCCTTTCAGGTTGTTGGAGGAATTCTTGTATTGGCGCCTTCCCATCTCTTGCTTCAAATGGAGCCAGGAGAGGCCTGGTGTCTTGGTCCAGTCTTTGCTGTGACTGACTCTCTGGGTGTATCTCTTCAGTGTAGAAACAGGAACCAACCCTTCCAGATGGAACTCCTCAGCACAACTCAGATGGCAACCCTGGAGCACCAGCTGTAGGTGCCCAAGCTCCCTTCTTGGAACCTTGAGACCTGCCTGGAAGGCAGGCACTCCCCGCTCTGGGTGGATAGCCTTAGTGAAAGAGCTTAAAACCAGTCTGAGCACTGGTCCTAGCAAACCACAGGGCAGGGTTGGGAGTGGGGTGCGGGGGGGATTGGGTCGTGCCTAAGAAAGGCAGCCCTGCAGAAGGAGCTGGGGGAGGGGGGTTTGTGCTAGCTTCTGAGGCACACGGCGCCTGGATAGTAGACACTCACCCGTCCAGATGGAATTCCTCAGCACCTAACCAGGGCCGCCTGGTAGCTCCCAGATCCAGGGACAAGAAGAAGGAGGTGGGAGGCAGCATGGGGTGCAGGAGAACACTGGAGATCCTGGAGCACCAGCTGTAGGTGCCCAAGCTCCCTTACTGGGAACCTTGAAACCTGCCTGGAAGGAGGCACTCCCCGCTCTGCCATTGACCTGTTTTTAAATCATCCTCCATGTAATAAAAAGATACTCATCCTCAGATGTCCTGGAATGCTAATGAAAGGCGGTTTTGAATCACGGTGAACCATACTGTTTCTAAACAAGTAACTGGCTGTCATGAAATCTCAAAACCTTGCTCTGTGTGAACAAAGTGAGGTCCTAAGGGCATATAGAGCTTGGAGATGCATGACTGCCATGGGCAGATGTGACCCTGAGGCATCTGGTTAGAAGTTCAGTCACTTCCTGGATTTATATAGGGCTGGTCTCCACAAAGCCCTGTGCCATCCCTGCCGTCTTTGTCTTTAGTGGCTGAGACCAGAGGTTCAAACAAAGGAACAGAACCTAAAGCTGCTGGTGCTGGAACAGCTCTTAGACATCCTCCCAGAGAAACCCCGAGCTTGGTGAACTCACAGCATCCTGGGAGCAGCAATGATGTGATGACCCCCAGAGAGGGTGCGGTTGAAATACTTGGTTAACTAGGAGTAGAAAACCCTTCCAGCAGGAAGAAGTTACCTTCTTCTGACGCTAGAGGGCAGCAAGGGGTAATCCCGAGAGGGGGGGGGGAGGAAGGAAATATCTAAAGAATAGGAGGATGTAGTTTCAAACGGACTTGCTGCATACATTTTATTCTCATAGCAGTATAATTCTAAACAGAAAGCAATGGAGTAGACCGGTTGATCGTGATTACTAGATACAATTATATAGCCGTCTTGTCACTTTGCCTGACGGTTTTGAAATGTATACTGTAATACTATAAAAATTTGAAGTAGAGGGGCTGGAAAGATGGCTCAGAGGTTAAGAGCATTGCCTGCTCTTCCAAAGGTCCTGAGTTCAATTCCCAGCAACCACATGGTGGCTCACAACCATCTGTAATGGGGTCTGGTGCCCTCTTCTGGCCTGTAGGCATAGACGCAGACAGAATATTGTATACATAATTAATAAATAAATAAATAAAAAATTTGAAGTAGAAAGGAATATGCGCCCAATAAAGTTTTCATTGGCAGTGCAATTATTTGGTGTGAACATGCACACTAGATTGGGCTCACTTGGGCAGTAATTTTATGTTTCACGTACAGAGGGGTGGTCAGCAAATTTGTGTTCACAAAAAAATTTGTTAGTAGTCTGGTACATTACAACAACAGCAATGGGATAGCTAAAGAACAAACTAAAATTATTTCACATGAGAAATTATTGTGCAGAAATGGGAATAAGAATGTGCGAATATATCAAAGCTTTCAAAATAACAGCTCTCAGGCTGCTAAGAGGTGGCTTAGACGATGACAAAGATCTGAAGGAATATTTCACAAAGAACTTGAGACAGGACATGGGTACTTTGAACCAAATAAGAACACAATTGTAAAGATTAACATAAGAAGGAGAATTAAGAAGAGAAAACTGTGTTCAGGGAGAGCAATAAGGGAGATTCAGAATACAGATGTTGGTGATTTTTCAAGACACTCAATGTATTTCCAAAAAAGCAAAACCAACACTATATTGACTCGCATAGAGAATATGAGACTGAACAGCTTGGGCCCTATAAGGTACTACAGCCCTGACAAAAATGACACCTCAATCCTTTTTGCAGCATTTAGAAAACATGTTGCTGAGAAATGAAGAAGTAGTCCAGTAGTCCAGTAGAAGTCTATGCATGATTCACAAACACTAAGATCATTAAAAGTTTAAAAAATAGGGGGTGGGATGATGTAGACTAGACAACTATATTTTCAAGGAATAGGATTTTAAAAATCCATACAAGAGAAAAGACATTTTAACATTGAAATAGTCTTTTAAATAAATAAAATTATAATACACTGACTATATTACTTATTTTCCCTGAATCCCTAAATCAAGGATGATTTTGTCAGAGACCAGTATTAGACTGTAGCCTGGCATTTGTAGTTCACTGGTATAGCTTTTGAATCTTGGAGGAGCTTAGGAATAGTGAACCTGGGATATACATCTTGCTAAAAAAGCTTTTGATAACCTCTAAACTTTTATCTTCTATAAGTGTTTGAAGTTCAAGGTGACCTTAAATCTGTGTATAATAGTCATGGAGCAAGTTGAACCACACAGTAGAATTCCCGCCCCGAATGTCTGAGGAGGTGGCTGGTTGGATGCAATATTTTTAGCTACAGGTAGGATTGCAGCCTGAAGTGTTAAGCCTTAGTTAGATTTCAGTTATGATGAGATCAAAGTTATTTTCTTGAACCCTCTATTACCACTTTGGCTTGTTATCTGAAAGTAAATAAGTAGGTGGTATTCTTTGATAGAATCTCAGCCTCACTTTTAGAATTTTAAAACTATAAGACCTATTCCTTACCCTTGGGAATTCTAATCACTAGGCCTAATATTATTTTTACAAATTTCTTTAGATAATTCTGATGAATAATATTTTAAAATACTATTTTTTTGTTAAAAGTTTCCCCTGGGCAAAATCTGTCTCTCTGAGATTTTTCCTTATCTTCCTCAGATATGTCCTGCAAGGACTCTGTTCCCCAGAAGGGAAACACCAAGGAAGAGCATATGGAAACTAAGCCACAAACACACAAGTTCCAAGTGAATTAGGATCCTACTCTTTAATGGAAATGTGTCACCAAGTTGTTTCTTAAAAGAATATACATTTTTGTCTTTGAGTTTTTGTTGAGCATATTTTCACCCAACAACATGCATTTCTTAATTTCTCTTAGGCATTGAACCTGTTTTAGACAGTGATAGAGTCTGGGAAATACTCTTTTAGTCTTAATATGTTCTTTGTGTATCTGTTCTCTGTGGAATGTAGATCAAAATTAAAGCTATAGATATTAATCATTCAATATTTAGAATTAAAAGTGAAAGGACCCTGAGGGCGGAATTCTGAGCAATGTTACATATTTATAGAGGAGTAGAAGAAACCTCAAAGGCTATGGTAAGGAATGGACGTAAGATAGAGAGGAAAATATGCTATGTTAAGGAGGACGAATAAGGGGACACTTGGTAGAGAGACACTTTAAATTACTGGAGTAGTGAGCTGAGGTACTGCCCATTCATTTCTAATGGAGGCAGAAGCCAGGTTACATTAGATTCTAGAAAGAGAAGGGGATGGAGAAGTAGGAAAAAAATAGTGTAGACAACTTATTCACAAACACTGAAAGACAAGACTGCAAAGTTTGTACTAATAAAAACACAGTTGAGGGACTGGAGAGATAGAGAGGGACTGGTTAATTCACGGTGAGAGCCAAGAAACTTATTCATTAACAAATATTTATTCATAGTCTGAGCTGTTGTGCCAGTAACTTTCATAAAGACTGTATGTCTAAGAAAAACAGCTGTTCTGCATTGCTGCATCGTCTTGCAGAATCTCTTTTGTATTATGAATTCCCTTTAATTATACCATGAATTCTTTCTGTCTGGAATATGTATATTCTTTGTCTTCTGATTTTGTTTTATTCCACAATTATTTTAATTATTACATTGTCCTCAAAGTGTGAGCAAATCTACACTAAGGACCACATTCTTTGTCCCTTTGCAGCCATCACTGAGTATATCAGAATCAAGCTATCCCTTAATATATGATTTTGTATTTATCATTTAAAGTGTTCTTCATTCGTGACCAGTGAATAATTGCTTTGTGTCCTTGGTTAAAAGTTTAGAAATTTTTTATGTCTTTATACAAATTTCCATCACTCATCACTTGATACTCAAAAAAAAATGATATTTTGTCATTGAATTTGATTTGCTAATAATCTGTTGAGAATTTTGTCTCCCTTTTCATGGGGTTGTTTGAGTATAGTTTTCTTTGGGTGTGAGTTTCTTTCTCCAATTAGAGTAATGCTGACTCCATAGAGTAAGTTTGAAAGAATTTCCTTCCTTTCAGTTGTATGGAGGGAAGAGCTCTCTGACAGTGGAGAACCCAGGACTCAGCAGGGCAGTTGTAAAATTAGCCTTAGGTGCTTCGGGTCCTGAGTAAAGGAGTGAATTTTCAAGCACTCATATCCTGCAGTTTGGAAGCTAGAAGAGACATTTGCTGAGCCATCTTTTTTTTTTCTTTCTTTCTTTTTATTTATTTATTTATTTATTTATTTATTAAAAATTTCCACCTCCTCCCATCCTCTCATTTCCCTCCCACTCCCCCTCGTTCCCCAGTCCCAAGAGAAGTCAGGGTGTCCTGCCCTGTGGGAAGGCCGAGCCCCCTCCCCCATCCAGGTCTAGGAAGGTGAGCATCCAAACAGACTAGGCTCAAAAGCCAATACATGCAGTAGAATCAAAATCCGGTGTCATTATCATTGGTTTCTCACTCCGCCCTCATTGTCAGCCACATTCAGAGAGTGCGGTTTGATCACATGCTCGTTCAGACCCAGTCTAGCTGGCCTTGGTGAGCTCCCATTAGATCAGTCACACAGTCTCTGTGGGTGGACGCACCCCTTGTGGTTCTGACTTCCTTGCTCATGTTCTCCCCCGCTTCTGCTCTTCATCTGGGCCTTGGGAGCTCAGTCCAGTGATCCAATGTGGGTCTCTGTCTCTATCTCCATCCATAGCCAGATGAAGGTTCTGTGGTGATATGCAAGATATTCATCAGTGTGGCTATGGGAGAAGCTCTGCCATATGGGAGAAGGTCTGCCCACGGACCTAGCTGGGGAAATCCCCTTGGACACTTGGAAACCCCTCTATATGGTATGTACTCACTCATAAGTGGATTCTAGCCATAAACAAGTGACACTGAGCCTATAGTTCGTGATCCTAAAGAAGCTAAATAAGAAGGTGAACCCAAAGAAAAACATATTTATCCTCCTAAATATTGGAAGTAGACAAGATTGCCTGGGAATAGTTGGGAGCAGGAAGGTGGGGGTGGGTTGGGGGGAAGAGGAGATGGGGAGAGAGAAGGGAGAAAAGGAGGATTTGGGGAGAGCTTGGGGGAATGGGATGGTTGAGATGGAGGAAGGGTGGATATGGGAGCAGGGAAGAAGATTTCTTAATTAAGGGAGCCATTTTAGGGTTGACAAGAGACTTGCTGAGCCATCTTTAAATGGCGAGGGTGACTGCACCTTCGGATCCTCGCCAGCCCCCTTGCTAATATCTAGTCCCTGAACTGACCTTGAGTTTGGTGGAAAGGACTTTCAGAGTGCCCTGGATCTCAGAAAGACTATGAAGGGCCTGTGCTTCCGTGATGTGATGTGGTTTAAAATGTGGTCATAAAATTGTTGTTGTTTAACTCTTTCGACTCTTTGCTTCGAACTTGACCTCAGTCAGTGGGAACCAAACATTTTAGTAGGCAAAGGAGCATTGGTTAGGGCAGTAAGTAAAAACTGCGGACCTCTTGGATTATGAATTCTATTGTTGATGTGGCCTGGGCTGTTCACTTAACATTTTTGTGTCAGTATGGTAACAGTCTGAGTTCACAGGCTTGCTAGACTTAAAAGATTGGTTATGGGCTGAAAGACGGCTGCTCAGGTAAAGGTGTCTGATGACCGGAGTTCTGTTTTGGACCCACATGGTAGAAAACAGCTGCCCTCTGACACACTACACACACATAAAAGCAATAGTAATAATAATGGTTAGTTCCCGCTGCAGCTGTAGCCTGCCTCTGCAACCAAGGCAGTTAGTTTGGGGGTTTTGCTTCAAAGAACTGATTGCTAATTGAGAACACCCGTCTATAAGACTAGTCGTGTCTTCCCTATTCCAAAGTTGATGAAATCTGGGAAGAAAAAAACAGAGTTGTTGCATCTTTAAAACAAAGTGAATAGGTCTCCTATCTCACAAGATCAATCACCAAAAAGTGCAGACTCTATGTTAAAGATACATGAAGGGCAGCGTAGGAAAAGGCTCCTTAAATGAGCTTCTGCACTCCCTGATCACAGCTAGCTAACAACTTCTAAGCCAGAGAACTGGAGTTTATAGAGATCATCCTTGGGCTTTGAGCACCAAGTTAGAGACCCAGTGTGGCATGTCTTCCTAGCCTCTTTCTTATGACTGGTTATAAATATGGAGAATAGCAGGACAGAGACCAGCTGTGAGGACTGAAATGTGGTTTTTCTGAGAAAAACGAAAACAAAAAACCTTGACATCAGATCTGTGGAAAGCCTAGGAGAACTAAAATTTACTGGTTTCCATGATGTTCACAAGATGAAGCAGCTGAAAGTCCAGGCTGACTCCTCCTGTCCTCAATCTGAGTAATTCTAAGAAGAGCACCAGGGGGCTTTGCCCAGGTGTCCTTAGAGAACAGCAGTGGGCACCCAGGGCTGTCATGGTTCATCAGGTAAAAGCATTTGATGGCAAATGTGAAAACTCGACTGAGTCCCAGAGTTCATTACCGTAGAAACCGACAACCAGCTCTCCTGACCTCTACATGTGCACTGTGTCCCAAACACATAGATAAAAAATAAATTAAAAATAAAATTTTAAGTCGCATCCCAAAGCATAGAAAGAAAAGACAAAGGAATGGAAGAAAAAGAGGGAAAATGCTAAAACTATAGGTCTGAGAGCTCTGTGCAGCCCCCGAAATCCTGAAGGAGAAAAGAATTACTGGGGTGATTGAAAAAAGCAACAGAACTTTCTCAGGGTTGAAATGTTTTGTTTTGTTTTGTTTTGTTTTTCTAAAGGCTTGATTCTGGTGATCTAAGGAATTTACTGGCTTCTCCAGATTAATGACTAAAGGCACACTGGATATATGAATTATAATTTCTACATTCTAAAGTTAAAGAGAAAACATGAGCTTCCACGCGAAAAGAGTAGACTAACTAAAAGAGGGGGAAGACATTTGATTTCCTGTTTGCAATGGGAAAAGTTATAAAACTCTGTTCAACCAAACAGGCTATCATGATAAACTCATTACAGACCATCAGCCAAAATGTCATGGAGATAGGACTATCTGAAGATATGTAGGAAGTGACTTCACATCAGTCAGGTCTCCTAACTGGAGAGAACAAAACCAAGAAAGAACTGTAATCAAATAACAAATCCCAAACATAATGCTCCACCCCCATCCCCCCCCCCACACAAATGGGAAAGGAAGGAAACGGCAGAAAATAAAGACTAATGTAACGTGTAAAGAGCATAAGCTGCATTAACTATGAAATTAGTTTTTCCCATATGAGGACAGGAACAGAGTGGGGGAAGCAGGAAAATCCATCTTTTTGGAGGGTATAAGAAACACTTGTGCCGGGCGATGGTGGCGCACGCCTTTAATCCCAGCACTCGGGAGGCAGAGGCAGGTGGATCTCTTTGAGTTCGAGACCATCCTGGTCTACAGAGCTAGTTCCAGGACAGGCTCCAAAGCTGCAGAGAAACCCTGTCTCGAAAAACCAAAAAAAAAAAAAAAAAAAAAAAAGAAACACTTGTGAAGGTGCTGTGACAAAATTATCATAGGCAAACAGATCAGAAATTTCATCCAACTGAAGGCTAACATAAGAGTCACAGAAAGTGATGGATCTTACATACTGAAGAAAGCCATAATGGTACAACTTGGGAAGGCAGGAAGAGACCATCAATAGTCAGCAAATAAAATTGTTTATTAGGTGATAAGGCAAAATGAAAACTATTGCATGATAATATAACTCAAACTTTGTAGCTTAGTACACACTTGCGGTCCTACACATGTGCCAAGCACAGAAATTCTCTCCTGGGTAGGAAGGAACTGCATCAGGAAGAGTGAGAGGCATAGACACTCAGGAGCAGAGTGTCTTAACCAGGCCAGCCAATCAGAAGGAAAACCTGCTCGGCAGGTGGTGAGAATCAACTGAGCCAGCCCACCAAGCCCTGCACCAGTGCCTGCCCCGCCCAAAGGTGGCAACAGCACAGCCGAGAGGTCTTAAAGGGGTGAACTTCTCTTTGTCACCTGCTGAGGCTTCTCAAGCAGTCCCTTGGTTCAACTCGTGTTTCTCAAGGCACACTTAACTTCTGTCCCCAGTTCCGACTCAGACCAAAGGTATGACCTTCTGGATGTGTATTTTGCGAGCTCTTAAGACTAGTAAGGGCTCACTCAGTGAGAGTCCTTTCTATGCCCATATTGTACTTGCAAACAGGAAAAGGATGTGGCCTGCTCCTGAGGACGGAGAATAAGGGTGGCCAGGACCTCTGGAGTGCCTGACACCTACAGCGTTAGCATGGGTGACAGTCCTGCAGGAATGTGTAGAGGCTATGTGAGTGAGGGTTTGCCGGCAGTTGGGGTCCAGGTGGGATGGGAAACTAGAACTGGGGTTCGCTCCTACTTAGTGGCCTTAGCATTGAGGGCTAATTCGCATGGCTAGGAACTCCCAATCTGAAGCCCTGAGATAAAATGGTATACTTCCCTACGCGGCAGTCCTGGGGGACCCAAACCACCCTCTGCTCTGTTCCTGGGCCAAGTGCAGGTGTCTGTCCTTTAGCCTGCGGTTTCCTGGGATTTCTCAGCCCTGAGTTTTCTCAGCCAATTTTCCTTACTGTTAGCAAAATAAGCCTCTGCAAAACATGGTGGTCTCTAGGCTACACGCTACCAGGATGTGTCTCTTTCCAGCAAAATTTTAGAAAGCTGTGGTTCGAGACTTTGTCACTCACCCTCCCACCAATCCAACAGTGCCCAGATTTGCTTTCGCCTCATGGTTACCAATGATTGTGCTTCTCACAAGTTAATTATGGCATACTTTTATGTCTTTAAGAACTGACAAACAGGCTTTGCCTTTTTACCATATTGACTGCTTGACTGTGCCGTTTTAATGATCAAAAAAAAAAAAATCAAGAGTAACTGGGCAGTAGTGAGCATGCCTTTAATCGAGCACTCTGGAGACAGAGGCAGGTGGATCTCTGTAAATTCAAGGCCAGGTGGTCTACAGAGATAATTCCAGGACATCCAAGGTTAAAAGAAACCCTGTCCTGAAAAGCAAACAGAAATCGAGGAAGCCCATATGCATTTATTTTATTTTAAAACTAAAACCTTTCTGTAGTATTCTTTGAATTGGATAAATTCCTAAAGGAAGTATTGACTGAAAAGTCACATTTTTGAAGTCCTCAGTAGTTCCAGGCACTCGACCTGCCAAGACTGGCAATTATTAGCATTTATAACAGAGTATATGCGTTGACCTGTCTTATCACAGGCTATTGCTTTTCAGGCACGCTGGTCACTGAGAATGCTGGTCTGCACTAGTTTCTCATGTGCTGGGATTTTAAAGTTTGAACATTTTCTGGGATGCTTAAGTTTGTCAGTCAGCAGCTTGTGTATGATAGCCCTTCCTCACTTGCTCAAAATGTTTGCTTTCCCCATAACCCTGATTTGTTTGTTTCAGGCCTTTCTGATGCCATAAAACTTTTTAGAATATTTTACTGTAGTGGAAATTGTAAAAGTGCTTATGGAATGTCAGTGTGAACTTTTGTAAGTGATTAGCAAGTGATGACTCCCGCAAACCATGGCAATTGAAGGGCTAAAATGCCAGCACCTGAGAACAGCAGGGAGCTGGCACCATTCACCCCTCCTCCACTCACCGTGGAGGTCACATGGACTGACTTTTGTAGAAGTAGTAGGTATCGCTCTTCCCACTAGCCCATTTGAAATATAATACGTTTAAAAACAACACAACCCGGTACATTTTCCTTGTGCTGATCTTTTCAAATGGGCTTGTGTCATTTATAATCTTGTTGGGTTTGACTGCTCTCTCACTGTAAGCTTCATCCTGGTGGCCCGCTGCAGGCCCTATAGTTTCATCACTTCAAAGGATTTCACTGTGTGGTTTTTACCAGGGCTGTGGAAATAGTCCAGAGGCCAGGCACTTGCCTCGCATTTAGAAGACCCTCGTTTTAATTTCTAATACTGGGGGTTTTGTTTTGTTTTGTTTGAGTGTTTTTTACAACTGCAATAGATGGGCTTCTGAGGTGTTTATCCGGAACTTAGAAATTACATGGCGGTGCTGCTGCTTGTGTGTTCCTGCATAAACACTTCTGTTTTCTGAGGATTCATGTAGGTGTAATCTTGAAGGCCCAGGGAGGGGATGACTTTTTGTGGGCTTTGTCAGGGGCCGGGTTTGGAATGGGAGGAGTGAGACCAGAAGGCGGGTGGAATGGAGCCTCTAGCTGGAGATCCCCAACATCCCAACCTTCTTCGGTATATATGGACGGTGATAGGGCTTCCACCTAAACACCTTTGCTTTCCTTAATCATCACAGTGCTACGTAGCTTCTTTAGTTCTTGCTTACAGATAGATGGTTATATTCAAAATTCCTTGCCAGTTTCGGCAAAAAGCCCAAATGATGTGGGATATTGTTGATCAAAAGTAGCCTTTGTTGGCAGTAAATTTGAGGAGGTGGAGTAGAGAAAGACAACTCTGAAGAGTTCTGGCTAAGAAGGCAGAGGGCATGTGGAGGAAAGGGAATGTTTGTTAAAAACAAGCTGGGTTTTCCTGTGTTTAAATGCTAATGGAAGGACGGAGAGACCAGGGAGAAACAGATTGAAACACATTGGAGACAGTTGCTCTTGGTTCAGCTCACAGGTGGAGGCCTGAGCTATAGAACAGGGTAGAGAGCTCTGGGGTTACAAAAAGAAAAGGTAGAGACCCTGAGGCAGTAAAGGCAGGAAGCTGAGGGAGCTGCCTGGATGTAGTAGGCAGGAAGCTGACAGTGTTGTGTTGTCTTCTTTCCCCTGACCATGTTCCTTGTAGCCCTGGGGGTACTTAGTGTCCCTTTAAAGGTTCCTCATTTTTCCTTTCCTCTCATGTAAACTACAACACGACTTGTTTTTGTCAGATTTTGTCATTAAGATGAAATATTTATATATTAAAAGTAATTAAAAGTTTCTATTTATAAGTCATTAAAGTAGCTTAAAATCGACCGTGGTTCTGATCACTGAGGTACAAATTTACTATGGAACTTTGAGATAGTTGACCTTTCGTGTAAATGCTCTGTATGTTTTTACTTCCACTGTGTCTTTTCAAGTACCATTGCCAAGAACAGAGGGAGAATTATGAAAGATTGACAGGAAATTTTGGAGGAAGATGGGCAAATCACCAAAGAGGAGCTAAAATCAAGGTGCTGAAGAAGTATGGGTTAAGTATTTATTTGGAGTGCTTATGCAGAATAAGAAATCGAGTAAGGCTGTTAAGAGGGGGCCTGGGGCACTGGGGTTTAGCAAGCTTTGAAATGCTATTACAAAGGGAAGGCATGGGGCCTTGTGATTAAGACTGTAATAGGAAATGCCTGTCTGTGGGCACGGGTAGGCACGGACACATCTTTACCTCTTTGTGTGTCTGTATCTGTGCATGTCTCTACATCTGCGTCGGCTGTGCCTCTACGTGTCGCTGTCTCTCTCTCCCTCCTCTCCTTCCTTCTTATCTTTCTCTCTCCCTGCCTGTCACAACCTCTCACCCTCTCTTTCTGTCTTGCTCACTCTGTCTGCCTGACTCATTCGCTTTCTGTATCTCCTGTCTACGTGTGTGTCCACATTTCCTCTTTTATTTGCTGGCCTAGAATCATTTCCTACGGTTTGGTTATTTTATTATTATTATCATCTTTATTATACGATTTGGTTATTTTATTATGTTATGTTTTTTGGTATTTTGGTTTTTCAAGACAGGGTTTCTCTGTTGGTTTGGAGCCTGTCCTGGAACTCGCTCTGTATACCAGGTTGGCCTTAAAGACATGTGTCTCCTAAGATTCTTGTGTGCAGTTAACCTCTTTTGGTTGAAGTTTCCCTTCTAGTGCCTTTTGTAGGACTGAACTTGTAAATAAATATTGATTAAATTTCATTTCTATCATGGAATGTTTTAGTTTCTTTAATTGTGATTGAAATTTTTGCCATGTATAGTAGCCTCAGCTGTCATTTTTGGTCTCTTAGAGTCTGCTGAACATGTGTCCAGGTCCTTCTGGCTTTTAGGGTTTCTACTGAGAATCCAGGTGTAATTCTTTTTTTTTTAAAATATTTATTTATTTATTATGTATACAATAGTCTGTCTCTGTGTATGTCTGCAGGCCAGAAGAGGGCACCAGACCTCATTCCAGATGGTTGTGAGCCACCATGTGGTTGCCGGGAATTGAACTCAGGACCTTTGGAAGAGCAGGCAATGGTCTTAACCACTGAGCCATCTCTCCAGCCCTCCAGGTGTAATTCTAATATATCTTTCTTTGTTACATGGTCTTTTTCCCTTGAAGCTTTTAATATTCTTTTTTCTGTACATCTTTACATTCAGTTATGTGCCAAGGGACCTTTATTTTCTGATCCATTCTGGTTCTTCTGTAGCTTCTTGTACTTTGATAAGCATCTCCTTCAGGTTAGGGAAACTTTCTTGTGTGATTTTGGTGAAAGTATTTTCTGTACTTTTGACCTAGGATTCTTCTCCTTCCTCTATTACTATTGTCCTTAAATTTTTTTCATAGTGTTCCAAATTCCTGGATAGTGTGCCGGAATTTTTTTTAGACTTAACATTTTCTTTGTCCAAGGTATCCATTTCTTCTACCATGTCTTCAATACCTGAGATTCTCTCCTGTCTCTTTTACTCTGTTGTTGAGGCTTTCTCTAATGTTTTGAATTTCTAAATATTTTATGCACAAATTTCCCTCTGAGTTCTTTTTTGGCTCTAATTCCATGCTCAGATCTTAAACTGTTCTAGTCACTTCTTCCACTGTTCTCTTGGTTTTCATATATTTCTTTAAGGGATGTCTTCGTTCTCTATTGTTGAACATCCATTGGCTGCTTTAAGGTCTTTGTCTTGTTTGTCAGCTGTGCTGTCCTTCTCAGGCCTGCTAAGGTAGGGTTGCTGGGATCTAGTGCAGATATAATTGTCCTGACTATTACTGGCTGTGGTTTTGTGCTGCAGTCTGAGAATCTGGCTTTGGTACGATTGTGATCCTAGGTGTTGATATCTGGTCTTGTTTTTGTTAGGTGTTTTATTCCTTGTATCTTTTGGGCTCTTTTTCTTTGAGGATGTGGTGACTGATTGTTGCTGAATAAGGAATTGCTCTCAAATCCTTCTAGGTATAGCCACTGGGTGGAGTTGGGGATGGGGTAAAATTTGTTTCTAGATACTTGGGAACTAAGGAATTGGGATGATCTTGGAGGGGCACAATGGATTCCATGGGAGGGGAAAACAGGGCATTCCACCAGGATCTCCTTAGTCCTCTGGGAATAGGGAAGAGAGTATGGAGAGGCCATAACAGGTAATCTGCTAAAATGGATATGAAATTGTGGGGTTGGATATATAAAAGAGGAGGGAGAGTAAGACCTGATGCTTGACTGCCTGCTTCACTGGCCTACTTGTTTTAGCTGGAAACTTCTAAGGCAATGCTTACTGGAGTTGGGGGCTGGGATAACTGGATGAATGGGAAGGAAGGTTGGAGATCTTCCTAATGCAATGGAGGTAAAGGCGTGGAGGAGGGACAGGCCACAGCAGGTAGCCAGACCCAAAGCTGGGAACAGAATTTAAAGAGGGAGAAGATCTGCAGTTAGCCTACCTGCTTCTGTCTGGAGGGCAAGGACTGTCATATAATAGAGCATATGGAAGACTTGAGGTCAATGCTGAGCCTGTCCAGTGGATCAGAGTAAATATATGATGGGTTAATTTGTGTGTATAGAGTTGTTTCCTTCTCACACTCTTCACAGGTCTCATTAATTCTGTCTTTAAATCACTTTTCCCCACAAAGCTGAATCCAGACACATTGATGCTATTTTTTTTTCCTTTTCTGAATTTGGGCTATTTTATTTGGATCAGCTGAACAATGAGGGACTAAACAAATTCAAGTTACTCCTAAAGGAAAATGTAGATCCTGGAGGCTGCTCAATACCAGAGGCCACAGTGGAGGCCAGGTGGGAGAAACTGGTTTACTTGATCAACAAATTCTATCCAAGAAGGCAGACCTGGAACGTGGCTCTCGAAACATTTTGGTAAGATGAACCTGAGGGATACGTATAAAGAGTAAAACATAGACCAACTGTGTTGCTAAAGAACTATCTGGAAGTAGGCACAAGTTTTCATGGGGACATTGGATCATTTGGGGATCATTTTGTAATTTAGTTTTGTATTGTAATCTGCATTACAATTGAAAGTGCCTGTGCCTTAACTACAAATCAAGTCAAAACCTTTGAGGACTCTCAGATATGATAGACATATTTGCTGACATGAGCAATGGGCTAAAAAGGCAAACTCAAATAATACTGTCATTATTTTGTCAAATCTTAGATGTTTAAAATTCATGAGCAGCATCCAGTCTTCATATGTAAGGCTCTCGTGTGTGTGTGTACATACACATTATCTCCTTTGAACTTTGCTTACACCCCTTCCGAAGTCAGAACAAGCAAGGGAGCTTTGAGCCTGATGATACAGCAGAGACAGGGCAAGAGGTCCACCCCAGGGTTTGTACCAAATTTTCTCCTCAGCTATGCTGTGGCAGCTTGAAACTCATAACTCTAGTTTTACTAAATCCCGATTGTAACAGAATTGTAACACAGAAAAATTTAGCCCCCATTCATAAAGCTCATCTTGGAACCTGTTGCAGGGACAACAAAGACCATGGAGTTGGAGGATGCTGAGGTGATGGAAGACCAAATTTCTCAAGAGAAAATGCTGTCTGAGGACAAAGACTTTGGTCAGTTTAGCAATAAGATGTCATTAAGGACCATTATTCAGTTGGGCAGTTTACTTCCAATGCACCATTGTTCTGTCACTCAAAGTCAATAAAACTGTATTCATGATCAAAGTGAAAATCAAAACCATGTTGACTTTGGGATATCAAGAAAACAGTATTCAGAAATGCCTAGTCAAAAATTAGCCTAGGGAGCTGGAGAGATTGCTAAGTAATTAAGAACACTTGCTGCTCTTCCAGAAGATCTGAGTTCAGTTCCTAATACCTGTATGGCTGAAAGAAAAAGGGAAGGTGGACAGAGAAAAGAGGAAGGATGGCCAGAGAAAAGAGCAAGGGTGGGAGTGAGAATCTTAACACTAAAATTAAAGATAATTCAATGTGTGTATGGTTCTTTTCTAACTGACTTAGGTGATGGAACAGACTACAGAACTGTAATAAAGGAAAAATTTTGTGTTGCATGGGATAAGAACTCTTTGACTGGAGAATCTGCAACTTTATATCAGGGAATTATTCAGAAAGACCAAAAGCTGTTAAAGAATATATTTGATACGGATATCAACACTTATAAGATGCGACAAACAGTCCTCCTTTATGGAGATGCTGGAGTTGGGAAGACAACATTGTTGAGAAGGGCAATGTTAGAATGGGCAGATGGGAATCTCTTCGAGAAGTTTGCCTATGTTTTTTATCTCAGTGGGAGAGAAATTAGTCAAGCGAAGGAGAAAAGCTTTGCTCAGTTAATATCCAAGAACTGGCCTAGGTCTGAAGTCCCCATTGAACAGATCCTGTCCGAATCCAGAAATCTCCTTTTTCTGATCGATAGTTTTGATGAGCTGGACTTCTCATTTGAAGAGCCAGAGTTTGCACTATGTAATGACTGGACCCAGGAGCACCCAGTGTCCTTTCTTATTAGTAGTTTGCTGAGGAAAGTGATGCTTCCTGAATCATTCTTGTTAGTAACAGCAAGATCCACAGCAAGGAAGAAACTTATGCCGTTGTTACATAAACCTCATTGCATAGAGCTGCCGGGACTGTCTGAGAATGCAAGGATGGACTACATTCAGCATTTCTTTCTGAACGATAAGAAATGGGCTAAGGGTGTGATCTATTCAATAAGGAAGAATTCACGACTTTTCAATATGTGCCATGTCTGCCAAATGTGCTGGGTGGTCTGTTCTTGTCTGAAGCAGCAAGTGGAGAAAGGTGGCGATATTGCAGTGACCTGCCAAACCACCACAGCTCTGTTCACATGCTATGTCTGCAGCTTATTTTCACGGACAGATGGGAGCTCTGTTACTCTGCCCAACGAAACCCTACTGAGGAGCCTGTGCCAGGCAGCTGCTGAAGGTATCTGGACTATGAAGCCTATACTCTACAAGAAAAATCTCAGACAGCATGAGTTGACCAGAAATGACATCTCAGTCTTCTTGGATGCGAAGGTTCTTCATGAGGACACAGAGTATGAAAACTGCTATACGTTTGCTCACCTCCATGTTCAGGAGTTTTTTGGAGCTTTGTTCTACTTGTTAAGAGAGAATCCAGAAGAAAAAGATTATCCCCTCAAACCTTTTGAAAGCCTGTATCTGTTACTTGAAAGCAACCATTCTGAGGACCCTCATTTGGAACAGATGAAATGCTTTTTGTTTGGTCTAATGAATAAAGAGCAAGTACGCCAACTGGAGGAAACGTTCAACTTTACAATATCCATGGAGGTAAAAGGGCACTTACTTATGTGTCTGGAAGCAATAGAAAAGGATGACTCTTATCCATCCCAAATGAGACTTCTAGATTTGTTTCACTGTCTGTACGAGACTCAAGATAATGACTTCATAACTCAGGCACTGAGCTCTTTCTCAAAGATTGCTGTGCAGGTTGAAGAAGAAAGCCAGTTGCTTATCTATTCATTCTGCTTTAAGCACTGCTACTCTCTACAAACTGTTAAGCTAACTATAAAGGCAGAGTTAAGAGATATATTGGACTTAGACCCCACAGATGAAGCTTGGTAAGTGTTCAGTTTACTAGTCGTGAAGTAGGTCTTACAGAAGGAAACATTGCTCAACTAAGGTAAAGTAACTATTTTTAGAAAATTCATCTGGAAGTCTTGATGAGGCTAATATACGTAGGTCACCTATCTGTCCTGTATCCCCCTAATCTCTGCTACTCTATATGATTTCACTCTATCCCTTTAATCAAGTTGGCTCTTCTGATTCTCCCCATTTAAACCTGTGAGAAGATATGAACTATGGAATTTCTATATTTAACTAAAATTAAGGGCTTATTCTGTGTCATACAGTTACATAGTGAACAGGATGCTTAATGTATTACCCAGTTTAATCCTGATGCCAAGAGAATTGTGAACTCTTAAATAGATACTACTTATGAGGTTACAATTAAAAAATTTCCAAAACCAAGATATATAATTGTTTATCTAGAAAATAAATACATAATTACTGATTCAAACATACATTGAGCAATAACTATTGCTCACATAAGTGCCTATCATTCAACACAGCATGTATTTGTTCTTCCACTGGTCCTACAGGGTAAATGCTATTTTTTTCAATTTGACTTATGAAAAAGCTGAGTTATACAAAGCCATAGGCATAACTGAAGTCACCATCAGATTTTAAGTCTTTGAGTTTCAACTTTTCTGTTGGAAAAACTGTTCCATTGGCATAATTGGAAAAGCATCCCTCTGTTAAGAGAACACATTTTATTCCTTTTTCTCAGTATGGCTCATCATTTAAGATATTTGCTCAAGTCACAGTATGCCACTCTGCAGCATCATTTATTACATTGTCCTTCACCAAAGTTGGGACTTAAAATCTCACCGTCTTAAAGCATGCTAGATAATACCATGAAGTGACATTCCATCCTTGTTCATTTCAACTTTATTTCAATACAGAGGGGTAGGTAGATAGTTTAGCATTAATTCATTTCAATAGCTAAACTCAGGTTTTTTTTTTTTAAAAAAAGAACTTTACAGAGTAGACATGCATGTGTAATCACAGTGCTGGAGGAGGCAGAGTCAAGCAGATCCTGGAACTCGCTAGCCAGTCAGCATATTCTATTTGGCAATTTCCAGGTCACTGAGAAAGCTTGTCTGAGACACAAAGCTTGCCCCCTGAGAAACAACACCTGAGGTTGCCCTCTGACCTCCGCATGAGTGCATACACCTGGAGGAAAACAGACACACAAGGTTGGATGTGGCTGATCACACCTTTAATCTCAGCACTGCAGAGACAGAGGAAGATCTATTGATTTGTGGTCAGGGGAGACTATGTGGCAAGTTTGAGACTTGCCATATATATATAGAAGCCCTGTTTCAAAATTAAAGGTAAAGCAACAATAAAAAATCCAAAACAAAATAAAAACAGAACATACACACAGATATGTGAATGAGACTTCTTTATTCTGAGGTTCTCCCTCCAAAGTGAAGTATCTGTAGAATATGTAGTATTATATTATGTAATATATATGCAGTATGTAGTGTGTATATATATATATATATATATATATTATATATGGAGGAAATGGATGAGATTTTAGGGGAAGGAGGAGGCTTGGGTAAATAAAATCTTGGGATAGTCAAGAGTCGAGGTCCTGATGGACTATTCATAACAAAGATGCAACTAAAGTGCTTTCATAGCATATGCTTATCCAATAGCAGCAAAAGTGGCTGGTCTTTCCTTTTTCCAATTACACAGCCTCAAGGATACTGTTGCTCGAATTACTCACTACTGGCAAGATCTGTTTTCTGTGCTGCATACAAATGAATCCCTGAGAGAAATGGATCTGTATGAAAGCATCCTTGATGAAGCATTGATGAAGATTATAAATGAAGAATTAAGTCACCCAAAGTGCAAACTACATAAACTACAGTAAGTCTTACATGAGGAATTGGTGTGTGTGTGTGTGTGTGTGGTTTTTTGTTTTGAGACAGGGTTTCCTCTGTGTAGCCCTGGCAGTCCTGGACCTTGCTCTCTAGACTAGGCTGGCCTTGAACTCAGAAATCTGTCTTCCTCTGAGTGCTGAAATCGAAGGCATGGGTCAATGCCTCCTGGCACAGGGGAAATTTTAAGGGAGTATTCCCATTGGTTTTCTTTGCCCTACCTTCTACCCTTGTTAGGGAAAATCAATAGTAGATAGAAATAGTTATATGACACATATACTTTTTGGTCAATGAAGGATGATAGTGGTCACTCTGTTTCCTAGTGTCCCAGACCATTGTTAGTATGTGTAAAGACAACCTTCCATGTTTTCACAAGGCCCAAACCACAAAATGATATAAAATCTTCCTTCATTAAATGATGTGTGGCTGTACATAAAATCATTGTGCAAAATATTCTAAGAACGTGAATAATGGAGATGCCTAAAGATACGGGAGCATGACTTCATTTGTTCTGGGAAAGATGGCAATGGTTGCAGAAGCTGTTGGCATGTGGTTCTGAGACTGCATTAGAAATTTTCTGGATGAAGAATGGCAGAGAACTAAGACCTTAAATTTAGCTCACAAAATACTTACAAAGATATTACACAGAACTTATTTTACATTAATTTTCTTTTGACTGGTTTATATTATAAGATCAATTTTATTAAATGTGACAAATAAGTTTAATGACAATCATAAACATCTTTAGAGCCAACACTCAAAATAAGGTTAGAAGAGCATTGAGATGAAAATGTTCCATCTACACCTTCCTATTCAGTCCTCCCATGTCACTAGTGTGAGGCAACCCTCTTCTACTCTAGCTAGCTATGTTTCATTATAGAAACCATTTAACTAACATAAGATGTGGCTGTGTCTGTTTTCAATAGAATGCTCTCAAACTTTATCTTTGTGTATTTGCCTAGTTTGTTTTCATTGCTGATAGGCATTGTCGTTGCATTGTGTGACTATATTGCAATTTTTAGCTCATTTTGTCTTTGTTAATAAAACTCCTGTTTTTTTCTCAATATTTAGTTATTGGAAATGAGGCTGTTATGAATATTGTTTAGCTGTTTGTGAGTTTTTTACATCTTTGGTTAAAATGTGAGTTAGCTAGTCCATAAATATATCTGTTAAGATCATGCCGGTTTTGCAACACAGTTATGCCCACAATATATGAATATTCTACCTGCTCCTTACCTATGCCCATGTTTACTCTGGTCAGTTCTAAAATCTTAATTTGGTTCCACATTACCTCCATTTAAAATACGCATGATTGCACATCTCTTGCTGTTGGCTCTCCTGGGGAGTGGAACTGTCTTGTATATTCCTCTGTATTTTTTTTAAAGATTTATTTATTATGTATACAACATTCTGCTTCCATGTATGCTGACACACCAGAAGAGGACGCCAGATCTCATTACAGATGGTTGTGACCCACCATGTGGTTGCTGGGAATTGAACTCACAACCTGTGGAAGAACAGCCGGTTACTTAACCACTGAGCCATCTCTCCAGCCCCTTACTCCTCTGTATTTAGCGCCTATAATGTGCGTAATGTCTATTTTGTGGTTAGTCATGTATACCACACCAAACAAATAGGACATCCTTGTTCCTAGTTTTGCCAAATAGATGTCATCTTGGAGAGACTAGTCTCCAGTCCTGTCAAATATTTCTCCTTAGAATCTCATGGTTGGGAGATCTGACCTAAATTTCAAGCATTATCTAAACCTGTAGATAGATGAGGAGAGGCCACTGGTTCTGTGAGATCTTTTCACTCATCCCTAAGCATCTCCCTCACATTGTCTTCCCCATATGTCACCAGTGGAAATATTTGTTATTACAAATGCTGCCTTTTGGCTAATGGCTTCTATTAAAATAAGAGTCCCAAGGGATGATGCAATGGTGACTGTTCTCAGTCTTGGGCTCCTTAGTGGTAAGTCCCTTTCTTTTGAAAAAATTGCTTCCAATTTATATTTACATAGTAACTTAGAGGGACGGTTAGCTTTGTAAATGGATAAAAGTATTTTCTTTTTCTTTTTTTTTTTGTGAAAGCTCATGATTTTATTGTCTTCATAACAAGATCAGCTTAGAACCGGATCACTTGGCCCTTTCTCTTCTTATCACCTCCCAGTTCAAAATGCTTGCATCTCTTAATAGCCAGCATCCTCTTAGATCTGCAGTTGGGCTCCACACATTCCAATCTCAGCACAATCTTCTTTGTAGTTTTCGTCTTTTTGCGGAAAATAGGCTTAGTCTGCCCACCATAGCCACTCTGTTTCCTGTCATAACGCCACTTTCCCTGGGCATACAAAGAATCTTTGCCCTTCTTGTACTTGGTCACTTTGTGGGATTGGTGCTTGCCACATTTCTTGCAGAATGTCCAGCGGGTCTTAGGAACATTCACCATGTTGGCGGGTGCGATATCGGCACTGGATAAAAGTATTTTCTTGTGGGTGCTTAGTTGGGTATAGAAGAAATGGAGGAAGAAAGAATGCTGGGTAATGAGCTGAGGAGGGGCATGCTTTCCAGGGGTCTTAGTAGTTATGGTGCAGCATGGATAGATGAATTCAGAGTCAGAAGGGCCATTGCCGGCGAATCAAGTACATCAAACACAAATGCGATTAGAAGGAAATAAGGAAAAATTGGGAGGTGACCTTTGTATTTCCTCTACACTCACTGACGCCCACAGCATACCAGCACGTCTCCAACAGTGTATGTTGCTAATGATACACATCTGATAGTTGATCCTAATTGCTCATCTGCTTTTGACTATGGAAAGGATTTAAGCATTGTAAGTTCATGTTGTCATTGAAGTATTTGGAGAGACCCTGATAATTGTGGTAGTCTTCCTAAATCTTCAGAGGCTTCTCTCTACCTTTCCTGGTGTTACCATCTTCACTTCCTGTAATGTCAAATAGTTGAGAATGTCAGTAGTCAGATTACAAATTCAAACTCATTTGAGTTTCTCAGTATTTCTCTGGAACTCTTTAGGTGCCTTACCCACAGTATGAGAAACCCAGCATCAAATAAAAGATGAGAATAATGATTGGAAGGGGATGATGAAGCTGTGCGTGGAGCTGACTGTATAAACACTCTTGTATGTATTTCTGCTGAAGGTTTGGATCGGTCTGCTTCCTGAATAGCTGTCAGGATTTTAGTTTTTTGGCTGCCTGCCATACCCTGACACATCTCGACCTGAAACATACTGACTTAGAAGACAATGGGTTAAGGAGCTTATGCACAGCCTTGAAATGCCGACAGTGTAGATTACGGGTGCTGAGGTAAGTCTGAGCTTTCAGTACAACTTTTGTCTGCCCAATAGACAAAAGGTGAAGTCTGGGCTTGGTGTTCATAGAGATGTTTAGTTAATGGAAGCTTACTTTTTCTAGTTCATTTTTTTTTTCACCACAAGACTGCTCACTCCTCTCATTCCCCATGAAACACTTTTCATTGTATATAATTCTGTGTCTTTATCTCCCAGATGAAGGGAGAGAACAGACAATTCTAGGATATATTGTACTTTTGACTAATGGTAGTAGGAAACCGTGTGTGTTAGAGAAAGCTCTATTTGATCATTGATAATGAATTCCTACTATCTTCAACTGTGACTCAGAACCAAGCCTAGAAGACTGAGAAAGAACAGTGGCAACTGTCAACCATCAAGGTGTGTGCTGTCATGTACTGTCCCTCTTATTGGTGGCCTTCGGTTGCTCTTTAGGAATAGAAGCACCATCAGCCCTGGTCTGCACATTGGATGACAGCTTTTAAGAAAACTCTTTATTTTTCTAGTCAGTCAGTCAAATCGGTTTCACATGCACATAAAACCAGAAAAATAGTTTATTTCAAATGTTTTTATAATCTCCGGACAATTTGTGAGTCTAGCCTGAACTTTAATGCACAAAGGGACATGGTAAATTGCTTTCTCACAAATGAGACTTATAATCGAGGAACTGGAGAAATGGCAAAGCTTGGAGTAAGACCTTCTTTTTAAAATAGGAAGGTGAATTTTGTGACTACTGGGGAGTTTTTGAAAGTCTTAGCCAGGTTTTAAAATATGAAATTCACTTGATAATAGTACATCTTAGGAGTTGATGGGCAATTCTTGAACATGGGTTATGTACAGTTGTGAGTGGGTCAGGTTGAGATAGAAACTTAGTCATCAGGCAAGTAGATTTAGGATTAAACCTGTATTATCTGGGAGTCAAGTGAGATATATGCCACTGGTTCTTGTGTCTAAAAAGAAAATGTCAATAGCAAAAAAACTTGCAGTGGTATTTGGTAGGTAAGATGTTCTTAAAGTTTTGACTGTAGATCTAAAACAAAGCTTTGGCACTGGAAATAGCAGGACTTGATAAGATCTCTTTTTCTGTTGATACTTGGATAATGTTTTTTACCAATGATGCTCGATGTAAAACTCGCTAGCAAGCTTTCAAGTGGGAAACTTTGTGACATGACTTAGTAGGTCCAGAAGTGACTGTTTTGTCACAAGTTCTCAAAGTTTGCGACAATATAATACTGTATTATGGAAGTGTGGTTGTTCTCCAAATGCAGATGGTCACATGGTATTATAATCAATAGTATTGTAGGCCTTCTCAAAATAGTTCATGTACCTTGGTACCCAATCTCCTATTTGCTTTATATCTCATTAGATTTGGACATATGAATGTCCCTTAGTCCAGTTTTTGCTTTTTATATATTTTTATTATTGCATTTTGATATTTTCTGACTTGATGAGTAATGAAACTGTTGAAAAACAATAGTTCCCAGTCTTTTCTGCTAACTACAGTCCTTATTGCAAGAATTTTGCAAATATACAGATAAAATATTTTAGAATAGTTTAAATTGTAGAGACATTTCAGATCTTGTATTTGGACATACTGAAAATTATCAGTAATTTGCATGGAAATGCTTCACTATAAATATATTTCAAGAGGAGAAAGGCCTATTCTCCTTCTCTTGGTAGGTGTTTTATTTGTATATTTCCTAATAGGTTTGCTCCTAAAATGTTCAGAGAAAGTCTAGTATAGAGGTACACACCTTTAAATCCCAGCAGTGGCAGATGGATCTGAGTGTCGGGGTCATCCTTGCCAACATAGAGAGTTCCAGGCCAACCAAGGCTACCTAAGTCCCTTGCTTCCTCTTCCTTCTCTCTCCCTTCCTCCCTTCCTTGTCCTCCTTTTTTCCCTCCCCCTACTTCCTGGCCACCACATTAGACCTCTGCCCACCAGTTCCCTGCCGTGATGGACTGATTCTTCTGAAACTACGAACAACATAAATCTTCCCTCCACTTAGTTGTTGGTTGGTTGTTTCATCACCATGACAACAGGTAGAATGACACAGAGCTGCTCCCCTGTCTCCTGATCCAAACCCTGACTTTTGATGAGGGAACCCAGTGGCTCAGTTAAAAGGTACTACTCTTAAAGGCTGGGAATGTAGGCCCTGCTTAAACAAACAACAAAATAAAGGGCATCCCTGGAATGTCTTACATACACCTGGGCACACAGCCGTGCCATCTCTGCATAGGCCTCTGTGCAGGTATTTAGAAGGACTCCACATGCACTTTCTTTTTTGGAAGCAATTTCATATCTGATTTGCTTCTTATTCTCTATTTTATAATGCAGTGGTGGGGTTAAAACCTATAACTTTGTGCATGCTAGGCAAGCAGTCTGTCACCTGAGCAATATCCCTGTTTTCGTTCTTAAAAATTAGATCCTTTTCTAACTCTGGAGGTTCACTGAGGTGTATGGACCTTGGTTCTGACTAATTTCACTGGTGATGTTTCTTTTTATTTACAAGTTCTTTTACAATAAAGTTTTTAATACTAAAGCAAAATTAGGTCCTTTAGAAAATGTGGGTTGCTGCATGAATAAAAACCCATGGGAGACACAGCTCTGGCTCCCGATTTGTGGATCACCTTTGCTCCACAAATCATTGTACAACACCATCACAGCAGTCCTTCTGTCTTCTAAGTTGTGGGTGGAGAAAACTCCTCTCCTCTTGATGGAAAAAAAATACCATTTAAGGATTTAAAACTGCTTTCATTCATATTTTTAAGCCCTGGAGGATGGGAAAGGTGGTTCTCTCCAGTCCCGCTTATCATTCTATCAGGGCCATGTGCTTTAGCTATTATTTTGTTTTATGTAGGGAAGCTAGATTTTCAAACTCTCCAAAAGTGGGAGGCTGCCACCCTCTATTTGAGTGAACAGAGGTTGTAATTCTCTGAAATGAGTAGTTTCCCTGGGCTGTGTCGCTTTCCAGGTTGGAAGCCTGTGATGTGAACGTGAACCGCTGTCAACAACTATCAGAGGCTCTGGAAAGGAACAACAGCCTGGTATTTCTCAACCTGTCCACCAATAATCTGACAAATTATGGAGTGAAGTCTCTCTGCAAGTTCTTTGGAAATCCCTACTGTTGCCTAGAGAGACTGTCGTGAGTCACTTTGTTTATAACTTATGAACTAGGTAGAAATATTTATGGGGTAACATTAGCTGGCATGTTTTATCAATCCTGAATGATCTTCGGAGCTCTTCCCATACTCTTCTCTGATTTCTTCTTTGGTCCTGGGAGTAAACCCAGAACCTTGAACATGGTAAGCATGCAATACCACTAAGCTATATGACCAGATGTCCCCTTCATCCATGTTTCTGTCTCTGCCTGTGCTCCTCCCTCTTTTCCCCTCCCCCCTTTTCCTTCTTTGTACATGCCCTGAGTGCGTGCCCGGCGTGTGTGCGTGCCCTGCGTCTGTCTCTGCTTTGGTTTCTGTGTGTTGCTGTATTTGTGTCTCCCTCTCCATTCATCCCTCTTCTCTTCCCCCTCCTCTCTCTTCACCTTCCTCTCTGTCTGTGTGTCTATGTGTTATATTGAAAGGCATTTTCAGTACTTGTCCTTGCACAGGTACTATGTATAAATTCATGTGTGTGTGTGCGGAGGCCAACCCTGATAGTACCCAAGAGGTCAACTCTGGGTATCGTTCCTCAGGAGTAATCCACCTTATTTTTTGAGACAATCTTTAATTGGCCTGGATCTCACCAAATAGGCTAAGCTGGCTGACCAGCACAGGTCCCAGAGATCTACCTGTCTTCACCCTCCTAGAATGGGGTTTATAATCACATTCTGCCATACTCAGCTTTTTAGATGATTATGGTGATTCTCATGCTTGTGTGGCAAGGACTTACCAACTGAGCTATTTCCTCAGCCCAACTTTTTTATGTTTAACTTGGGTTTTTAAATATTTTAAAACTATTTTTTATGTTCTTCTAGCCTTCTCCAGTTTTGTGTCATTCTCTCCTATATCTAGATACAGCAGAATTCACAATTTAAATATCTGTCAAGGTTGATTCTATAGGAAAAGTGACTGATATAAGTATCAGGTAGTTTTCTCATTAAACATGGCAAGCTGGTTGGAAACTGAATATTTCCTCTCTCATCTTGTTTTCTCCTTCAGCTTAGCAAGCTGTGGCTTCACAAAAGATGTTTGTGACATTCTTTCCTTTGCTCTCACCGAAAGCAGGAGGCTGACACATTTGTGCTTGGCAGACAACCTCTTGGGAGATGAAGGGATAGAACTTCTCGGCGATGCCTTGAAAAATCCACAGTGTACTCTCCAGAGCCTTGTGTGAGTGTCTAGCCCCTTCCCAATACAGCATAGTTTAGAATGGATGTATATACATATGTTTGCATATGCATATACATATACACTATCATAATAAAATCTTTAAAAACACAACTTTTAAATCACGTGAGCATGGTTTGTAGATATTTAGAGCTTTTCGTATCCTAGGAATTGGCGGCTTCAAAGACTCCAGCTTCCTCTGGATGTTTTCTATTATAAATGTTATGTTTGCTGCCAGGTGGTGGTGGCACACACCTTTAATCCCAGCATTCGGGAGGCAGAAGCAGGAGACTCTGAGCTCAAGGGCAGCCTTGTCTACAGAGCAAGTTCCAGGACTGGCTCCATAGGTATTGAGAAACTCCGTCTCGAAAAACAAATGTCATATATGATTATTATCATGAATATTTATTTTATATACTAGAAATAATTTTCCTAGTTTCTTGCTCTATTTCTAACTTTATGGTAATTTACAGATTATTATATTTTAAAAATTGTTTTTAAAATACAGTCTTTTGTCACTTGGGCTAGTGTTGAAGTTGCCATGTAGCCTAGGCTAGTCTTGAATTTGGCAATACTGCTTCAGCCTCCCAAATGCTGGGATTATAAGCATGTACTACATTAACCCAACCCAGAAGTGTAAATTTTTTGAAAGACATTCTGCCTCATGAATCCTAAATTTTTTTTTTTTTTTTTTTTTGGTTTTTCAAGACAGGGTTTCTCTGGCTGGTCTCGAACTCACAGAGATCCGCCTGTCTCTGCCTCCCGAGTGCTGGGATTAAAGGCATGCGCCACCATCGCCCGGCGAATCCTAAATTTTTTAGTCATATTTTGGAAAGGTAATTTTGTTAATTTTATTAACATTTATATGTGAAATTATTCCGAATTTTTCTGAATTTAACATTTACATATTAACCTTTTTGAAACTAATCTTAAGAGTTATCATTATTTCCCTCCATTTATAAGGCATGTTATACCCAAATTATTTATGGTGCAATGTCTTTTTTACTGATAAAAATATCCCTAGTAAATATAAAGAAAGAACACTTAGCTTATTTCTATGGCATGACTCTCTATTCCATGTCTTTTCTTCTGCAAGAGTACTGTATACACTTTTAGGAAAACAAAGATCACCATTTGATTTATAGTGTGGAAAGCTGAGCCAGGTGCAATCCTAGACCAGGGAGACTGAGCAGGAGAATTAACTGAGTTTCAAACCCGGCGGGCCCTACAGTGAGAAGTAGGCCAGTCTGTGCTGCAGAGTTGAGACCTTGTTTCAGAAAAGTGGAAACAGACATTGGGATTGGCTCTGAAGAACACAGGTCCAGTTGTAAAGGTTTGATGTAGACCTAAGTGACTCACATGGGACAGGATGGCAGTAAGAGGTCGGAGCTAAGGATTGGGGAGCAGATGAGACCGGCGCTGGGCGGAAGAGATGACTCCATCTTAACTCATTCTGTGCTTCCCTGTAGGTTGCGGTGCTGCTTTTTCACTCCGGTTGGTAGTGAGTTCCTCTCCACTGCTCTGCTGATCAACAGGAGTTTGGTACATTTGGACCTGGGAGGAAACAGGCTTGAGGACAGTGGGATAAAGCTTCTGTGTCACGTCCTTCAGCAGCCAACTTGTACTCTTGAAGAGCTGGAGTAGGTTTTCTGGGACTCTCTTGTGTACTTTCAACTAGGAACGGTCTTGGAGGGCAGGGGAGAGATGAAAGGAAGAACTGAGTGGGAGATGAGTCTCAGAGAAAGGATAGATCTGATTTTTCTCCCATTCTGTTGGAGATGAGCTAAAGACACCTGTTTGTTTGAACGCAAAACTGAAACCCACAGTTACTATGGTCCCCATGATGTTAAGGTCCAGAGGCATCAGACTAAACAGGAGCTGTTTAGTTTGGATTATGCCCTAGTAGGTCTGTCTTTTATTGGCTATGTCCACAAAGCTGAAATTTCTCTTTCAAGTTTGTTTTTCAAGAGGTATTTGCTTTTTTAAATTATCGTTTTATTGTATTATATGTATATGAATGTTTTGCCTGCATGAATGAGGGTGTACCATGTGCATGCCTGGTGCCCACAAAAGCCAGTAAAAGGTTCTAGATCCCTGGAACAGGAGACAAAGACAATTGTGAAATGCCATGCAGGTACTGGTAATTGAACTCAGGTCCTCTGGAAGAGCAGCCTTAACCACTGAGCCATCTCTCCCAGCCATCAGGTTTATATTTAAACTAATTTTTCTATTAAGTTGGTATTCAAAGAAACTGGAAGATGATTTTTAGATTATAATTTATATATTTTCTTTTTAATCCTACAATACACTTTATAAAAAAGTTATGTTTCCATACAAAGTAATGTGGTTCTTCTCCAGATGGATGTGTCATTATATTCTGTTTTCATGCCCCAATTGACCTCCCCAGTGCCCTACCCTAAATATTTGATGTCAAAATCTTGGTCATTAGCCAGAGGTGCTCTAAAAGAAACATTACCTAGGTGGAGCCTGGTTAGAAGAAGCAGGTTACTGGGAGGGCAGTCCTTTCCCCCCTGAACTTTCCTTGCCTTTCCTGTTTCTTATGGTAATATTCTTTGTACAATAGCATAACTCTTAGTGCACCACCACCACAACTAAATGTTTTCCTTGATAAGAGTAGCCCTGGTCATGTTTCTTGACAGCACTAGAAACCACGTGAGGATATCATAGGCTGAAGAAAAGGAAAAGCAAGTGAAGAAACTACAACAGATCTGAAATAGTAGGGATCAATACATGGGTACATGCATACCACTTTTTGGTTTTTTCATTTTGTTTTGGAGATAGGGTTTCTGTGTTACAGCTGTGGCTTTCCTGGAACTTGCTCTGTAGACCAGGATGGCTTCAAAACTCTGAGTTCCCTCTGCCTCCCAGGTGCTGGGATTAAAGATGCGCACCACCATCGCCCAGCTACATGTATACCTTTTTGATATAGGCTCTTACTAACTTAAGGCTGCCCCCTTGTACTCCCTCTGTAGTCCTGGTGAGCCTTGATCTCATGATCCTTCTAAGTACTGGAAACCAGAGACCTGTGTGTGGCCTGTGAGGGAAGGCTTGTGAATGTGCAGAGGACATGGAAGAAATATCTTTCTGTAGCTTTTTTGTTTCTTCTTTAATGTTATCTTTTCATGTGCCTTGGTATTTTGCCTGCATGTATGTGTATCCATATGCAGATGTTGGATCCCCTGGAACTGGAGTTACAGGCAGTTGTGAGCTACCATGTGGCTGCTGGAATTGAACCTGGGTCCTCTGGAAAAACAGCCAGTGCTCTTAAGCATTGAGTCATCTCTCTAGCCCCATTTAATGTTATTTAATGTAACATTTTTATTCTTTGAAAGTTTTAAACATTTATAGATTTTCATTATATCCAATACCATTCCCAAATACCCCAACAATTTTCCTCCCAATATCAAGTTGCCTTTATAATATTATTTTAGAACACACTGAATCTAATTGGTACTGCTCCTATGCAAAGGTTTGGGGTCATTTTTTGGAATATAGGCAACTACCAGCATCTATACTTCCAAAGAAAAGACTCCTCTTCCTAGAACTAAACACAGAGGTGGGGCCTAGAGAGTCCCTCTTCCATCCATTTTGGTCTTGGGCAGGTATCACACACAGCCGCTGTGAGCTGAGTACAACAGTCATGGCATAGCCAAAAGACAAAATTTTAATTTTTAGTGTGTGTGGCAGCAGCAGGTTGAACCTAGGGCTTTTACAGTTGACCTATATTAATCCCAAGACCTCCAAGCCTATTTCTGAAACATAAAAAAAAAAGTTCTACAGACTGAAAAGTTTCTTGGAAAGTTTATATTCATGTTTTAAAGAATTATTAATGCCTGAAGAGATCCCAGATATTAACATTGATCACTCTGACAGAGGACCAGTTTGAGCCCAGCACTTCATTGGTGGTTCACAACTGTCTGTACTCCAGTACCTGGAGGATCCGTCAGTTTTCTGAATCCCCTGAATACCGGAGTGTATATAGTGCACATGCATATAGGCAGAACTGCCAGACCACAGGGGAACTTTTTCAAAATGGAAAAAAGAAACCACTAATGTACTCTAGACTTAGAAAGCATTGTTTAGGGGAGATAACTCTTCACACACTAGTTTCTTTTGCTCATCAAGAAATTCCTTCTGGGGCAGATGGTAGTTGCTCACGCCTTTAGTCCCAGCACCTGAGGCAGAGGCAGGGAAGATCTCTGTGAATTTGAGGCTAGCCTGGTCTACAAAGCAAGTTCCAGGACAGACAGAACTAAATAGTGAAAACAAAAACAAATAGGAAAACAACAACAAAATTCCTTCTGTTTTCTCCTGGTGATTAAGACACCCCATCTCAGGTGTGTCCTGGCTGCATTCTACATAAAAGAGGTTAACTGTCTGGGCAACTCTCCTGGAAGAACTTAGTTCAGTCTTGCCATTGATGAGCTCTTTCGTCCTCTAATGTATTTTCTGTAGGTTGGCGGGCTGTGTTCTCACGAGTGAGAGTTGTCTGGATCTGGCTTCTGTTCTTGTCAACAGCCCAAACCTGTGGAGCCTAGACCTCGGGAACAACAACTTAATGGATGCTGGCCTGCATATTCTGTGTGATGCTTTAAAAAATCCAAACTGCCAAATTCAGAGGCTAGGGTAAGTTTGGTTTTCCATTGTAAAAACACAGTCTGGTTGGTGGTTGGTGAAGGTAATTTTCTATGTGGGGAATGGAGAGTAAATGATGCTCGAAGACAAGATAGTCTCAGAAATAAGGACCTGAATTCAGATTAACGGGCCTGTATTGTGTATGCCCTTTGCTAGAGAAACTTCGTTTCACCCTTTTCTTCTTAGTACCTCAGATAGGTAAATAGTAAATAATATTTCCATGTTCTGTCATTGCTCAGATATTCCAATTGTTCTTGAATTATTTTTCTATATTAAATTGAAGATTTTGTTTCTGTAGGATGCCAACTTCTCAAGGAGCTGGTAATCTCTCATCTTTTCTATATGCTTGTGTTCTATCAGTCCTAGGTTGTTCAATATTTTACTTAAGATTTGCTAGTTCAGCTTCACCTCTTTGATCTCTGAGATTATACTTTATGGTCAGAAAACCAAAATGTCAAATAACTAAACAAACACAAATTATGAACCATTAAAATCTAGAGTTGGAGGGCTAGTGAGTTGGCTCTTTATATAAAGGCACTTGCTGCCAAGGACCAGAGTTCAGTTCTCAGAACTCACAGAACCCAAGATGTAGGAGAGAAATCATTCCTGAATGTTTTCCTCTGACCGCCACACATGGTCTTAGCACTGTGGTATACACACACCTCCGCCCATGCACACATACACAATAAATACATGTATAAAATATGATTAGCAGTAGAATCCAGCCTACTGTTTTTCTATACAGATCCTCTTTTAAAGAGATGGCTCAGCGGTTAAGAGTGTTGCCTGCTCTTCCAAAGGTCCTGAGTTCAATTCCCAGCAACCATATGGTGGCTCACAACCATCTGAAATGAGATCTGATGCCCTCTTCCGGCTGCAGACACACAGACAGAATTTGTATACATAATAAATAAATAAATATTTTTTTAAAAAAAGGAAAAAGCAGAATTTAATGACTTTTTTTCTCTCCTCTCTGCTTGTCAGGGATAGCTTGTCCATCAGTCATGCTTTCGCTGGTGGATGGATCTGTGGCTGCGTTTTCTATCTTCCTCCATTACCTTGTGTGTGATCTCCTGCCTCATTAGTGCACTCTGATGAAGACAACTTTGCCACTGTGGCACCCACTAGGACCAGTCTTCCCGTGTTTTTTTCAAGACCATTTTGGCTCTTCTTTTTATATTAGAACCAAATCCTTGTATTTTATGAACTAAAATCAACTTGGCTGAAATTTCTTTTACATACCTTGTACAATTTATTTTGCTAAAATACATTTCAATATCTCTGCTTATAAAACATTAGGTTCTAATATCTTATACAGTCATTCAATTTTGGTTAAATTACACTAATTTCATAAAATTAATTAAAAATATTTATCCCTTTTGTTTCTTAAAACATTTTGTAAGGCTGTATTTCTTGAATTTAATAAAAATTTCTAGTGAAACTAATTTTATATTTAGAATATTGTAATTCCAGATATAAATTTTAAAATTTGTTTAGGTTTTCAGTAGTGAGTTCTTTTTGGTATATTTTATCCATTTTATTTAAATTATATAACTTATTGGCAACTTTTAGATATTTATCTACCAAAATTCTAACTCTATATTGATCTTTTTTTCCCTTAATACTGGCAATCTGGTCTTTGTATCTTTTTTTTTCAAAGAATGTAACACTGATAATCATTTTAATTTAAATATTAAGATTTATTATTTTTCATAGGTTTATTTTGTCATTTTTCAAAATTCTTTTTTTCTTTTTTTCCAGTTTTTTGAGACAGGGTTTCTCTGTAGCTTTGAAGCTAGTTTTTGTAGACCAGGCTGGCCTCGAAAGAGATCCACCTGCCTCTGTCTCCTGAGTGCTGGGATTGTGCCACCACTGCTTGACTTATTCTTCAAAATTTTAGTGGGGTGCTGATCATACAGTTTGCTTTTCTTTCCTATCACAGATATGTAAGCTACAGTTTTCCCTCAAATTACTGCAATAGCTTCATCCTGCACAATTATTTTATAGACAGTCTGAGGTTTTTTGCTTTGAGACAGGATCTCCCTTTTCTTGGCTGGCCTAAAACTCATTATGACCCACCTTCCACTGCTTCCCTAGTGTTGTGATTATAGGAGTGCGCCACCAAGCCTGATAAATCAGAGAGCTCTGTTTCAGTGCTCTGTCTTAAGGTGTACTTGCTGTGATGCCCGTACCTTGTGTTATAATTAATGTGACTTTCTCTTTTCCGTATTCCACTTTGCTTTTAGTTTAATCATACTTTTTTTTTTCATGTGAGCAGCAATTTCGAAACAGTTTATATGCTCAGCACCTATATGAGCTTGAAATTTTATGATTGGGTGAATGGAGATGAAAGTGAAATTCAAATTAGTTGATTGGGAGAATATTGTGTGCAGAAGGTTGTGTGCAGAAGGTTATGTTCAAGTTATTTTGTCAGTTACTACATTATTATTGGCTTGAGCATGGACTCTTGATCAGGTGGTTGGATTTAATTATGTATCTTTTCTGACCTGGAGGCAAGGCAGTGAGTTTGAAATGTATGATAAATAATTATGACTATTTTTACAAAAGGTGTAATTTCTCTGTGTCTCTGTCTCTGTCTGTCTATCTCTGTCTTATCTCTCTGTCTCTCTGTCTGTGTCTGTCTCTTTCTCTCTCTCTGTCTTTCTCTCCATCTGTGTGTGTCTGTGTGTGTGTCTGTTTCTTTCTGTCTGTCTGTCTCTGTCTGTCTGTCTGTCTCTGTCTGTCTGCCTGCCTGCCTGCCTGCCTGTCGTCTGTCTGCCTGCCTGTCTGGGTCTGTGCCTGTCGTCTGTGGGTCTGGGTCTGTCTGTCGTCTGTCTATGGTCTGTCTGTCGTCTGTCTATGGTCTGTCGTCTATCTATGGTCTGTCGTCTGTCTATGGTCTGTCTGTGGTCTGTCTCTGTCTGTGGTCTGTCTCTGTCTGGTCTATCTGTCTGTCTCTGTCTCTGTCTGGTCTGTCTATCTCTGTCTCTGTCTGTCTCTGTCTGGTCTATCTGTCTGTCTCTCTGTCTCTGTGTGCATGTGTTGCATGTGCTTGGAGTCCAAAGGAGGACTTCAAGTGTTCTCTGTATCACCCTCTACCTTATTTCCCAGAGACAGTCTGTTAGAGAAAGTCTTTCACTGAAGCTGGAGCTAGGCTAGCAACTAGCAACTAGCCCCAGATAGCCTCCTGTCTCTGCTCTTTACCTGGAGTTACATGCCTTGCTTTTTTATGTGAGTTCTGAGGATTAAAAATGGGATCCCCATGTTTGTATAACAAGAATTATTACCCACCATCCTGGTTGGTGGTTTTCATTTATATATTGTGTCAACTTGGCACAGGCTGAAAAAGGAACCTCGGTTGAGAAAATGGTCTCCATCAGATAGGCCTTTGTAGCCAAGTGTGTTGGGCATTTTCGTATGTAAATATGTATATATATATATATATAATTTAATTTATATATAATTTATTTTTATTTATGTGCCTTGATGTTGCCTGCATGTTTGCCTGCATGTGAGGATGCTGAATCCCCTGGAACTGGAGTTAGACAGTTGTGAGCTGCCATATGGGTGCTGGGAATTGAACCCCCGAGTCCTCTGGAAGATCAGCGAGTGCTCTTAAGCACTGAATCTTATTTTCTTAATGATCCATGCGGGAGGGCCTAACCTATTGTGGGTAGTACCATCCCTGGGCTAGTGACCCTGGTTTGTAGAGGAGAGCAAGCAGGTAAGCAGCATTCCCCCACAGCTTCTGCTTCACTAGGTCGCTGTTCTAATTTTGGCCTTGAGGCCCTGCCCTTACTTCCTTCAGTAGAATGTGTAAGTTTAAGAGGAAGAATCTCTTTCCTCTTCAAATTAATTTCTTCCCCATGGTGTTTTATGACAGCAATAGGAACCCTGATTAAGACACCCACTGAACTACTTTGCTAGCCTTGGATGTGTATTCACATAAGCAACACTGTGCTTGAAGTTTTTTTTTTTTTTTAAGCACTCAGTACTAAGTTTCTAAAATCTGCTTCCGTTGATATATTTTAGTTTATCCTTAGATCAAGATTTCAACCTCTTGGGGTTGTTGAGAAAGCTCAGTGAGTAAAGGGACTTAACCAATTGTGCAGCTAGAATTTGATGATCCCTGCAACCCCTCAGAAGGCTTCCATATAAAGATGTTCTCTGACCTCGCAATGTACTATGGCACATGTGCCTACACACACACACAAAATTAAATTCAGTTATTTTATATTATGTTTGCATAATTTCAAGGACTTGTAATTATGAATTGTAATTCATGTTAGAATGGGTATCTAATCTCTAATTATGTAAGTTCCTGTAGTCCTTGAATTTACTCTAGCTATATTCATGTGTCTTTTTTAATTTCTAAAATTATCTTTCAAAGTTCACAAGTCTCTTTAAGTGTCCTATGTCACAAAATAAATTTTTCCTCTTGTCTCTCTTCCCTATAGATTGGAAAACTGTGGCTTAACCTCTGCTTGCTGTCATGATCTCTTAAGTCTTTTTTGTACCAACCAAAGTTTGGTACAAATGAACTTAATGAAGAATGCCCTTGGTTATGACACAATTAAAAATTTATGTAGAGTCTTGAGGTGTCCAACATGCAAAATGAAGTTTCTAGCGTAAGTCTTTACTTACTTGTCAGGTGGAAAATGTCATATGTTGAGGGATTCGGGTACCCATTTGTTGACTGAGGTTTCTGTCCTGCCCGGTTCCCACAGTCATTAAGTCCCAAGAACTTACACAGAGGTCTGCATCATATTTTATAATTATATTAATTATAAACTGATTGGCCTATTAGCTCAGGCTTCCTGTTAACTCTTATAACTTATATTAACCCATAATTCTTGTTTGTGTTAGCCACATGGCTTGGTACCTTTTCAGTGAGGCAGTCACATCTTACTTGCTCTGTGTCTGGCGTCCTCTCTGTCTGGGTGGGTGATGACTGCGGACTGAGACTTTCCTCTTCCCAGAATTCTTGTTTCCCTGCCTCTCCTTCCTGCCGGGCTACTGGCCAATCAGCATTTATTTAAAATACAAGTGACAGTGTAAGACACTGCCCCACAGCTCCCATTCTTTCATTTATGCCCTCAGAATCAACCTGTTACATTTTGGTAGATTGATCTGAAACTTGACTAGTTGAGTTTCAATTCTGGCCCTGCCTCTGTTCAACTTGGGGTATTCCCTAATGTATCAGTAAAGAAGTCTCATCTGTAAAATGCGTCAATTGAGAAAATTTGCCACAGGGTTATTAGGAGGCTCTGTTAGGCTTCGGGCTGACACAATGCTCAGTCTAACAAACAGGAAGATGTTCCCTATTCTCCCTAGGAGAAGGCTCCCAGGGGCCCTTGTTAATTGTCATTTTCCTCTCCTAGATGACACTGCACTGTGCCCCTCTCCCTCCACATCTCTCTTTCCCACTCCCCATCACTGTTAAATTCCCAACCTGAGCAAAGGCTTTTGTTGTTGTATGTTTGTTTTCTTTTCTCTCCTGAAGTTCTAGAAGGTAAAAAAGATGTTCATTTATTTTCTCAGGTTGGACAAAAGGGAAATTGACAGGAAGAAAATCAAGAAGTTCTTGAACGATGTAAAAATTAACAATCCAGAATTGGTGATTAGGCCACACTATTCTGCTACAGAAAGTGGGTGCTGGTGGCAGTATTTCTGAAGAAACTGATGTGCCTTTAAAAATTAAAAAAAAAAAAAAACACCCAAACACATAACTCCAAATGGTATGGTCTTTAACATGAAGAAATATGGTCTATCCAGAGATGCTGAATTGCATTTCTAATAGGGATAAGTGACACACTGCTCTGTAAAGTGTTTGCTGTCTTTCACACAGGGGTTGAGAAAATAAAGCAAAAGCCACAAAATGCTATAAGTGTCAAATGTTTCTTATTTGCTGTGGAGCTTAAAATCTTTGGAAGAAGTACAGAAATAAACTTGATGACCTGACTTGTTTTAGGATTACCTTTGCTGTGATGAAACACCACAAACGAAAGCTATTTGTGGAGGAAAGGGTTTATAATGACTTCACCAAAAGCCATGAAGGCAGAAACCCACACAGGGCAGGAACCTGGAGGCATGGAGGGGTGGATGCTGCTTCCTGACGTGACTCAACATGGCTCGCTTACCCTGCTTTCTTACAGAACCCAGGACCACCAGCCCAGGTATGACACCACCCACAAAGCACTGTCCCCCCCCCCACATCAGTCACTAATTAAGAAAAGGCCCAACAGCTTTGCTTACAGCCAGATTTTATGGAGGCATTTTTTTCAGCTGCGGTTTCCTCCCCTCAGAGGTGGTGGGGGTAGGGGAGGACTTGACATATAACTATACAGCGCAGCACCAGAGAAGACTCACGACCTTCATTTCCTTCACACTCCCACAGACGTGGCTCAGTTCATAACTGTGCTCTAGCTTGTCCTACTAGGATGGCATCCACATGTGTACTGAGTACTGCCACTGTCAAAGTCACTTGTGTCTATCTTTAAAGGTAGATCTCTAAATTCCATGCTAGACTCAAATGAAAAAGAATATTGAGCTGAGGCTCTATAGGAATGAACATTTTAAGTAACTTTAATCCCAGCTCTTGGGAGGCAGAGACAGGTGGATTGCAATGAGTTCCAGGCAAGCCTGGTCTTAGAGTAAGTTCAGGACAGCCAGGGCTGTTAGAGAAACTCTGCCTCAGAAGAAATAGTTACATGAGACTACATGAGACCCTAACTTACATGACATGGCAGATGATAATTCAGGAAAGGTCTCTTTGGTGTTGAGAAAGCTCTGGAGGCCATTTGGCAAGGATGACTGGAAACTGAATCTGAGAGTCCTGCAAAATGTCTACAAAGTGAAGCCGTCTAAACTCCCTGGGTGTGCTGTCAAAGCTGAGTCTGGAGGGGAGTAGGAGTAACTGGCAGGGAAGGCCTGTAGAGGAGAGCCTACCTGCACCTGCCTGAATGGGGCTGTGTGTGTCCGTGGCTAAGGGAGGGGCTGTGGAGGCTACAACCTGAGTGAGTGGTAGGGCCTGTGGAGGTAGCAGCTCAGAAGCCTTGAGCAAAATGCAGACCTTGCCTGAGGGAAGCATAGAGAGGGAAGGGTATGGCCTGCTCCAGGCCAGAGGAGAGCCAGTAGGTTTGCTGCACCCTTCAATCTCTAGACTCAGAGGAAGGCTTGTAAAGGTTAGGAATGCCCCTGTGGAGCAGATGGCTCCAGCCAGGTTTCCATTGTCAGAGAGTAGGACCCTGGACAGTGCTCACAGTTTTCCACCTCAAGAATTTTTTTTTTTGTTTTGGTTTTTTTTTTTTTTTTTGGTTTTGTTTTTGTTTTTCGAGACAGGGTTTCTCTGTGGCTTTGGAGCCTGTCCTGGAACTCACACTGTAGACCAGGCTGGTCTCGAACTCACAGAGATCCGCCTGCCTCTGCCTCCCGAGTGCTGGGATTAAAGGCATGCGCCACCATCGCCCGGCTCACCTCAAGAATTTTAAAGGGAAACTTGCCACTCAAATCAGTCTGAAGACACTTCCCTAGAGGCTGGCAGCAGACTTGATTCCCCAAAAGCAGACACATGTTGTTCACTGACAAAAGTATGTGAACTAGGGGCAACATTAAGAGTTTCCATCAGTGCTCAGTAGCCGAGTGTTTAAAGCTGCTTGACAGATTTTTTATTCTGTAAAGCAAAGTTCTTAAAAGTACAATGTGGATGCACTTAGCTTTACTGGACTTCGTATGTAAAATGGGCAAGAAGGTAAACTGTGTGGAGGGCATTTTACAACTTTAAACACTAAGTCTTAAACATAGGAAGGACCATTCTCTTCATTGTCAGTGAACTTGAAGCCCAGAAAGAGCCATACTGCTTACATGTCTAGGTGGTTGGACCAGGAGTTCAGTCCCAGAAGAAACTAGAAGCAGAAAATCCCAGGTCATAATAGAAGGATGGAGTTTTAACTGCCCTGAGGCTTTGAACTCTCCTGATTATGGTGTTTCCCCTTTAAAAGCTCTCCCCTCCCTGGGCTCAGCACTACACTTTTCCTCACCCATCTCACTGGGGTGTTGGAAAGAGGTGGTCCAAACTTGAGTTTGGATATTAAATACCCTTATGTAATTTGCATTGGAAACCAGGCTCCATGAATTCATTTGAGGATCAGTAACTTGGGCATTCTGACATAAAATTTAAAAAAAAAAAAAACATTTAAAATGACTTGTGTAGTAATCATCCATCCTCCAAAACTTGGCTTTGCATCCCTGTGAGCATCAGATAGTGAAAATTGAAGTGATGGCTGGGTGAATAGCATGGTATGCATTCCCATTCTCCAAAACACCCGCCCATAAAACCTAGGGATCTCTCTGTGGCTTCTCCATCGGCCTTCCTTGTGTAGGGAGGGTAGAAGCATACGGATGTGAGTCAGCTCTTCATGTCCTTCTGCTTTACACAATGTCTGAAGTACCCGTCTCTAATCTCTATCAAGTTTGTACTCCTAAAACAGCATCTCTCTGTTCACTGCTGACATTATGTGATGTAAGCATGCCTCTAATTTGAAGCTCACCGTTGCTTTAATGTCTTACATTTCAGTTTTCCAAAGCACACTCAGCATTTGTATATCTTTCTAGCGAGAGAACTTGGTGGATGTCAAGAACATAGTTCAGTGGCAGAGGTCTTGCTGAACATGTGTGAGGCTCTGGATTGAATCTCAAACACAAGGAAAATAAATAAAAATAAGAAGAAAGAAAAAATTCCAAGCTACGGGGTGGTGGCACAAGCCTTTAATCCCAGCACTTGGGAGGTAGAGACAGGCAGATCTTTGCGAGTTTGAGGCGAGCCTGGTCTACAAGAACTAGTTCCAGGATAGCTAAGACTGTTACACAAAGAAACCCTGTTTCAAAAAGCAAACAAACAAACAAAAACAACAAAGAAAAAAATCCCACTTCTGACCCAAATCAATCCTACCTACCATTATGTTCTTTGACTTCTCTCAAGGAACAGGGCATATGGACAAACTCTGTCTCCTCTACTGGCAAAAGAGTCTTTAACACTGATTTTTCTACCTCAGCAATACAAGATGAAGAGATCTAACTTTCTCCAATTTCTGCATTTATTGCAGTTATGACAGGGCAATATAGTGCAAAGTTTCCACCATCTTGCATTCTTGCTGAGCCCATTTCATATTTAAGTAGAATTTGATCTCCTTGATAGAGACTCCCATGGAAGATTACCCACCTCTATTCTAGGACCCTAGTTCAGATGCTAACTTACCTCAGCTTCTGTTAAACTGCCTGCTTGTGCAAACCTCCTTCTCCTGCTAATGGCTTATGTTTGTATCTGTTAAACTACTTGCTTGTAGGAAACCTCTCCAGGTGGCAGCAGCAGAATGAGACACAAGGATGTGGTTTTTGCCCTTGCACTAAAAGCTTGGGACCACACTTGGGTCCCAGATACCTGAGTGTATCAATCGGAATAAAGACTTTCACTTGGCTATAAACTATGTCTGTGTGGTCCTCTCTTGTCGGCTCCCTGTGACATAATACCCCACTCATTTGGGTCAGTTCACAGATCAGAATGTCACTTCAAGTGTATAGTTATTATCCATTGGTAAAGTCTACCCACCTTTTGAAGCTACAAGTAGTTTTGCCTTTTCTTCCCCCTTTGAGGTAAGGTTGCCCAGGCTGGTTTCAGATTCCCAGCCTCAAACAATTCTCTAGCCTCCACCTTCCAAATAGAGACTACAGGTCTGTACCACTGTACCTAGTTCCTGTGTAAGTTCCTCTCATGGACATCAACATATATTTTAATGTACCTTCACAATTCCCATGGTGATGTTTTCCTTTAAGGCATCTCTTTAAAGCCAGGTATCTATTGTTCCTCTACTTAACCATATAGCCAGGCTACTGACTAGCACCATGGAAACAGTAAAAACCCACGCATAAAAGCTTTTACCATTGTTTAAATTCTTCATGACTGCTAGGAAAACAGCATTTTATTTAGACACCTTGTCTTAGTTAGGGTTTTATTGCTGTGATATGACACCACAGCATAAAATATAGGTATATATATATACCTATATATTAAATGCTTTCATATATATATATATATATATATATATATGAAAGCATTTAATTGGGGTCATCTTGCAGTTCAGAAGTTTAGTTCATTGTCAGCATTGAAGCGAAGCATGGTGGCATGCAAGCAGACATGGTACTGGAGAGGGAACCCAGAGTTCTACATCTGGATCAGCAGGCAGGAGGAAGAGAATGTGACTTGAGCTTTGAAACCTCAAAGCCCACCCCCAGGGACACACTTGCTCCAACAAGGCCACACCTCCCAATAAACCCATGGTGGGGGGGGATTTTCATTCAAACCACAGAGTACCTTTCTTTAAACACAGTGATGGCTCTCCAAGCAGGATGCTGTCCAATAGTCTTAGAACTCCTAAATATAACTATACAACTCTTTACTGGTCAATTGAGTTCTGTGTACAAGGCACTGTTCATACAATACAATCTATCATTATTTTATACTATTCCAAAATCAGTTCTAAGGGAAAAGAGACTTCTTGATAAGTCTACTAAGTAAGTATGTTTTCCTTCAGTTCCATATTCCTACTACAACCCAGTAAGGATGAATATATATAATTGCCAAGCACGATATCTATATATATCTATATCTATGGTTAACTGCCTGCTTGTGCAAACCTACACACACACACACACACACACGGTGCCCAGCAGTTAGAATGCCCACACAAGATTTATCTTTTGAATATGCTTGGTTTATTCACACAATCACTCCTTATAATACCATGCTAGTAAAATAGTTAAATATAGTTAGACATCTCACCAAGCAGGGAACAGTTAGTTGGGCATAAAACAATACTGCAGGGATCTTCTCAGGTAAAGATGTTTCAAAAGCTTGGCAGGCTCAACCCATGTCCACTGTGAAGTCTTTCTACTATGGCGGGCTGGGAGGATGGCGCTAGTAGCTGTCCAGGAGGTCGCTGAGAATGTCAGCCAAAGGCTAATGCTGACAAGTCCGCACGTGTGAGTTCAGCAATGGCACTAAAAGTGCAAGGGTCACCAAAGTCAGGGCCACAGAGAGGCCAGTCTCAAAGCCTCCTTGCCAGTGTGTATCAGCACAGAAGACTGGGAAACCACATTTGGGAAATATGGCAATTTGGTCCAGTTTTTCTAGTATTTCAATTGGCTGTGGCTGTACTAACAAATCAACACCATCTAGGGGTTAGTTCATTAGCATATCAAGACTGGTTTTGGGATTTAGATAGTATCTGAGTTGCCTGGTGGCAGGTCCATTAACACAACAGAGCTTGCCAGGGACAGGACTGGGGGCAGGGTGCTTATCTCCGAGTCTGTCTGAGCTGCTTGGCTGTAAGCACCAATCTTACAGGCTTTGCATTATTCTAAATCACACAAAAATGGTTTTCACTAATGTTCCTATCAATTCTGTTCTACTTTTAAAAACTTACTACTTCTGTCTTCCATGGAATTGAGCTCAATTTATGTAGTTTAAACTTAAATCTGTGCTTCCCTAACAAGCATAAGACCTTGACCATTCTTGAAACTCCAATAATGCTAGCACTCAAATCTGTTAGGCAAGTCTTTGGTCTCTAGGCTATTTGGCCCCTGAGTCCAACTCCTGAGCCTGTGTTCTTGAAGAGGAGCGAGCAGTTTTTGATCTTTAAAGTTTCAGTACACTCTTGAGGTATGAATAAATCTGCCCTGTACCATTAGAAAATTATATTGTAACATGCCATTAGGGAAGGAGAGCTACCTCTTTCACAATCTTCTAGGCTATAACCGTGGCCACTTTGGCCCTAAAAGAATCAGTTTGCTTTCTTTTTCACTAAACTTCTAGTAAAGACTACTGAATTGCAATGACCCCTTCCAGGCTACTGAGACATCCAGACTAATCTAAGAGGAGCCTTAGAACAAAAGAGAGCAAAAGTTCCAGGCACAAGGGGCTCTCCTCTTTCCCTGACATGAGTAAAGTCTAGAAGTAACTCAATTCTGATCCCTTCCTACTCCCCAGGAGCACAAAAGTTCTCATGTTCTTAATGCTGGTTTGGCTAAGTGGTCAGCTTCCACACTGAACCCATCCAGGTCCCCACCAGCATTTACATGGTTAGCATAAACCCAGCTCTCTTAGTTACCATTGCATTGTTATGAAGAGATACCATCCAAGGCAACTTATAGACAGAGCATTTAACTGGGTGCTTGCTTACATCGGAGTGAGAAGTGTGGTGGCAGGCAGCAGGCATGGTGCTGGAGAGGTGACAGTTACACTGTGATCCTCAGGCTGCAGACAGCGAAAGGGAGAGACTGGGCATGACACAGGCTTTTGAAACTTAAAACCCTATGCCCAGTGACAGGACTGTTCCAAACAATGTCACACCTTTTAACCATTCTCAAATAGTTCCTGATGAGTAAGCATATAATATTCTATGGGGCCATTCTCATTAAAACCACCACACCAGTTATGGGCAAAACTCATTGGCGGTAGATGAAAAAATAGTGACTCCAGTTGTGAGGAAGGAAGGCACCAGCTGAGAGTTTCAGTGAGAGAAATGTTAGGCATCTTGATGTGTGGATCATGGTTACATGAATACACACATGAAAGATTAAGCAATAAACGTAATACTTGGTAAGCGAATTTATAAACTTAAACAAGATTAAGAGAAAATTGAATAAATAACTTTTTCCGCTGCTGAGGAAAAATAAAGACAAATCATCCTATAAGAAAAGTAAGAGAAATGGAGGAAAAAAAGATAATCATGGTTAGTACAAAGCACATTACAACTGGCAAGAAGAAATGTAAAACCCACTTCACTGTATACATGAGACCAAACAGACTAGGGTGAACAAACAAACAAACGAATCCAGCAGAATGTGTCAAAACAAGAAACGGGGAAATCCAAACCATGAGTCCCTCTCACGGGTACTTCACCTATCAACACTTCCTTCCCCTCCCGGCAAAAGCAAAAATAAAGAGAAAAAAATGAAGCGAGCCCTCTCATATTATTACTAAACTTTTTATACAAATTTCGTTCTAAATCTTCTAAACGACTACTAATTTCATCTTCCAGGGTTTTTTATTTGTTTGCTTGCCTTTGAAAACCATTTTGGTAACTAGGCTTGGAATGCCTTCGAATTCTTCTCATTAAGAGCAGTGGAACTTCATTTCCCTCCCCTAAGGGCTTGTCGGGCCGCCACGGTTCAGGGACGGAGCCCCCTCCACGAAGCCAGGGCCAGCGAGAGGCTCCCAACCTGGTTTACGCCTCCCCGCGACAGCAGCTTGAGGAGCAGAGCTGTCGACCAATCACATCCAGGAGCGCCCTTTCCCCGCCCCCCCCGGCTGAGGACCCGCCCGCCCACCCTCCGCCCTCCCGCCTGCGCATTGCGCCACCCGACCGGTAGGAAGCGGCGTCGACCAGCAGGCGAGCCGAGCCCGTGCCTCGCCGCGTCTCCCGCGTCCCGCCCTCCAGCTCCACAGCCTCGCCACCGCCGCCATGGTCGAAGCCGACCGTCCGGGGAAGCTCTTCATTGGAGGGCTCAACCTGGAAACCGACGAGAAAGCCCTCGAGGCGGCCTTCGGCAAGTACGGCCGCATCATCGAGGTGCTCCTGATGAAGGACCGGGAAACCTCCAAGTCCAGAGGCTTCGCCTTCGTCACCTTCGAGAACCCCGCGGACGCCAAGGCCGCCGCCCGCGACTTGAACGGCAAGTCCCTGGATGGTAAGGCCATCAAGGTGGCCCAGGCCACCAAGCCGGTGTTCGAGAGCGGCCGGCGCGGGCCCCCGCCCCCCGCAGCCGCGGCCGCCCGAGGGGCCTGCGCGGGAGCCGCGGCGGCGGAGGCCCGCGGCGCCCTCCGTCCCGGGGCGGGTCGGCCGACGAAGGCTGCTACGCGGGGGATTTCGACCTGCGCCCCGCGCGGGCCCCGATGCCGCTGAAACGCGGGCCGCCGCCGCGCCGGGCCGGGCCCCCGCCCAAGAGAGCCGCGCCGTCGGGCCCGGCGCGCAGCGGCGCGGGCGTCCGCGGCCGGGCCCCGGGCTCGCGGGGCCGAGACGGCTACGGAGGCCCCCCACGCCGCGAGCTGCCGCCGCCCCGCCGTGACCCGTACCTGGGCCCGCGCGACGACGGCTACTCGCACCGGGAGAGCTACTCGAGCCGCGACTACGCGAGTGCCCGCGACCCGCGCGACTTCGCGCCCTCGCCGCGCGACTACAGCTACCGCGACTATGGCCACTCGAACGCGCGCGACGAATGCCCTTCCAGGGGCTACTGCGAACGCGACGGCTACGGGGGCCGCGAGCGCGACTACGCCGAGCACCCCAGCGGAGGCTCCTACCGAGACCCCTTCGACGGCTACGGGGACCCGCGGGGCGCCGGCCCTGCCCGAGGTCCGCCGCCAACTTACGGCGGAGGCCGCTACGAAGAGTACCGCGGCTGCTCGCCCGACGGCTACGGCGGCCGCGACAGCTACCGCAGCGAGCGCTACTCGAGTGGCCGCGAGCGCGTGGGCAGGCCGGAGCGTGGGCTGCCGCCGTCTGTGGAACGAAGCTGCCCGACCCCGCGCGACTCATACAGCCGCTCGGGCCGCCGGGCGCCCCCCAGGGGCGGAGGCCGAGTGGGAAGCCGCCTGGAGCGAGGTGGAGGTCGGAGCAGGTACTGAGCCCCCTGGACTCGGACTCAGGACTCACGTCCAAGTCAAGAAAAGAAGAATTAGTTTCCTGGTAACTCACCCAAGGACTAGGACTAAGAAGAATCGTTTTCCTTATTTTTACCGTTTTAAGATTTTTTTCCCCCCATGTTAACTACCTCTGCATTTTTATGCTTTTGAGAGGCAAAAAAAAAAAAGTTAAAACTCGTTTAATTTCATTTTGGAATTGTTAAACGTTTCAACAAGCTCATGTTAAAAGTCTGACTTGAACCTGAGTAGTAGTCTTCCTTATCGTTCAAAGTAGTTCTCGTAAAGGCTTCTTCCTTCCAAATTTGCCTGATAAAGGAGGCAAGTGGTTCTAAGGTGTTTCCACAGAAATCTTGGCCACCTACAGTGGAAAAAGGATCATGCTGCCCCTTCAGACCAAACTGGGGTTTGGGGAGAAAGAGTTGGGGGGAAAGTAGTGTTTGCCACTGGATTTCGAAGTGTCTTTCAGACCCCATCTCTGTTCCCAGCACTAAAAGCAAACCAAACGGCGGCAGCCAAGCCCACTTAGACCAGATGCTGGGTAAAGAAGGTGCCATTCCCTCAATGCTCAATGAGTTTAAAGCAAATGGATGCTGACCTTTATTTTAATTTTTTTTGACTATTTTTGCCTTTTCTTTGGGGGTCTGCAGACTCTCCTGTCTCCTCACTCCCCAAAATAGCATTTGCATGACTGGAACACCGATGGAATACTAAATTTAAAATTTGGCAAACCAACCTCAAAGCTGAAAAACAAAACAGCTCAAAATTATCAATTGATAGTGTTTATTTTTACCATTAATTATACATTATTAAGAAATAAGTGTGCCAATGGTGGATTTGGGAATCGTAATTATTTCCATTCCTAACTCTGAGGTACTGGTTCAGGTGGAGAAAATTGGGCTTCTTCCCCTGGGGTGAAGCTTCTCAGGAAGAGGTCAGAGAATCTCTGAAAGATTGCATTTCAACATCTGAGAATCTCAAATGCTTTGAAGGGACAGGGTCAACTGTCTGAAAAGGGCAAAGGGTTTGGTGAGTGTTCCCCACTGAAAAGGGGGGTTTGGGCAGAGAAAGACCAGAGAGGCTTCTTTCAAGATACTTCAGGAGAGACATAAGTCTCCTTTTCACTCTAAACTCAGGTCAAGAAATAACTTGTGGAATTCCCCTGCTTGAGTGAGAAAAAAGGTGTAAAACTTATTTTCAGTGTAATTGCTTAAGGAAACGGACACAAGAACAGCTGCAACAACAACAACAAAAAAATAGAGTTCTGAGTGCAACACACACAACCGTAGAGAATGGTTTTTTTTGACAATGTAGTAAATGAATTAAAGGATATGCCATATAGTTGCCCAGAAGATGAATTACAGCAAATAGAATTTTTAAATGCAGGAGTTATTCTAGCAAAACTAAGATTTTTATGGGGAAAAATTATTTATTAAAGAACAAGAAGAACTAAGCAAATGGAAATTTCATGTTTGCTTATGATTGAGAAGACTTACCATAGCTTCTCAATCGTGCCAAATTAACTTGAAAAAGCAGTGCAACTTCAACTGAAGTCACAATGCATTTTTTTCATAGCTCCCCTCCCCTCCTTAATAACACCATTGATTGCTGATCAGTTGTGATGCAATATTAATAATTGGCAAGCTAAACCCAAAATAAAACAGTAGCTTTATTTCATCAACAAATTATGAAGGAACTCTAAGATAATGGATGATATAACTAATCTTAAAATTTACATGGCAGAATAAAGAGCACGAAGAACCAAAACAGTATTGAGGAAAAGTATTAGGAGATATCAAGATTTATTACAAAGCTCTAACAATCTAAACCGTATATTAACAACAGACAAGAATAGACGAGTAGACCAAAACCAGGAGCCTAGAAACAGTTCCACTCACAGATACAAGCATTGTTATATGATAGAAGTAGCTTTAAAAGTCAGTGGTGAAAGGATGGACATTTTAAAAATGACTGTTGATTTGCAAATGATAAAGTCAGATTCTTTAACTCACACCATACACAGAAATAATGTTCTAGATGGTTTGGAAACAATTCTGAAGAGGAAAACTGAAGGAAAATTAAATGCATTTACCATAGGTGGGTAGAGAATTCTCCTTAAAGACAAAAGTACAAACCTACAAGGAAAATGTTGATACAATTTCCACACTATTAAGATATTTTGTGATAAAAGGTACTATTAACAGTGAAATATCAAATAAATTGGAAGCATGTTGAAGTAACTTCCAAAAGAATGCTTTGCAAGTCACTTTCTAAAAAATGACAAGAAATAAATGAGCAAAAGGACTCATACTTTTCCTGGTAGGTGTAGAAGTTGATAACAGATTCTTTGGAAGTAAATTGACAGTGCCTGGTAAAGCTGAAAGGTGTGTACCTCATGATCCAGAAATGTCAAGAAAAGACCCTAGAAAATGCACAAGTACACAAAGAGTTGCGCACAAAGCTGGCCTTTTAGAGTCCTCTGGTGTGTTTAAAGGGTGTGAACAGCTTATCAGGAACAGTTCACCCAGAGAATGAGGGTCCACCCAGAAGCTAAGATTGACCTGATTCAGTGATCAACGTGGGTAAGTATAAAGTATGTGGTAGAAGGGGGATATTGTATAAATGTAAACTGTATAAATATACAAAATCAAAAAGCATTTTAGGAGTGATAACATAGGATAGGGATACTTAGTGTGAGGAGGAGGAGATGGGAAGAGGAGTAAGTTTTAGGTGTATCTTATGCTCTATGCTTTTTTTTTTTTCCTGAATGATAGATTTTACTGGGCATGGTATCCCTTGAGGTGGAGGCAGAGGATTATGAGTTGAGTACACCCTAGTTTTATATGTGAGACCTTTTCTCAAAACTAAATTTTTAAGAATTAAACTATATGGGGAGGTGGAGAGAATATGGAAGAAGTTGCAGGGTGGGGATCATGATCAGAATATAGTGTATGAGAAACTATATATTTCCAATTTAAAAGTAAAAACCTGGGCAGTGGTGGCGCATGCCTTTAATCCTAGCACTTGGTAGACAGGCTGAGGCAAGGAGCTTTTAGTGAGTTTAAGGCCAGCCTGGTCTACAGAGAGTTGCAGGACAGGACAGGGTTATTCAGAGAAACCTTGCCTCTAAAAGCCAAGAAAAAAAAAAACCTAAATTATTTCTATGGTTTGTATTTAACACAGTTTCACAGTAAAAATTTTAATATAAAAATTAGAGGTTTGCACAGTACATGGTGTATAACCAAACAATAAAATGTCACTAATTTTACAGCGATGTGCCTTTGTTCTCATGTTAAAGGTGATGCACTTGACTAAGTGTCTAGAAACTTTCCAAACTGACTTATAGCTAGTTTACGATAATCTCAGCTATAATTTCCATATCTGAATTCCAAATCCTAGAAAGTTGCAGGTGTCCCCCCCCCCCCCCCCGGGCTTAGTTTTATCTTTTGAGATGGTATCTTACATCCTACAGTTGCTCAGGCTCTCTAGTAGCTAAGGAGGACCTTGAATTCTTTGTCACTATCTCCTAGGTGCTTATGTCTCCTAGGTGCTTAAACTGTAGGCTGACGCCCCAGTCTAGGTCCAGACTTGTTCTGGAAGCAATGAAAAACTTACGCAATTAACATCACATACTGAATAGTAATCTTAATGTTGAAAACATTTTAAACTAGCTGGGGCCCTTGTAACATTTCTTTATATTGTTCCCAAACCCACCTTCCTTTTAGCTTCTATTTTAAAAGCAATGTGATTTTCATTTTCTTAATATATTCCTTTTTCAGGGACAGTGACTCTGCTCTCAGTGTTTTCCTCCTTAGGGCAGATGTAGCAGTCATCAAGCAGAGTCAGCCTACATTGCATACATACATTCCCTGTAGAGGTAAAAAAATGTTTTTAGAATCTGCCTGATGCATATGCAGTGATACTGATTCTAAAGACAATTTCTATTCCAGGATAGCCCTTCTAAGACTTTTTTTTTTTCTGAGACAGGGTTTCTCCGTGTAACAGCCCTGACTGTCCCAGAACTCACTTTGCAGACCAGGCTGACCTTGAACTCACAGAGATCAACCTGCCTCTGCCTTCTGAGTGCTGGAATTAAAGGCATGCTCTACCACTGCCTGGCATATTTTTAAAACACCCAGTAATAAATATGTATAGATAACGTGGAACATCATTATCGAGCATAAAACTTAACTCTAGAGGAGCTGCAGTGCAGCAACCACCCCATGAGCTGAAGAGACCTGTTGGAATGTTGTGGGGGTGGTGCAGGGGAACAGCAATTCAGCTTCCCCCTTTTGCCCATGGAGACAACATTTGATCACAGGTGCCATCCTCAGTCTGGAGTTTTTTCTTACATCAGCTTTCAGTATTGAGACCACACTAATGTAGCTGTGAGCAACTGGTTAAAACAGAATGAGTTGTGAATTGTCTTAAAAAGCGGGCCTAACAATTTTCCTACTAAACTTTACAAAAATCAGGTGTCTTCTAGGAGACCAGTCTGCCGGGAAGTCATTCTGGAGAAAGTAATCCTTAGCCTTAGCCAGGCAGTTTTAAACAAAATACCAGTTGAGCTTCTGACCTATGGTTTCATGTAGTCCAGGCAGGCCCCAAACTCTGCATTGTATCTAAGAATGATCTTGAGCTCTGGAGCTTCTTGATTCTTCTGGTGGGATTATAGTCATGTGCCACCACCCACAGTGCTGGAGATTGAAGGCAGGGCTTTGTGCATGCCAGGCTGGCACGCTACCACTGAGTTATAACATACGCAGCCATAACTTAATCCTTAGATTCAGAAGGGATGCTAGGCTGACTAAATTATACAAATGCATGCAAATTTAATTATGCTACAGTTAACTATGAGGTAATAGCAGTAAGAGATTGGCACAGGACACCAGAAAATGCAACCTTAAAGAGGTAATAACCGAAATATGATCTAAAGATGAGTGCCAAGTTGCTATGAGAATAAATTTTAAATGTAGGACATAGGAAATTTTCTTACTGCTTTTCTTGCGCTCTGAATAAGAGTAATTTTGCTTAGAGATGAAGCTAAAGGGAATGCATATAAATCAGTAAAATTAATTAAGGGCATACCTTGAGGTTGATTACCAGAAAAGCAGAAATGAGGAATGCCAAAATATAAATTAACAAATGAGGGCCAATGAGAAAAAGGGAATGGAAGCAGGCACAGTAGCACATACCTGTGTCCTCAGCACTCTGTGGCAGAAGGCAGGTGTGGCAATCTCAGTTTGCACTTGAGTGTCTTATCGCTGGCACCTGAACTATGGACCAGAGGAAGATTGGAGGTGGAGAACTGTCATGTGCAGTAAGGGCTAGATTTTCAGTTTGAAATTGCCCTATTGGCTGAAAAAGCTGAGTGGTTAGGTGTGCTTTCTGACAGCAAACAAGGTTACCCTATAAGAATAGTCCACTAGATGTCACCAAAAGCTCATCAGTTCCTGCTATGCACCTGTACTGTAGAATTGGGGACAGGGCCTGAAGCGTATGCGTGAGATGGTGCTGATGCCTTTCTTCTAGATCGGATGAGATGAAATGAAGGCAAGTGGGCATCTTCAACTCTCCTGTGGTGAGTACTGGATAACTTGAAAATCAGAAATAGATCCAAGTACATATAAATACTAATGTTGATAGGGAAAGATGGGGAATTTATGCTAATTAAATTGGGTAACTACTTTGAAAAAAATCATATGTAAGGTGCATATAATTATATCATTGTTTGCCAAAATAAGTTCCAGGTCTACTAAGTTTTACTTTAGTTAGGAATCTCTAACAGGTTTAAGGAACTTTTTTTAAAATTACATTTATTTAGTGTGAACACATGTACATGCCATGCCTATGGACGTCAGAAGACAGCTTGTGGGAATCAGTACTCCTTCCATCATACTGGTACTGGGGATTAAAGTTAGGTCATCAGGCTTGATAGCAAGTACCTTTCTTTACATGCTGAGCCATCTTAACCCTACAGGATTTTTCTTCTTATATGACAACATTTACTATCATAATCATTGTTCTTTTTCAAAATGTTTTAAAATTCATTCTTTGAGAGTTTGATACAACATGTTTTGATTGCATTTAGCCCAGTACCTAAAGTCTTCCCTGACCTTCCTCTTCCTTGCCCGGTGTTGTGTCCTTTTGTTTTTTTTAAATCTTTCAAGACAAAGTTTCGTAACATTAAAGCATTCACATTTTAATGCTAACCACCATTTATTCATTTATAAAACTATTTCATCTTGAAAAAATTATTTTCCTAAATGTAAAAAAAAAAACCCAAAGGTTGAGAAGACACAGGTATAGTTTTATGTAATCAAATTTTGTAATCCAACAGGAGAGGGAAATGACAGTTTTATACTAATATATTTCTATATAAAATTTAAAACTCTCCATTTACTTAAGTTCACTAAACTCATGTGAATACCCTATTTTTATTAATTAAATTTATGTATTATTTTACATTTTGACCACAGTTTCCCGTCCCTCTTCTCATCCCATTTCCTTCTCTCCCATTCTCTCCCTCACCCACTCTGTTCCCACCCCCAATCCACTCCTCCTCTGTTTCTATTCATAAAGGGACAGGCTTCCCATGGATATCAACAAAACATGGCACATCAAGTTGTAGTAAGGCTAAGCACCTCCCCATGTATTAAAGCTGGACAAGGAAATCCAATATGAGGAATAAGTATCCAAAAGCTAACCAAAGCTTTGGGGACAACCCCTGCTCCCACTGTTAGGAATCCCAGAAGCAGACCAAGCTACACAACTAATATATATATTTTCATATATGGCATATATAGAGCTGGGGCTTGGTTGCCCCCATGAGGGCTTTCTGGTTGTCTGTTCAGACTCTGAGCTCCTATGAGCTCAGGTTAATTGATCTGTGGGTTTTCTTGTGATGAACTTGACCCCTCTGACTCCTAAAATCTGTCCTCCCTCTCTGGAGCACTGTTTCCTGAGCCCAACCTTACGTTTGGTTGTGGGTCTTTGCATCAGTTTCCATCAGTTACTGGATAAACCCCTCTGATGACAATTGGGGTTTGTGCCAATCTGGTCACAGGAGATGGCCAGTTCAGCTACCTATCCACGATTGCTGGGAGTCTTCGTTGGTTTCATCCTTGCAGATCCCCGGGAGTTTTCCTTGCACCAGATTTCTACCTGACCTCAAAATGCACCCCCTTTCCCCGTCATCTCCCTCAGACTCTCCCTGACCAGTCCATCCACCCGACCTAATCTGTCATGTTCCCATCACTACCCACCCCAAGTTCACCCACAATATCTTTTCTATTTCCCCTTCCCAGGAAGATCCAGGCATCCACTCTTGAACCCTCCTTGTTAACCTAAACTTTCTAGGTCTGTGGGTAATAGCATAGTTATCCTTTACAGCAAATATCTGCTTATAAGTGAGTACATGCCATATTCCTCTTTCTTGGTCAAGGTTATATCACTCAGGATGATTTTTTTCTAGTTCCATCCATTTGCCTTCAAATATCAGGATGTCATTGTTTTTAACAGCTGAGTCATACTCCACTGTGTAAGTGTACCATATTTTTTAGGCATTTCTTTAGTTGAGGGACATCTAGATCATTTCCAGTTTCTTGCTATTACAAATAAAGTCACTATGAACATAGCTGAGGAAGTGTCCTTGTGGTATGATTGACCATCTTTTGGGTATATGCCCAAGAGTAATATAGCTGGGTCTTGAGTTAGATTGATTCCCAATTTTCTAAGAAACTGCCATATTTATTTTCAAAGTGGCTGATATGTTTGCATTTTCTGCCAGCAATGGAGGAGTGTTCTCTGGCTCCACATCCTCTCCTGCATAAGTTGTCATATATGTTTTTGGTGAATATCATATTTTTTACTTTTATTTTTTTTTATTTTTTTTGGTTTTTCGAGACAGGGTTTCTCTGTGGTTTTGGAGCCTATCCTGGAACTAGCTCTTGTAGACCAGGCTGGTCTCGAACTCACAGAGATCCGCCTGCCTCTGCCTCTCGAGTGCTGGGATTAAAGGCGTGCGCCACCACCGCCCGGCGACTTTTATTTTTTTTATTAAAAATTTCCATCTCTTCCCATTTCCCTCCGTCTCCCTCCACTCCCTCCCCCCCAGCTCCAGTCCTAAGAGAGGGCAGGGTACTTCTTCTGTGGGAAGTCCAAGGCCCTCCCCCCTCTATCAAGGTCTTGGAAGGTGTGCATCCAAAAAGACTAGAATCCCAAAAAGCCAGTACACGCAGTAGAATCAAATCCCAGTGCCATTATCATTGGCTTCTCAGTGAGCCCCCATTGTCAGCCACATCCAGAGAGTTCGGTTTGATCACATGCTCATTCAGTCCCAGTCCAGCTGGCCTTGGTGAGCTCCCATTAGATCAATCACACTGTCTCGGTGTCTCGGTGTACGCACCCCTCACGGAACCCAGACCCAAAAAGATGACTATGGTATGTACTCACTCATTAGTGGATTCTAGCCATAAACAAAGGACATTGAGCCTATAGTTCATGATCCTAGAGAAGCTAAATAATAAGGTGAACCCAAAGAAAAACATATATTTATCCTCCTGGAAATTGGAAGTAGACAAGATCGTTGGGCAAAACTTGGGAGCATGGGGGGAAGGGGAGAGGGGAAGAGAGAGGGAGAAAGGGAGGACTGGCGAGAGCTTGGGGGAGTGGGATGGTTGAGATGGAGGAAAGGTGGATATGGGAGGAGGGAAGAAGATAATTAAGGGAGCCATTTTAGGGTTGGCATTTTAGGTTGGCTCTAGAGGGGTTCCCATGTGTCCAAGGGGAGGACCCTTGGACAGCAGAGGAGAGGGTGCCTGAACTGGCCTTGTTCCATAGCCACACTGATGAATATCTTGAATATCACCATAGAACCTTCATCTGGTAATAGATGGAGATAGAGACAGAGAGACCCACATCGGCACACTGGACTGAGCCCCGAAGGTGCAGATGAAGAGCAAAAGGAGGGAGAAGAGGAGCAAGGAGTATCATATTTTTTAAAGGTATTTTTGTTGTTTGTTTTAATTCTGTGTATAAGGTTTGTATCTTTATTTGTTCGTGCACCATGTCCATGCAGTACACATGGGTGCCAGAAGAGGGCTTCGGATACCTGCGACTAGAATCACAGATGATTGTGAGCTACCACATGGGTGCTGGGAATTGGACCCAGGTCCTCTGGAAAAGCAGCCAGTGCACCAAACCACTGAGCAATAGCTCCAGTGTCCTAATGTATTCACTTCTATCTGGCTATAAGACTGTTCTTTTTGGTATTTTTTGTTGGGTTGGTTTTTACAAAATTGTGTACCTTTGCTGGCTCAACTAGGGACTGTTCTCATCCTTATGTGGATGGATCTCCTACACTTGCTATAATATATCCCTGTAACAGGCCTTTTCAGAGCCTAGTAGCTTATTTCTTTAGAGCCAGCAAGATGGACTCTTTTTTCTCGACTGTTAATGCAGTCTTCTCTGACCATATTATACCAGTCTTTACAATGCTAACATAGTTATTTTCTATTTTATACAAGTTCACCATGAATGTTCCCATCCAAGTCATGTTTATCATATGGAAAAAACACAAAATTTGAGTGGTGATTTGATACTAAAACTTTGGTTGAGGATCAGAATTTTATGAGGATTTTCTACATTATATATAAGTGATCATTTTGTTTTGAAACAGGGTCTCATTTATCCCAAGCTATCCATGAACTCCCTTTGTAGCTGAGTATATCCTTGAACTTCTGATGACCTTGCTTCCACCTCTAGAGGGCTGGAATTATAGACGTGCCCCCACCACACCTGGGTTTATTCAGCACTGGGAATCAAACTCTGCTTTGTACATAGAAGACAAGCATTCTGCCAACTAAGGTACATGCCCAGAATTTATCTGCATGTTGTTTTCCTGGCCACCTAGTCTCAAATAATCACACAGAAACTATTAATTACAACACTGCTTTGTTGATGGCTCAGGCATATTTCTAGCTAGCTCTTACATCTTAACTAGCCCAGTTTCTATTATTTTATATTTTATAGTGAGGTTTGTGGTTTACCTGTAAGGTTCTGGTGTCTTTCTCCTTTGACAGCTACATGGTGTCTTCCTGACTCTACCTTCTTTCTCCCTGCATTCAGCTCTCTGTCTAATGTGGGGTTGGTGAGCATCTTTTCCCATTCTGTAGGCTGTTGTTTTATTTTGTTCACCGTGTCCTTTGCTTTATAGAAGCTTCTCCGTTTCAGGAGGTCCCATTTATTAAGTGTTTCTCTCAGTGTCTGTGCTACTGAGGTTGTATTTAGGAAGTGGTCTCTTGTGCCAATGCGTTCAAGTGTACTTCCTACTTTCTCTTCTATAAGGTCCAGTGTGGCTGGCTTTATGTTGAGGTCTTTGATCTATTTGGACTTGAGTTTTGTGCATAGGGCTATGGATCATTTTCATTCTTCTACAAGTTGATATCCAGTTATGCCAGCACCATTTCTTGAATATGCTTTCTTTTTTTCCATTTACTATTTTTTGCTTCTTTGTCAAAAATCAGGTGTTCGTAGGTATGTGGATTAATATCTGGGTCTTCAATTTGGTTCCATTGGTCCTCCTGTCTGTTTTTATGCCATTATTGTACAGGATTGTTTTGGCTATCCTGGGTTTTGTACTGTCCTTTCAAGGTCTGTTAAGAATTTTGTTGGGATTTTGATTGAATATGTAGATGGCTTTTGGTAAGATTGCCATTTTTCCTATGTTAATTTTACCTACCCAAGAGCATGGGAGATCTTTCCATTTTCTGGTGTCCTCTTCAATTTCTTTCCTCAAAGATTTAAACTTCTTGTCATACAGGTCTTCCACCTTTTTGGTTAGAATTACTCTGAGATATTTTATGCTATTTGTGGCTGTTGTGAAGGGTGATGTTTCTCCGCTTTCTTTCTTGGCCCATTTATCATCTGTGTAAAGGAGGGTTACTGGTGGTTTTAGTTTATCTTGCATCCTTCTACATTACTGAAAGTGTTTATGAGTTGTAGAAGTTCCTTGATAGAATTTTTGGGGTTGCTTTTGTAAATTATTGTATCATCTGCAAATAGTGAAAGTTTGACTTCTTCCTTTCCAATTTGAATCCCCTTGATCTCCTTTCGTTGTCTTACGGCTCTAGCTAGAACCTCAAGAACTAATTGAATAGATATGGAGAGAATGGACAACCTTGTCTTATTCCTGATTTCAGTGGGATCGCTGTGAGTTTCTCTCCATTTAGTTTGATGTTGGCTGTTGACTTGCTGTACATTGCCTTTATTATGTTTAAGTATGTTCCCTGTATCTTTGCTCTCTCCAAGACCTTTATCATGAAGGGGTGTGAATTTTGTAGAATGGTTTTTCAACATCTAATGAAATGATCATGTGGGTCATTTTCAGTTTGTTTATATATTGTGGATTACATTGATAGATTTTCATATGTTGAACCATCCCTGCGTTTCCAGGATGACGCTGACTTGATCATGGTGGATGATTTTTTCATTGTGTTCTTGGATTCTGTTTGCCAGTATTTTATTGAGTATTTTTGCATCAATGTTTATGGGTGAGATTAGTCTGTAATTCTCTTTCTTAGTTATGTCTTTGTTTGGTTTGAGTATCAGGTTAATGTAGTCTCATCAGAAGAGTTTAATAATGTTCCTTCCATTTGCATTGTTTGGAACAATTTGAGGAGTATTAGTGGTAGTTCTTCTTTGAAAATCTCTTAGAATTCGGTGCTGAAACCATTTGGTCTTGGGTTTTTTGTTGGGAGACTTTTGATGACTGTTTCTATTTCTTTAGCAGTTCAAGGTGTATTTAATTTGCTTATCTAGTCTTGATTTAATTTTTGTGATATTTAGCCAGAAAATTGCCCATTTCCTTTAAGTTTTCCAATTTTGTGGAATACAGGTTTTTGAAATATGACCTAATGATTCTGTGGATTTCATCCATGTTTATTGTTATGTCCCCCTTTTCATTTCTGATTTTGTTAATTTGGATAGTCTCTCTCTACCTTTTGGTTAGTTTGGATAAAGGTTTGTCTATTTTACTGATTTTCTTGAAGCACCGGCCTCTGTCTCATTGATGCTTTGTATTGTTTTCATTGTTTCTGTTTTGTTTATTTCAGCTTTCAATTTGATTATTTTCTGTTGTCTAGCCCTCCTGGGTGTGTTTGCTTGTTTTTGTTCTAGAGTTTTCAGGTGTTCTTAAGTCTCTAGTGTGGGATTTTCCCAGCTTCTTTGTGTAGGCATTTAGTGCTATGAACTTTCCTCTCAACACTGCTTTCATTGTGTCCCATAAATTTGGGTGTGTTGTGTGGTCATTTTCATTGAATTTTAGGAGGTCTTCTATTTCTCTCTCTCTCCTTTTTTTTTCCCCCTAGCCCAGGACTTTGGCGGCAGGCACTCATCTGGTGTTCTGTGAAAAACAGGTGTAGTCCTTTCCTAATTACTTCCAAAGACTCTCCATCTGGGGAGAGAACTCAGTTACTATTAAGAGCAGCCACAGCAGGAAGTGCTGTGTTGGTGATCAAAGATAGGTTTCTATATTTATTGTGACTGGTCAAGTTGGTAGGCTAAGTACTCTCTTTTTCCCTCAGATATTAGCTGCATTTAGTTTTCTCTTATCATTAATTGAAAAACAATTATACATTCAGAAACAGTGTCACTACTAATAATTAAAAGTGTAATCACAGCCAGGTGGTGGTGGTACATGCCTTTAATCCCAGCATTTGGGAGGCAGAGGCAGGCAGATTTCTGTGAGTTCGAGGCCAGCCTGGTCTATAAGAGCTAGTTCCAGGACAGGCTCCAAAGCTACTGAGAAATCCTGTTTCAAAAAACAAAAACAAAAACAAAAAAAAGTATAATCACTAGACCAACATGACCTAAAAGGTAAACATTACCTGTCCCAAAGGAAACACCCCTCCCTTCCTGGATGGAATCACTTTCTTGATTTAAAAACAATTAAGTTCTTTTCTCTGTATTGAATTGTTGTGCGCAAGTTGAGATCCCAGAGTAATCACCGGAATCCAGTCAAGTACAGAATGCAAAAGCAGGGTGTATTTTTTTCCAGCTCACTGGGAGCTCCCCCATTACATGCTACACAGTGCAGTGAGGAGAGCTCCCGATCCTCATTTGGGGTTGACATATATAGACAAAAACCACAAGCCAGGTTCATTTAGGATGGTGGGGGGTTGCTAAATGAAGGATGTGGGCTACTTCTGCATACCCCCTTCCCTCTTTAAGCGGCTATTTTTGCTTCTGTGCATGCCCCCAGCCCCCGAGCAGTTACTCCAGCTTCTGCCTACACCACAAAGCTGAGTGTTGACAGGTGGCTAGCTGCTAGGAACATTTTTGCAGAGGTTCCTGTTTTCAACTTGCTCTTGATGTTGCAGAGTTCTTGAACCCAGGTCTTGATCAAGCAGAGTATTTTAAAATTTTCCATGTTCTTACATAATAATGCAATTTTACTTTTAAGTATTATAGTTTGCTCAAGGACAGCCTGGAAACAAGAGCATCCAAGGGATGCTCTGAAACCGTGGAGCTTGTAAAGGGAGTCTGTGAGGAAAACTGCTGAGGACTGTGGAAGAAAACTAAGGCTATTCAGAAGCCAACTTATTTGGACTGATTTCTTACCCTAAAGTACTTCTGGAACCTCCCCCTATTTTTCCTAGCTAAATTAAACAACAGCAAGGGAAGAAAAATACACATTTAGTACCAAAAGCTTAAAGTTACAATGAATATAAAATAATATTAGAATTTGGTAGTAATCTATCACGACTATATTTTCACAAGGAACCTTCTTTTGTATCATACCACTGAGGCTGAATGAAGACTAACATGTAACTCAGGTTGAGTCCAAGATGCTGCACTTCTAACCAGTTCCAGGTAATGCCCTGTGGCTTAACCCTGCGTCAGTGAGTGGAAAGTCATATGGCCTTGTGCAAGCCCAACTAATATAGTCACATGTATGCAACACAGCTGCTTGTGTGCTTCCCCTTCCCCTCTGCCTCTGTATTTCTCTACTGGAGTCCCTTCCTCCCTCACTGTGTTCTTTACTCATTTCTTCTTCCACACATCTGTAATTTTGATCCTGGGATTCAATAATGCCATTGATTTCCTAACCTGGCTCTCCTCTAGCACTCAGCTCCACAGAGCTCAGCTTTGCATTCCGAAGGCTTCTTTAAGTAAAGTCACACGAGGGGAGTGATTTCTGAAACCCAGTTAGTTTCCAGGAGTGTTGCTGCACTGACTGTCTTATGGAAACAGTTTGGTGCAAGAAGATTCTCCTTAAGTCATACCAAGTGTGTAGTAAGAGGGGCAGCCGGGCTGTGTTCCCGGCACCCGGCCGCCCACATGGTTAGCTGATGCCCCGAAATAATTACATGGAAACTGTATTCTTTTAAACATTGCCTGGCCCATTAGTTCCAGCCTCTTATTGGCTAGCTTTTGCACCTGGACTAGCCCATTTCTGATAATCTGTATAGCACCCCAAGGTGTGCTTACCGGGGAGATTCTAGCCTGCGTCTGTCTGGACTGGGAACATCATGGCGACTCCTAACTCAGCTTCTCTCTCCCAGAATCCTGTTCTGTTTACTCCACCCACCTAAGGGTTGGCCTATCAATGGGCTTAGGCAGTTTCTTTATTAATAAGAAACCACTCCCACATCACAAGTGACATCAGTGTGTAAGACAGATCTGTGGACTGAAGAGAGGGCAGTCACATGATCTTTGAAAATCTCAGCACTGTCCCCAGAAGAGGGAGGCATTGAGTTTTTTCTTAAAATTTTCCTCTTCTAATCACTTTCTGGAGAGTGAGTCATAAAAATCCCAGTTACTCATAAGAGGCAGTAAGGAACATAGAGATTACATTTTACAGACTCAAAATTGGGGCAGTATTGAAGGACAGAAAACATCTGAAGACTGACAATCCCAGAAAATTCTGTGACATATTTTCAATGTGAAAATTAATGTTGAGCTCCACGTTTGGTTTTATTTATTAATTATAAGTTATCAAATCTTTATAAAAATTGGTTTTATTATCACTCAGAATAATAAATTCTGGCTGAAATGATGGCTATGGGAATGGAATTCCTCCAACCTCTATATGGAGCATTGTAAAAATCTATGTACTACTTTAATTTAAGGTATGTACTATTGTTTCTACTAAAACCTAGCTGACAGGAAAACAAACACATTCAGCCCTGGAAGTCAGTGGTTCCAAAACTGTGGAGCTGATTTAGCTCAAGGTGCTTTGACTCCAGAGCCTGTCATTTTAACCACTGTACTGCTTTGGGATTCAATAAGGCCTAGAGGTTTTCAGCATAGTGAGAACATATGAGAGCAGGCCTACGTCTGGTGTTATCTTGCTATTTTCACTCTACCTTAGGCCTTGTGCTTTTGCTACTGCTCGATATATTTTATGCAAATAAATAAGAACTCTACAGAATGTATCAAGCAGTTTCAAATGGAAAAAATTGGACTTCAATTACCTAAAGTTTCATTAGAGACATAAAATTTCTATGTCTCAAATAGAGACATAGGAAAAAAAAACAGCCAAGATTTCCAACCAAATTATTCTGTTCCTCTTTGCCATTAAAACTTTATATTTTGAGCTGGGTATATAGCTCAATTAATAGATTCCTGGGTTTGATCGCCAGCACCTCCCTAGGCCAGGATGTTGTCATGAGACACAGAATCCCAGCAGTCCTGAAGTAGAGAAAGGGAAATTGGAAGGTCAAGGTCAGCTTGGACTACTTAGGGAGTTGGAGACCAGCTCAGAATCCTGAGATCCTGTCTCAGAAAACAATAGCACACATTTCAAGTCTCTCTAACTTCCTGGTAAGCTAAGGGGGTGGGTCCATGATTGACTGTAATTTTGAAAATTCTGTCCACTGTAGATTCTCTAACACCGCACTCAGCTCAGCAGCTGCTTCCATGTTGCTTTTCTGGTGTCCAGGTAACAACTGGGCCAGACATTTTTCTGGGTTTGTAAGTAAGGGTGTTTGTGGGTGAAATTAACATTTGAATTGGTAGGCAGAGTTAAATACTGTCTCCTTTTGTTGATGGGTCTCTGCCCCTTGATTTGAATACCTGAATAGAACAAAATAGCTGAGGTTAAGCAGGAACTGCTTCTAGACTTGAGCTAGGATACCAGCTTGTTCTGCCTTCTAATTCCAGTTAGAGCATAGTTTTTGGATCTCACCAACTGCCGGCTTTCAAGCTCGAGTTTATACCATTGACTCTACTGGGTCTCCAACTTCTACTGCAGACATTATAACTGGCTAGCCTTATAATGAGGTGATCAAGTAAGTCTCCTTGTTCCTATTTGTGTTTGTCTGTGCTTTAATGTTTGTGTATGAATCTGTTCATAGATGTATATACATTTCCATGTCATATATGTATATATAAATGTGTCCATATGTTTTGTTATTTCTCTCCAGAAATGTGACTAATACAGTTTTTACCAACAAGAGAAATTTGTTAGTGATACTTTAAGCCTATACTCAAAATTAAGAAAAAGTTTAACAAAGAGATAAGGAGTTCTAATAATATAGTACATAATGGAAAGACAAGAAAACAGAATGTTAACGTTCTGCCACATGAGATTTCAAATGGAAAGTTGAGCTTAAATGTATTGGGAAATTGTTGTTTAAAAAATACACTGCTACAGAAACAAAGGAAGAAAAAAGATATGCAGATAGATACCGAGGAGATTGTAGAGGGAGTTATCTGATCATCTCAGATATTAAAGACCAATTTAAAGATGAAAGAACTTGAAACTAGACTGCCCTTGAAGAGGGACTTATGTGACTGAAATAAAAGAGAAACGTGTAAGAATTTTTCCCATAAATGTTACATTCAAGTATTTGTTAAAATACAACAACAAAATATTGTGTGGTGGAAAGGGGTTTAATGATAGGTCTAACAGGTCCAGAGCATGGCCTGCTTGAGCACCCTGCTCTAGTGTGTAGCACGAGTAATAAAAACCCAGAGACAGATATTGGTGTTCAGTCTGAAGATCAGAGAAGCAAAGCAGCCAGGCACTAGCTCTTACCTTTACCTCAGACTGAAAATGGTGAGATCCTGTCTCGTCTCCACGAATCCTGAAGACTCCACACCCACACTCCACAGAGTTCCTGACTCCTCCCCTTTATATTCTTTTTCCTGACCCGGTCAAATCTCTCCTCTCCTGTCTCCACCTACCTCAGACTGAAGGTGTATGATCCCAAGTGCTGGGATCACCGTTGTGTGAGCTCTGTTTCTCTTTTAGACAGATTGAGTCTTGTGTAGCCCAGGGTGGTCTTCAATTCACAGAGATCCACCTGCTTCTGTCTCTCGAGTCCTGGGATTACAGGTATGTATCACCATTCCCTGGCCTGTATGGCTGCTTCACTCTCTGATCTTCAGGCATGTTTTATTTATTAAAACACAAGTAATATATCGCTATGCTAGTGCTTTCTAGAACACAGAGTAGACCTCAATCTGATCGAGAATGATCTTCTCTTCCCAGCTAAATACTGGACTGTGTCATGTTTCAAAGACCCTGGGAATAGGACAGAAGTATAGTTGTGGGGGTGGACTTCATAGAGTCCCAGAAAGAGACTTACATTTCATCATTTTTAGAGCTTATAACTCCTAGAAGTTACAAACATGCTTATACTTAAAGTTCAGTCACTCAGCACTTGTTTAACTACGTGGCCTGTTTTTAATAGCGTTTAGACAATTGGCATGCATAGGTACCAAATACAAGATAATCTCTTTGGAAACTTAAAGAATCCCAGTGACTGGGCTAGGAATTGAGGACAGGTTCAGATTTAGACAAGAAGATTCCAAATTGGGAGTCACAGCCCATATCAACTATATGGGCAGTAAACATGAGATTCAGACTTTGGGATCATGGATTTTTCTCTTTATTTATTCTGCTTTTACAGGCCAGTTTGTATTGTCTACTTTATTGACATGAACTATAGAGATTTTTGGAAAGAGGGAACTTCAGTTAAGGAATTAGCACAATCATATTAGTCTATGCTCATGTCTATGATCAATTATCACGATTGATGATTGCTATGGGAGGACCCATCCTATAGTGGGTGGCACCACCCCTAGGCAAATTGGCCTAGGCTGTAAAGCTAGCTAGCGGAGACTGAGCCAGAGGGAGCAAGTCAGTAAGTGTCCTACCTCTGCGGGACCTACTTCAGTCCTGCTAGAGTTCCTGCCTTGACTTTTCTTGTGACAGACAGTTGCCTGGAGTGAAAGCTAAAATAAAGCCTTTCCTCTCCAAGTTGCTTTTGCTCAGGATGTTTTATCACAGCAACAGAAAGGAAACTAGAACATTGCTCTAGAGCAGTGGTTCTCAAACTTCCTAACGCTGTGACAATTTAAAACAGTTACTCATGCTGTGCTGACCCGAACCTTAAAATTATTTTCATTGTTTTATGATAATTATAATTTTACGACTGTTGTGAATTGTAATGTAAATATATGTGGTATTCAGTGGTGTAGTGAAGATAAATAAAATCAGAATAGGAAAGATTGGTTATTGGGTGGCTGTTATTTTTTGTATGTTGTCAGGGAAGTCCTCTCTACGGTTGCACTTGAACAGAAATGGAAGGAATTGTGAATGATAGTCATTCTGTGTTGGACTTGAAGGACAGCCCAGTATAGGGTGATAGCAATGCCTTGGCTAAACACAGTGAGTAAAGAAGCATGAAGAGAGATCACAAGAGCTAGAGGAGCAAGAGATGCACCGCTTCCAAGCCTTGGTTTCAGTCTGAGACTGCAATCTTGGAGGGTTTGACCAGGGAAGTGACACCAGCTGACAAGATTTGGTATGACTTGAAAGCTTACTGTTGACTGTCACATAAAGACTAATCTTGGCATGGGGAAGGTAAAGTTAAAAGAAGGATAAGAGAGAGCAGGGAGTGCCTGCCTTCCAGGCAGGTCTCAAGGTTCCCAGTAAGGGAGCTTGGGCACCTACAGCTGGTGCTCCAGGATCTCCAGTGTTCTCCTGCACCCCGTGCTGCCTCCCACCTCCTTCCTCTTGTCCCTGGATCTGTGAGCTACCAGGCGGCCCTGGTTAGGTGCTGAGGAATTCCATCTGGACGGGTGAGTGTCTACTATCCAGGCGCCGTGTGCCTCAGAAGCTAGCACAAACCCCCCTCCCCCAGCTCCTTCTGCAGGGCTGCCTTTCTTAGGCACGACCCAATCCCCCCCGCACCCCACCCCCAACCCTGCCCTGTGGTTTGCTAGGACCAGTGCTCAGACTGGTTTTAAGCTCTTTCACTAAGGCTATCCACCCAGAGCGGGGAGTGCCTGCCTTTCGGGCAGGTCTCAAGGTTCTCTGTAAGGGAGCTTGGGCACCTACAGCTGGTGCTCCAGGGTTGCCATCTGAGTTGTGCTGAGGAGTTCCATCTGGACGGGTTGGTTCCTGTTTCTACACTGAAGAGATACACCCAGAGAGTCAGTCACAGCAAAGACTGGACCAAGACACCAGGCCTCTCCTGGCTCCATTTGAAGCAAGAGATGGGAAGGCGCCAATACAAGAATTCCTCCAACAACCTGAAAGGCATCATGACATCACCAGAATCCAGGGATCCTGAAACAAGAAGAATTGTACACCCTACTCAAGAAGAATTAGAAGAAATCAACTCAAAAATGAATTATATGAAAATAATAGAGGACCTTAAACAGGAGGTGAAAACTGCCATAAACAATTAGAGATGACAAACAAAAAAGTAGAGGAAATGAATAAATCGCTCAAAGATACCGAAGAAAACCAAGAGAAGCAAGAAAAAGCAATCAAACAGATAAGGGAAGCAGTTCAAGACTTGAAGAATGAAATGGAAGTAATGAAGAAAACACAAACCGAGGGAAGGATGGAGATGGAAAACCTGGGTAAACGAACAGGAACCACAGAGACAAGTACTACCAACAGATTACAAGAGATAGAAGAAAGAATGTCAGACACTGAAGATACCATAGAGAAAATTAACACACTGATAAAAGAAAACAGCAAAACCAACAAATTCTCATCACAGAACATTCAGGAAATATGGGACACAATAAAAAGACCAAACCTAAGAATAATTGGGATAGAAGAAGGAGAGGAAGTACAGCTCAATGGTCCAGAAAATATATTTAATAAAATTATAGAAGAAAACTTTCCCAACCTAAAGAAAGATATTCCTTTGAAGGTTCAAGAAGCATACAGAACACCAAATAGACTGGACCAAAAAAAAAAAAAAACATCTCCTTGCCATATAATAATCAAAACACAAAACATACAGAATAAAGAAAGAATATTAAGAGCTGCAAAGGAAAAAGGTCAAGTTACTTATAAAGGTAAACCTATCAGACTTACACCTGACTTCTCTATGGAAACCATGAAAGCCAGAAGGTCCTGGATAGATGTACTGCAGAAGCTAAGAGAACATGGATGCAAGCCCAGACTACTATACCCAGCCAAGCTATCGTTCACTATAAATGGAGAAAACAAAATTTTCCAGGATAAAAACAAATTTAAACAATAGGTAGCCACAAATCCAGCCTTACAGAAGGTAATAGAAGGAAAATCACAAATCAAGGAGTCCAACAATGACCACAATAACTCAAACATCTAGAAACCCTTCACCAGTGCAACTCAAAGAAGGCAAACACACAAACTCTATGACTAAAAAACTGACTGGAGTCAACAACCACTGGTCATTATTATCCCTTAATGTCAATGGACTCAACTCACCTATAAAACGGCACAGGCTAAGAGATTGGATACGCAAACAGGATCCAACATTCTGCTGTTTACAAGAAACACACCTCAACCACAAAGACAGGCACCTACTTAGAGTAAAGGGATGGGAAAAGGTTTATCAAGCAAATGGACCTAAGAAACAAGCAGGTGTGGCCATACTAATTTCTAACAAAGTTGACTTCAAACTTAAATCAAACAGAAGAGATGGAGAGGGACATTTTATACTCATAACAGGAACAATTCATCAGGATGAAGTCTCAATCCTGAATATCTATGCCCCTAATATAAAAGCACCCACGTACGTAAAAGAAACATTACTAAAACTCAAGGCTGCCATCAAACCACACACGCTAATAGTAGGAGATTTCAAGACTCCTCTTTCACCAATGGACAGGTCAATCAGACAGAAACCTAACAGAGAAATTAGAGAATTAATGGAGGTAATGAATCAATTGGACTTAATTGACATCTATAGAATATTCCAGCCAAATAGGAAAGAATATACCTTCTTCTCTGCAGCTCATGGAACCTTCTCGAAAATTGACCACATCCTCGGTAACAAAGCAAACTTCCACAGTTACAAAAAAATATCCATAACCACCTGTGTCTTATCAGATCACCATGGACTAAAGTTAGAATTCAACAACAATGCTACCCCCAGAAAGCCTATAAACTCATGGAAACTGAACAGTCAACTATTGACCCACACCTGGATCAAAGAAGAAGTAAAGAAAGAAATTAAAGTCTTCCTTGAATTCAATGAAAATAAAGAAACAACATACTCAAACTTCTGGGACAGTTTGAAAGCAGTCCTAAGGGGAAAGTTCATAGCCCTTAGTGCCCACTTAAAGAAAACAGAGAAAGCATACATTGGAGACTTAACAGCCCACCTGAAAGCTCTAGAAAAAAAAGAAGCAGACTCACCTAGGAGGAGTAGAAGACTGGAAATAGTCAAATTGAGGGCTGAAATCAACAAAATAGAAACACAGAAAACAATCCAAAGAATCAATGAAACAAAAAGCTGGTTCCTGGAAAAAAATCAACAAAATTGATAAACCCCTATCCAAACTAATCAAATAGCAGAGAGAGAATATGCAAATTAATAAGATCAGAAATGAAAAGGGGGACATAACCACAGACATAGAGGAAATTCAGAGAATCATTAGATCTTACTACAAAAGCCTGTATGCCACAAAACTGGAAAATGTAAAAGAAATGGACACTTTTTTAGATAAATACCATATACCAAAGTTAAATCAGGACCAGGTGAACAATCTAAATAGACCTGTCAGTCGCGAAGAATTAGAAGCTGTTATCAAAAACCTCCCTACCAAAAAAAGCCCAGGACCAGACGGTTTCAATGCGGAATTCTACCAGAATTTCCAAGAAGACCTAATACCTATACTCCTTAAGGTATTTCACAATATAGAAACAGAAGAGTCATTGCCAAATTCCTTTTATGAAGCTACAGTCACTCTGATACCAAAACCACACAAAGACTCAACCAAGAAAGAGAATTACAGGCCAATCTCACTCATGAACATCGACGCAAAAATCCTCAACAAAATACTGGCAAACCGTATCCAAGAACACATTAGAAAAATTATCCATTTTGATCAAGTAGGCTTCATCCCAGAGATGCAAGGCTGGTTCAACATACGAAAATCTATCAATGTAATCCATCATATAAATAAACTGAAAGAAAAAAACCATATGATCATTTCATTAGATGCTGAAAAAGCTTTTGACAAAATTCAACATCCCTTTATGATAAAAGTCTTGGAGAAATTAGGGATACAAGGGTCATACCTAAATATAATAAAAGCTATTTACAGCAAACCGACAGCTAACATCAAACTAAACGGAGAGAAACTCAAAGCCATCCCACTTAAGTCAGAAACACGACAAGGCTGTCCACTCTCTCCATACCTCTTCAATATAGTGCTTGAAGTTTTAGCAATAGCAATAAGACAATACAAGGGGATCAAGGGGATTCGAATTGGAAAGGAAGAAGTTAAACTTTCGTTATTTGCAGATGATATGATAGTGTACATAAACGACCCCCAAAACTCCACCAAAGAACTCCTACAGCTGATAAACACCTTTAGTAATGTGGCTGGATACAAGATCAACTCCAAAAAATCAGTCGCCCTCCTATACACAAAGGATATGGAAGCAGAGAGGGAAATCAGAGAAGCATCACCTTTCATGATAGCCACAAACAGCATAAAATATCTCGGGGTAACGCTAACCAAAGAAGTGAAGGATCTATTTGACAAGAACTTTAAGGCATTGAAGAAAGAAATTGACGGGGATACCAGAAAATGGAAGGATCTCCCTTGCTCGTGGATTGGGAGGATCAACATAGTAAAAATGGCAATCCTACCAAAGGCAATTTATAGATTCAATGCAATCCCCATCAAGATCCCATTAAAACTCTTCACTGATCTTGAAAGGACAATAATCAACTTTATATGGAATAACAAAAAACCCAGGATAGCCAAAACAATCTTATACAATAAAGGAACTTCTGGAGGCATTACCATCCCTGACTTTAAACTCTATTACAGAGCTACAGTAATGAAAACAGGGTGGTATTGGCATAAAAATAGAGAAGTTGACCAATGGAATCGTATAGAAGACCCGGATTTTAACCCACAAACCTATGAACACCTCATTTTCGATAAAGGTGCTAAAAGTATACAATGGAAGAAAGAAAGCATCTTCAACAAATGGTGCTGGCACAACTGGATGTCAACCTGTAGAAGAATGAAAATAGACCCATATCTATCACCATGCACAAAACTCAAGTCCAAATGGATCAAAGACCTCAATATCAATCTGAACACACTGAACCTGATAGAAGAGAAAGTGGGAAGTACCCTACAACAGATGGGCACAGGCGATCGCTTCCTAGGTATAACCCCAGCAGCACAGTCATTAAGGGCAACATTGAATAAATGGGACCTACTGAAACTGAGAAGCTTCTGTAAAGCAAAAGACACTGTCACTAAGACAAAAAGGGAACCCACTGACTGGGAGAAGATCTTCACCAACCCCGCAACAGACAAAGTTCTGATCTCCAAAATATATAAAGAACTCAAGAAACTAGACTTTAAAATGCTAATTAACCCAATTAAAAAATGGGGCACTGATCTGAAGAGAGAATTCTCAACAGAAGAAGTTCAAATGGCCAAAAGGCACTTAAGGTTATGCTCAGCCTCCTTAGCTATCAGGGAAATGCAAATCAAAACAACATTGAGATATCACCTTACACCTGTCAGAATGGCTAAAATCAAAAACACCAATGATAGCCTTTGCTGGAGAGGCTGTGGAGAAAGGGGTACCCTCATCCATTGCTGGTGGGAGTGCAGACTTTTGTAGCCACTTTGGAGAGCAGTGTGGCGGTTTCTCAGGAAAATTGGGATCAACATACCCATGGACCCAGCAATGCCACTCTTGGGAATATACCCACGAGATGCCCGATCATATGACAAGAACATTTGTTCACCTATGTTCATAGCAGCTTTGTTTGTAATAGCCAGAACCTGGAAACAACCTAGATGCCCGTCAATGGAAGAATGGATGAAGAAAGTATGGAATATATATACATTAGAATACTACTCAGCGGTAAAAAACAATGACTTCGCGAATTTTGCATGCAAATGGATGGAAATAGAAAACACTATCCTGAGCGAGGTAACCCAGACCCAAAAGGATGAACATGGGATGTACTCACTCATAATTGGTTTCTAGAGATAAATAAAGAAACTTCATCTGGCGATGGATGGAGATAGAGACAGAGACCCACACTGGAGCACTGGACTGAGCTCCCAAAGTCCCAATGAGGAGCAGAAGGAGGGAGAATATGAGCAAAGAAGTCAGGACCACAAGAGGTGCGCCCACCCGTGGAGACAGTGGGGCTGATTCTTTGGGAGCTCACCAAGGCCAGCTGGACTCTGACTGAAATAGCATGGGATAAAACCGGACTCTCTGAATTTGGCGGACAATGAGGGCTGCTGAGAAGCCGAGGACCATGGCACCGGGTTTTGATCCTACTTCATGCTCTGGCTTTGTGGGAGCCTACCCAGTTTGGATGTTCACCTTCCTAGACCAGGATTGAGGGGGGAGGACTTTGGACTTTCCACAGGGCAGGGAACCCTGACTGCTCTTCAGGCTGGAGAGGGAGGGGGAGGAGTGGGAGGAGGGGAGGAGGAGAGGGAGGAGTGGGAGGGAAATGGGAGGTGGGGAGGAGGCAGAAATTGCTTTTTTTTTCCAATAAAAAAAGAAAAAAAACATTTGATTATAAATACTGCTGTATTAATATAACATATATATTTTGAAATGCATTGACTTCAATATTTAAGTCAAAATATATGTTACTTTGTTGGAAAAAAAAAAAGCATTTGTGAGATGACCTCCAGACAGTGGCATACCTTGGGGTGGGACCAGAAAGTTCTCTCGGTTGGAAAAAGAGATTCTGAAGCCACCAGGCGTATAACTGGAAAAAAAAAAAAAAAAAGAAGGATAAGAAGTTGGGAGTAAATCAGAGTAGACTGTGAAAGAGTTGTCTGTGGCGTAGACCAGGCTGAATGAGTGAGTTAGGAGCAAGGCAAGCCATTCTGAATACTGTACGGGTGGAGGGATTTGCTGTAGACTGGATGTGGAACATGGGGTGGAGACTGAACGTTCCTGCCGGGGACCAGCAGAGCCCTCTGGCACACGGTTTATCTTGCCTTCTGTTTTTATTTCTAAATACTTCTAAACCCTTCTGACTCTGCTAAGAACACAGGTACCGAACTGTGGCATTCACCTTCCTTACTGCCTCTATTAGGCTTTTTCCAGTTCTGCTACAGCATTACAGATGTACTTTCTGTCCTAAAATAAGTTCTAATTTAAATGACTTCCATTATGTTTTGAAATGTATATCAATCTAAGGAAAAACAATACTCTGTAGAATTTTGTAGCACTTTTTCCCCTAAGTATGGAACTGATGCTTAGGGACCTGTCTGATCACTGAATGAATATGGGTGCAGAAACCCTGATGGAGAAAGTTCCAGGAAAATGAACGTGTGTTTCCATAGCAATAAACAAACCAGCAAACAAATAAAAATAGGTGTTTCAGAATTCTTTTCTAGCATGTCACTGGGAAGTTTAGTAACTCCCACTGAGAACGTAAAGAGCACAGAATCCACTGGTGAAGTATATGCCATCTGCTCATTACACTGTTTCTAATACAGGCCAGTATGTATAGAAAGGAGCTGAAGGTAGCATCACTGTATCCTTGGGTCAGACCAAGGGAATCTCACTTTGCTGCTGTATTGTGGCTGTTACATGGATGCCTGCTCCTCCACACTCCAACAGGAGCTGATTAGCACTCCGGTGCCCTATTTAGGCTTTCTAACTCCAGAGAGAAGCTGTTTTGAAAAGTGAAAAGATTACACTCTGATAATAGAGCTTTACACATGTGGATGGTTCACAGAGGATTAAAAGAGCAGATTCAGAATAAATGCAGCCTGCACCTTATGGAGTAAGGGTGAATCACCTTGCACCAACTAGCAGGACATTAGATAATTAATATGTTAATCCACATTGTATTAATAAATTATGACATTTTTGTGGCCTACAAATATGTACAGTTGTAGCTAAAGGTGTTTTTTAAGTACAAGCATCCTAAGAAGGAAATATTAGGCAGTTGTGTCTCTGCATTGGTTTCTACTCTGGTCGAAGAGGAAACTGAGAGTAACCTGGTGAGAACAGTGGCAGCTTTAGTGTCCCTTAGTGTGTTTCATTTGTATGTGTGTCTGAGTGAAAACCGGAGCCTGGCCTAGGAAAATTAAGTACATTTAAGATTTTAATATCTTTTTGTAGTGCTGGGAACTGAACACAAGGCTATGGCCAACTTTTTGCTTTATTAAAAATTAAATTTATAATATAAAGTTATATAAGGTTATATAAAAAAGTTATAAAAAGTAAAAGTTATAAAGCTAGTACAGAAATCTACTGTGCCCCTTACACCATTTTCCCTGAGGTTAACATCCGATATTACTTTGTAGCATTTGTTACAACTAAGGAACTAATGTTGAGGAATTGCAAACTCTACAAATGATTTTAAGTTTAGGTTTTTCTCAGTGATAGACTACTGAGTCATGATTTGTAATCTGTATTTGTTGGTTCTGTCTGATTTAGTGTTGTCTTTTTCCAAAATTGTCAATGTTTCTTCATAATTCCTTTACAGTATAGGCTAGTTTAAAGGAGTTGGAATAATATATTTTCTAGCTAGGAAGAACTAAGCTAGTCTCAGTGTTAGTAGGAGGAAGTTTTATGAGCTGAGGCAATGACCAGCAGAAAATCATCGATGTCCTACCCAGGATTTGAGCCCCAAATTCCAGTGCTATCTGGATGGTAGAAGTGATTAGGGTAACTCTCACCTCCCCCAAGTTGATTTGTATATTTCCCTCCCTCCCTCGCTTCCTCCCTCCCTCCTTCCTTCCCTTCCTTCCTCTCTCCTTCTCCCTCTCCCCTTCTGACTGGCCTCAGACTCCTGATCCTCTTGCCTTCACCTTCTGAATGCTGGAATTAGAGGCGTGAATCATTATTCTTGGATCCCTTCCTTTCTCCCACCATGTATGTTAAGGTTTACTCACTTTTATGTGTATGACATCAATTAGAGTTAGTTATCTGAAAGGAGGGAACCTCAATTGAGAAAATCCTCTGTAAGGTTAGTCTATAGGCAGGCCTGTAGGGCATTTTCTTAATCAGTGATTGGTGGGTAGTACTATCCCTGGACTAGTAGTCCTGGGATCATTAAGAAAGCAGACTGAGCAAGCCATGGGGAGCAGGCCAGTAAATTGAATTCAAAAGAGAGTATTGGATTCGCTGCAACTGGCATTATAGGTGCTTGTAAGCCATCACGTGGGTGCTGTGAACTGAACCAGTGTCCTGTAAGAGCAACCAGTGCTCTTAGCTTCTAAGTCATCTCCCCAGGCTCATATCTGGATATTGTTGTAGAAAGAAAGCTAAAATGCACCCATGCCTCTTCTCTGAAAACCATACACAGAATGCTTTTATAATATTTCTTTAGTAAAGAAAGACACGTGAGACAACTAGTTAGTAAAAATAAAAAAGTCTCAGAACAAAATGCCATCACAAAGTTTAACAAAAAAAATTAAAAAAGAGCACACGTGACTCTTTTTTTTCAGCCCCCCACCCCCAAATTTTGATTCAGTGGGTCTTCAGTGGGAATCATGGCTTCACATCAAGCAGGTTATCAGGTGGCATTGCTGGCCCGCAGATCAGTTTGAGAAATGCTCCCTTATGGTATAATCTGTGTGGAAAAAAAAAACAAAACAAAACCCTTGCATTCATGCTTGTTTCTCTTAACTTGCCCATTTTATGAATAATAGTTATTTTCCCTAAAACCTCCAAAGATAATCAATGGTTTTTTATTTGAGGATCATAAACTCAAGTCTGGAAATGAAGGAAACAATATGTATGACTTGTTTGAGTTCCCCTATTACTGTTTTCTCGCATGTGTTCAGATTTGTGTTGTTTAGCTTGTGACGGCACCTTCCATTGGCTTCTTATAGCCTTCAACCATGACCCATTCCCTCATCTTTGAAACCTTCTGTCTCTTCAGATAACAAAATTTGTCCAGATCAGTTTGTAAATTTCACACTCCAGACTTTAATTCATCCATTTCTCCAAAGGTTCTTGGTGCCTTCAATATTTTTATATGAGATATTTTTCTCTTTGTTCTGATTTTATAAAAGTGCAATCTCAGCTGGACAAGTATTTTAGAATTTCAGTCCCAGCACTTGGGAAATTGAAGCAAGAGGTGTATTAATGATAGTTTAAGGCCATGCTAGCCTACATGGTGAATTCCTTGCCAGCCTGGGCTACAGAAGGAGGCATTGGCCCCACGCCCCCACCACACCACCACCACCAACAGAAAGGTGAATGAAGAAGGTGACAGTGGAAGAAGACAAAGCATCTCATTCTACTAAAGTAACCACTGTGATTTTGAACACATTTTGCCTGTGATTCACAAAGAAATTTAATGTATTTGAAATCATACAATAGTCAGGAACTAATATTTTCCAGTTTTATTTTAAAAGAAATATTTGTCAAAACTCCATATTGTGTTGGTGAGATAGCTCAGGAGAAGAAAACACTAAATGCACAAGCATGATGGGTGGCCTGCCTGAGTTTAATCCCAGAATTCATGTAAAAATAGGCAGAGACCCAACTCCACAGTTACTCTGACTTGCGCATGTGTGCAGTATCATGGCACAGCAACCTCTCTCTGTCTGTCTCTCTGTCTCTCTCTCTCTCTCTCTCTCTCACACACACATACACACTCTGTGTTGGCTGCTCTTACATCAACCTGACACATAGTTATCTGAAAGGAGGGAAGGAACCTCAATTGAGAAGATGTCTCTGTAAGGTTAGATTATAGGCAGGCCTGTAGGGCATTTTCTTAATAAGTGATTGATGGGGGAAGGCCCAGCCCATTGTGGGTAGTGGTATCCCTGGACTAGTGGTCCTGGGATCCATAAGAAAGCAGACTGAGAAAGCTATGGGGAGCTGGGGAGCAAGCCAGTAAATAGTAAATAGTAAAAAAAAAAAAAAAAAAAAACCAACAACAACAAAAAAAAAAAAAAACACAGTGACTCCTCCATGACCCCTACATCCACTGCTGCCTCCAGGTTCCTGCCCTGCTTGAGAGTTCCTGTCCTGGATTCCTTTGATACTGAACTGCAGTGTGGAAACGTAAGCTGAATAAACACTTTCCTCCCAACTTACTTTTTGATCGCAGCAATGGCAACCCTGACTAAGATAACCCCCACCCATGTCCGTCTGTCTGTCTGTCTGTGTCTCTCTCTCTCTCTCAAACACACACACACACACACACACACACCACACATCAGGCACACACATTATACACAAATACAAATAACTTTAAAAAGCTTTTCTGTATTGTTAAAAAACTTTATTTTTAATTATGTATATGTGTACATGAGTATTGGTACTATGGAGGTGAGAGGCATCAGATCCCCTGGAGCTGGAGCTACAGTTGGTTGTGATCCTCTCCTTACCAACAACCCCCACCCGTGGGTCCTCTGCAATAGCAGTGTGCACTCTTAGCTGCTGAGTCATCTCTCTAGCCCCCATTAACAACTTCTGGTGTTTATTGTCTTAATAGTGACATTGTTTTCCACTGCATGGACTTACTCTAATTTCCCTAACCATTCTACAAATATTAGACACTTGGCTTGCTCTCATAAATGGTGCTTTAGTGAAAAAATTGAACCTCATTTAATATCTTCTTTATAATCTATTCCAGAAGTCAGATTCATAGATCAGAGGTTATGAATCTATTTAGAGCCCTGGGAATCTATTCCTAGAATGCCGTTCAGAAAGAATTATGCTTGTAATTTTGCCAGTATTGAGCAGGTTGCAGACTTTGCTAGTATTATGGGTGAAAAATAACTATCATTGTTTCCATCCAAATTTTTATTCTAAATATGTTAATGTTAGGTTTACTATGTTATTGTAACTTGCCCTCTAGTTTATCATTTGCCTTTTAGTCTGATATAAGGTTTTGGTTTGTGTGTGGGAGGGAGAGAGAGAGAGAGAGATAGACAGAAAGAGGGAGAAAGACTGTTATAGGTACATGTGTGAGTAGGTATATACAGATGTATTTACAAATGCATACATATATGTGCACCCCAAAGCTGTCAGGTGTCCTTCCCGCTCCTTTTCCCTTGAGTCATAATCTCTCAATGAATCTGCAGTTAGGCCATGGGCAGCAAACCCCAGTGTCTTCCCATATCTGCCTTCTCACAGCCCTGAAATAACAAGTATATGTGGATATAAACTCTTGTCATGCTTATGTAGCACTTTTATTCATCCACCGAGTCAATTTTTAAGCCCAGGATTAGGTTTTGATACACAGGAACCCTATAGTTCTCTATTCTAACTAATATCTCCTCTTGAAACATCTCCTAGTAGATCTTCAGTGTCTACATTAATAACAGAAGTAGGAGGAGGGATGGAGATCAGTTGGTGGGGTTCCTCCCTAGCACACACAAATCCCCGGATTTGATCTCCAGTACCATATACAGCTAGGCATGGTGTTGCAGGTCTGTAATCCTAGCACTCAGGAGGTGAAGGAAGGAGGATTAGAACAAGTTTGGGTTTCTCTTGAAGTACATAGTCACCTTGAGTCCAGTCTGGGGTATGTGAGACCATGTCTCAGACACTAGAAGTGAAAGGGAAGTACATATTCACGTGGTGTAAATTGACTTTAAATCTGAGCTCGATGATGCACTGTTTCATAGTACAAGAAACAATAGCAAAGATAAGGGTGATCAGTGTCCCGTGTAGCTGTGTGGTCAGTGAGCACTGTGTGCCCTCCTCTCTCCCCTGCCATCTATAGTGCTGTGAATGGCAGGACCCTGGTTTCCCAGGACTGCTTATCTGTGAGGGGCACACACGATTCCTGCAGTGTCACAGTCACCGCTGTAATCACTGTTGGATTTTTATATCTATTGAATATCTTTGTGTGACAGAAACTGCTCTGGGTATTGAATATTTATTACCCTAGGGTTTTGGTTTGTTTAATTTTTTGTTGTTGTTGAGACCACCAGTTCATATATAGCTGGCCTTGAACCTACTATATAATTGAGCTTTGCCTTTAACTCCTGATCCTCCAGCCTCCACTTCTCAAATGCTGAGATTATAGGAGTTCATCATACCACATCTGCCTATTTGCTCGTATCTTGCTTAGTCCGTACATCCCATTCCCTTTGACAAACTAGATGTTCACTTTATGAATGTAAGAGCTTTGTCCCTCATGCCTGTCCTGAGAACCTGGCATCCAAGATCATGCCTGACATGTCTAGTGAATAATTGTTAAATGAAAAAATTAGATGACGAAGGACCACACTCGGATAGAGATGGGCCAGGGTATTCGAGAGAACATTGACTTGGTAAGAGCCAATGTCTAATGTTAGAGAATCATTCGAGTCCGGTGACAGATTCCAAGAGTATTCTGGATGTAGACAAACACAGGTAAGAGACTAGAACTCTGCAGACCCAGCACAAAGGTAGGAGAAGCACCCATACAGATCAAGTTAAGCTTCCTTTCATTGTCATCCTTTACTCACTCTGATGAGCACAGACCCAAGCTAGGAATGACAGCCATCATGAGTTGACTTACGGTTGCCCTTTATATGTATGTTCTTTTGGAATATCAAGAGACAGCTTCATTCAGAAATAAGGGATCTGCATGTGTAATTAGTTATATAGGATAAGATGAAACCACTCTTGATGTAGTGTAGGCTGCACCATCGTGACTTCTTCCTTAGAGGGAGATGAGAGATGCATGAAAAAGACAGTCAGAAATTAGAGTGATGCAGTCCCAAGCCCAGGAATGCAATGGAATTGCTCAGACACACCACAAGCTAAACAGCAATGAAGCATTCTCTCCTGGAGCCTTCTAAAGGCCCTGAAGATACCTGGATTTCTGACCTGTGCTTTCCAGAACTATAAAGAGGGTTAATTCTGTTGTTCAAGCCACAGAGTTTGCAGTAATTTGTCACAGCAGCCTTAGGTATCTACTATGAAAGTTACACCCTTTTCTCTTCCAGATCATAAAGTAATTATTTAATAGATCAATCAGGCAAATTAAAGGCAACAGCTTTCTTAGTATATGGCAAGGTGTATAAACTATAAAGTGTTTGTTAAAAGAAATGTCTGTGACTTCGAGGCCAGCCTGGTCTATAAGAGCTAGTTCAGGACAGGCTCCAAAAGCAACAGAGAAACCTTGTCTTGAAAAACAAAAAAAAAAAAAAAAAACAAAAACAAAAACAAAAACAAAAAAACCTGATGATTGAGGGACCTAGCAGAATTAAAACAAACAAACAAAAACACCTTACAGGACAGATATCAAAAGCTTCCCACGATTGTGGTGGCCCACAGATGTGAGCCTGTTCTACATTGACCAAAGGTAAAGAGTTGGAGTTTATTTTTGCTCTCTCAAAGTTGTTGATAAACAGGTGTGGCTACAAACAAGAGATCCTGACCTAGAGTGTGGTTAATTTGTATTTGGGTATAGTTGTGGATCTGTTCCACCTGGACCAAAGGTTAGAGAATTCAAGTCTGTTCCTTATATTAATGAAGTCTGTTGCCTCCCCCCTCTCCTTTTGGAGTTAAGTATATAAGCCTGTGGAAAAGAAATGCGGGTGGTTTAGTATTCACTGAATGTCCCACCTGACACTGTTCTGTCTCTTATTTCTCTCATATCTCTATTCCTTTTATAAATAATTTTAATCCTCATGCTCCTACCCTCGAATGTTTTGTCAAGGCAGGACCCCAACACATGATTCTATCCATGAAGAATCAACACCACCTAAGGACCCTGACCTTTTCTGCTGTCTCAAATGAAGAAGGGTGCCCCTGTGCAAAAATACATGAGAGTTGAGGTTAAGATGGAAAAGAAAGTGTAAGGGAATGAAGACTCTTTTGCCACTCTTAGGCAGAGTTTGCAATGTTGTCCGTTGACTTTGTATCCATGATTCATGTTCAACTCTGCATCTGTTGTAATGAATGATTCTGTGGACCAAGGCCAACATTCCCAGGCTGCTCTTCCCCCATATGTTAGGCTGATGAGTTGAGTGCTCCCTGGATGACGGTGGCTCCACCAGTCACAGTGGCTCCATAGATGTGCAGGGTCATCTTCTTGCCTTTGGGTGTCAAGATTCTGGAGGTGGGGCAGTTGGTAGATCCATTTAAAAAAAAAAGCATAGTGTTTTCTTTAAAACAAAGCTTTTAGGTCTGGTGAGATGGCTCAGTGGGCTGAAGTGCTTGTTTGCCTGCCTGATGACCTGTCTCAGATCCCCAGATTCCACAAGGGAGTAGAAGAGAACCAACTCCCAAGAGTTGTTCTCTGTCCCGTGCACACTGTGACACACATGCTGACAAATACATATGCACTAAATAAAAAATTATAGTATAAAGTCATAGAACAATGCAAAGGAGTGCAGACAATAATAATTCTGTCCAGAAGAATCGGTCTAATATATAAGAACATGCATGCATACATATTTGTCAACATAAGAGTATCACTAAATATCTCTGATATAGGTGCCTCACTAGCAAAAGCAAATGTGTTTGACAGGGTCTATTTTTTAAAACACTACCTAGGATTCAGTCTGTCCCATGTGTTCTACAGTCTCATCTCTGTTGGGCTCCCATGGGACAGGAATGGTGTCTCCATTTTCAGTCTCAGAGTCCAGGACACTACCAGATCCATGATAGGCATCAATTAAGTGTTTTTAGATTGTCTAGTTAAAATCTATACTCCCCTTATTCTAAAATCTCAGGGATGTATAGAATTCAACATTCTAAACTGACAGAATTCAACAAGAAGAAATTGAAGATAAATATGTGTAGCACTAGTTATAATTGTTCTTAGTAAAAACCCAGACTCAGATATTAGTGAATGAAAGTTGAAGATCAAAGAAGCAGAGCAGCCAGCCACTAGAGAGTTCTTTCACCTCTACCAGTGCTCAGACCAAAGGAATGATCCTGTCCTCAGACTTTGTCCTTTGGCTGCAGGAGTAAACCTAAGACTGCAAACTGCATCCATCTCCAAACCTCAGACTGCAGCTGTGTCCACCCAACCCCAGATTGCCCTGAACTCCTGTCTCCTGCCTTATATTCCTCTCTGCACCCAGCCTACCACTCCTGTCTCTACCTACCTAGTGATGGGATTAAAGATTTACGTGAGCTCTGTTTCTCTTCTAAGTAAATTCAACCTTTTGTCGCCCAGGGTATCTTTGAACTAACAGAGATCCCTCAGCCTCTGTCCCCCTGGGATTAAATAAAGGTGTGTGCACCACTCCCTGGCCTCTAGTGGCTTAGCTCTGCACTCTGATCTTTGGGCAAGCTTTATTTGTTAAAACAGAAACAAAATATCAGTACAAATATGAGATGTGAACAAAGAGTTAATTATTCCTTTCCTGGCACCTTAGAGTCAATGCATCTGGCCAAAAGGATTCATGAAGGACCCAGTGTCACAGTTTCAGATTGATCATCTCTCAAAAAGTCTCCTTCTCTGAAGGGAGTGACGTACTCACTCCTCTATGATTTTTTTTCTTCGATTATCTTCTTGGACCCATAGCTATCACACATTTGAATGTAGGCATGTAACTGGAAGATGTGTTTGTGTGTGTGTGCACACACATGTAATAACTCAGAAAAACGCTCCGAGTGAGTATATACTTCCATACTGATTAATACAGTGAGGAGGATAGGAGATCTCTAAGCCCTGAAGAATTCCCAGTCTAATCTCTAAATTTCGAAGACTTTTCCTGACCTTATCACAAAGAACAAGCATGAATGAGCTGCATGCCTCTTATTGGTCAGTACCCAGGCTGCTGTCTCCTGTTCCTGTAAGGATTCCATTCAGTGTAAATCTTTTACTATTACTGTTGTTATTATTATTATTAGAGATAGAGTCTCATGTCTCCCGGGCTTTCCTCCAGCTCCTTAGACATCCAAGGATAACCCTGAACTCCAGAACATGAGCCATCATATCCAGTTTATGCAGGGCTAAGGGTGGAACCCAGTGCTTCATGCATGCTAGTTAAGCACTCTGCTAATAGAGCTAGTGCCCCATCCCAATTCACTGTAAAGCTTTAGGTGGACACTGGGAAAGGCACAGGACTCAGCAGCTCCCTTCAGTGTCTTGACAGACAGTATACCAACATTGGTACACTGTCCTGAATAGATGATGTCCCAACCACCAGGACCCCTGGAAAGTTCTTTTGCATGCAGGTGTTTTAAGCTTACGTCTTTCTCTGCTCCCAGAGAGACAAAGGAGTCAATCATTTGTTTTACAAAAGTAAACAGAATCATGAAATGAAAAACCGAGGCCCAATAAGCAGAATTTTCCTCGAGTTTAGGTCATCCTTGCCTGAGTAAATACGGATGAATCAAGGCTAAGTGTAAGCAGGCCCAAATGCAGACCTCTAGGGACACTTCTTGGGCATCAATATTGATAAGAGATTTTCATGGAACACAAAGTAGCCTAGTGTCATCCCACTAACACTGTTTCTGGGTCAAGATGACTCCTGAGGCAAAAACAGTTTCTCTGCACTGTAGAAGCTTAAGGTTTCTTTTCTTGACAACTGTCCCTACCACCCCCCATGCTGTCCCCTCCCTACATTGGCTGTCTCATTGCAGAATTAAGTATCAACACAGATAAGCCCATTAGTTGAGCGGTTGCACTTCTAAGCACTTTGCAAGTGTTAACTCCTTGATTCTTTAACATAATTCTTTAAGTGTGGGTGCCCTATTACCTCCATCTCACAGACAAGGACTCTGAGGCCTGGAAGACAGTGGATCGCTTGCTCAAGGTGACACAAACAGTAAGCAGAAGAGCTGGGGTTCTAACCCAGGCAGTCTGCCCAGACAACTTTATTAACTGGTTTACCACACTAATCCACTGCTGCAAGCACCCTTGCAAAATAACTTTCAGTATCAATATTATATGAAAATCATAGCTTAGAACAGACCACTGCTAGTTGTTTAGTCCAGACTCCTGTAACAGAAAACCAGACTAGTCAGCTTATTAATGACAAACTACAATGTTCCACAGTTCTAAACACCGAAAAACCCTAAACCAAGGTGCCAGCAGAGTGGATAACTTGTGAATATTGCTTCCTTGTTCAAAAATGGTTATCTCATCTGTGAAAAAGGTAAATGACCTTTCTGTGGGTGGGAAGCACGGGGAATAACTTTGTTAGGAGAAAGCTAATCTTATCACTTCCAAAGGCCACACCCTCTGACACAATCACCATTATCATTGGAATTAGGTGTTAAACATGTCTTTGTTTGTTTGTTTTGAGGTAGAATCTCGAGTAGAACAGGCTGGCTTGAGCTCCCTGTCTACCCAAAGATGACCTTGAACTCCTAATACTCCTACTTCCAGTATCTTAACCTAACTGGGATGGTATATAAATTTTGAGGAGACAAATCTATGTATATGCTATTACATTCCCAGTTTTCTATAATCCATATTCTTTTCAAGTGCAAACCATATTCATTACATTTTGAAAATCCCCAAGATTCAAACTATTTGAACTTTAATTCTAAAGCATAAAATTATTTAATCAGATTTAAGGAGAAGTCAAGGTAAACTGACTATGAAGCACACTGCCTTCCTGTTGTGAACCAATGAAGGCAAACATCACAAGGCATCCAATTTTAGTGGCAGAAGTAGACAGAATAGCACATCAGAGCACAGTATAGCATAGTGTAGCATAGAGATGTCTATTCCAAAAGGAGGAGATGGAGAAGAAAGGGGTATCAGATCCCAACTGAGCCCAATCTACAGGACTATCGCTGTGAGCTGTTAAGATCATCAAAAAAATCCATTTTGGTTAGATGTTCTTTCCTGCAGGGATACTGTGCTAAGGTCTGGAGTTTGCAAAGTACTAGGGTATTGGTCTCTCCTGAACACATGAAACCTTCCTAGTTCTGCCAAGCATGCCTTGCATTCCCATGGTTCTTCAGCTCCCCACAGCCTTGTCTCTCTGGATGGAAGCCATCTGACCCACTAAAAGCAAGATTATTACCCCATCTTGGAAACTAAGGTTTGGCCTGGTTATCTCTGTCTTCTCCAGACTTATCCTTCCATGTTCTCGTACGACTAATGCTATGGTCTTGTCTCATTCAATATAGCTCTGATAACTTCCCATCATTCTTTCCCATCTTTTCCTTCTACTTTAGGCTGTCATTTTTTCAGTTGAAGTCACTGCTCAAGTCTGGTTCACACCTATATTAATTCCTTATTCGTGACTTGCTTAACCACACCCATGGTGTTCTCAATGTTTTCTCATTTTCTACCATGTTGAAAGACTAAGAATTTTTCAAATCTAAGGTTCATCTCTATTGTATGTCATTTATAATGCTGGAAGGTGTTATGTACACTACCAGGGGAGAAGTTATCGCCCATCTCACCCAGCTGAGAACACTATGATCTACAATAGCTACCTGCCTGGTAGTCTCTGTGTGCAACACTGACACAGATTTGATTTATTGTCATTCATCTGCATACTATGGAATCCGTTTTTGATCGTGTGAATGAGGCTAAGAACCTGTGGTTAAATAGGTTATATTGGTCCTTGAGAAAAACCTGCCACTATTATTTGCTAAGTGAACATAAAATGCTGCCTAATGACTTGCATTTCTCAATCCTCACCAAAGAAACGTCTTCCCACAGTAAGTGGTAATTAACACAAACATGTCCAACTGTTCAATATGCAGAGAATAAGAGACACTGGAATGCTCATTCTAAAAGAAAATGCCTGTACCATTTATCCTCAAGTCTCAAAGATTTATGCAGATGACTTAAAGAAACAGTGTTTTTAAGATCTAACAGGGCAGCAGAATGCACATGTGATCATAATGTGTCATGTCATCTCCCCTTTATGCTCTGTCTATTCCTTTATGGCAGTGTCTCCTCAAACCTGAGCATCATGTTTTCTCAGCAAGCCAGGAAGCCCCAGTGATTCTCCGGCTTCTGGTGCCACAGAACTGGATCAGAGCTGAGCATAGAATGCCTGGATTTAACATTTGTGATGAGATCCAAAATCTTGTCCTCTTGATTGCAGAGCAAGCATTCTTAATTATTGAGCCATTTCTCCAGCACCACATTAAATTCCTAAGTCCACATAACCATATGTCTTAGTTTACCCTGGATAATCCCGGATTAACAATCTTAACCCCGTTTAGTTATTATAATATAACACTTTGTTTTTCCTTAAAGCATCCCAGTTTGAACCATAGTTTATATGGTCACATGCATTAGCTAACATTTTTGCCATGACAACAAATCCTTTTGAGATTGTGAGACTCAAAAGGTCAACTCTGTAGGGTATACTTATGGATCCGTGCCTCACTTGCAACTCTGCCCAGGCTGAGTCAGGATTAAAATTTTTCTGTCTTGTCATTGGTGTTTGCCTAGTCCTAACAAAACAATTGGCACATGGTAAACCCTCTGCAAACTTTCCTAATGAAATAATCATTGATAACAGCTTGCATTTGATACCAACATGGCTAAAAGTAAGACATTCCACTCTACAATTAAGGAAAAACCTGTTCTCCTTTTGTTTCTGTGTGATACTTTTCAGGGGGAATTCAATTCATATATGGAGCCGACGGGCATACAGAAATTTCTCCATTTAGTATTGCTTTCTGTGTTGAGAAAGGCAGTTTCTCAGCTCAATCATGTGCCCATTCTTCTCCATTCCTTTCCCCATATTTAGTTGATTTAGAATGAAAGTTGAGCAAGCAAGATAACTTAGCTGTGAAAGACACTTCTTTCCAAACTTGAAGACCTAAGTTTAATTCCCAGGACACAATCCTTGGAAGGAGAGAACAAAACTCTTGTAAATTGTCTTCTCACATCCACAAGCATGCTGTGGTACATGTATACTCCCTATTCACTTAACACATATATGCACACAATAAATGTAATTAAAATTAAAAATTATTCAGCATTAGTACCTTTAGTAACTTTCTATTTCACTCCTGTCACTTGATTTTGAGATAAATTCCTGATGTGTGTTGAAAGTTGGCAGTTGGGAATGGTAGAATAACACCTTTCACCCATTTTAGGTAAAATTTGGGACATGATGTATGATAACATTTATAACTAAAAATCTTAAAGAAGAGTTTTTTCAAAGCCAAGAAATATTTTAAAAATTGTCACCAATTACATAAAGTAATCTGAAGTTTAAAGTACCTACTGTGCTAAACACCCCAAACAAGCATTCTGTATGAGACAGAAACATCAAAGTGGTCTTGCTATGGATGATTGAGGGTCTAAATGCCACCTTTTTTGGTACTTTGATATTGATATATAATTTTTCAGATTAACAGTTGACTAGAGAAAGGACCTGAAACCAATCAAGCAAGTAAATGCCATTCAAAAATATTAGGACTGACTACAGATTATAAGATGTAAACATTTTGGATTTTTCTTTCTTATTAATGCTTAATGAAGTCTCTGCAGGGGACGTGGAAATTTAGATCCAAAGAAATCTACATTTGTTTGTGTTTTTCTCTTGGCCTTATCTACATTTTATCTCTATGATGGCCTGAATGCTTGTTTTTTTTTTTTCAAAAAAAAAAAAAGAAAGAAATCTGGTTAAAATCACATTTCCAGTGAGGTAGTGCTAAAAGGTATGGAATGATAAGTGAGGGGTCTCTACCCCCATTGGTAGAACTAGGACCTTATAATGGAATCCTACCACAAAAGAGCATGGCACAAAGCTCATGCCCTGTGAAGTCTTAGAGCTAGCCCTCACCAGACACCAGAGCACCTAAGCCTTAATCTCGGACTTCATAGTCTTCAGAACTATGGGTGGTAAATTTCTACAGCCTAGGGATGATCTAGTGTAAGGTACTTTGAAACCCAGAAGTCAAAGGTACCCTCCTTATTGTTTGTGTCCATAGTCACATTAAGAAGCAAGGATGAGTTGAGCAATGCAAGAGAAAATTGAATCACCTTATGAGTTCTGCCTGACAAGTGTGTACATTCCAGAGGAGGGGAGTATGGGTTGTGGAAAGAAATAGATAAGAGACAACAAATAGAATCAGAAGGGCATCCAATGAATACTGTGATCTGACTCAAGTATATTATTGAAAGTTTATACACCTCAATCCAAAATGGGGCAGGGGGAGGCAAAAGGCTTCCTTACTATGATAAAAAGAAAAAAACAAAGTAACTTCCTCCTCACATCTTCAAACATCAAGTAATCATACTCTAGAACAAAATATTCTTTTGTCTATGCAAAACACCCTGTAGCCACACCTTATGTCAAAACATACTTTCATATAACCTTGAAGGAGCAAGAATAGGTCTGAACTCTCTGACATTTAGTCAAGGTGGAAAGGATTCATTTCTGTGGGCTCCCACAGTTCCTCCTTTTAGTTTAATAATGCCTGCACTTCTGCCTTCGGACAGATGACTGTGCCTGTCTTAGGTTGTTTTCTTTAACCTTCCTTACTTAACCATCATTGGTTACACACATTCTGTCATACATTTCCTGTCTTTGATTAACTAGAGGGAAAAATATTTTACTCATCTTTTACTACTAGCTATCTGTTTACACATAGTTAAGGGAGAATGTATAGTTTGATGCCACATACACCTAAGCCAATGTTCCATTGAGATTTAACAAGTAACTTGGTAATCATAGGCAAGCGAATAATGCTTAGCAATACACATGCTCCTATGGTTACAAAAGTCCTAATTAAAGAGTCAAGGATGACCCAGTTGGAAAGGCCTGTTTTTAAATTGGTTCAGTATGTCTTTAGCAGTTGTAACTCCATCAAAATACAAATTTGTTTTACTAAATATCTCAAATCTAAGGACTTATTAGCATCGCGCCAAATTTTCTATCATATGAGCTCTAAGCTTTTCCCAGCCAGTACCATACAGAAGTGATTACAGACATTACCAGCTAAATACCATAATTCTAGTATGAACATTAACAATAAACACACAATTGGTTAAATTACAACTCTTATGACTTCATTCTAATGAGCCTTTTTCTATTCTAAAGTCTAAATTTTTTACTGCTATAAACTTCCAAAAGTATGTTTCAACTGCTACAGTCCTCGAATACTGAATATAAGCAGCAAAACCTTTATTCCATTCCTCCTCATATGCTAAAGAGGGGTTTTAGTCACTCATTGACTCCAAAACAGTGTTTGATTGCTTTAACAACTTTTTTCCCACAGAGAGGAAATTGAGGTCTCAGTTCTCCCTCTATTTCAACAGCAGATGAAACACTATGTTGGCAAATATAACATCTGTGTCCCAAGACATATTATAGATACATGGCCAAACATTCAATCAGCATTCCTTGGCTAAAATCAGAGTACTAAAACTCACAGATGTTTGGGTGGTCTGTGGAGCAGTTCTGCTGAGAAACTTGGAATCACCAACCATTGCTGTAGTCTCCTTCCTTTCTCACACTGCAGCATGATGACATCAGAGGGTCAATGACATAGGGTTAGCAATCTCACTCCATCCAACTCCTTGGGTGAGTACCAGCATGATATCATCTGAGCTGGTACTCCTTTGTTCCACACACCATACCAAACATTCAAGGAGCCATCAGGCTTCAATTTCTTCCTGTGAAAAACACAGACATACTTTCAATCCCATATTAAAACAGGTTTGGGTACTTTCCATAATCCAGTGCCAGGCTCTTTTCATTTTGTCTTAGCAAAAGTCTCTCTGGTGCCATCAAGTCAAAATCTATCCATGGCAGATTGCTCATGGGTATCCACATTCAAGAAGTTTAGAGGAAAGAGAACATAATTTAAGATATTATGTGGCAACTAAGGATATAATTTACTTGTTTTTATCTTTTGAAGTAGTATTTTCAAGAAAGCATGGGCAGGCTCCACAATTCCCCGACCTTGAGAATTATAAGGAAATGCCTGTTTTATCCTCAATATTCCATTGGAGGAGTGAGTCATAACCTTGATTTCTCCTTCAAAATCAGCATTAATCACTCCTGGAGCTAAAAAGATACCTTGTATATTAGTGCTACTTTTTCCCAATAATAACCCTTTAGTGTCTCTCAGCAAAGGCCCATAAACATGGGTAGGGAGGGCTTGCACCCCCATTTCAGAAGTCAAAATCAAATAGATGGTTGAGCCAAGATAGAATCCTCGATTGCCTGAGGTTGCTCTGTAAAGATCTTGAATTGATTTTTCTGTGGGGGGGAATAGGCTACTAGATTACCCCATGAAGCTATTTCTTGTACAGGGGTAGGCACCTCTGCTCATTCCCCAGCAGGGGATTCCCCTGAGCATCCTTCTTTGACCTGTATTCATTAGCTTAATGCTTTCCTCTCTTGCATCTCTGGCACAATCCTGGTTCCTTTCTTGACCCTAGGCGCACTCTCCTATCAGGAAACTGCTTGATCTGATTAAGCAGTTTGACCACATTCAAAGCAACTTCCAGGAGGTCCTGCAGCCCTCCTTCTTTCTGGGTCTTAATTTTTTATTGGGAGAAAACATTTTCAACTGTTTCCCCCTGTAAAGGAGCAATTATAGCTAGCCCCTGGATATATGAGGGTCCAATATCTGATCAAATTTGAATATAATTAGAAATGTTACCTTTCTTTCTAAAAGGTCTCAAAGTAGTCTGACATAAAGCTTTAATATTTTTCATAGGCTATCTGTTTAACAATCAAAAGTCCAACTTCAATATCCAAAGTAAATTACTTGATAACTGCATCAGCCTGAATATAGAGTCCTAAAAGAACTCATTAGGTCCCTGCCTTATTTTAGATAAGTCCTCAATCTGCTCTCTAGAAGATGGAAATTTATTCCAGGTCTTCTTGGCATTGATTTGGACATACGCTGCTACCTCTAAATTTAACTGTTGACCTGTTTCCTTTGTTCATTTTGTATAACCTCAAAGGAGCAAGAGTAGGTCTCAACTCTCTGACCATTCGTCAAGGTGAAACAAATTCATTTCTGTGGGTTCCTGATGGAGGAAGGTCATTGGTTAATTATTAAAGAGACTGCTTGGCCCTGATGGGTTAGAACATAGGAGGATGGAGTGAACAGAACAAAATGCTGGGAGGAAGAGGAAGTGAGCTCAGATGCCAGGCCGCTGCTCTCTGAAGCAGACGCGATAAAGCTCCGACCCAGGATGGACATAGGCTAGAATCTTCCCAGTAAGCGCACCTTGGGGTGCTACACACATTATTAGAAATGCTGGTGCACGCCTTTAATCCCAGCACTCGGAAGGCAGAGGCAGGCGAATCTCTGTGAGTTCAAGACCAGCCTGGTCTAAAGAGCTAGTTCCAGGACAGGCTCCAAAACCACAGAGAAACCCTGTCTCAAAAAACCAAAAAAAAGGGGGGGGGGCTAGTCAAGGTGTGAGAATTAGCCAGGAAGGGCTAGAGCTAATGGGCCAAGCAGTGTTTAAAAGAATACAGTTTGTGTGTTGTTATTTTGGGGCATAAGCTAGCCAGGTAGCCAGGAGCTGGGTGGCAGGAATGCAGCCCGCAGCTCCTTCTACAGGTTCCCACAATTGCACTAGATATATGTCTAGAATTCATCAACATGAATCATCTGTCTGTAGCCTATACCTAAAACCTCTGCAGGGGGTGGGTGGGATGAGTAAGACTCTCTCTAGTGGAACTGACATCATAGAAGGAGACAGATGTCTTCACTGCAAACTTTAAGGACTGTCATAGGATGTTACATAGAGGAGTGTGGCCTATCAGACTGGGTCACTCTGGTGATAGAATTGAACTGTATGAGAGTTCTTCTCACTTTACTACACAAGGTCCAAGAATGAGTTGACAATGAAGACTCCTTGGTATGGAAAGTTGCATCACGTGAACCCAAAGCATGAAGTGGAACCATAGTAGGGTAGGCGCGCTTTTTCACTTGAGCCTGCAGAGTGATATCACCATATCTGGGTTTCTAGTTGACGCCATAGAATTTGATCTTTCAAATTGCACTTTAAATTCTGTATTCATAGAAGTTGCAGAATATTCACTTCTAGGATTAGAGCCAATGGTTCTTATTATACTATTTACAAATAGCATGGTGTTTGTTAGTTTTCAAGTGTTAGATCAGCATATGTGACTGCAGTCTTACCTAGATAGAAATCTCATCAGGGATGAGAAAGAAATCACAACTGAGTGAAACCCTATACTCTCCGTTGTATCAAAGGAAAATCAGACACATAGACATCAACTCTTCTTTTGAGTATGGCAGAATTTAATCCTTACTCATGGCATTCCACCACAACAGCTCCAGCTTTTCCCCTTCTTCCACAGAGCAGCGGGCATAAAAGAATTACTAGCAAAAATCTTGGAAAAAACCTCCTTGTTACAGGAAAATCACCTTTAGCTCCAGTTGCTGCTGTCAGAGGAGCTGCTTGAAATGTAAGAACGGGAATAATAGGGAAGAAAGGACTTTTGAATCACAGGGGAGTATTTGAGGACTACTCAGTTCAGAAGCTGGTCCTCTTCCTGCTTTCAGCCAATAATTCTCTCAAGCCCCAAAGCACAGACATAGAGCCTCCCCGTCATCACAGATTGTATCTTAACTCATGGGTGCCCAGGACACTGCCCTGTTAAGTATAAAGCTTCATCAGTATCAGAAATTGAGCAAATCAATATAAAATAAATAGAAATAAATGGCTCTGAGTTCTAAGCACAGTGCTAAAGGAAGAAAGTCATTAACAGCTGTGGACCCAAAGTACAGGGCTACTGGCTTCCTAGGCAAAGTATGGTCAGTGGTATAATAGTGGCAACTCTGTGATACGGGTAACTATCTGATGAGGACTAAGGCAACTCCTCCTGACAAAAATCACTATAAGCCACTTAAGAATCTGTAAAGGTATTTCAATTGTATTTTAATGAATAAAGCTTAACTGAAGGTCAGAGAATAGAATGACTGCCCTTGTCAGCCTTATAGACCAGGCAGTAGTGACTTTACCTTTAATCCCAGTAGCCACACTAGTTCGCCATAGATAGTAATGCACACCTTTAATTCCAGCACTAGGGAGGAATATAAGATGGGAGGAGACAGCTCTGACTTACAGTCTCATTCTGAGATTGCTGGAGGAAGACTGAGGTAGAGGTCATGGTCAGCGGCTTGCTTTTCTTACCTTCAGTTTGAACCCAATTTCTGTCTGTAGGTTTTTCTTAATTGTGCCACATTTGGCACCCAAAGTTTGGGATACAAATTTAATTTTAAGAAGCCATTTCCCTGAGCCATTTTAGTCATCAGCACAGGCCAGTGCTGGACCCAAACCTACCCACCTGACTTCAGGAGAAAATCTAGTACCCCCATCTGCCCTGGCTTAGCTTCCTTTCCTGCCTTGCCTGTACACCCATGACTTACTGTGGCATTCGAAGCTTGCTTTCACACCACACATCACCCACACAGCTTCCTGAACCCCCAACACCTTCCTGTGGCTCCCATAGTCTCTGTGACTTGCTGCTAACCCTGAGTGCAGCTTCCATGGGATTATCACAGCTTCTGTTGACTCCTGCGGCCAGTGTGCACCCACTACAGGGTTGCACTGACTAGCATCTCTTGAACAAAAAATTGTTCGGTTGAGTTTTGTTTAGAGAATTACTGATATTAGAACAAGACTAGAGGTCCAGCATCTCTGGCCTGCTTTAGTGGTATAACTGCGACACCTACTGGCCCACATCATTATTACACCTTAAAATTCGCATCTGAACCAGGATTTTAATAGAGGTACATCATCTGGCAATGGTAAATAATTTCACCACCCAGGAATTTAACAACCTTTTGTTTCAACTATGTTGGCAGTGCTAAAAGAGGTATATGATCTATCTTGGAGGTATACATTCTTATCCATAGCTGTTATTAGTTTGATAATTCATATTATAATCAAAAAGAAATTGACAATGGAGTCAAGAATGAGAAACATTTAGAAATGATACAGACTTTACAGACTAGTAATGAGAATTTGACTGAAAGGATTCATAGCATTGAAAAATGATAACCATAATTTGACAGGAAAAATTCACTCAAGGACAATGGGTTATGAAACCTTATAGAATGATACTGAGAGATTATCTGAAAATATTCATACTGTTGAAACTGTTCAAAATCTGTTAAAAATTGATGACAAGTTACCAGATAGACCATCCCTCATGGAAGGCAGTCTATATGTCATCCAAATAATCTCTATAGATGACAAGTTATCATTAATGGAAAAATTTAAAAGATTTGGAAACATATGTACATGATGAGAACCAGAGATTAATCTGACGAAATCATTAAAATATTCACAGTTCAAGAAATTCAGACTCTACGAAAGACAGTTTGAAACCATTGAAGTACAAAAGACAATAATAAATACTTAATATCACCAGTATTTCTTGGACAGAAATGACTTACCAAGAGTTTTAACAACTTATCCTGTTACTGTTTCTGAAAAGTCAACAAATAGCAAATATGAAAACTGATTTAACAATGTAAATGGGAACCTATATGAATGAAAGATCCAAAAGATATTAAGTGAGCAGAAGGAGATGTGCTACGTTGGGGAAGGGGTTTTGCTCTTGTTTCCACAGGAGAAGAAAAACTATGGATACCATCAAAATTAATAAAGATTTGGTTTGAAAAGGAGAAACCTCTTAAAAAAGAGAAATGACAGCTCATCTACAATGGTGACAACCATACGTATGGTAAAGGAACCTCATAAGGGTGGGGACAGGGTTCTGTTCTTGTCTTTGCAGGAAAATATTCATCTTCAAAAATTCAAGACACCCTAGATGTTTGAATGCTGACAGATGGAAAAATAGCTACCCAATAAGGGTCATAAAGAAAATCGAATATGATTCAGAAGTACAAATGTTAAAACATATACATTTATATGTGTGTATGTATATTTATGAATATATAGAGCTGGCTTTGGAGTTGCACACTGACTCTGTCCCTCTCTAAAACCAAGCATGTTGTTAAAATAAAAATTCAGAGTTTCTGTCTTATGTCAGGAGCCATGATATGGGACAGAAAGACAAAAGAATTTAAAAATATTTTACTTTTCTTCATATCTACTTTTGTCTCTATCATACCTTTCATTGAATATATATGTCTGTATCTGTCTATATAAGTAATGTTTAAGTTTTCCACAAGGAACAATGAATTTTCCTGCAGTAATCTTTGAAGTTTCCAGGATAAAAATGGGCCCCCTGCAACAACAACTCTATCTGGTTGATATGACGTCATAATGCTGATAGTGCTACTACAAGACCTGTTTTGGGTACAAGCTGCTCAAGATGGTTCCAACTTGGTTAGCTGAATTGGAAGTTTCTTGATTGCACTTCCTGATTACTCAAGTAATATTATTTCCCTTCTGGGGTCTTTCATGGAGTTGAAGACTAGATAGTTGTAGGTACTTTCCTCTCATGACTTGGCCAAGTTATTTAGTATACAAGACTTAAACTAGTTAGGATAGAATAAATTTGTTCTTATTGTATATAATTTTGTATTAGGCTTAGAACTCTCTTATTCAAACAAAAGGGGGAAGTGCTATAGGAAGTCTTACAGCCAGTGGTTACCCACCCACTGGGGTGTGGCCTCTTATAGTATATATGCGGATGTAAAGCATGCATACCAATGAATGTAGATAAAAAGAGACAAACAAGGCAACCAGTAACAACTGAAACACTTCTTGGGGAGCCTCTCACAGGACCCTAGATCAAAAATGGTCCAGTCATTCCCAGTCACTTTGAAAGACAAGCCTCCCAAGGAAAATTAGAAAATCCAATGCCTATTGTAAAAACTATAATTCCCTGGATGATAGAATAACCATGGAGAGTGAATCAATAATTCCAATAGAAAATAGCATATATTTTTTCAGACTCCTATAGATGATCAAAGACCACAGCTGAAAGTACAAATAAATAGCATTATAATTGAAGGATTATTATACACATGTGCAGATGTGATTATTATTACTCCAGAATTTTGGCATCCAAATCGGTCTCTTCAGAAGGCAGATGTTTAATTCCTAAAAATTGAAACCCTATCTCAAGTGAAACAAAGCAAGAGATGGATTGAATAAATAGGGCCAGAAGGACTGAGAGGAAAGCTGAGGTCATATGTGGCTAATCTGGTAGTGAATCTATGGAGTTGTGAGTTCTTACAATGGAACATCCAGATTAAAATTCCTGTAGCCTCAGAAATGGACCAGAAATCAACTCATATTTCAGAGGAGGATAATATAAGGTACTATAAAAAAAGAGTCAACAACCATTGAGTTTGTACAAAAAGCACAGAACAACAACTGACGAACTCTCAGTGGTACCAATGGCCCTACCTTTAAAATGGTTGACAGGAAAACCTGTATAAGTTAAACAATAGACTTTAACAATAGAGAAACTGCAGGCTTCAGAACAGCTGGTACAGCAGCAACTAGATGCTCAGCATATTGAAGAATCAACCAGCCCATGGAATTCTCCTGTATTTGTTTTTAAAAATAAATCTAGAAACTGGAGAATGGTAGCAGATCTAAGAGCTGAAAATAAGGTGACTTGGCCAATGGGCTCTCTACAGTCTGGAATTCCTTTGCCTTCTCTATTGCCTAAAGGATGGCCCCTTATAATTATTGATTTAAAGTATTGTTTCTTCACTATACCTTTATAAGAAAAAGACAGAAAAATTTGTCTTCACAGTGCCTACTTATAATAATTCATAGCCAGCTAAAAGATATCAATGGACTGTGCTTCTACATGTAATGCTCAATATCTCCACTCTGTGCCAATATTAAGTTAGCCATTGGAAATAATAGGTAATCAATTTCCTGAATCTATACTTTGCCATTATATGGACAACATTTTGCTATCTGATTCAAATGTAGATACTTTAGGAAGAATGTTTAAAGAAGTGAAGAAACTTTTGCCTTGTTGGGGAATAGAAATTGCTCCCGGAAAAAAAAATACAAAGAGGAGATTCTAATTATTTAGACTATAAAGTGGTTTACAGATTTCATCCTCAAAAGATATAAATTAGGAGAGATCAATTGAAGTCTCTTTTTTAAATGAAAGAATCTGTTTAATTTTGTTCTTTTAACTCCCTGCCCTTAAACAATGGTTTAATACACTCTGTGTATAATTGGACAAGTAACATGGTAGTATAACCCTACTAAAGATGATAAGAAGGAACGCTAATATAAATTGATGAGAATGCTTATGGAAAGTATTGTTGTTTACAGTTTGCACATGAAAGAAACATGACAGGGACAAGTAGAGGCCTGTAATCATGACAGGGTGGAGACAATTATTTTGCAAAGGAGTGAATTTTTCTTTTCTGTAGGTGTTTAGAATGAGCCTGGATGACCATAATAACACCATTTTTGAATTTCTAGGTCCAATTTGTACTAACCTTCCACTAACTGTGCACCTTCTCTGTTTACCTGTAGTATTCCTTCCATGTGATAAGCTCAGATTGGTTTTTTAAATAAAATGATCTATTTCCTCTAAGAATTTTTACGTAATTTTGCATCAATTAATGAATAATTTAATCATTTGCGTATTTACAGCTTTGGGGATGTAACCAGAAAATTAAAAAAGGAAAAGAAACAATCTTTATTCATTTACATACCAACTCCAGTTCCTACTCCCTTCCCTCTACCCATTCCCTCCACCTTTCCCCCCCATCCCACCCACTTCCACTCCTCAGAGAGGGTAAGGCCTATCACTTTGAAAAAGGCCCAAGGACCTCCCTATTATATCTAGGATGAGCAAGGTATCCAACCAAAGAGAATGGGTTCCCCAAAACTCAGTGTAAGCAGTAGGGATAAATCCTGGTACTGCTACCAGTGGCCCTGCAGTCTGCCCCAGCCATACAACTGTCACCCACATTAAAAATGTCTAGTTTAGTTCTATGCTGGTTCCTTCCCTGTCTGGCTGGAGTTGGTGAGCTCCCATTAACTCAGGTAAATTGTTTCAGGGGGTGTCCCCATCATGGTCTTGACCTCTTTTCTCATATTCTCACTCCTCCCATTCTTCAACTGGACTTTCATAGCTCAGCCCACTGATCTGCTGCAGGTCTCCGCCTCTGTTTCCATCAGTTGCTGGATGAAGGTTCTATGGTGACATTTAAGATATTCATCAATCTGAATACAGGACAACACCAATTCAGGCACTCTTTCCTTTATTGCTTATGGTCTTAGCTAGGGTCATCCTTGTGGATTCCTGGGAATTTCTCTAGTGCCAAGTTTCTTGCTAGTCCCATAATGGCTCCATCAATCAAAATATCTCTTTCCTTGCTCTCATCTCTGTCCTTCCTCCATCTCGACTATCCCTTTCCCTCAAGTTCTCCTCCCTCTTCCCCTTACTCCCTTCTGTTCCTCTTCTGCCCTCCCTTCTCTCTCCATCCCCATGCTCCCAATTTTGTCAGTCAATATTGTCTATTTCCACTTTCCAGGGGGATCTATATATATATTTTTTTAGGTCTCAACTTTTTACTTAGCTTCTCTAGGCTCATTATTCATTGCTTTGCAGCTAGTATCCACTTATGAGTGACTGCATGCCATGTTCATCTTTTGGGTCCTGGGTTACCCCACTCAGGATAAATTTTTCTAGTTCTATCCATTTGCATGCAAATTTCAAGATGTCATTGTATAAATGTACTACATTTTTCTTTATCCATTCTCTGATTGAGGGGCATCTATGTTGTTTCCAGGTTCTGGCTACTACAAATAATGTTGCTATGAACACGTTTTTGTGGTATGGTTGTGTATCCTTTGGGTATATGCCCAAAAGTGACATTGCTAGGTCCTCAGGTAGGTTGATTCCCAATTTTCTGAGAAACTGACATACAGATTTCCAGAATGGTTGTATAAGTTTGCATTTGCACCAGCAATGGAGGAGTGTTCTGCTTATTCCACATCCTCTCCAGGATAAGCTATCATTGGTGTTTTTGATCTTAGACATTGTGACTGGTGTGAGATGGTATTGCAGAGTCATTTTGATTTGCATTTCCCTGGTGGCTATGAATGTTGAATATTTTCATAAGTGTCTTTTGGACATTTGAGAGTCCTCAGTTGAGAATTTTCTGTTTAGATCTGTACCCTGTTTTAAATTGGATTATTTGGAAGTTTGATGTCTAATTTCTTGAGTTCTTTATATATTTTGGAAATCAATCTTCTGTCTGATGTGGGATTGGTGAAGATCTTTTCCCGTTCAGTAAAATGCCTGTTTATCTTACTGACTGTATCTTTTGCTTTTCAGAACTTTCTCAGTTTCAGAAGTTCCAATTTATTTATTGTTACTCTCAGTGTTTATACTACTGAAGCTGTATTTAGGAAGTGGTCTCCTGTGCCCATGTATTGAAGACTACTTCTCACTTTCTCTTCTATCAGGTTGAGTGTGGCTGGATTTATATTGCGGTCTTTAATCCATTGAGACTTGAGTTTTGTGCATGGGGATTGATATGGATTTATTTGCATTCTTCTACATGTTGACATCCAGTTATGCTAGCACCATTTGTTGAAGATGCTTTTTATCTAGTTGTGTAATTTTAGCTTCTCTGTAAAAAATCAGGTGTTCATAGGCATATGGATTAATATTCGTGTCTTCAATTTGATTACATTGGTCAACCTATTTGTTTTTATACCAATACCAAGCTGTATTTATTACTGTAGCTCTATAAGGTATTTTAAAGAACTTCTCAATATAGTTACCAATTCACAATATCCAGAAAGAGTTGTTTTGCATTTTGAAACTGCTGGATTTATATTAGATGAAACAGAATTGACTTTATTATTTACTTACATGCAAGATATAATCAGAAATAGGCATCAGTTCATATACATAACACACATCTGAGTAAATATGGGTCTGCCAGGTCCTCTAGTAAATCATAATGAAGAAATTTATCAATTATTGATTGGAAATGTGCTGAAAGCTTCAGAATTTCATTAAATAGCATTATATCAACAGCAAAGGTTTAAAAAAACTTTCCTATCACATGACAACAAGCCAAGGATATTATAAGGAGATGTCCTACTTGTTCTTTATACAAACAAACACCACCACCTGCAGGAAGTAACCTAAAGGGTGTTCAAATAAATAAAATCTGAAAAATAGATGTGTAATATTTTGTGAAATTTGGAAAATTAAAATATGTGTAACACTCCATTGGTACCTATTGAGGTTTTTAATGGGAAACTGCTTTGAGTTTGGAAAAGGCTATTTGGTAATCACACATTTGCTTAAAAGTCATGGCCATCATGGCTATATCTGCACAAATAAAGACAGATAGTTCTCCAGTATATGTCTCTAAGAAAGTAAAATATTTTTTAGTCATTATAATATAAAGCATGCTACAGGTATACCAAACAATCTTACAGGTCAGGCACTTATAGAAAGATAAAATTGAACTCTAAATGATATATTAAATAACCAAAATGGATGATAAATACACCCAGAAATATATTGCATAATGATTTATTGACTTTTAATTTTCTTAATGCTATTTAGAAAAGAACAAGCACTGCAGAGATACATTGAACAACAAAAAATTAAATTAAATCAGCTGGTGCATTTTAAGGATATGCTGATGTTGAAATAGGGGCGCCGGGGTTGCGTCCCCAACACCCCAGCCGCCTGGCTAGCTTATGCCCGAAATAACAACACACAAACTGTATTCATTTAAACACTGCTTGGCCCATTATTTCTAGTCTCTTCTTGGCTAACTCTCACACCTGGACTAGCCCATTTCAAATCAGGTTTGTAAGCACCCCAAGGTGCGCTTACCGGGAAGATTCTAGCCTACATCCATCCCGAGTAGGAGCTTCATCGCACGTGTGCCTCAGAGTGTAGAGCTATCCTGTCTGCCCGCTAGACAGGAACCTTGCATCTCTGAGCGGAGCTGCATGATTTCTGACCTCACTTCCTCTTCCGCCCAGTTCTGTTTACTCCACCCACCTATGTTCTAACCTATAGGACCAGCCAAGCAGTTTCTTTATTTTAACCAATGAAATCAACAGATTGATATATGACACTCCCACATCATGCTGACCTCAGAAAGAAAATCCCTTGGGGAAAGGAGTTCCATCTTATTTTCACTGGAGAATAAATGCTATTAATGCCATCAAAATTAATCAAGATTTGGTTGAAAAGAATAAACATTCTGATAAAGAGAAATGACAGCTCATCCACAGAGGTGACAACCCTACAAGTTGTAAGAAACCTCACAATTGTTGGTGTATGCTTCTTTTCTTGTCTTTGCAGGCAAATAGAAAGTACTCATCTTTGCGAAGTCAAGAGACTTTGGACATCTAGATGCCTAAAGAGTAAAAGATAGCTATCCAGAAAGAATTACCAATCAAAGAAAAATCTGACTTATAACACCAATGTTCTCTGCAGGGTAAAATTCCCACTACCTAAACATACATATCTCCTAACTTCTCAATGGAATGGTAGTCCTGACTCACTTAAAAATCAAAGTTGGTTTTGGAGTTGATTCATTATTTAACCTATAAAATAGGTTTACAAAATTTAGACTGCAAAAGGTGCAAATTAGGAGAGATCAACTGCAGACTCTTAATGACTTTCAAAGATTGCTAGGAGACATGTCCCATCTATAGTCTACTATTGGATAAAACCTGCTGAACTGATTAATTTAAATAAAACATTAGGTGGTGACAAGGAGTTAAATAGTCCCACAAAATTGTCAGACAAAGATGAGAGACAATTGGCTTTGATAGAAGAGAAATTACAGAAGGCACATGTGGATTGTGTGGATCCAAATCTTAAATGCATTCTGGTCATATTACCCTCCAAATATTCCCCTATAGTAGTTTTAATGCACAGGGGATATATTATCTTATAATGGATCTTTTTACCACATAAACCAAACAAAAAATTAAAACTTACGTAGAAAAGGTCTCTGAGTTAATTTTTAAAAGATAATTGCAACTTCATTAATCAGCAAGAATAGACACAGCAGAAATTATAGTACCTTTTAATAATGATGAAATTGACAAATTATGACAGAAAGTGAGTTCTGGTAAAGAGCTTGTAGTAAATTTTGGGAGAGATTAACAAATATTATAAAAGCAAGAGAATTCAGCTCATAAAGAGAACTAGCTGGATGCTTCCTCACATTGTAGGGAAAACACTGATATCTGGAGCCCCTATACTCTATACTGATGCAAATAAATCAGGAAAGGCAGGTTACAAATTAGAAAATGTAAGGAAAGTGGTACAAAGCCCTTATGATTCTTTTCAAAAGTCAGAATTATTTGCTATTCTCATGGTACGAAGGGATTTAAAATAATTATCGATTTTCAGTATGCAGAAAGAGATTTTTTTTAAAAAAGATTTATTTAGTTTACAGTGTTCTGCTTGCATGCCAGAATCTGGTGCTTGCAGGCACCAGATTACATTATAAATGGTTGTGAGCTACCATGTAGTTTCTGGGAATTGAACTCAGGACCTCTGGAAGATGAACCAATGCTCTTAACATCTGAGCCATCCCTCCAGCCCAGAAAGAGATTTTTTGCACATTGAAAATGTTGAATTTATACCAGATGATAAAAAATTGATTGACTTTATTATTTATTCACTTACAAGATATAATCAGGAATAGAAATCATTCCACATATAACACACATCTGAACCTATATGGGTCTGCCAGGTTCTCTAGCATTAGGTCATATAGAAATTGGTCAATTATTGACTGGAAATGTGCTGCAAGTCTCAGAATTTCATTAAAAAAGCATTTCAATAGTAAAGGTTTAAAAAAGACTTTTCTATCACTTGGCAACAAGCCAAGGAAATTATAAGGAAATGTCCTACTTGTTTTTTTATACAACCAAGCACCACTACCTGCAGGAAGTAAACCAAAGTGTACTCAAAGAATGGAGTTAGACCTTTATCTAGTTTAAAATGGAAATTTCAACATTCTGAGAAACCAGAAAAGGAGGCTCAGGAGAATTCCTATGGGGGTAAAGTACTCTGGTAGAAGAGAGCACCCTGTCTCATCACCTCATGGTTCCTATACCATTCAGGAGGCAGCCCCCAAAACACTGCTCAGGAACAGTGGGCCATACCAATTGACAGTGATCAGGAAGAATTTCTTGTGAGTGGAGGTTAGTCTCCACCTCAGGAAGTACCCTCAATCAACATCAAGTCAAAGAAAGGCTTGACATTAAGAAGAGAAACTATGAGCTAAAGAATGGAGAAGATGAGCAGGGGAGGAAGTTTAGTGCACAGAGAACAAAAAGACAATTCCATGCTGGAATTTCATGCTGGACCATGTGACCCACAGTACCTGCTCAGCCTCTCCTGCACATGATCAGACCTCACTCTCCCTGTTGAAGAGGCATCTATAAATCTATGGTTTATAAAGTATGTATGTCTGGCAACAAATGAAGGAGACACATGTTTCCAGTAGCCTCTCTGTGTGCTTCCCTATGACTTATGATACAGTTTGACACCCATAGTACATTGTGAGAATTGTATTTTTTTTTATTTTTCAAGACAGGGTTTCTCAGTAGCTTTTGGTTCCTGTCCTGGAACTAGTTCTTGTAGACCAGGCTGACCTCGAACTCACAGAGATCCGCCTGCCTCTGCCTCCCGAGTGCTGGGATTAAAAGCGTGCGCCACCAACCGCCCGGCTTGAGAATTGTATTTTATTATTAAACTTTGGAACATGACCAATGAGACACTAGCAGAACCAGAAATTGAAGTCATCCAATATTACAGAGTTTCAAGAAGGCTTAATAGTTCACATTGAAAGATAAATTTTAAGCATCACAGAACTATAATGAAAAGAAATGTATGAAAACTGGTGGATGAAGAACCTAAGATATAGAAAAAGGACAGAGAAGCAATGAACTAAGAAGAGCTTAATCTTATTAAGAGCAGAGGCTAGTTCAAAGCACTGGAGGTTCTGATGCTAAGGCACTTGGGATTATCTTGGATGGCAAAGAGAACTCCTGCAGCCATTTTATTATTATTATTATTACTATTATCATCATTATTATTCATGAGTATTTAAATCATCTCAAACAAGCTATCCAAATTGTATATTAAACACTCATGAATGAACCTAAAGTCCTTGTAACCCAAGCACTCACCAGAACTAGTGTGGGTTTAGGCATGTCCAGAAGCCAAGGAGACACAAGTGTTTGCTCTAGACACTTGTTTATACATAGTATTCTGTAGTCTAACTGTGCTGAAGATGAAACCTTCAATGATGGTGATCTCTTGAGTAGGAAAGAAACTAGAAAAAGCAGAATAGCACATGCAGAGATGAGATTCATCATGATGGACTATATTGTCTGCAAGAGCAGCAGGAGAGAGATCCTCCACCACAGTGAAAATAAAGCTGCCTGGAGACAAGCTAAAAAAGATCTCTACTAATCATGTTTTGTTGTGATGCATGAAGAAACTCTTGGGAACTGGGTATGTAGCTCAGTTGGTAGAGTGCTTAGTTTATCTCCTGTACAAAGCCCTGGGCTCCTCTCCAGAATCTTATACAGGATCAGGGTATGGTGGTAAATGTCTATAACTCTAGCTCTCAGGAGGTAGAGTCTATAACCCTAGCTCTCAGGAGGTAGAGGCAGGAGAATCAGTAGTTCCAGGATCAACCTGGGCTGAGGGAGGAAGTGAAGAGGTGAGGAAGGAGAACAAAAAAGGGGAGACAGAGACAGAGAAGCAATCTGTGTGGACCAAAAATGCCCCAAACAAGATGCCTTACAGCTGTTGAATAAGGTGTAGTGGAGTTTTCTAAAACTGGTCAAACTCATTGCCTCTTATGAGCACAGAAAAAAACCACAGGAGATATCATGGATGTGTCTTCAAAGGCAGGGTCAGGTTGGGTTTGCCTTGCTTAGTTTCCATTGGGAAAAATGATGGATTCAAAATACAGATGGAAAAGTGATAAATTCAAAATGCAGGTGGTATTCTCATTCTGCCCGCATTTAGCTACTCTGGAGCACTGAGCAGTAATCAGAGATGAGGATTTGTGACGGTTTGTGTTTCTTTTGAGAAATGTCCTTTTCATTGAACCATTTGTTGCTTGGCAGATATTATTGGTGTTTAGGTGCTGAAGTTTTGCAGTTTTCTATAAATTTTGGATATTAGCTCCCTGTCCAGGGTATAATTGCTAACAAATTTTGTTCCATTCTGTGGGCTATGTTTTGTAGAATATTATTTTAAGATGTGTTACATTTGTTTATGCTGTGGATTATTTGTTTAATGATGCAAAGATTGTTGCATTCCTTTATAAAGGAATTTGTTTAACTCTACGAAACTGTGTTACCTTGACTGTTTAAAACACTGTATTGGTCTAATAAAGAGTTTAATAACCGATAGCAAGGCAGAAGAAAGGATAGGCAGGGCTGGTCTGAAGAGAGAGTAAATAGAAGGAGAAAAGGCAAGAAAGATCAAAGAGTAAGAAAGGAAGGGGCCAACCACACAGCCAGCCATAGATTGACAAGGAAAGAAATGATATACAGAAATAGAGAAAGGGGAAAACCTAGAGGCAAAAGGTAGAAAGGATAATTTAAAGAAATAAGCCAGGCATTCAGGTTCAGAATATGTCTCCATGTATATTTATTTGGGAACAGGGTGGCAGGCCCCCCAAAAGAGTCAAAGAAATAAGTAAAAAACAACAAACTACAACTGTGTGCTCTGCTGATACTTATTTTTCTGTACATAAAGTTTTTTAATTTTGTGAAGTCACATCTATTTAGTCTTGGGATTACTTCCTGTGCTCTTGGAACTCTGTTCACGAAGATTTCACCACTATCTTGGCTTTCAGATAACAAAAAGAATTATTTTCTACCCAAGAACAAAAATCATTTTACAAAGACATGGGTCTGTGTTTCTCAGAGATTAATGAGCTGACTTCATTAAAATTAAAACCTGATATTAGAAGATAGGGAGCCAACAGAATCAAATAACTCATGATACCATTTGATATGAATGGCATTAAGTTGGATATGGGGAAAAAAGGAAACAAAATAAGAAGTGTCCAGTAAATCGCAAGAGAAAAGTTGGGAAGCTTGTCTATTTGAAATATGTATGAATGTGTCCTTCAGAAAGAATAGGCAGAATGTCCAGGACAGTAGTTCATCCTTGTAGGCATCACTGATGTCCAGGCAGGCAGGACAGCAGACCACTTAGAAACACACATGTGTGAATGGGAAGTACTTCCTGGAGAGATGTGCATCTGATGTTGAAAACTTCTCGATAAGCTGAAGTGTGGGGCTGAGCAGAAAATATCCATAAGGGAATATCCAGGAAGAATGTAAATTCCCAGAACAAGCCATCACCCTAGTGCAAAGAGACATCTAGTTATGAGGAAAAATAAATATCCTGGAAGTCTTTTGTTAAGGACATGGTATCTGACAAGTTATCAACTTGGTTTGCTCTGAGATACAGCCATTGAGTTACTTTTGATGTTAACAACAAAAATTCTATGAGTACATAGATTAAGCAAGGAGAAAATGTATTGTCTGACTGAAGGGTCTAGAGAGTGGATAAAAGCTGAGCTATTGTGAATTCAGTAGATAAGGATGATGCCAAGATGGTGAACATCTTTGTTTTGTACTCAGACAAGTAGCATCAACTGTAGACATTAAGTCAAGAGGAAGCAGGAAAAACTCCTCAGCCCCTGTCAGACTTTCTGTTTACATTTCATGTCCATGAACTTGCTGGTTGTTGAAACAATGTGGGCCACAAAAATCCAACCCTGAAAATGAATTGTCTTCTGAGACACCATTAAAGCGCCATCTTCTTCCCTGGCAAGACCTGTCCATCCTTCCAACTGACCCTCCCCATCTACTTAAAATTTACCCTCAATCTGAGACTCCATCATGGGATTCCAAGAGACTCAAGCCAACATGGGTGCCAAGAAAGGAAAAGATCCAAGCCCTTCCCATATCATCAGATCCCATGGAATCTGTCCAGACAACAGAGAAACCTGATGGCCGTTGGCTCTTTTCTCTGGTGGAAGTGAAAGACAAGAAGCTTTTTTCTCTAAATCCCCATACTCTGCCTGTGGAAAAGAACCAAGCCTGTGATGCTAGCCCACCTCCTGTGGAATTCTGGCTTTCAACTCCCTGAATATCTCAATCACAGCACTGGACACTGGCTTCTCCAGCTTTCACTAAAGTGGTTTCCCCCTTTGCCACACTAAGATTCAATGGATACTCATCAGAAACTTTCTCCAGTCCTAGTACCCTCAATGTCCGCAAATAGTTAACATAGTTATGGGACGCTTAATCCCAATGCTAAGCTTCTAGCTATGGAAAAGCACACAGCTGGGAGGGATAAACTGAGGGTGGGAAGCTCTGTTGCCATCATGCACTCTGCTACCCTTTGCTGCCCTCCCCTGGTCATTAATACCAGTGCAAAGTACCTTGGGTTTATGGATGCATTCTTCCAATAAACACTGAGGACCAATTGCTATCAAACAACGATCGTGCAGCGAGAAATAAACATGTGATCCAGTAAGAATAAAGAAGAGAGATGGCTGCACTAAAGGAGACAAACAGAAATGGATGGTATGAATGAATTCTGCTGGGGTATCCTTGGAAACTGAGACTTGTTCATTATTTTGTAGCTTCTCACCATTCCAATGGCCAACATCCTTACTTGAAAGAGAAAACTTGAAGTTGACCTCCTTTTCTTCTGTGAGGATGGGGTTGGAAGTCCTTGGCATTCTTCTAGTCCTATTTATGCTCATCATAGCTTCCTTCTTCTTTCATAGCATTTAAGACTCATTTTTTTTAATAAAACAAATGTATATAAACAGGTTCCTGACACTGTCAGACTAAAACACATGCTGATTTCATCCCTATAGTTATGCAGACAGTTTGTTTAATAACACTTCTGATGTTAACTTGTGCTGTATCCTGTCCAATTCACACCTAGCAAGAGTTCTATATGGCAAGGATAGAAGTCCAGACCCATATTTTGGGGTATTCTATGAATACATCACAGAGAGGTACAACCTGTGACCATGGAAAGCACACCAAGAATGCTGAATGCCTGAGAGGCTGTAGGGCTGATAAGGACAAGTGCTGACCAGTGTCCAGCTTATGTGTGCTCTTTCCAACTGTAGTATGTCCACTTAATCCTAAACTACTCACTTCTAGATGAAGCTCCTGGTGTCTCAGATTAGATTGATGCTGAATTCAAAGACAAGAGCAGGATAACCCAAAAGCCACAGGCCAGTATGGTTACAGGGACCATGTCTGCTCTATGTATCATGGAATTGCCTAGTCTTTGATTTAGCACATCAAACATTGTCTTATACATGAAAACAATTCTTCAAATGCTAAAGGAAGAGGGTAGTTGTGATAAGTCTAACCGCAGGCTAGAGGAAAGTCAAACAAATCCAAATATGCATTTAAAGTGGAATGAATAACCAATTTCAAGGGCTGATATTTTAAGTGAAGATGATAGGCATTAAATGGTGAAAATCTCCAAAATGATGAAGCAATATTAGCTTTCAAAGACACACCAGAAGAATTCATCTCCAGATTTCTGTGGTTGGTGTTGAATGAACACATAATGGTTTGCACAACTATCCAAACAAGAAGTAAGCCTTTGAAAAGAATGTGGTCATGATTGGACTCACTGGATCTTTGGAGGCAGTCATTCCTGTCTGTTCTGACCAAATACAGACAGAGAATCTAATTTGACCTCTGGGTCACCAGCAAGGAGCAGACTTGGAATTGTCATGCTGTCACTGATCTTTCCCAATGTAAGGGGTCCTTCACCATCACTGTGTTGACTTACCCCTTCCCACTTTGTTGATTCTACTGTCCAGCCTCTAGAGCACAGTGTCAGTAATATCTATTAACTGATTGGAGAGATCTTCCTGGAAAAAGAAAGAGGAGAGGAAAGGTTTCATGTGGCAAGGAAGAGAGAGCAGAGCAGTGCACAGTGACAGTGATGAGCAGGGATTCAGACAAGCTATGACAACGCATCCCCTTTCCAAGGCTCTCCACCTCCATCGGCTGGCCCTATGGGGATGCCTGCACTGGGGCTGACCAACTTTTCCTTAAAGATTCAGCAGAGGCTGCAACGTATTTTGCTTAAAACTTCAGCAGGTTTGTAATTTTGGCCTCAGATAGTAATTACAGCTGCCAGAGCTCCTCAGAGAGATAATTATGGGAAAAATACAGTACACTCATTTTATCTATACACTCTGCACACTTAACCATCAATTAAATCATTACCATCTAATCCTATCCCAGAGTCTAGAAATGTTCTGTGAATATATAATTTTGAAGACACCAAAGTTTGTTTTCAAATTATTTTAAGTGAAAAATTGCTCAATTTCCATAACCCACATAGGCTTATGTGTTGCCTTTGAAGGCAGAGTTGGTGTCTCTTGTTTGTGGTCACTGCCTCCCTGGAGGCCTATGCTACATAGAAGGCTGAGCAGAGATGAACTGGCAGGCGAGGGTCCTGACTTTGCCTTTGACCTATACTGGAGTTCATGTTCTAGAAAGAAAGGTTACTATTGGTACTTAAAGGTCAGTAGCTGGGGGCAGGTGAGAAGTATGTTCTGCAAGTAGTTTCCAGAAGGGCCTACCCCTGCTGAATTTCTGAAGGATCCCTGGGTAACTCTCCAGTGACTCAAACTCAGAAATGGTTCTTTTCAGATTGGAAGAGCAGGACTCCAGAGTCTGACCACTGATTTTGCATGATTCTTTCTGAGCTGTGTACCCTTGAATAGGTTGCAAAAATTATTTAAGTCATGTTAGTCAACCTTTTAGACACACAATCATAGATCCTAACAAATAAGAATGTCAGTTCTTACATGACACTTTGAATGTAGTGTGCTTAGCATAGGACCTGGCATTTACTAGATACTATGTAGACTTCAACAGTCAATGTTATTCAGTATGTTAGTATGTGCAGAAAGAAGCAGATGGAGAACAGGAGGGTCCAAAATGTGATTCAAGACTCTGCGAGAGCTCGGACTAATAATGCTGGGGTAGTGCCTTGGGCCTCTCTGTCTAGCCTTGGACTTCACAGCCTCTGACCTCTCAGTTCTTGCCTTCTTTAAGGTAGTCCAGCTGAAATCCCTGGCTACTTTCCTTCCCTATACCTCTGTGCTGAGTAATTGTATGTCAATTTGACAGAGTCTAGAGTCATCTGAGAGGATGTTACAGCCAAGCTTAACTGTGCTGGGTGCTGCAAAATAAGTGAGAAGCCTCCAACTCCTGAAGTCATGATCCCAGAAATGTCCAGTGACAATGCTCAGAAATTATCATGATTGTCATGGGAGGAATATAAAAAGGATATTGATTTTTAGCTGCCTTCAAGAATTAAAAGAATTGAGGAGCAAGTTATCTCCTCAGGACTATGCCTGAGCCAGCAACCTCTGTGGGACTGGGCCCAAGGAGTAACCTCCATGGAAGCAGGCCTGAGCCAGTGACTTCCGTGGGACCAGGTCCTGGCCAAGCAAATTGAGGAAATTTCTCAACTAGACTATAGGCAAGCTTTTGGAGCATTTTCTTAATTAGTGATTGATGTGAGAGGACCCAGCACGTTGTGGGTGGTCCCAACCTTGGGATGTTGGCCCTGGGTTCTGTAAGACAGCAAGCTGGCAGGGTTAACAGTCAAACAGAGCAATGCCCCATAGTTTATTCTTACCATTCTTTGTTTTCTCTACTCATGAATATGTTTTCAAGCAAGGGGGCTGATGATCCATGAGAATACAACTGCTTCCTACTCTCCTTACCACAGAAAGATAAGCTTTTATTTATTTCAATTGACATGTAGTAGTTGGATGTATTCATGAGTTACAATATATACATTTTAATACATGTATTCAATGTTCAATGATCATATAAGGGTAATTGGCATATTATCATTTATTTGTGTTAAGAAATATCAATTCGTTGTTATTAATTGTAGTTTTCTAGCTGTGTTGTAGAATCCAGGAAGTTATCCCAAAGATAATTCTTCCAGTAAGCTGGATATTTGCACAGAACCAGCCCCTCAAACTCAGTACCTGGGATCTCAGAGATGTTTTCTATACAGTGGGTCCATAGAAGAATCTTTTATTTTGAGTCAACTCTTCAAGACTGCCACACCAAGTCTCAGCTAGTGTGTGGGCTCAGTCCATACTGCCTACAGCACATGGCTCCCTTGCTGAAGTCACTGAAATGCCCAGATTTTGTAGTTAGTTTGGAACTAGCCACCAGACTGGTGTTTTTTGTTTTTTTTGTTTTTTTTTTTTTTTTTTTCTAGAATGAGCAATAACACTGTGGGAGTCCCAAGCAGGGAACAAACTCCAGGCACAGCATGGATGTCAACTGAAGATCAGACCCTGGATGTTACAGCCAAGCTTAACTGTGCTGGGTGCTGCAAAATAAGTGAGAAGCCTCCAACTCCTGAAGTCATGATCCCAGAAACGTCCAGTGACAATGCTCAGAAATTATCATGATTGTCATGGGAGGAATATAGAAAGGATATTGATTTTTAGCTGCCTTCAAGAATTAAAAGAATTGAGGAGCAAGTTACCTCCTCAGGACTATGCCTGAGCAGCAACCTCTGTGGGACTGGGCCCAAGGAGTAACCTCCATGGAAGCAGGCCTGAGCCAGTGACTTCCGTGGGACCAGGTCCTGGCCAAGCAAGGGACTTCCACAGAAGCAGGCCTGAGCCAGCCTCCTCCACCAGAGCAGGGCCAAGCCAGAAACCTCCATCAGAACAGGCCAGAGCCAGTGATCTCCACTGGAGCAGGCTTAAGCAAGTGACCTCTGTGGGACCAATCCTGAGCCAGGTGACCTCTGCAGGAGCAGGTAGCAGGGAGCGACCTCTGCGGTACCAGGCCTGAGCCTATGGCCACTGTGGGACCAGGCCTGAGCCTATGGCCTCTGTGGGACCAGGCCTGAGTGACCAACCTCCACGGAGGTAGACCGAGCCAGTGACTCACTCCGAAGCAGATCCAAGGCAGCAACATTCACAAAAACTGGCCCAAGCAAGTGACCTCCGTGGGAGCAGGCCCAAACATCCTCCAGGATTACAGAACCACCTCCAGGAGCACCGAGCAACATCCAGGGTGACTCAAACCATGGGGCCGACTTCACCACCAAAGTAACCATCTGAGCCTTGAATCTACTGACACTTAGGAGAGTGATCACAAGAGACACAGCACTAACAGAGGTAAAGATAGGTAGACAAGGTAAGAACACACTCAGCACCACAAAGAACACCACAACATTATCAAAAACTAGTGGCTCTAAAACAGCAAGACTTGAACACCCCAAAACATATGAAGCAGAATAAAATGACCAAAAAATAACTTTGGGAGAATATGTGACATCCTTAAAGAGGAAATGAAAAATTCTCTCAAAGAAATGGAGGAAAAGACAAACAAAAAAATGGAAGAAATGAACAAATCCCTTACAGAAAACCAAGAAAAAAATAATCAAACAGGTGAAAGAAATGATACAAGATTTGAAAACTGAAATAAAGCTAATAAAGAAAACACAAACCAAGAAAATTCTGGAAATAAAAAATTTGAGAAAATGATCAGGAACCACAAATGCAAGCCTTAACAGCAGAATATAAGAGACAGACGAGAGAATCTCAAGTGTTGAAGATATGATAGAGTCAAAGAAAAATTTAAATCTAACAAACATTTAATGAAATATCCAGGAAATATGTAACACCATGAAAAGACCAAACCTAAGAATAATAGGTATAGAAGAAAAAGAAGTTCAACTCAAAAGTACAGAAAGTATATTCCACAAAAATCATAGAAGAAAACTTTCCCAACATAAAAAAAGATATGCATATGAAGGCACAAGAAGCTTACACCTCTCAATGGAAACAGTGAAAGCCAGGAGGTCCTGGTCATGCATTATGCAGACATTGAGAGACCACAGTTGCCAGCCCAGACTACTCTACCCAGAAAAACTTTCAATCACCATAGGTGGACAAAACAAGATATTCCATGACACAACCAGATTTAACCAATACCTAGCCACAAATCCAGCCTAATATAAGAAAGGGAACTCCAACCCAAGGAAGTTAGCTACATCTATAAAAACACAGACAATTGATGATCTCACAGCAGCAAATCCCAAAGAAGGGAAAAACACACACAATAACATTACCAACAATTAAAACTAAAATAACAGGAACTAGCAATCACTGGTCATTAATATTCCTTAATATAAATGGACTCAACTCACCTATAAAAAGACGTGGGCTAACAGATTGGCTACAAAAACAGAATTTATCCTTCTGCTGCATATAAAAAACACACCACAACCTCAAAGATAGACATTACCTCAGAGCAAAAGGTTTGGGGAAAAAATTCCAATTAAGTGGACCTAAGAAACAAACTGATGTAACTAACCTAATATCTAACAAAACAGACTTCAAACTAAAATCAATCAAAAAAGACAAAGAAGGACATTTCATATTAGTCACAGGAAAAATCCATGAAGAGAAAATTTCAACATTGAACATCTATGTCCCAAATACAAGGGCAACCTCACATGTAGAAAAAAACATTATGAAAGCTTAAATCACACATTAAACCTCACACACTAATAGATTTCCACACCCTACTCTCACCATTGGACAGGTCGTCCAGACAGAAACTTAACAGAGAAATAAGGGAAATGACAGATGTTATTACTCAAATGGACTTAACAGACATCTGTAGAACATTCCATCCAAATATGAAAGAATATACCTTGTTCTCAGCACCAGATGAAACTATCTTAAAAACTGCTCAAAAACAAAGCAAACCTAAACAGTACAAAAAAATTGGAATACCCCATGTATCTTATTGGACACTATGACTTATAATTAGAATTCAACAGCAACACTCATTTCAGAAAGCCCACAAACACAGGGAAATTAAACAGTGTTCACCTGAATCATCCATGGGTCAAGGAAGAAATTAAAGATTTCCTAAAATTCAACATACCCAAATTTATGGGACACAATGAAAGCAGTGTTAAGAGGAAAGTTCATAGCACAAAATGCTTACATAAAGAAGCTGGAAAAATCACACACTAGTGAATTAGAAAACACATGAAAAATCTAGAACAAAAGAAGCAAACTCACCCAGGAGGACTAGCCAGCAGAAAGTTGTAGTAATATGGCACAGCGGGGCTGCGTCCCCAGCACCCGGCCACCCACATGGCTTATGCCCCGAAATAATTACACAGAAACTGTATTCTTTTAAACACTGTCTGGCCCATCAGTTCCAGCCTCTTATTGGCTAGCTCTTACATATTGACCTAACCCATTTCTAGTATCCCTGTAACACCACGAGGTGTCTTACCAGGGAAGATCTTAACCTGCATCTGTGTCCGGTAGGAGAATCATGGCGACTCCTGACTCAGCTTCTTTCTCCCAGCATCCTGTTCTGTTTACCCCACCCACCTAAGGGTAGGCTTATCAATGGGCCTAGGCAGCTTCTTTATTGATAAGAAATCACTCCCACATCAGAAAGTAATAAAATTGAGAGCTGAAATTACAAAATAGAATAAAAAAAACAAACAATACAAAGAATCAATAAGACAAAGAGTTGATTCTTCAAGAAAATCAACAAAATAGACAAATCTTTATTCAAACTAACCAAAAGGCAGAGAGAGAATATCCAAATTAGCAAACTCAGAAATGGAAAGGGGGACATAACAACAGACACAGAGGAAATCCAGAGAATCATTAAGTCATATGATGAAAACATGTATTCTACAAAATTGGAAGACGTAAAAGAAATAAACAATTTTCTGTCTAAATATCACTTATCAAAATTAAATCAAGACCATATAAGAAAATTAAATAGATATATGACTGCTAAAGAAATACAAACAGTCATCAAAAGTCTCCTAACCAACCAAACAAACAAACAAAAAGAACCAGCCCAGAACCACATGATTTCAGCATAAAATTCTACGAGATGTTCAAAGAAGAACTAATACCAGTACTCCTCAAATTGTTCCACACAATAGAAAGAGAAGGAACACTGCCAAACTTTTTTTATGAGGCTACAATGACCCTGATACCCAAACCACATAAAGACATTACTAAGAAAGAATTACAGATCAATTTTACTCATGAACATTGATACAAAAATGCTCAGTAAAATACTGGCAAACCAAATCCAAGAACACATCAGAAAAATCATCCACAGTGACCAAGTAAGCTTCATCCCAGAGAAGCAGGGATGGTTCAATAATGAAAATCTGTCAATGTAATCCACCATATAAACAAACTGGGAAAAAACCCACATGATCATGTCATCAGATGCTGAAAAAGCCTTTCACAAAATACAGCATTCCTTCATGATAAAGGTCTTGGAGAGAGCGGGGATAAAAGGAACATATATTAAATATAATAAAGTCAATATACAGCAAGTCAACAGCTAATATCAAACTAAATGGAGAGAAACTCCCAGTGATTCCACTGAAATCAGGAACAAGACAAGGTCATCCACTCTCTCCATATCTATTCAATATAGTACTTGAGGTTTTATCTAGAGCAATAAGACACCAAAAGGGGATCAAGAGGATACAAATTGGAAAATAAGTCAATCTCTGACTATTTACTGATGATATGGTAGTTTACATAAGTGGCCCCCAAAATTCTAAAAGGAACTTTTACAATTCATAATCACCTTGAGTAATGTAGCAGGGTACAAGATTAACTCAAAAAAATCAAAACCCTCCTTTATATAGATGATAAATGAGATAAGAAAGAAATCAGAGAAAAATCACCCTTCACAATAGCCACAAATAACATAAAATATCTTGGAGTAACTAACCAAACAAGTGGGAAACCTGTATGACAAGAACTTTACTCTTTGAAGAAAGAAATTGAAGAAAACACCAGGAAATTGAAAGATTTCGCATGCTCTTGGGTAGGCAGAATTAGCATAGTAAAAATGACAATATCATCAAAAGCAATCTATAGGTTCAATGCAATGTCCAGCAAAATCCCAGAAAAAATCTTCACAGACCTCAAAATAACAATACTCAACTTCATATGGAAAAGCAAAAAACCCAAAAAAGACTAAACAATCCTCCACAATAAAGGAAATTCTGGAGGCATCAAAATCCCTGACTTCAAACTCTGCTACAGAGCTATAGTACTGATGTAAAAACAAACAGTAGAATCAATGAAATGAAATCGAAGACCTGGCTATCAATAAAAAACCTTCAAACACCTGATTTTTGACAAAGAAGTAAAAAAAATAAAGCATCTTCAAAAAATGGTGCTGTCATAACTGGATATCAATATGTAGAAGAATGAAAATAGATCCATATCTATCCCCATGTACAAAACTCAAGTCCAAATGGATCAAAGACCTCAACATAAAGCCAACCACAGTGGACCTCATAGAAGAGAAAGTGGGAAGTATACTTGAACACATTGGCACAGAAGACCACTTCCTAAATATAACCCCAGTAGCACAAATCCTGAGAACAACAATTAATAATGGGACCTCCTGAAACTGAGAAGCTTCTGTAAAGCATGATCCACAAGACAAGATGGCAGCATATAGAATTGGAAAAGATCTTCACCAACTCCACATCAGACAGTGGGCTGATATCCAAAATATACAAAGAACTCAAGAAATTGGTCATCAAAAGCACAAATAATCCAATAAAAAAATAGGGTAAAGAGAAATGTAAAATGTCTGAAAGACGCTTAAGACATACTCAACATCATTAGCCACCAGAGAAATGCAAATCAAAACAACTCTGAGATTCTATCTTACACCTGTGAGAATGGCCAAGATCAAAACACTGATGACAGCTTAAGCTCAAGAGGGGGTGGGGTAAAGGGTACACTCTTCTATTGCTGGTGTGAGTGTAAACTGGTATAACTGCTTTGAAAATCAGTGTGGTGATTTCTCAGAAAATTAGGAAACAATCTACCCCAAGACCCAGAGATACCACTTTTGGATATACTCCCCAAGGATGTTCAATCATACTACAAGGACATGTGCTCAACATATTAAAGACAAGGACAGTCAAAGTTCTATTTGTCATCTCAGATGAGATTTTTACAGCTGCTAGTATAATGCCTCAGACGGTCCTCACCAGCTTATCACTGTTTAAGAGGTGGACTGGGGCTGGGCAGGTGCTTCCTCTAGAACACTTAGAAGTCCTGATGCTTGGGATCACAGCCGTCTGCCTTGCTGTCAGCTTATCTCCGTGATCTTTCAAGACTCCTGTTTGGGTGGCATCCTTTGCTGTGTTGTGACATTCTGTTCAAGCAAGGATCAGCCAGACTTCCTTTGAAATAATCACTCTGAGGATGGAAAGCTGACTTCAAATATTTGTTTAATCAATATCAACCAAATGCTTACAGTGGGTGCTGATGATACTTTTGTGGTTGGGAGTAGACAAAAATCTCTGGAGGGGGACTTGATTGGGGGAGTGGGAGGGAAATGGGAGGCAGTGGTGGGGGAAAGACAGAAATCTTTAATAAACAAATAAATTTAAAAAAAAATCTCTGCTCTAATGGAACTTATATTCTTCTGGGAGAAATAGAAAATAAACATTTTAAAGGAACATATTGTACTTTATAAAAATAAAGTCAGGATGATTGGAGGTGTGGTGAGCTTGCTTATACAATAGGGAGACTTACCACACACGCCTCGATGTCATACTGGGGAGGAAAGTTCTTGTGGTAGTCCCAGGGCAGTCATTAGCACATGCTATACAGTGTGAACCAGTGAGCTAATTGTTTTTGACTTTTAAAATTACAATATTCCCTTTACTTTTTAGAATTCTCAAGTCCTTGGCTTAACAGCTTATGAATAGAATTGCTATGAACATAGCTGTGCAAATGTCTTTGTGGTATGATTGAGAATCCTTTGGTTACTGCCCAATAGTTGTATAGCTCAGTCTTGAGTTATATTGATCCCCAGTTTTCTGAGAAACTGCTATACTGATTTCTGAAGTACCTGCCCAAGATTACACTCCCACCAGCAATGGAGGAATGTTCCCTTTGCTCCACATCCTCTCTTGCATAAGCTGTCATTTGCGTTTTTGTGTTTAATTTTAATTATCTTACTTTAATTTTTGTTTTTGATGTTTGTTTGTTTTAATTCTGTGTAAGGTTTACCTGAATCTGTTAGTGCCACGTGGATGTAGTACCCAGGAAGGCCAGAAGAGGGCGCTTGTGAACCACCGTGTGGGTGCTGGGAATTGAACCCACGTCTTCTAGAAAAGCAGCCAGCGCACTAAACCACTGAGCAACCTCTCCAATGTCGTCATATATTCATTTCTGTCTGACTATTGAATTGTGGTCCTTTTTTATTTATTTATTTATTTTTTAAATAAAACTGTGTACCTTTGCTGGCTCAGCCAGCAACTGTTCTCATTGTTATGTGGACGGATCTCCTACATTTGCTTTAATATGTCTCTGTAACAGGTCTTTTTCAGACCCTAGCAGCTTATTTCTTGAGACTCATCAAGGAGTTTTCTTTCCAGTCTGCTAATGCAGTCTTCTCTGCCCATGCTACACCAGTCTGTACCATACCAACCTAGTTATTTCCTGTTTTGTACAGACTCACTGTGGTACTCCCATCGCAGTCATGTTTATGATGTGGGGAAAAAAATCCCAAAATTTTAGTGATGAGACTAAAACTTTGGGTGAAAATCAGAATTTTATGAGGATTCGCTACAAATAGATAAATAATCATTTTGCTTGTTTGTTTGTTTCGTGACAGGGTCTAATTTATCCCAGGCTAGCCTTTAACTCCCTATGTAGCTGAGAAAATCCTTGAACTTCTGATGATCTTACTTCCACCTCTAGACTGCTGGAATTACAGGCATGCCCCATTACACTGGGTCTTGATTCCCAATTTTCTGAGAAAAATTTTAGGCGGCACTGGGAGTCAAACTTAGCTTTGTGCATGGAAGACAAGCACTCTGTCAACTAAAATACACTCTCAGAATCTATTTTATATTTCAGTGATGTGAAAATTCACAGCTCAACTGGTAGAGCTCTTGCCTAGCATATGTATGACCCTGGGGTCCAGTTCCCTACAACACATTAACCTGGGGTGGCAGCGTTCTGTCTAGTTCCAGCACGTGAGAGCTGTTGAGAGGATTAGGAGTTAAGATTGTGCTTACCACATAATGGACTCAAAGCCAGCCAGGGATAAAGGAGACTTTGTTCCAGAAAGGCGGGCCTTTTATGCTTAGTATAAAGAAAAGGTACTAATGGAAATTAGGCAACAAGATTGTCCCTTTAAACCAATAATTTTCAGATTGAAAAATGGGAGGCTCAGAGGGACAAAGATAATTTTGATGAGTCTGATTTTAAGATTTTCCTTCTGTTCCCCAACCTCCCACCGCCCCAGTTATAAATAACTAATATTTGTGAGCAATTTCTCTGAGCAGTCATTGAGAAAATACCTAGTTGAATCTTCATAATGACTTTGAAAGAGGTGTTATTTTTATACCTACATTACAGATAAGATTTAGGCCCAGAGAAGTAAGTAATTTCCCCAGGGCTGAAATACTGTTAATTTAGTAAATTAATGATTTAATCTGATTAATTGGCCCCTAGAGCCTGGAGTTTTACTTGGTCATTCCATCAGAATCCACCTGTGCTAGAACAGTCATACATCTGTTTTAGATCCATGCACATGGTCTCACTGTGAGTAGGGTGTGTCTTCTTCCAAAGTAATGACATTGATGTTTAGAATTACAAAAAAATATTAAATGTGCAGAAATACACTTAATATTAATATATAGATTAATTTAAAAATATCAGACCCACAAAATACTTGTTTGACAAAAACTGTTTGTAATTTTCTCTCCATGGAAGCAGTAAAAGGTAGAGTAAGAGGACATTGAGTATCAGTGACAACATACTTAGCTGGGTCTAGTCTATTATTTTTAAATTATTTTTGCATGCATGCAAATCTGTAAACTCTTATGTGTGAGAATATGTTCATGCCATGCTATTCCATACCTTGGAAGTCAGTGGACAACTTCAGCTGTCAGCATTTACCTTTTATTTTTTAGTGAGGGTCTCTTGTTGTTTGAAGCTGCATGTGTGCTCCGAGCTAGCTGACACGTAAACTTCTATGGCATTCTGTCTCCACCACCTATCAACTATAGGTATACTCAGATTTTAGTCACCAGACACTGTTTCTGGCTTTTTATATGGGTTCCAAGGATGCAAACTCAAGCAGATTGTCAAGTTTGCATGGCAAGTACTATTACCTGTTGAGCTAACTCACTGGTCTCAGACTCTACTTTGTTATGTTTATCATGAACAAATTATTCATGTTTTTTTCTTATGTCTCAGACTCTTTTTTATTTTTTACAAAAGAAAACTATCATTTTTCATTTTACATACCAGTCCCAGTTCCCACACCCTCTTCTCCTCCAATTTCCTCCAACTTCCTTCCACCCCACTCACCAGAGAGGGTAAGGCACTTTGCTTTGGGAAAGGTGCAAGGCCAAGCCTACTATATCTAGGATGAGCAAGGTATCTAGCCAAAGAGAATAGGTTCCCAAAAAGCCAGTACAAGCAGGTGGGATAAATCCTGCTGCCACTGCCAGTGGCCCTATAGTCTGCCCCAGCCATACAAATGTCACCCACATTCAAAGGGTCTAGCTTGGTCCTATGCTGGTTCCTTTACTGTCCTGCTGGAGTTGGTGAGCTCCCATTAGCTCAGTAAACTGTTTCAGTGGTGTTCCAATCATGGTCTTGACCTCTTTGCTCATATTCTCACTCCTCCTACTCTTCAGTTGAATTTTGGGAGCTCAGCCCAGTGCTCCACTGTAGGTCTCTGCCTCTGCTTCCATCAGTTGCTGGATGAAGGTTATATGGTGACATTTAAGATATTCATCAATCTGATACATGTCAAGGTCAGTTCAGGCACCCTCTTCTCTATTACTTAAGTCTTAGCTTGGGGTCATCCCTGTGGATTCCTGGGAATTTTTCCAGTACCAAATTTCTTGCTAGTCCCATAATGGCCCCTCAATCAAAATATCTCTGTCCTTGCTCTCATCACTGTCCTTCCTCAATCTTGTCTATCCTATTCCCTCAAGTTCTTCTCTCCCCTCCCCTCTCCTGTTCACATTCCATCCTCCCTTCTCCTCTCACCCCCATGCTCCCATTTTGTCAGGTGATCTTGTTTATTTCCCATTTCCAGGTGGATCTATATATGTTTTCCTTAGAGTTTACCTTGTTGCTTAGCTTCCCTACAGTCATGGACTATAGGCTCAATATCCTTTGCTTTACAGCTAGTATCCACTTATGAGTGAGTACATACCATGTTCATCTTTCTGGGTCTGGGTTACCTCACTTAGGATGGATTTTTCTGGTTCCATCCATATGCATGCAAATTCCAAGATGCCATTTTTTTTATCACTGAATAGTACTCCATTGTATAAATGTACATTTTCTTTATCCATTCTTTGGTTGTGGGGAATCTAGGATGTTTCTAGGTTCTGGCTATTACAAATAATGCTGCTATGAACATAGTTGAACAAGTGTCCTTGAGCATCCTTTGGGTATATGACCAAAAGTGGTATTGTTTGGTCCTGAGGTAGGTTGATTCCCAATTTTCTGAGAAACTGTCATATTGATATCCAGAGTGGTTGTACAAATTTGCATTCCCACCAGAAAGAGAGGAATGCTCCCTTACTCCACAATTCTGGCTGGTGTAAGATGGTCTCAGAGTTGTTTTGATTTGCATTTCCCTGCTGGCTAAGGATGTTGAACATTTCCTTTAGTGTTTTCCTGCCATTTGAGATTCTTCTGCTGATAATTCTCTGTTTAGTTCAGTGCACCATTTTTAACTGAATTATTTGGAATTTTGATGTCTAATTTCTTGAATTCTTTATATATTCGAAGATCAGTCCTGTGTCTGGTGTGGGGGTGGTGAAGATCTTATCCCACTCAGTAGTCTGCCTTTTTTTTTAATTTATTTATTTATTTATTTAAGATTTCTGTCTTTTCCCCACCGCAGCCTCTCATTTCCCTCCCCCTCCCCCAGTCAAGTCCCCCTCCCTCTTCAGTCCAAAGAGCTATCAGGGTTCCCTGCCCTGTGGGAAGTCCATGGACTACCCACCTCCATCCAGGTCTAGTAAGGTGAGCATCCAAACTGCCTAGGCTCCCACAAAGCCAATATGTGCAGTAGGATCAAAAACCCATTGCCATTGTTCTAGAGATCTCAGTAGTCCTCATTGTCTCTATGTTTTTTCCCAAGACGGTTTTAACCCAGGCTTTTTCAGACCCAGGCCAGCTGGCCTTGGTGAGTTCCGACAGAACATCCCCACTGTCTCAGTGTGTGGGTGCACCCCTCGCGGTCCTGAGCTCCCTGCTCATGCTCTCTCTCCTTCCGCTCCTGACTTGGACCTTGAGATTTCAGTCCGGTGCTCCAATGTGGGTCTCTGTCTCTCTTTCCTGCCTTTTTGTCTTATTGACTGTTCCCTGTGCTTTACAGAAGTTTCTCAGTTTCAGGAGGTGCCATTTTTTTATTATTGCTCTCAGTGTCTGTGCTACTGGGATCATATTTAGGAAGTGGTCTCCGGTGCCCATGTATTGAAGGCTACTTCCCACTTTCTCTTCTATCACATTCAGTACGGTCAGATTGAGATTGAGGTCTTAATACATTTGGACTTGAGTTTCATGCATGGAGATAGATAAGGATCTATTTGCATTCTTCTACATGTTGACATCCAGTTACACCAGCACCATTTGTTGAAGATGCTTTCTTTTTTTCCATTGTATAATTTTAGCTTCTTTGTCAAAAATCAGGTGTTCAAATGTGTGTAGATTAATATTGGGGTCTTCAATTCAATTCTATTGGTCAACCTGTCTGTTTTTATGTCAATACCAGAATGTTTTCAGTACTATAGCTCTATAACAGAGCTTGATATCAGGGATGGTGATGTCTCCATAAGTATCTTTATTGTACAGGATTGTATTGGCTATTCTTAACTTTTTGTTTTTCCATATGAAGTTGAATATTATTCTTTTGAGGTCTGTGAAGAATTGTGTTGGGATTTTGACAGGGATTGCATTGAATATACAGATTGCTTTTGGTAGGATTGCCAATTTTATTAGGTTGATTCTACCTATCCAAGATCATGAGAGATCTTTCTGTTTTCTGGCAGCTTATTCAGTTTCTTTCTTCACAGGTCTCCATCATCCTCATAAAGTTACATTTAAAATAGTTTTCTTCTGCTTCTCCTGGGCTAGGATGATCAAGTCTTCCTGTTGTATGCCCACTGGCTGCTGGTGTTACTATGTTGCTTTTTAGGTTGTTGAATGAACTCTTGCATTGTCACCAACCCATCTCTTCCTCCAATTGCTGCTGGCAATGCCTTTGCCTCTTGATCCAGTCCTTGCAGTGGCTGTTTGTGTCTTTGGAAACTGTTCTTGCTCTACTCTGTACTGCTTCTGTCTATGTTTCAGGGAGCCACTGAGATCTCTCTTCGCCCACTCTTGGTCTGCCTTCTTGGTTTTCTCTCTTGGTCCACTCTGCACAGTCACAGCCTATGCTTCAGAGTTCTTCTCTTGGTCCTCTCTGTGTAGTCACAGCCTGTACTTCAGGGTTCCTCTCTTGGTCCTCTCTCTTAGTTCTTTCTGTGTAGTTGCAGCTTGTAGTTAAGAGTTCCTCTGAAGTTATGGGGAATAGGAGGGTTTGGAGGCAGAGAGTGGAACCTGTAGTTTGCAAGGTCTGATAAATGGGGTGGGGGTTTTGGAGCAGCCTACTTGTAAGAAACTTGCCTGTTGGATGGCTAGAGAAGCTAAGGCAGGTGGGAGAGGTGTCCAGCGTTTTGCCCTGGTATGGAGGATATAGAGAGTGGGGTGTCCCACCAAGTGGATTTCGCTCTCCTCTTGGTCCTCTCTGTGAAATTGCAACCTGTGTTTCAGAGTTCCTCTGAGGCTGAGGAGGATAGGAGCATTTGGGGGCAGAGTGGGACTTGTAGCTTGCAGGATCCAATGGATGGGGTGGGGGTGTTGGAGCATCCTACCTGCAGGAAGTTTGCCTGCTGGATGGCTAGAGAAGCTGAACTTCTTTATGGTTTCTATCTTGTTAGCATGGCAGCATTTTGGACTAAGAAATCTCATAATAAATTTTAAATTAGAGATGATATGTTTATGGTTGTTGGCTAGGGCTATAGATCAATTTGTAGAGTACTGGCCTTCCATGCACATAGTCTAGGGTTCCATTGCCTGCACTGCACAAATTGAGTTTGGTGACAGAGGCCTGTAATCCCAGCATTCCACTACATTATAAGCTATCAGAAACCTCTGAGTGCCAACCTCCTTGTCCGCTTCAGGGTTCAGAAGAAGACTTACACCAAGCACGAAACTTAGTTCTGAGGGCAAAATGAACTCTCCACTATGTACTTTTCTGCATCAGTTTCTTTATTCTTCTTTCTTTTCTCCAAGATTCCAGTTTATATACACATGCAAAACAAAGGCAATTCTCTGAGCTCGGACGTTCCTTTATCCTTGAAGGTCCCAAAATGTGATCCATATGAAAGACTCCTTTCCTGATTGAATGTTCTGGCAAATGAAAAATACTTTCAGAGAGGTGGCTTCTAATGTCTCTCAGGGAACAGAATGGAGATATGGCTGTGGAAACCAAGGCTTCTGGCTATGTGACCACTTTCCCTCACTGGAGGTCTCACTGGGTGGAAGAAACCATTCAGTAAGCAAAAGAAGAAAGTGGACTTCTCAATGTCCACAGTCCTTGTGGGACAAATAGTTCTAACTGTGAATCAAGTTTCAGTATATATTCTATATATCAGAAGTATGCTGTTAAATGAAAAGCCGTATACCCAATCACCCACAGATATATGTGCCCATAAGATTGAGATGCAACCATGAGGTTACATGTATACATTACATGAGATTACACACTACAATACAGGTATTGGGGAGATCCCAAGCTGCTTCAGCAAAAGTAAGCAACAGCTTTCAGAGTCAATTGGCCCTACAGACCTTGTCTGGACAGGATTAATCCTCTATCAGATAACCATGCCTCAGGCTGGTTGATAGCGGAACAGTAGTTACCATCGGCTTCCCATGGGCTGCAACAATAAGCTTGAGGCTAGCCTCTGGGATACCTGAGACCTGTCTCAAATGAGGAAACAAGGAATATAGTGGGATTTTATTATCAAATCCAGAGTCAAGTTCTTATTTGTTATGATGTGGGAAACACAGGCTTTATGACGACTGCTTTTTGGTGTCCTTTGTCTGGATGTAAATTGAGACTTTTTCATTGTTTCTTAAGTCTATCGTGTTGGTATTTAAATTTTCGAACTACTTCACAGGCATCATCCTACTGACTTCAATCTGTATGTATCCTAACTTCTCCATTGCATGAAGACACACCATCCACTTTTGTATTATGTACTATCATATTTTTTCAGTAACATTTACATATTAAAGAGTTTCCCCTCCAATCTTGAAATTTTGCCAGAAAAGTTTAATCGTTAAAAGAGTCTTGTTTTTGTGTTTTATCTTATTTTTGAGACCACATGAGGTGTGTGGTTTGTGACCTGGCAAAGTAGCTTATTTAATAAATTGCTTGCTTATCATGCATAGACACATGGGTTTGATCTCTTAACACCTCATACACATGTACTCACCACATAAGAGTGCTCATACTCATACACATGCTAACACACACACAAACACCACACACACACATATGGGGGGAAGGAGATAAAGAGAAAGAGGGAGGGAAGGAGAGAGAGGAAAAGGGAGAAAGAGACGTGTATAGTTGTACCCATCTATCAAACTGTGGGCATTGTTGTTGAGATAGTAATCACTCTAGGTATTTATGTAATCTAGGGATACAATTCTGCTTCTCAGATGCTCCTTGGTTTCTAAGAAAATGTCCATCTTACCAAAGAAGAACAGAGGGCAGGGGCCTTTTGACATGAAGCCATACGTGTATTTAATGTTATCCTAAGCCACTCTCCACTCATGTAGTGGACATTAGCACCTTATACTATTTGAGCATTATTCAAAAGGCAGAAGTACAACCAAGGCACTAATTTTGTCTCCATTTTAGTATTTCTCATCCCATTGAGAAAAATATAACAAAATTGTAATTCAAATTATGTGTAAGATGACAACTGAAACACTTTGCACTGACAGCAGAAACAAGCTTTTGCTTTGTCTTAGAAAAACTGAAAACTAGTAATGAACCTAAAGAGAATGCAGAAGTTAAGTAGGGTTTTGATGAACTTGTGTGTTTCCTCTTTTATGTAAAATGTGGTATTTTTGACATAGAACTCTAAAAATGGATCATAACAGAGAGCTGAAAAAGAGACAGGTGGATCTCTGAGTTTGAGGCCAGACAGCCTGGTCTGCAAAGAAAGTTCCAGGACAACCAGGACTGCATAGAAAAACCCTGTGTAGAAAAACAAACAAAATAAATATATAAATATTTTAAGAACATTTTGATATACTGAAATTGCAAGCTAAGAAGATTAGTTTTTACCAAATGGATTTTATAGCTTCAGTAATAACACGGCTGTATTTATCTTTATTATTTTCATTGGAGTAAACATGCAACTAATATATTTGGATTAAATACCCATACTTCATTTGTTTTGGAAAGGATTAGCAACAAAGCTAGATTTATGAGCCTTGGGGGAGGGCATGCTTTGCTAAAATACATCGGATTTTATAGATGTTCATTTTACAAACATCCATGCTCATAGACCTGCCGTGACACCTAGGCAAAATGAAGACAACCAGCCCCAGATCTGTAAGGGCACAATTGCTAGCCAACCAGAATGGTAACTAATAGTTAAGACAGTAGTAGAGCAGTGCCCTGTCTAGAGTTAGTCTAGTAAACTAATTAGACTGTTGCAGCAAGCACTCATCTGGTGTCCTTTCCTAATCTCTTCCTGATGACCAGGCTGGAGAGGGAGCTCAGTTAATGTTAAGAGCAGTCACTTCAGGAAGTGCTGTGTTGCTGATCAAAGCTAGCTTTCTGTATTTATTGTGACAGGTCAAGTTGGAAGGCTAAGTACTCTTATCTCTGTCTCCCTTAGATATCATCTGTATTTAGATTTATTGTTAATTAAAAACAGTTATACATCCATAAATAGTATCACAACTAATAATTAAAAGTGTAATCACTAGACCAACACAACCTAGAAGGTCCCCATTAACTATTCCAAATGTAACACCTCTCCCTTCCTGGATGGAATCATTTTCTTAACTTAAAAACAGTTAAGTTCTTTCTTTCTCTGTACTTAATAATGCAATTTTATTTTTAAGTATTATAGTTTGCTCAAGGACAGCCTGGATACAAGAACATCCAAGGGATGCTCTGAAACCGTGGACCTTGTAAAGGGAGTCTGTGAGGAAAACTACTGAGGACTGTGGAAGAAAACTAAGGCTATTCAGATGCCATCTTATTTGGACTGATTTCTTCCCTAAAGTACTTCTGAAACCTCTTCCTGTTTTTCCTAGCTAAATTAAACAGTAGCAAGAGAAGAAAAATGTACATTTAGCACCAAAAGCTCAAAGTTAAAACCAATATACAATAATATTGAAGTTCTGTAGTAATCTATCACAACTTCACTTTTCAAAGGAACTCTCTTTTGTCTCATACCACTGAGGCTGAATGAAGACTAACATGTAACTCACAATCAGCTCATCCTTTTTAGTTTAATGCATATTCAAATCATTCAGGTACTAATATAATGCAGATTTTAATTACGGGCTGAGTCCAAGATGCTGTGCTTCTAACCAGTTCCAGGTAATGCCCTGTGGCTTAACCCTGCGTCAGTTAGTGGAAAGTCATATGGCCTTGTGCAAACCCAACTAATATAGTCACATGTATGCAACACAGCTGCTTGTGTGCTTCCCCTTCCCCTCTGCCTCTGTATTTCTCTACTGGAGTCCCTTCCTCCTCACTGTGTTCTTTACTCATTTCTTCTTCCACACATCTGTAATTTTGATCCTGGGATTCAATAATGCCATCGATTTCCTAACCTGGCTCTCCTATAGCACTCAGCTCCACAGAGCTCAGCTTTGCATTCCGAAGGCTTCTGTAAGTGAAGTCACACGAGGGGAGTGATTTCTGAAACCCAGTTAGTTTCCAGGAGTGTTGCTGCACTGACTGTCTTACGGAAACAGTTTGGTGCAAGGAGATTCTCCTTAAGTCATACCAAGTGACATCAGTGTGTAAGACAGATCTGTGGACTGAAGAGAGGGCAGTCACATGATCTTTGAAAATCTCAGCACTGTCCCCAGAAGAGGGAGGAGTTGAGATTTTCCTCAAAATGATCTTCCTTTAATCACTTTCCAGAGTGAGTCTTAAAAATTCCAGTTATTCATAAGAGGCAGTGAGGATTATGGAGTTCATATTTTATAGACTCAAAATTGTGACAGTATCAAAGGATAGAACATCTGAAAATGGCAATCCCAGAAGATTTTGTGACACTCTTTTTAATGTGAAAACTGAATAAATGTTGACCACCATCTTTGGTTTCACTTATGAATTCTTTTAAAAGTAATCAAATCATTATAAAATATTGGTTTTATTGTCACCCAGTAAGAATAATAAATTCTGGTTGAAATGATGGCTATGGGAATGGAACTTTTCCAACCTCTATACGGAGCATTGTAAAAATCTATGTACTACTTTAATTTAAGGTATGTACTATTGTTTCTACTAAAACCTAGCTGACAGGAAAACAAACACATTCAGCCCTGGAAGTCAGTGGTTCCAAAACTGTAGAGCTGATTTAGCTCAAGGTGCTTTGACTCCAGAGCCTGTCATTTTAACCACTGTACTGCTTTGCTATTCAATAAGGCCTAGAGGTTTTCAGCATAGTGAGAACATATGAGAGCAGGCCTACGTCTGGTGTTATCTTGCTATTTTCACTCTACCTTAGGCCTTGTGCTTTTGCTACTGCTCGATGTATTTTATGCAGATAAATAAGAACTCTACAGAATGTATCAAACAGTTTTGAATGGAAAAATTTGAATTTCATTACTTAAAGTTTCATTAGAGACATAAAATTTCACATAGGAGGGGCTGGAGAGATGGCTCAGTGGTTAAGAGCATTGCCTGCTCTTCCAAAGGTCCTGAGTTCAATTCCCGGCAACCACATGGTGGCTCACAAACCATCTGTAATGAGGTCTGGTGCCTGCTTCTGGCGTGCAGACATACACACAGACAGAATATTGTATACATAATAAATAAAATAAATAAATATTTAAAAAATTTCACATAGGAAATAAACAGCCAAGATTTCCAACCAAATTATTCTGTTCCTCTTCACCATTAAAATCTTAAATTTTGAGCTGGGGGTGTAGCTCAATTAATAGACTCCTAGGCTTGATTGCCAGCACCTCCCTAGGCCAGGATATGGTGATCCATGGCTGTAATTCCAGAACTCACCAAGTAGAGAAAGGGAAATTGGAAGGTCAAGGTCAACTTGGGCTATGTAGAGAGTTGGAGACCAGCTAAGAGTCATGAGATCCTGTCTCTGAAAACAATAGAACACATTTCACATCTCTCTAACTTCCTGGTAAGACTGAGTTTCAAACTAACTAGGTCCATGATTCACTGTAATTATTCCTTAAAAGCATATAGCATATTATAATAAAATATTTGCTCCTGGCCTTATTCTGTCTTATTAATCCAGAAAAAAAAGTAAGAGGGTATGAAAGAATTGACACTTTCTTTCTACATCATTCTAAAAATAACCAGAGATATCATAATGGAGAAAAAAGCAACAAAGAAAGTGTCCTGTCTTGAATCCTGTCTTAGACACGTCAAGCCTGGTGTGTCTGCAAAAGAACAATGCTCAGCCCTGACACAGCGTTCTCACAAGGATTGTATTTGTCATCGTTCTGTCATTTACCCGACCACTCTTTGGTGATGTTCCTCTCATGCTTCCTCCCCTTATCTCCCTCCCGCCCCCACCCACTTTGGGTGTGTTAGTGTGTGTGTTTGCTTGTGTCCACACTGCATGTTTCTGACTGTGTACACATGAAATAAGTAAATCAGGTGTAATGGGAACCAAGTTTCTCACTGTCAGAGAAGAGTCTGGAACTCTGAGAAGGTGGAGTTCAGAGTGAATAAAGGGGTGTTAAATTGGGATCAATCAGTTTTGATGAACTCATAGGTTTTAATGTGTGTGTGCGCGTGTGTGTGCGCGCGCGCACATACACACACACACACACACACACACACACACACCATGGGATAAAGAGAGAGGGACATGAGTTTCTGTATCCATATGGGTGGATGAACAGAAGTACTTATATACATTTTTTTCTACATCCCCCAGTTATGTTCTGAGAGAAGCTTAAAGCCACACAACCCTAGTATTAACAATTGTATTGCATACCCAGATCTGTTGGGAAACCAATGTTTTTCTCCAGTAAGAGAAATTGGGTGACCTGTGACACGACAAAACACCTGAAGTGCTTGCTCTCCAAGCATGAAGACCTGAATTTACTTCCCCAGATTCAGTGCAAATAAAAGCCTCGTGCAGCAGTGTGCACCTGTAGTCCCATCTGTGAAGGGTCACGGGCGCTTGATAGCCAGCTAGTCTAGCCAACTGTGATTTGAGAGATGCTCTCTCAGAAAACAAGTGGCGGAAGATTAACAGAGACACCTGACACTGACCTCTGGTTTCTCACAAAAAAATACATGCATGTGTTCATACCCTCACACACCCACTCAAACTTCTTAGGAAAACAAAAGTTTGATTTCAGGCAGTGGCAAGAAAAGTACAAGGCAAACCAGAAGATCTTGGTTATCATAAGGCAAGTGAATTTTTTGAATTATGGATTTAGTTAAGAAGGAATAGTGGCTAGTTTGAGGGACAACTTGACCCTTAATTCCCATGTCAGTAATGGATTATAACCTGTTGATTGAACTGAAGGTTAATGTCAACAGTGAAACGCATAAATAAAAGATATGGAATAAGCTCCCTTCAATAAAATGGTTCTTGATCTTCCTAAAGCTGCAGCCCTTTAATGCAGTTTCTCATGTTGTGTGGTGACCCCCCCATCATAAAATTATTTTATTAATACTTCATAACTGTAATTGTGCTACTGTTATGAATCATAATGTAAATATCTGATATGTGGGATATCTGATTCGTGATGTGACCCATATATTGGGAAACACTGCTCTAATATAATAATACTAACTCATAAATATAAAAGGATTTATGTAAGTTAGACATCAAGCATCATTTCACAAAAATAATGCAGAAGTAGGCAAAGTTTTGATGTGGAACAAAATATTTGTATAATTTGACATGATCTCTGTAAATTCATAGTAAAAAGTTTGGTACTAACCAGTTTAGCCTAGTGATGAAAATTAGCATAAGTAAGAACAGTACACATCAACATTGTGTTCTTTTTTAAATTTTAAAAATGTTCACACACACACACACACACACACGAGGACAGCCTGTAAGAGTCAGTTCTCTCCGTGCAGCATCTGGGTCCTAGGGACTGAACTCAGATTGTCAGACTTACTGGGCAGTGTCTTTATGCACTGAGCCGTCTTGCCAACACGGACACTGTGTTTTTGATATTCCAGGAAGATAAGAACCAAATGTCATGGTATTCTTGCCAAAATACCAGAATCTAAAAGGGGGGAAACATGAGCAAACTCTGCAAAATTACAGCTCTTAAATCTTTTGAAATTAGTGAATGGACTGAGGAACCACTTCAAACTGAGGAAATGTTAAAGTCAGTGGAACCTATCCCCTGCTCTCAGATGTACCTGGACGCGGAATGCACCATACTCTGCTTTGCTTTAAGGTACATTACTAGGACCTTGTACAACTTTGGATGGGATTTGTAAATTACATAGTTTCAGTGTTAATTGTACCAATTTTGGGTTCCTTTTACTTAGGAAATAAGAGTAATGGATTCTCATGCCTGTAACAATTTCTCTATTGTTTTCAGGAAAAAAAAATTGTAAGCTGAGTGTATGCATCCAGGTTGGTATGTAGACAGAAAAGAGAAGGAGCAGACGAGAACAATAACCATCAAGCCAACCAGTGGGGAACGTGGCTGGAGGCATAGTACAGTTCTTTTAACTGTTTTATGCATCTTTTCTGTAATTTCCAAACTATTGTATTAAAAAAAATTAAATCACTATTTCTCAGGCATTATTTTTTACTTTTGTTTTAGTTTCTAATGTTCCCCGAAGCATATGGAAATAAGTTTCTAAAACAGGCATTGTAATTAAATGAAGGAGCAGTCGTGAAGTATGATGGTTAAGCTGTGGGGCTCTTGAGTCAAAACTAGCTTAGGTCAAAATGCCATACCGTGTGTAGAGCCGGCAGATGGTCTAATTCTCTCTGTCTGTTTCTTTTTTTTTTTTTTTTTTTGGTTTTTCGAGACAGGGTTTCGCTGTGGCTTTGGAGCCTGTCCTGGAACTAGCTCTGTAGACCAGGCTGGTCTCGAACTCACAGAGATCCGCCTGCCTCTGCCTCCCGAGTGCTGGGATTAAAGGCGTGCGCCACCACCGCCCGGCTTCTCTGTCTGTTTCTTATAGAAGATGGAAATGATGCAGATGCTCACTCTGTGCCCGGATGAGGTTAAGTTGCTCAGCACATTCAAAGCAGTTAGTGTGTGCCTCAGAAATAACTAAACTAAGGTACAGTCCAAACCTTTCCAAGGACTGAGAGAGATTCCCTCTGAATAAGTGCTGATTTGTGTAACATTTTCTTTACTGGAATACCTTTGGAGCTACCAGTGATTGAGAATTCTAGAAAACCCTTTATATCCATGCAGATCCCCAAGCCTTGAAAATGTGAGATGTTTGGCAAGGCAGGCTAAGGAATCACCCTGTGTGGATTTTAAAATAAATGTGTTCCTTGCTAACAGAACTTAAACCCCACTGCCTTCACTGCCCAGAAACACCAGGCAGCGAGGCAGATGAAAGTGGGGGAGGGGCAGATGTTCCTTCCTGAGAGTCAGAAGAATAGAACAAAGCCTGGCTACTGCAGGCAGTGGTTGTCAATGTTTCTATGAGCTATTTGGAAACTTACTTTAGGAAGTAAGTTTTATCAGGTCAGCCAGTGAAGCAGAGAAAGCCCAACTTGCCTGTGATGTTTCGGGAATACAAAAAATGTATCTGCACCCAAGCATATGAGAAGTATAGGAAGGACATGTTCAAAAAAAAAAAAAAAACCTAAAAAAACTTGCATGAGAGGAAAGCAATTAAAATCTCATGCTCCTGACTCTTACTCCAAAATAAAGTCCTGCCCATGTGATGTGAAGGACACTGTGCATCAGGACCACCAGTTTCAGAAGCAGGAATGGTCTATGGATCTTGCTTTTGTCCTTTGATAACCAGCTGTGTGATCTTAGATAAGCTGCCTTGGATACAAGTACAAACGGGATGATGCTGTTTGCCTCAGGGTGTTCTGTGAACATCAAATGAGGCAGCATTAAAATGATCATCATGTGCTCAGCACCTATTCATTATTTTTGTTTTAGTAAATTTCCATTCATCTTTGATTGATAGTAGTTTTGTATTTTTTGGTTTTCTGCTTGGCATAATTGTAAACATACATGCGATTATTAGAAATAATAGAGAAATTGCCCATTTAAAGCACTGCTCAGTAGTTAGTTTAGAGTACCCTGCCTTCAGCTTCTGAAGGCATTAATTTATTCTTTTTTACATTGATGTTTTAGAAAATGAACTCATTAGCAAGCACATAGGAATTCCTAGGTTGATTCTAGCTTTAAAAATCAAAGCAATGACAAGGGATTTTACATAGTTGAAATCACACACATAGCATGCAGGCTTTGAGGACCGGCTTTTAAGTTTTTCTTTTCTTTTTGTTGGACACAATTCTTTGGAGGTTAATCCAGGTTTTGTTGTATAGTTCAATAGTTTCTTATATTTCATTGTGAAATAGCATTTTATAATATGACTGTACCACAGTTATGCCCAGTCAGTGAGGACCCCAGACAACCACTAGGGAGACCAACTCACCAAAATGCAAAAGCAAGGTTTATTGTGTACACAATAGAAGCCGGCAGGGACCTTGTCAAAGCAACTGACAGAGCAGTAGCAAGAGGAGGTACCCTCTTAGAGGTACCCTCTAACCCCCTTAGTTAGAGAGGGCATTACTATAGGCAAAACCCAGAAAAGCTATATTAGCAGGGTGTGTGCTAGCAGGTGATCATTTCTACAGCAGCAGGAATTTCAGGAATTTCCTTTGGATGGTCTGTTCCTGGGTGGTGCCTGGGTAGTCTCAGTTTGTGGTCTTTATAGGAACCAGGTATTGGCTCAGGGTAAACTACTGAGACTGGGGCCTCTATTGCTCTTGTCACGACTGGGTCCTACAACTTATTGTTTCTTCCTGTGCTGTGGGTTTTTGTTTTGTTGTTGTCAAGTGCACATAAGTTAGAGTCATGTAAAAGTAGGGAACATATTTGAGAAAACACTGCCATCAGCTTGGCCTATAGGCAAGTCTGTGGAGCCATTTTCTTGACTGAACAATTGATGTGGGCGGGCCCAGCCCCATGGATAGGTGGTCTTGGGTTGTATAAGAAACCTGGCTGAGCAAGACATACAAAACAAGTCAGTGAGCAGTATTATTCCATAGGCTTTGCTTTAGTTCCTGTCTCCAGGTTCTCACCTTGACTTCCTGCCCTGCTTCATACCATGATGGACCTTATAAAATAAGCCCTTTTCTCCCCCTAGTTGTTCTGGTTAGAGTGTTTATCAAGGCAATAGAAAGAAAAATAGAATAGTTCAATTTTTAATTATGTTTTTGTGTATAAGTAGTTATACAGGTACACATGCGTGTGCATGCATATGTCATAGTGTTAAAGTAGCAGAGACCCTTTCATCACGTGGGTCACCAAGGACTGAACTCAATTCATCAGGCTTGGCTGCAAGAACCTTTGTCCCCTGAACCATCTCAACAGCCCTTATCCATTAATTCATCTATGAACACAATTTTTCATTTTTGTGGTAAATGCTTAAAAGTAGAATTCCTGGGTAACATGGTAGTTACTGGTCTGCTCATTCCAGAGACCACAGTGGCTTTGAATTCTCAGTCTTCCTCCAGGTAGTTGGACACCTGACTGACTTAGATATGTTAGATGTTAGTACTTTGTCAGAGATTACTTCTAACCCTTCCTCCTATTCTGTAGCACAGAAAACATCTCAGTTCTCACCAAGTCCAATTCTTTAGATCTTCCTCTCAGTCATGCTAAAAATATAAGACCTTTCCTTAGCTATGATTCCCTGAAACTTTCTACTGAGATTATTCTGCCAGTTTGAATAAAGTACTTTCTATTATATCCCTTCCCTGCTCTCTATATTGTAATTGTCTTAAACATCTCCTCTGAACATACTTATAGCCATATTTCAGGCAATAGTATGCCTTTTGCTTCAACTGTCAAACATATGCAGAAGATGTGTGAGGGGAAAGAAAGCCTGGTGACTGATACTTTTGCTTACCTGGTTTCATCCTTATCACTCAAGACTCTTTGGTATCATTTTATTTTTGTCTACATAACTTTTAGCTTTAGTTTTAGATAAGTCTGTAGGCAACAATGTCTGTTTTTCTGTATCTGGGAATGTCTATTTTTCCAGCCTCCCATAGAGATCCTTGACAAGGAACAGAACTCTGGGCTGAACTTTTGGGCACTTGGAAAGTATTTAGCAAACTATTTTGACCTTGTGCTCTCTAAGTGAAAAGCTACTTGAATTAGTTCTGCCTACAGAAAAGCATTATTTCCCTCTGGCTGGTTCCAGTATCTTTAGTATTCAAAAGTTTAAGTTGGGGTAGATTTCTTTGAATTTATCCTTTTGAATACTTAACTTTCTAATTCTGATGGTTAATTTCTCTTTCCCAGTTTGAGAAGATGCCACCCATTGCTCTTGATTGCTTTTACAGTTCCTCCCTGTTTCTCTTCTCTCTCTCTGCAACCACAGTGGCACAAATGTTCTTTAGTTAATGCCACATAGGTCTCTGAGATGCTATTTGTTGGTTGATTTGATTAACTTCCCCCCATTGTCCAATTAAGTGAGTCTATTTCTCTTTGAGTCCTTGCTTTCTTCCTCTGTCCTCTGAAAGAGGTAAGTACCTGGTGGGAGAAGAAGTCCAGGCTTTCCACATATGTGTTGCCATTTTAATGCAATATATACTTAAAAAAAAACATTCTGGCATCTCCCTTTGGGAAGCTAGTTGATATCTAGAATGATTCTTGAGGTAGCTCTCCCTTGTCAAATTATGATGGGCCTGACTATCAGCATGATTATAGCTAAATATGCTTCTCATGATGAGCTCACATCCAGTAAGCTCATGGGAGGCCAGTGACCAACCTTAAAATGCCACTTTGCTTAAATAATTTCATAAAAAAGCTAACCATTAGGTTGACTTAATTGATTTTTTTTGTTATGGAAATGGAACACCTTACAAAAAATGAAGGCACTTAGTGAGCCTAATTAGGAAAAGAAGTGAGCTGGAGATTTGAATGTTTGGTGTCACAGAGCCCTGGAAACTGCTAAGTGCATATCTACTATAAGCTACAGTTCTAGCTTGCTGGTCATTACCCTCAGACAAGACATTCTTTATGTAACTTTGGAAATATGTTATACTTAAAAACTGTAAGTATGTGCCTTTCTCTTTTTTAGATCACTTTTACTAACAATCTTTTAAAGTTGATTATGTTTTGACCTGAGTTAACACATCTGCTGTAGTTTGGTTCAGTCTTGGTCAGGACTTATCCTTTCTCTATAAAAACCATTTAAAATAGCTTAAAATTCAGTGTATGGCTCTCCCATATTCAAAAAGAGAATCTTATTATTCTCCCTACGAACCACCCGCTAAAATTAGAAACATTATTTAACATCACAGGTCAAGCAAGAGTTGGTCCTTTCCCCCAGGAAAGCTTCTTTGTGCTGGGAGAGTCAGAGCTGACAAGAGTGCAGCTTTTCTACAGCATCACAGTTAAGAAATTTAAAAAAAGAGGTATTAGATGGTGGGAGAAATGAAGTTCGTTGACATTTTAGATATGGGCACTCCCCTCTATTATCAGTTTCTCTTATAATAGAACCCACTGAAATATTTTAAATGACGTGTGTTTGCTGTTGCCATGACAGAATACCTGATAGTGTGTATTTTATAAATAAAAGGCCACTTAGTTCACAGTTTCAGGGGCTGAAGAATCCCAACATCAGGCCCCATCTGATTGGTTTCCCACTGGTGTGCCCCTTGCTGCATCAAACATGACAGAAAAACAGGGAGAATCAACCACATTCAGAGTGGAAAAGTATTGGAAGGCCTCTTTCAAGTAATCTGTCTGAGAGATCAGCATTAGTCCCTTGCACTGGCCCCATCTCTTAAGAGCCCCCCCACCTCAGCCTATCACACTAGAACCAAGTTCCTAGCCTCTGCACTATCATAACCCTTATTCGGGCAAAGGAGGGCTTAGTAAAGTAAGAACAGAATGTGATTGCATACAACCACACATATTACCTGTCACTACACATTTATACCCCATCCAAACCATAGCAAGTGATTAAAATGTGTGTTTTCAAAACAGCTTGCTGGAAGTTACAGAAGATATTACAAATGGGGCACATGTGGATTCTATGAAAACATCTGTTTATGAGGCTCTAAAAATAACCTCACTGGCATGGCCTAGGCCATCAGGCATGGCTTAGCCAAATAATGCACTAAACGTAATGTAGTTACTCTGATGGATCAGACAAGGGCACATGGGAGGAATTTCTGAATGGAGCATAGCATCTTCCTCCCAGGGCGTCATAGCTACAAGAGCTTGTCTTTTCTACATCAGTTTTAAGAGATAACTGCACACGTCCTAGAATTAGCTCAGAAGCTCCTCTATGTGTTTCTGTAATTTCGTGTAAGTTTGGGGATAGCTGTTATATAGCAGCAGACGGCTGGAACACCTGCTCTTAGCTAAGAACAGGGATGGATTGGGAAGAGGTTGGTGAAACCGGATAGGCACTCTGTGTAGTCAGCTTGCTGATGGGAAGCTGTTTTTTTAAAAAAGAATTTTAGAAAGTACAAATTTTGGACCAATTGGGCTAATGTTGTCATTAGAGTAGTTTTATTAATCATTCTTTCTCCCTTACTAGTTCACTTAATTTCTTTAGATACATCTTTTCCTGGTGGTAAGTGCTGGGCGTTCAGACCCCCTTCCTATGATTAGGAAAGCTGAGAGACAAATCTTCAGTTGTTTTTAAAACCGTTACTTCCCTTACCTCCTAGGTGTGAGCTTTTGTCAAGTCTGGTTTTATTAGTCTAGTATTTCCTTAAAACTGTCTGCAGATTAAGTACTTCAGTTTAGTGTGTGAGCACACGTCTACCTGTGTTACTTTGGATAAGCATATTCAAGCACTTTTTTGTTGGGCTGCCATCCTCACACTTTCCCTCTGCCTCTGTTCTCATTTTCATTTTAATCATATATATATATATGTATATACATATATATATACTAATTTTTATGTGCTTTACAAATTAAAGAAGGCAAAATGTGTTCAATCTGCCATCTTGATCCTTATGTCTTTAGTATAGCATCTTTTTTGTATTTCCTAACATATAACACTTAGATAGTTAATATAGGCTATAGCCATTGTCTGATCTTTCTCAAGAGATCTCTTGGGCTATTGGCTTTCATTCACTCTAGCCTTACCAATGGGCTCACCATCCATCCTTCTTATGTTGTCATTCCACTCTCCAAGTTTTCTTCATCCTCTAAGCAATTAGATGTTTTGTGGAATCCCAGTTCCAGGAGGACTGATCCCTTCCTCTGCAGTTCACATAGTGGAGCTCAACTAGCCTTGTCTTCCTTGTATTCAAGTGCCCTGAAGGGAATCATCACTCTTACCAGGGATAGGAAGAGGAAGCATGATGAAAAGGTCAAATCTCTCCTGCCCCTGCCCAAAGTCTCCTTCCAAGATCACTATATCATAATAAATCTTTGACCTCAGAGAAGGAGAGCACTTGTGGCTCTTGCAGAGGACCAAGGTTTGATTCCTAGCCCCTATTTGACAGCTCCCAATCATCTATAACTTGAATGTCAGGAGACCCAACACCCTTTTCTACCCTCCCTGGGGTCACTGAACACAAGTGTTCTTAACCACTAAGCCATCTCCCCAACTCTAGGAAGAGAGCTCTTTTATTCTAAAAATCAGAATTTCTTTTTCTGAAGTCAAAGATTTGTTATGTTTTCTTGGGAGGAAAGTCAAAGGCTTTTTATGATATATTTGTTGTAAAATGGCATGAGAGAGACCTTGGCAGTGCAGAGCCAAGGGGCCCCAAGGTAAGTGAGAGACAGACATGCCACAAAGAAAGCACTCACATGGAGGGTTTCTTTATTGTGGGCGGAAGGGAGAGAGGAGAGAAAGGAAGTGTGGAGAGAGAGAGAGAGAGAGAGGGTGGGGGCTGTGGAGAGGAGGAAAAAGAGAAGAGGAAAAGGAAGGAGAGAAAGCAGGTAGGGTTCTGCCTTTTAAAGGGATGGGGCAGTGCTTGTGCAGAGACCACACAGCAGGCCAGAGTACTGTTTGCATACTGGGAATACCTGCAGGTGTGATGCACTCTGCGAAGTCTCCAAGAGACTGGCCAGGTGTATCTGAATGCTAAAGATAGTGACCTTGGAAGGAATTATTCCTGTAATTAGTCTTCTGCATTGTTTTCTATTCAGATAATTTGGAAAATGGCAACAATATTGGAAAGCTTACTTATTGTTAGGATTTCTATATTAATTAGTATATGTGGTATAACTTATGTATATTAACTTGAGCTTTGCAACAGTCCTGTGAAATAAATAGTATTGCCCTGTCCATTTTATACTCAAACCAGAGTGAAGAGAAAATCAATTATATAAGGCATTTTACTTCTAGAGTGGTCCCCACACCAGACTCTGGCTTCAAAATCAACACTCTTAACCTGTAAAGTCAGGCCTTATTATTTACAATTTTTTTTCAGAACCCATGGCCTTGTCCTTGAACTTAAATGTAGCTACCAATAACCTTAAAAATTCTGTCCCTTGTAGATTCTCTAACACTGCACTCAGCTCAGCAGCTGCTTCCACGCTGCTTTTCTGGTGTACAGATAACTGGTCAGATGTTTTTCTGGGTTAGTAAGCAAGGGTGTTTGTGGGTGAAATTAACATTTGAATTTGCAGGCGGAGTAAAATAAGTTCTCCTTTTGTGGATGGGTCTCTGCCCCTTGATTTGAATACCTGAATAGAACAAAATAGCTGTGGTCTGCTTCTAGACTTGAGCTAGGATACCAGCTTTTTCTGCCTTCTGATTCCAGTTAAAGCATAGTTTTTGGATCTCACCAACTGCTAGCTTTCAAGATCAAGTGTATACCATTGACTCTCCTGGGTCTCCAACTTCTACTGCAGACATTATAACTGGCTAGCCTTATAATGAGGTGAGCCAATAAGTCTCTCTCCTTGTTCCCATTTGTGTTTTCCTGTGCCTTAACGTTTGTGTATGAATCTGTTCATAAATGAACACATACTTCCATATCCTATATATATGTATATACAAATATATGTACATATGTTCTATTAGTTGTTTCTCTCCAGAAATCTGACTAATACAGAACTTGTTTTTTACCAATAAGAGACATTTGTTATAATATAATATGAAATGTATATAATATATAAATTAGTATAATATAAAAATTTAGAAAAAGTTAAAAAGGCTGTATTAAATTTGAAAATAGCAAGAGATAAGAAATTCTTATAATAAAATAGGTAATGGAAAGATAAGAAAGTAGCATGATGATAATTCTGCCACATGAGATTTTTAAACAGAAAGCTGACCTTAAAAGTATTGGAAAGTTGTTGTTCAAAAGATATTAAATATACTATTATAGGAAAAAAAGAAGGGAAAAGAAAGAAGATATGATGATGCCAGGGAGACTGAAGAGGGAGCTGTCTGATCATCTCAGATTTTAAAGACAAATTTAAAGATGAAAGAACATGAAACTAGACTGCCCTTAAAGAGGGACTTATGTGACTGAAATAGAAATAAAAGACAAACATGTAAGAATTTTGTCCATAAACATTGCATCCAAGTATTTGCTAAAATTGCAACAGCAAAATAATTTGTACAGAAAAGGGGTGAGATACTTTCTTTTTAACAATAGGCCTAATAGGGCCAGAGCAGAGCCTGCTTGAGCCCCAAGCTCTAGTGTTTTCTAGAATACAGAGTAGACCTCTATCTCCTGATCCAGTCAATCTTCTTTTCCCTGATAATGAACTGCGCCATGTTACAAAGACCCTGGGAAGAGAACCAAAGTATAATGTGGGGGTGGTCTTCATAGTGTCACAGTGAGAGACTTACTTACATTCCACCATTTTTAGAGCTTGTAACTCCTAGAAGTTATAAACATGCGCATATTTAAAGTTCAGTTACTCAGCACTTGTTTAACTACATGGCTGTTTTTAATAGCGTTTAGACACTGAGAGTGCATAGGTGACAGATACAAGATAATCTCTTTGGAAACTTGAAGAATCCCAGTGACTGGGCTAGGAATTGAGGATAGGTTCAGATTTAAACAAGAAGTTTCCAAATTGGGAGTCACAGCCCATATCAGCTATATGGGCAGTAAACATGAGATTCAGACTTTGGGATCATGGATTTTTCTCTTTATTTATTCTGCTTTTACAGGCCAGTTTGTATTGTCAACTTTATTGACATGAACTGTAGAGATTTTTGGGAAGAGGGAACTTCAGTTAAGGAATTAGCACAATCATATTAGCCTATGCTCATGTCTATGATCAATTATCACGATTGATGATTGCTATGGGAGGACCCATCCTATAGTGGGTGGCACCACCCCTAGGCAGATGGGCCTAGGCTGTAAAGCTAGTGGAGACTGAGCCAGAGGGAGCAAGTCAGTAAGTGTCCTACCTCTGCGGGACCTACTTCAGTCCTGCTAGAGTTCCTGCTTTGACTTTCCTTGTGACAGACAGTTGCCTGGGGTGACAGCTAAAATGAAGCCTTTCCTCTCCAAGTTGCTTTTGCTCAGGATGTTTTATCACAGCAAGAGAAAGGAAACTAGAACATTGCTCTAGAGCAGTGGTTCTCTAACGCTGTGACAATTTAATACAAGAGGGCTGAGAGGCTACCCAAAGGTAAGGAGGGAATCCAGGCAATGGGGCACTTTTCAGAAGCATCTGGTTCTCAGACTCTGTTGAAGAGACAGGGAGCATCACATCAGCTGGACTGGTCCACATCAGCTTTCAGCAAGTCCAGGGCTCATAGTCATTTTAGCATGTTGTAGTCAGCTGGGACTTGAACTCAGGACCTTTGGAAGAGCAGGCAATGCTCTTAACCTCTGAGCCATCTCTCCAGCCCCCTAAAATTTATGGATTTAAAGGAAAACAATACATTTGAAACTTTCAGACCCATATTAAAACCCATATCCTAGAAAAAAGCAGATTAATGGGTATCTGTAAAAACAGTAGGAATAGACTAATAACTGAGTCCTAGCTAAAATTGCAGATTTTGGTTAGAAGCACATATATTTTTCTGCTGTCTAGAGAGCTAAGTATGGATTGGACAGAGATGGCTTTGGCCTGATGAGAAACACTTTTAAGTTCGTATTTAGATGGCAACCAGAATAAATCTAAAATCTCAAGCTTGTGACCCAAACAGTAAGTAGTGACTGCTCTATCAGCTTGTCAGAACTGTACCATAAAAGGGGAAAGAAATCAGAAACATTTTCCATGTCTTAACCTGTATTTATAGATTAAATCATTTTTAGACCCTCAAAGCTTATGAGCTTTTATATCTTAACACATTTTTAAAATTAAGGGACCTAATAGCTTTTAAAAAAAAAACAAAGCTTGATTTCTATATATATAAAATGAGTCAACAAGCTGGCTAGAGCTCTAGATACCTGCTGCTGCTAAGATGACAAAGTTATAACTAACTTTGCCATCAATACCATCAGAGATCCCAGAATGACAAATAAATTATACTTGAGTACAGACCAAGCTGCTTCCAAATCTATTAAAAATGACAGGGATTAGAATCCATATACAGTTAGTCATACTCAGGTCTCCAAACGTTGGAGGCAGAAGTATCTTATCCAGGCCCATAAGGAGAATTTTTTCCCTGTGGAAGAGGGACATGTAAAAGTCTTATTTTGTCTAGGCAAAAGTGGTGTAATCAATTGTCCAATGTACTGCTGTTTGTTGAGAGTCTGTGCCAGGTCCTGTCAGCATCTTGCCCAGTGGTCAGTGTCATTATAATCCAGGTGGAGACATCATGGTGTCTCATAATCTTCTTTGGAAACCATGGGTCACTGCTAGGATGTCCGAGTCTCTGTCTAATATAATAAGCTTTTAAAATCATTATTTTAAATGCCATATTCAGATCTCTCGAGTATGAGGGCTGCTTACATATATCTGATTAGACAAACTTTGTTTCTAGTTACTTGTTTTAAGTTTGATTTTGAAAACATATACAGGGAACTAAATAAGGCTTATCTCTGTAATTAATTATATCAGTACTTTAAGGATAACTGACAAACTTTTATTTCCTAACAGTCTATAATAAGTTAGCAGCTTTCATAAGACCAGAACTTTATATTCTGTGATGATTTTGAATTGAAGCTAATAAAAAAACTAAATTAGTCATTCCGAGGGTAAAACCAGAACAAGCTTGTATCCAACTGTTAATGCCATCTCCTGGGAAGGCAAGGAAAAGGTCCCAGGGTGAAATGGGACAGGAAGGAGCCTAGGGGCTAGCATTGCCCTTAACAAGTTCTAAGGCACTACAACCACTCCTTAGGGAAGGGCCACGAGTTCCTTTTGCCAGAAATAAGGAAGCTGACACCATTTTTAGAGATTAAGAACTTTCTTGCGGCTCCCAGAGGAAATGGGAGCTTTATCCAATGCCTGACCTTGGGAAAAAGGATTTGTAGTTTTATCTCTGTTAAGTATGAGCCTTAGAAAACAAAAAATTTCAACTGAAGTTCCTCTTAGTATTAATAAAAAAAATTATATGACTCTGATTATCCAAATAGCTTAAGACCAACAAAGTTAGCAAAGACAAGAAGACTAACCATACATTTTCAAATCTGAATAGACCTCGAGAAAGGAGATACAATTTTTAAACCATTAGTTAATGTTTTTAATGCCTTGACCTTTGAATATACTTTCCCATGTTGTGGTGATCCTCCCATTAAAATTTTTTCTCTGTTGTTACTCTCCAACAGTTTTCCCTCTACAACAGCTGTTTTCCAGTGTTATAAATTTCAATTTAAACATCTGACATGCAGGTGGTTTTAGGCTACCCCTGTACAACCTCCCAAAGATTGACACCCATAGGCCTGAATGCTGTTCCAAGCCCTCAAGTCATTGTCTTGCTGCATCACAAGAAATGATCATTTCTGTTTCTGGTTAGCTTTGGTGCTTATGGCTGTGACCCTAATTTTTAATTTTTTACTATAAGTCCAAACACTAACAATATAAACATTTTATAAGCACAAATGTCCCATAGTCTTAACTGTTCTTAAAAAAAATTAAAATCTCTTAAATGTCTTCCTGCATTATCAAAAATAAAGAACTTCTTTGGCTTCATCTTTGACAGCATATACACAGTTTGTCTTTTAGATCTCAGCTTACTCTATTTCACTGTACCTGGTGCTTTTGGTGACTATCACCTGGCCCTGGCATTTCTAAAACTGTTAAGGTCCATTCCTGAAACTGCACATTCTTTGGGACTCTAGTCCTGCCATACATTTGTAAACCTCAGCTGTTTCTTAGGATCCCTTTATGTCTTTATAACCATTATCACCTGGGTGACTCTTAATAAAGTCTAGCTGGCAGAGCAAGGTGCATTTTTGATTATAAAAACAATGAGGTGCAGCTTTAATATTTTAAATCTGATATATATTTTCTAAACCTTGTTTTTAGAATGGGACACTAGCCATCATACAAAAATCTATCCCAATCCAAACTGTCTTGGAGATCTATTGTCCTCCTATCTAGGCCCACTTCACATGGTCACCTTTAGTCAAGAGGGTGGTGGAATCATGTGGCATCCTTTTTTTTTTAACACTTGCAAAATGGCACTCCAAAATGTATAATGGAATTATGCCTTACAGTTCCTTTAAAATTACCCATGCATCAATTTTAAGCCCTTTCCAGTGTTAACTAATCAACTTTTAACTAGTTTTATTTTAATTTTTAACAGATTTTGACCATATCTAACAAGATAAACTTATAAATATGAAGTTACAGAATGTTCACATAAACCAAGTCAAATTTTTTTGACTGTTCTGATTTGTTTTCTTCTCCTCGTCATTGTGTCTGGGGCTCAGGCTGACAGAGTGACAGAGGAAACTTTTAAATAAGCATAGGTCTACTGAAGGAAGAGCCACAATCCAATTCTAGAGCCAGCTTTTCAATAAAGAACAGCACAAAACAGTTTTAACATTATCTCCATCAAAAAGTCATCTGAATTTCTGCTAACCAAACCCAGTAACCCGAGCTCAGAGATAAATTCTGAAGTCAGGCCCATAAATGTGACCACAGCAGTGATGAATGGCAGAGACAGCAAAAATATCCGAATCATTTCTGACTCAGCTCCATGCTTGCAAGAAAACTTATATAGACACATATTTTTTAATAAACCAAGCATATTCAGTATTTGCAGGTATGAGAAAGCACAGCAGACATAGTTCATATCCCCTTCTGACCTTCTATAACTTTCTATATACCTTTAATCCATTTTTCCTCTCTTCATTCTTTCAGGCTCCTGCTTTCTCCCTCACTTTCCAGATAACATAAAAACTCTTACCAGGGAGCTGGAGAGATGGCTCAGTGGTTAAGAGCACTGCCTGTTCTTCCAAAGGTCCTGAGTTCAATTCCCAGTAACCACATGGTGGCTCACAACCATCTGTAAAGAGGTCTGGTGCCCTCTTCTGGCCTGTAGACATACACACAGACAGAATATTGTATGCATAATAAATAAGTAAATAAATAAATATTTAAAAAAAAAAACCTCTTACCAAAGTTTTCCTTGGTTTTCCTCAGTAGTTTATAATATATTGTATGGCTACAAATTTTAAACAAGAACAGAGATATGCATATATTATAATAAAAATAACTTTAAATTTACATCACATAAAATCCTGTACCAGTGTGAAACATCTGAAACTAACAGTAGTTTTTCTTCCATACTCTAAACAATAATAATTTGTAACCAACCCCTCTAAATGGTGGCAGATATTTATAACCCGTTGGATCTGAATGACCAAAGCAGCTCTGGTGGACGGAAGTCTGGCTATAGTGTGATAACACAGCCACCACAGCTTAATACCTATAGCCAGTGACTGTGACACATTGCCTTGACCCATGGAGACTAATCTTGGCCAGGTTTGGCCAGGAGTCAAGGCATGCAGCCCCCAGGGCAAGCTGAGGGAACCCATCCACCAGCATGAAAGGGGATGGGTAACTTCTCCAGCATAGCAATTAACCCCAGATTTCTCTGTCTAGTGTTTGAAATCCTATTGGGGCACATGCCCCTTGCAAGCTGTGGCTGGCAGCCTTGCTACATTGTCACAGTAAGGCCATCTAGCTCAGCCACCCATCCATACAAGTGTACGGCCTCACAGCCTACTGCTTGTATGGTAAACCTGACCGTGTGCCCCCCCCCCACACACACACACAGGCCAAGCCTTACTCCTTTCAATAAAATGTTTAAAGCAGGTGGAGGTTGTTTGTGTCATCCCTTTTAGGAAAATATACCCTTGGCCCTATTTCTAAACTCCTGTAAGTAATCAAATATCAAAGTCAAAAAAGTTGTGCTGAGACCGTTCCATCACATCAGCCTCATAAGTCAGAAAGAAAATGCACAAAAGACAAAAACAAAACAACACATAGAATAATACAGAGTTCTTCTAAAGCCTGGAGGAAAAACTGAATTAAAGATGACAGCCTCAAGCTGTTTTACCAGTGCATCCCACCCATCTATCTACAGAAGTGTAACTGAGATGGAGGGAGCATCCCACACGTCTATCTACAGAAACCAGAGAAATCCACTCTCATACAGATGGTCCTGGGACCCAAATAAAGAGGAGCCCTAGGGACATCTCCCCAGGTACACCGTCTGTGATCTTCCTGTGCATCTGTGTAGACTGTCTACAGTCTCTCAGGTACACCACCTGTGATCTTCCTGTGCATCTGTGTAGATTGTCTACAGTCTCCCCAGGTACACCACCTGTGATCTTCCTGTGCATCTGTGTAGACTGTCTACAGTCTCTCACAAATTCTGAGCCCACTTACAGAAGGATATCCATGAAGAAAGACACAAGAAAAGAAATATACACACACAAAAAAAACCCACAGAAAACTTATCTGCAGGCTGAAAGATCTACAGGGTGGTGGTACTTGTGGGACTGGGGAACCTCAGAGAGCACCCAAATATTATGCCCAGATCATGGAGTCCCTCCCAAAACTAACCAGGGGACCGAGTCCTGTGTGTAAAAGCAAAGAGCCTTTATTTTTACATAAGATTGCAAACTCAGAATCTCCCTCTGTCCGACGTGTTAGAGTGGTTGGAGAGCCCAAGCTCAGTTAGAGCTGGGTTTTTATAGTAGCATAGGTGGGTGTGAGGGATTTCTAGGGTTCAGGACCCCTAATTGACATTTACCTAGGGGTGTCCTGGTGAAAAGTGATGAGTGTGTGCTGGCAGGTGATCTTATCTACAATGGTTGGAACATTAGAAATTTCCTTTGGGTGGTCTGTTCCTGGGTGGTGCCTAGGTAGTCTCAGTTTGTGGTCTTTTTTGGAATCAGATGTTGCCTTAGGGTAAACTACTGAGACTCAGGCCTCTCTTGAGCTTGTCATGGCTGGGTCTAATAGCAACTCATACGTTGAGAACCACTGCCCCAGTGCCTTGTCATGTTGCTATGATATCTCTGTGGCATCATGCTTAGATTTGTCTCTTGGTTATAATTTGGGCTTTGATTTCTAAAACAATGCTGAGTATGACTTTTATTCACTCATTCATTCAACGAATGTTAGATGCTGGGGATACATCAGAGAGTAGAACTTCCTATTATAATAGAACTTTGGGGCTAGTCATGGTAGTACAAACAAAATTATAAAAAATATATGTGGTATTCAGTAGTGTGGTGAAGATAGATAAGTCAGAATAGGAAATACAGGTTATCAGGAGGTTATTTTCTTTTTTGTATGTTGTCAGGTGGTGTGGGACAATTGTATTCTGTCAATTATATTTTAAATAAACACTGATTGGCCAGTAGCCAGGCAGGAAGTATAGGCAGGACAACCAGACAGGAAGTAGAGTGGGGCAATGAGACCAGGAGAATTCTGGGAAGAAGGAAGCCCATTCCTCCCCAGTCCTGTCCAGACACCAAAGAAGGAAGATGTGACCTGCCCCACTGAAAAAGGTACCAAGCCATGTGGCTAACATATGCTAGAATAATGGGCTAATAAAAGTTATAAGAGCTAATAAGAAGCCTGAGCTAACAGGCCAATCAGTTTATAACTTGTGTACACCTCTGTGTGATTTTCTTTGGGGCTTGACAACTATGGGAACTGGACAGGACGGAAACTCCAACAAGCAGGCCCTCAGTCAATAGTCAGGGAAGTCCTCTCAACTACAGTTGCACTTGAACAGAAATGGAAGGAATTGTGAGAGTCATGCTGTGTTGGACTTGCAGGACAGCCCAGTATAAGGTGATAGCAATGCCTAGGCTAAGCACAGTGAGTAAAGAAGCATGAAGAGAGATCACAAGAGCTAGAGGAGCAAGAGATGCACCACTTCCAAGCCTTGGATCAATCTGAGACTGAAATCTTGGAGAGTTTGACCAGCGAAGTGACACCAGCTGATAGGATTTGGTATGACTTGAAATCTTACTGTGGACTGTCACATAAAGACTAATTTTGGCATGGGGAAGGTAAAGTTAAAAGAAGGAAAAGAAGCTGGGAATAAATCAGAGTAGACTAATAGACTGCAGAAGAGTTGTCTGTGACATAGACCGTGCTGAACAAGTGAGTTAGGAGCAAGGGAAGCCATTCTGGATACTGTACGGCTGGAGGGATCTGCTGTTAGACTGGATGTGGAGCTTGGTGCATAGACTTAACCTTCCTTCCTATGGCCAACAAAGCTGCTTTCTAAGAGTTGGGCGTCAACTCTTCTGATTCTGCTAAGAACACAGGAACCGAACTGTGGCATTAACCTTCCTTACTGACTCTACTAGGCTTTTTCCAATTCTGCTACAGCATTAGAGATGTATTTTCTGTCTTAAAATAAGTTCCATTATGTTTTGAAATATGTATCAATCTAAGAAAAAAATAATACTAACTCTGTAGAAACATGATTATGGAATTGATGCTTAAGGACTTATATGATCATTAAATTAAATATGGGCACATAAAATTCCTGGTGAAGAAAGTTCCAGGAAAATGAACCTGTGTATCCATAGCAAACAAAAAAAAAAGTGTTTTTCTTTTTCTTGCATGTCACAGTGAGAAGTTTAGTCTAGAAATTTCCACTGGGAACTTAAAGAGCACAAAATCTACTGGTGAAGTATATGCCATCTGCTCTACCACCACTTTCTGCTCATTTACCCTGTTTATAATACAGGCCAATGTGCATAGCAAGGAGCTGAAATTAGCATCACTGTATCCTTGGGTCAGACCAAGGGAATCTCACTTTGCTGCTGTATTGTGGCTGTTACATGGATGCCTGCTCCTCCACACCCCAACAGGAGCTGATTAGCACTCCGGTGCCCTATTTAGGCTTTCTAGCTCCAGAGAGAAGCTATTTTGAAAAGTGAAAAGATTACACTCTGATAATAGAGCCTTACACATGTGGATGGTTCACAGAGGATTAAAAGAATAAATGCAGCCTGCACCTGATGGAGTGAGGGTGAATCACCTTGCACCGACTAGCAGGGCTGTTCAAAGAAAGTTTTCTGCTCAGATCATTGATGTCTCTGTGAGCCAATGCAGTGGTGAGGGGTTAGGGGGCTTGTCTGACTGCTGTCTCCTCGAGGAACCAACTATATTGCTGCGTAGTCCTGTGATGTATTCAGGATTTATGTCCTAATTGGTGACTACCTCTGTTCCAGCTGTGATTTCTTTCTATGCGTTCTCACATGGGAACATTTTCTTCAGGATCACCAATCATCTTAAAATGGGTAGTTCATATTTGTTCTAATTTATTTTAAAGATAAAGTGATGCAGATTAGAATCATTTTGTAATCCAGGCTAAGACTGTTAGAACTTGCACCAGAAAGACCTGTTGGTGAATGGGGCCTTTAGGTTGCAGGTCAGATAGGAAGTCAAAGCTCAGAAAAACTGACTCACTCAACCATGCTTCTACCTGTGTTTATTTACCAAGAGAAACTACATAGCTTAAGAGTTGGTGTGTGTTGTGACATGGCACCAGTTACTTTCTTTTTTTTTTTTTAGTAAGTTCAATTTGAATTTTAATATTGTCTATTTTATATCAGTATCACCTCTTCTGTTCAAGTGACAACAACTTTTCATCCATAGAAACCCACATGGAGGATTCTTGAAGAGAGTATAGCCTGGCCATTCACATGGCATGTCAGATGACCTTTGAAGATAGTTTTATTCAACTAGATGTGGCTCATACTAGCACAAAGGACAATGACGCTGAAGAATTGCTATGACTTCCAGACCACTCTGGGCTCTAGAGCTAGATCCTATCTCAAAAAGAGAAAAACAAGTAAAATCACTTATATGTAAACAGCAGTGACTACTCATTTGAAGGAGGAATTTACATGTGTGGCAAATGGCAGAACGTTTTCATATTAATTTCTGAAAGATGAATTACAGCAGCAATGTATCATCCTAAACTTTTCCTTTATGTACTAACACATGGTCCCAAGAGGTATAAATGGAATTAAGAATTTGAGGGAATATAGCTATGAAATTTCCCACTAGGAAATTAAATCTGAAAGTCACTTGAGAGTACTGTGAGGTAAAATATAAACTGTTTCAGCGTCTCAATTTCTTGATGCTTCTAGATTGTGTACTATATACTTACTGAGATTGTGACAATAATTCCTCAGATTGAAAGACAATGTAAAGAGATATGTATCAAAGTAAAACAAAAACTGTTTAAATCACTGTTATATATGACCAGGGATGGTTTGTTGTTATAATTGTTGAGTGGTGTAGGAGGTCCTTCTGTCTGTTTGTTGCTCTCATTGGTTAATAAATAAAGAAACTGTCTTGGCCTGTTGATAAGGCAGAACTTAGATAGGCAGAAAGACAGAACTGAATGATGGGAGAAGGAAAGAGTCAGGGAGACACCATGGATCCACCACCAGAGTAAGACATGCTGTGGAAACTTAGCCAGTAAGCCACTGCCACATGGTGATATACAGATTAATAGAAATGGGTTAAACTAAAGATGTAATAGTTAGCCAATAAAAAGTTAGAGTGAATGGACCAAGTAGTGTTTTAATGAATACAATCTCTGTGTGGTTATTTTGGGGCTAAGTGGCCAGGCGGCCAGGACTAACAAGCGGTCCCCTTCCAGTAGCAGTTGAGCACAGACTGGTTCTTAGAATAGATTCTGGCACCAGTTATTTCTACTCAGAGAAACAACCTAGGAAACTCATAGTTAAACATCTATATTCAGTAACATTAATTAAATATATTAGATGTATATGATGTACCAAGGGCCATACTTGCTAGTGAGAATTTTATGATGGAAAGGATTAAGACCTTTGTCTAGGTTCTACAGCCAAGAAGCTCGACCCAACACCTTCTTATGAACCTTGTGAAAGGTAGAAGAGAGGGTTAATATGTGTTATATAGTACACCATTTGTGTCCTAGGTCCTTTCAGGTATCTATTGAGTCTACTTCTGATTCAAGCCTATGCTATAAGTAAAAAAAAAAGGCTGCCTTCAGCATGGAGTATCAGTTGTAATCGGTTTCAAGCTGCATTCTGAGTACTTGATCAAAATAACAAGAATGAGGGTAGTATAGGTAACTCTCACACACTCCTGTATGGCTCCTAGCCTTTTCCTGGCCCCACTGAAACTAAGAGGCCACATAGCTGACAAGGACAAGATCACTGGAGCCTCCAGACTCCACAGGGATGGGATGCACTTGGAAGTACTCAAGCATATCGAAAATGGACTGGAATAACAGATGTTGAAACTGGCAGTGACTCTCTTCTTTCAATGACAAATACAGGTGCTTAGCCCTGCCCTAGAAGTTGAAAGTGAGAACATATTCACCACATCTTGTCTCACATATCAGGAAGGCACTATGAGAGCCATGGTATGGGAGGTCCTTCTGTCTGTGTATTGCTTTTATTGGTTAATGAATAAAGAACTGCTTTGAGCCTATGGCAGGGAAGAACAAAACTAGGCAGGGAAGGCTAGGCTGTATGCTGGGAGAGAGAAGGTGGAGTCAGAGAGACTCCATGGAGCTGCTGCCAGAGTCAGACATGCTGAAACTTTGCCAGTTAGCCACAGCCTCGTGGTGATGCACAGATTACTAGAAAATTAGTTAGATGTAAGAGTTAGCCAATAAGAAGTTAGAGCTACTGGACCAAGCAGTGTTTTAATAAATACAGTTTCTGTGTGATTATTTCAGCTCTAAGCTACCTGAGCAGCCGGGAACCAAAAAGCAGCCCTCTTTGTAAGAGATTGGCACCCATGTGGCCAATTAAAATCCACTTAAAAACCTGAGAGAGCTTAAAAAGTAATTCTAGACACAAAATTACAGAGTTTAACACAGCTTCTTGCTGTTTGCTGGTGGTATGCTGTGGTTCTTTTAAGAGAGGTTTTGCTGATTCAGCTGAAGCAAAAAAAAAAAAACATGCAGTTTTAAAATGTGGCTTCCTGGGCCATGCTGCCAGCATGAACTCTGGCTAGAAAGCATTTGAATGGCATTTGTGGGCCCGAGTGTTTGTTTGTCCACTCAGGTTCTGGAGGAAAGTAGCTGAGACCATGACCACGGCTAAGCACTCCCCACCTGGGCAGGCAGCAGGATCAGGCCTACTAGATGTGCACAAGCAGGAGAGCATGGCAGATTCCTGTCGCCATATACAGAGATATTTTCAGGCCACACAGTGCACTGCAGGGCATATTTAGCTATTACTAAGATAAAAAGGGGAGTTTATGTGCTTCGTGCTCATTCTGAGTTAAAGTGCTGAGTGTGGCTCTTACCTGGTGGCCCCAGAGCTGGCAGTAATGGTATCTCCACCATTTTAAAAGTGGAGAGAGGTGGAGCCAGCATTCAAAGCAGCTGCAACTAAGCTGTTTACCATTATAAAAGCTCTTTAAGACAGTAAAGAATTAAAGATAATGCAATAAGGACAAATTCAGACATAAAAGAACTCTAAATGGGTCTCAGTGTTTTATAAATGTATGTAGTCTTGGGAGAGAGAAGAAAAAGAGTATAGAGAGTTGCAAAAGAAATAAATCATTTAAATAAAAATATCTTTAAAGAGACAGAGTACAGATAGTCATAGATTAAAAGGAGTAAATAAAAATAAGCCACATAAAGATGAACTATGCACAAAGAGTCTGAATTATGTATATTATTGTGTTTTCTTTGAATTTTTTGAACTGTGAGGGAGCTAAGTACAGAGAGACATTTCATTGTATGGGCTGCTAAGCTAAACCAGCATGTATATTATAAAGGTATCATGACTTCAAAATTTGGGTCTAAGGATATGTTACTTTGGAAGAAATGATCTCCTCTTGTTTCCACAGAGAATGAGAACCTGTGGATTTATTCCAGAATAATATGGTTTGATAGATCACAAGCCCCAGAGAGGTTGCTGTGAACACCCTCAAAAAAATTACTTCACCCAATAAACAGCAGGAAGAAGTTTGGACAGAACTGTGCCCATATTCCTAAATATTGTTTGTAAATGTTTCTTTACATTTAAAGGGGGAACATGCTATAGAGATTTACATGGGTATGGATCTTGGTTTATTGATGCAAATTTAAGGTCAATCTTGTTATATGTATATTTCTGCTCTTGATTAAGGTATTGTGATTGTGTAGTTAATTTTAAAATATAATGTATAATTAAGAAATATAGGTTAATAGTCATCTATAATAATCAAACTTGTAGTCATGTTAGTTAGATTTTCTAGATGTATAGAGATATATTTCAGCTAGATAAGTATTCTTCAAATCTTTCAGAGACCTTCAGAATATTGCATTTAAAATGTTTAAGAACTTAAAACCTTTCATGACAGTGAGACATATCTGTTCCTGGCAGCACCAAGCTGCCTCAAGAGGATGATGGGTTTTGAAGAGGCTCCTTATGGAATTGGTTGACCATTTGGAAAGAAACTGCTCTTGCCTGAACTGCTTGATAAACTGAACATGCAGGACCCACAGAAAAATGATGGCTAAACTTCCCTAAAGGTAAAACAATCCTTTGGGGTACCTGCTTTGTGAAAGAGTCTGCTAGACATTCTGCAGGACACACACACACAAAAAAATGTTATAGACAAACTGCCAGTATAGGTGGAACTGTCTTTGAAATTTCCTGCTTTGTGAAAAAGTCTGCTAGATATTATGGGCCTGTAGGCTGAATATGGATGCCCCAATGGTACAGAAGAAATTTGGGTAACTGTCCAGGCAGTGAGATGTCTCTGTCAATTGTAGAGTTTTCAAAGTTGCTTACAATGCACTTCCTGTTTACTTAGGTAATATTATATCCTTCTGGAGTCTTTGATGGAATTGAAGAATAGATAGTTATAGGTATATTTTTCATTAGTTATGATAAAAGTTAAATAAATATGAATATTGTAACTGTAATTCTTGCTTGATAACTGTTTTATTATATGTAATTTACCATGTGAAAGCCTTCCTTTTTGTTTAAACAGTAAAGGGGAAATGGTGTGAGATGTCCTTCTGTCTCTGTGTTGCTTTTATTGGTTAATGAATAAAGAACTGCTTTGTGTCTATGACAAGGAAGAACAGAACTAGGCAAGGAAAACTAGGCTGTATAATGGGAGAGAGAAGGCAGAGTCAGAGAGATGCCATGGAGCCACTGCCAGAGTCAGACATGCCAAAACTTTGCCGGTAAACCACAGCCTCATGGCGATCCAGATTACTAGAAATGGGTTAAATTAAGATGTAAGAGTTAGCCAATAAGACCTAATGGGCCAAGCAGTGTTTTAATTAATATAGTTTTTGTGTGTATGATTATTTCAGGTGTAAGCTAGTCATGCAGCCAGGAACCAACAAGCAGCCCTCCTTGCAACAGAGCCAGTGGCTCCTTCCAGTACTAACTGGGCAGCCTTGAGTTGAGAGACCTTGACATAAAACCAAGGATATCCTGGGAGGGGCTGACCTCCCTCAGCACCTTCTGACTCTCCCTGGAACAGGAATGATCCTGTGGCTACTTCTGCAGTATCCAGGGGGAGTGGAGGTGGCTGAGAGGCAATGAACTGTCCCTGCTCAAGGCCCTTCCTCAAAATAAGTATGAGGGGACAATTTCAGAGGAAGCAGTTCCATTGAGTCAAAGTGGGAGCAGCAATGCAGGCAGAACTAGGGGAGAAGGATGATGATGGCCGTTCGGAAGGGCCCCCATTAGACCCCTGCAACAGGCGATCATTGCTCTTGCTGGGTCCCAGCAGCAGATCCTGGCTGGGCAAACTCTCTGAATGATTCAGGCAGGGCAACTCCAGGCTTTTTGTGTTACCCTTTGTGAGAAAGGCACTCTAAGGGGCCAGGGGAGGGTCATAGGACAAGGGCTGGATAGCAGGGCAGAGTCCAGGGCTTAGGCACTCCTGGATGTCAGACACCTGGGCCTTCATATCCAGTGCATCAGTATCTCCAGAATGTACTTTGAAGGGCCTTCTACCTTAACCAGAAATGGGTTCTCCCTATCAGTCATCTCTAAGTTTGTGGCTGTGCAGACATCACTGAGAGTAGAACAGGGAATGCTGAGTAGGGGCCGGGATGCCTAGGGTGGTATGAAGATCTGCAACAGCTTCCTCCTTTTCCTCCTTCACTTTGGAGTAGGAGGAGATACTTCTGCCACTGAGACTGCCCTCCTCCCTCTGAAGTCATCCCAGCTGCCCCTTTTCCATGACCCACTCCTGCTGGAACAGGGGCAGTTTCTTCAGCCCCCATAAAACTGAACAGCTTTTCTCTGTGTACCATCCCTGTAATGGACTAAATAAAAGTGCTGTGCATCCCCAAGTGTCTGCAAAAGCAGAAACGCTGCAGGTCCAATTGGTGGCAGTGGGCAGTGTGTCCCGAGAGCAGCCAGTCCCAGGCAGGGAAGGCACAGTTCCCCAAGTGGCTACAGTGAGGCACAAGGGGCAGCGAGTCCTGTGAAGAGAGGCAGACAGATGATCATGCCACAAGACCATGCAGCAGGTCTCCAAAGGAGACTGGTCTCAGGCAGGGAGCAACACAGCGGGCAAGAGATAGAGACATGGATAGGCACACCATGCAGAGTGAGGTTGGATGTTTATTTAGTGGGTTAGGGAAGGAAAGGGGAGAGGGGGTAAGCAAAGAAGGGGGAAGAGGAGAGAGAGAGAGAGAGAGAGAGAGAGAGAGAGAGAGAGAGAGAGAGATGTAGTAAGAGGAGCGGCCTGGTTGTGCCCCTGTACCCGGCCGCCCGCATGGCCCAGCTTAAGCCCTGAAATAATTACACGAAAACTGTTTTCTTTTAATCACTGCCTGGCCCATTATTGGCTAGCTCTTACATATCGACCTAACCCATTTCTGATAATCTGTGTAGCACCCCAAGGTGTGCTTACCGGGGAGATTCTAGCCTGCATCTGCAGGGACTGGGAACATCATGGCGACTCCTACTGACTCAGCTTCCTTCTCCCAGAATCCTCTTCTGTCTACTCCACCCACCTAAGGGTTGGCCTATCAATGGGCTCAGGCAGTTTCTTTATTTTAACCAATGAAATCAACAGATTGATATATGACACTCCCACATCACTTCCCCTTTTTCTGTTTAAACAAAAAGGAAGGCTTTCATTTTAACATAGTAAAATTACATATAGCAAAACAGTTATCAAGTAAGAATTACAGTTACAATATTTATATCTATTTTATCTTTTATCATAACTAAGAAAACTATAACTATCCATTCTTCAACTCCATCAAAGACTCCAGAAGGATATAATACTATTTAAAAAAACAAGAAATCCAAATTCTAGAAATGACAGAGACATCTCTCTGCCTGGACAGTCACCCAAAGTTCCTCTGTACCAGTGGGGCATCCATCTTCGGCCTTCAGGCCCATAGTATCCAGCAGACAGTTCCATGAAGCAGGAAATTCCAAAGACAGTTCAGTCATTTTCTGCTGTGTCCTGCAATGTCTCGTAGACCTTTTCATGAATCAGGAACCCTGAAAGACCATCTCACTTTTAGGCAAGTTCAGCAGTCCTCTCTCTGCGGGTTCTTTGTGTCCAGTTTATGCATCAGTCCAGGCAAGAGCAGTCTCTTGCCCAAATGGCTATCCAACTCCATAAGGATCCTCTTCGATACCCATCTTCCTCTCGAAGTAGATTGGTGCTGCCAGGAGCAGACGTGTCTCATTGTCATGAAAAGCCTTAAGTTATTAAAACATTTAAATGCCATATTCTGCAGTCTTTGAAAGATATGAAGAATGCATTATCTGAAATGTATCTATGCACCTCTAAAAAATCTAACTAACATGACTACAAGCTCGACCATTATTGATGATTATCCATTAACAACCTATATTTCCTAATTATACATTACATTTTAAAAATGAACTATATAATCACAATACCTTAATCAAGATCAGAAATACATATACATATAACAAAATTGACCTTAAAATCCACATCAATGTAAATTATTTATATCTATATCATATCCCCCTTTAAATATAAAAGAACAGTTATAAACAATGTTTTGGGAACATGGGCGCAGTTTTTTCTCTCTAAACTGCTTCCTGCTGAATGGGGGCGTCGTTAATTAGGTCTTTCATGGTATAACCTGTGTGCCAGGGTCATCTCAGTTGGCAGTTGAGTAAAGTAATTTTTTGAGGATGTTCACAGCAACCTTTCAGGAGGGCGTGGTCTATCATACCAAATCGGAATAGATGCAATCCATAGGGTCTGGTCCTCTGTGAAAACAAAAGAAGACCCTCTCTGAAGCATCATATCCTTAGACCCAAATTTTGAAATCATACCCTCATGATATCCATTCTGGTTCCATTTGGCAGCCCATATAATGAAATGTCTTTCTGTACTTAGCTCCTTCACAGTCAAAAATTTTAAAGAAAACACAATGTACATAATCCAGACTCTCTGTGAATTTTCCATTTTTACGTGGCTTATTTTTACTTTATTTCTCTTACTCTCTTAACTATCTGTACTCTGTCTCTTTAAAGACTTTACCTTTTTTATTTTTAAAGGCATTAACTTTATTCTCTCTATATATATTTATTTCTTTCTCAAGCCTACGTACATTCATCCAACACTGTGATCCATAAAGGTCTGTCTGAATCTGTTTTATTGTGAATCTGTAATTTTTTTACTATCCAGGAGCATTTTTTAAAATGTTAAGCAATTCTTAAAAACTTAAGTTGCTTCTTGTACAGTTAATACGGTACCGCCTGCATTCTGCCCAGTAGAAACCTTAAGTGTGCTGTCATTAAGGTAATTATGGTAGTTCCTGCCTGAGACTGCAGTATGGCAGAGCTGAGCCGCTCCTGCCCAGAGCCATTTGGTGAGCCTGAGCTGCATACAGTTCCAGGCACACAGCAGTCCACATTATCATCAAGCAAGCCGTAGCACTTTACTCCAAATGCTCCATTCAAAAGCTTTGTCTCCCGCAGGAGCCAGACAGAGATCACAATGGCGGCACAGCCCAGAAAGCCGGCATTTTAAAACAGCCAGTTTTTTCCTGTTCCTGAGTCAGGACAATTTCTTTGCGATACGCAACCCAGAAACAGCAAAAAGCTGTCTTAAATTCTCTTTCTGTCCTTTTTAAGCCCTCTCAGGTTTTACGTGGAGTTCATTAGCACGTTGGCGCGCCAATCTGTTGAATGAGGAGCAGCCGGCTGTGTCCCTGCACCTGGCTGCCCGCATGGTTAGCTTTACCCCGAAATAATTACACACAAACTGTGTTCATTTAAACACTGCCCGGCCCATCAGTTCCAGCCTCTTATTGGCTAGCTCTTGCACCTGGACTAGCCCATGTCTGATAATCTGTGTAGCACCCCAAGGTGTGCTTACCGGGGAGATTCTAGCCTGCATCTGCAGGGACTGGGAACATCATGGCGACTCCTACTGACTCAGCTTCCTTCTCCCAGAATCCTCTTCTGTCTACTCCACCCACCTAAGGGTTGGCCTATCAATGGGCTCAGGCAGTTTCTTTATTTTAACCAATGAAATCAACAGATTGATATATGACACTCCCACATCAGAGAGAGAGAGAGAGAGAGAGAGAGAGAGAGAGAGAGAGAGAGAGAGAGAGAGAGCAGGAAGAGGAGAAGTCGGGGAGAACAGAGCGAGGCAGAAGCTGTCTCTTAGGGGGAAAGACAGAAAAGAGAGGGGATTCAGGCTGGAAGCTGAAAATCAGCTTGGGGGAAAAGAGGAAGTGGGCATAGATTGTCTCTTAAAGGAACAGAGCAGACCATTACATTCACTGCTCTGCTTTTTAAGGTTCCCCCTCCACTACTCAATCTCAGCCTGTCAAAGTGGTGAGTTCGTTTGTCCCCAGTGGATGTGCCGCCACTAGCCAATCCCCTACCAACTGTCCCAGCACCACCAGCGGAATTGGAGTTGCTGTTTCCACCTAGGACTGAAGGGCCTGGCGTGGTCTTCAGAGGCCCAGCTGGGGAGGAAGTGTCAATGGCCCCTTGCCACCCCAGGATGCCTTTTACAGAACTTCTGACTGAACGACCCACTGAAGGGAAGGAAAAGTAAAGTTTCTTAAGGCTTTGAGGATGCCGTAAAAAAGGAAGAGACTGAAGAAGGAAGGGGGCCAGCTACGTTCTCAGAAGACAGAGATGGGTCCATCACAGCCAGGCCCCTGTGCACCCTGCAGATGTCAAAGGACAAGTCATGTGGTGGTTCATTCTCCACACCAGGACTCAGTGGGGCCAAGACATTTGAGGAGAGCGAGCCCAAGGCAAAGGCCACCTCAGCTTCCAAGTGCTACAGGAATAGCTCAGCCAAATGGCCAGAAAAGGCAACTTCTGCTCCAGGCTCTGCATATTGTGGGTGGGAGGCCAGGCAGAGGTGAAAACGGCAGGCAAGATCCCGGACAGCAGCCCTCACACGGGACTCACAGAACTCTTGCCGACTTGGGGGAGAGGGTGGTGGCAGCACTGGCAGAAAAGGGAAGGCCCCATCCTCCAGGAAAGGAGCACCATTCACGATGGGCACCAGGAGGAGCTGTGAGGAGGGGCAGCAAAGAATAAAACGGCCATAATAAAGCAACAACTGCATCTTGGTCCCCATGCTCAGCTCCAGAGTCAAGCTAGTGGAAGTAGCTGCCATCTGAGGAGAATGCTCCAATCCCAGAAGGGAAAGGGGATTCAACCACAGTCAAATGGCCAAAGCCTTTCCGTGAATTAAGAGACCAGCCAGCTCCCCATGGCTCTTAACTGCAGGCCTGTAACTGGATTAGTTGGAACGAGAGACTAGGAGCGGAAGTCCAACAGTCCACACTCCGAAGAGCAGTCGGGACTCCCTGGAAAGCAAAAGAGTCTTCAGACAACCTCAGAGTGGCCCTGGGGCAAAAGTTGTTAGTTGCTCTCAGGCCACAAGGGAGTTCGGCAAGGACAAGGAATGAAGGGAAAGCACTGTTTGCGGACCCATTGTGCTGTTTATAGTGAGGAACTTCCGCGGTTTGTTAGGCCATACATTTATACAGTGCGTCCAGGTAAAAAGGACCTGTCTGAGGGTCCTTTATTGGTTCCACCTTCTGGGTAGTCAGCCCTTATGTGGAGGCACCGAGACAAACTGAGTCACGATGGAGAATTCCTAACCAGGACAACCAAACAGGAGAAAGAAAAAAATATAGGGATAGGAAAGAAAGCTCTGATTCACCAAGGGCTTAGAAAACGAAAATAGGGGTCAACTCACGGAAAACAGCTAAAGGGGCAAACTCAAGACACCAGCAGTGAATCGGGATGGGGACAGCAGCCGGAGCAGCAAGCAAGAAAGAAAAATTCCCAAAAGAGGGTAAGGAGAACTCAAAGAGAGAGCAAATGGAAAGGGTCAATCCAGGTCAGGTGCAAGTTGCAGTTTTTCAGGCTTGTTGCTGCTGCCTGCTGTGTGATCCGTGTTTCCCAGGGGGAAGACACAGATGCAATGACACAGACCTTGAGGGATTCCAATGCAGAAACCCTGTCTCAAAAAAAAAAAAAAAAAAAAAGTCAGGGTTTTTTATGGGGTTAGCAAAATTAAGCTGCCTCAGGAACGTTTCTGGTTGTCCTTCTGAAACTGGCAGTCACTGCTGGTGTGTTATGATTGGCTAGGAGCACATATCATTAGTTACCAGGCTTTTGGTCTGCTGACAGGTGTCTTGGTCAGTTTTGCTTACTCATTGTGAGCTTGTGTGTGCTTGCTTGTGCTTGCACAATTGCCCTACCTCAACAAAGGAGATTAGATTCAGAAACTTATTTTGAAAAGAAAAAAAAGGGGAAATGCTGTGGGACAGTGCTTTCACACACTGTAAAGATTTGTCACTCACTTTATTGGTTCAATAAAATGCTGATTGGCTAGTAGCCAGGCAAGAAGTATGGACTGGGCAACCAGATTAGAAGAATTCTGGGAAGAGGAAAGGCAGAGACACAGTCATGAGGGGGATGCAGAGGAAGCAAGATGAGAATGCTGCACTGAGAAAAGGTACCTAAGCCATGTGGCTAAACATAGACAAGAATTATGGGTTAATTTAAATTGTAAGAGCTAGTTAAGAATAAGCCCGAGCTAAAAGGCCAAACAGTTTATAATTAATATAAGTCTCTGTGTGTTTCTTTGGGGCTGAATGGCTATGGGAATGGGTGGGACATAAACTTCTGTCTACAATAATGATAACTTTAAAAAGCTTCTCTATTGTTAAAAACTTTAAAAGAAGTTTAGTTTTAATTATACAAGTGTGTGTGTGTGTGTGTGTGTGTGTGTGTGTGTGTGTGTGCATTGGTACTATGGAGTACAGAGACATCAGATCCCCTGGAGATGAAGCTACAGGTGGTTGTGAGTTCCCTGCTTGCCAACAACCCCCACCCTGTATGTCCTCTGCAAGAACAGTGTGTACTCTTAGCTAGTGAGCCATCTCTCAAGCCCCTATTAAAAACTTCTGGTGTCTATCATTTGACATTGTTTTCCAATGTATGGACTTACTCTAATTTCCCTAACCATTCTACAAATACTAGACACGTGGCCTATTCTCATAAATGGTGCTTTAGTGAACAATTATGTATTTAAATCTTTGACCTCATTTACTATCATTTCTTTATAATCTATTCCAGAAGTTGAATTCATAGATCAGAGGTTACAAAGATATTTAGAGCTCTGGGAACCCATTCCTAGAATGCTGTGCAGAGGGCATTATAATTGTAAATTTGCCAGCATTGAGCATGTTGCAGTCTTGCTAGTATGATGGGTAAAGAATAACTATTATTGTTTCCATTCAAGTTCTTGTTCTAAATATATTAATATTAGGATTACTGTGTTATTGTAATCTATCTCCTAGTTATCATTTGTCTTTCCATCTGATACCAGGTTTTGGGGTGTGCGCATGCATGTATGTGTGAAAGAGAGACAGGGAGAGACAGAGGGAGACTGTTATAGGTACATGTGTGAGTAGGTATATGTGCATGTATATGAAAATACATGCATATATGTATACTCTAAAGCCAGAGGAGGCTGTCGGGTGTCTTCGCCACTTCTTTTCCCTTGGGTCAGGGTCTCCCCCCTTGAGTCAGAATCTCTCAGTGAATCTGCAGTTAGGCCATGGGCAGCAAACCCCAGTGACTTCCCATATCTGCCTCTCACAGCCCTGAAATAACAAGTATGTGTGGATCAAAACTCTTGTCATGTTTATGTAGCTGTTTGTTTTATTCATCCACTGAGTCATTTTTCAAGCCCAGGATTAGTTTTTGATACACAGGAATCCTATATTTCTCTAATTCTAACTAATATCTCCTCTTGAAACATCTCCTAGTAGATCTTCAGTGTCTACATTAATAACAGAAGTAGGAGGAGGGATGGAGATCAGTTGGTGGGGTTCTTCCCTAGCACACACAAATCCCCGGATTTGATCTCCAGTACCATATACAGCTAGGCATGGTGTTGCAGGTCTGTAATCCTAGCACTCAGGAGGTGAAGGAAGGAGGATTAGAACAAGTTTGGGTTTCTCTTGAAGTACATAGTCACCTTGAATCCAGTCTGGGGTATGTGAGACCATGTCTCAGACACTAGAAGTGAAAGGGAAGTACATATTCACTTGGTGTAAATTGACTTTAAATCTGAGTTGATGATGCACTGTTTCATAGTACAAGAAACAATAGCAAAGATAAGGGTGATCAGTGTCCCGCGTGGCTGTCCGGTCAGTGAGCACTGTCTGCCCTCCTTTTTCCCCTGCCATCTGTAGTGCTGTGAATGGCAGGACCCTGGTTTCCCAGGATTGCTTATCTGTGAGGGGCACACACGATTCCCGCAGTGTCACAGTCACCGCTGTAATCACTTTGGATTTCTGTCTCAAACCTTTAAAAATGTCTCCTCCAGAGGCCTGCTGTGGGACCAGGGCAGCAAAACTTCCACCAACCACTCTGCCAGCCTCACACAGAGCTGTGGTGTGTGATAATGAGCGGAAAAACAAGGTCATCTGAGGACAGGAGCATGGTCCAGGAGGGACAGCCTCAGAGTGTGCATTGCCTCCGTGAAACCTGCTCTGTCCTCTCCAGAGAGGATGCTCCTGTAGATGTGTGGTCTTCTGATGCCTCCTCCTCCCCTCTGTTAGCTTTCCCTCTTTCCTCCTGCAGTTCTCTCCTAAGTCACTCAGTACTCTCCCCCTGCCCTTCCTCCTCAATCAGGAAGTTTCCTTACTGCTCCCACATGAGAGGCTCATCCTTAGCATCTCATCAGCTCCAGCAGTCTCATGTGCTTTTGTGTGCTTACTGCAGCTGCCCTGGGATGAGCCCATGCCAGGTTAGGAAGAACAGAATGAGAAACTGAAGAGAAGGTAAGATTATTAAAGCAAACCAAAAAAATGACAACCTAAGATGCAAACATAGCTCACAGTGACATTACTTTTATTTTAGATAATACAGTATGACAGGAGAGAAGCGATTTGTGCCAGCTTGACTCTGGGCTCTGTCCACTATTGAGCAGTAAGCTTACCATTATTGCATTAAGAAGTATTTACTTGGCTCTCTGTGCCTGGTCTTTTCTACAGAAGGAGCCACGCTGTCTATAAAAGACTTTGCAGGATGGATGTTCCCTGCAGCAATTAATTTGTGAGTTAGTTTACCTCACCTCCAAATGGTGTGCTCCCCACCTGCCTCCAAGATAACTTATATTTCTAGAGGATTCTCAGTCTCCATGTTTGTTTTGATTCAAACATAACCCTTGCTTTTTAAAGAATTAGTTTATACATTTAGACACACATATTTTAAATTAAAGAATATATAGGCTTAAATTTGCTTTTCAGAAATAATGGAAAATGCGATTTTGCAGCAGCCTTCTCTATATATCCATGGAGATAACAATTGGAAGGATTCTCTTTACTGGGAATCAAATACTGAAATTATTATATTAAATATATGATCAGTAAAACCAGCCTGCCCTGGGACGAAACTTAAAAGAACATATTCTCCTTGTATAAACAAAAGCTATTTGTCCTCATGGCCTTGTGTTCATGTATACTGAGCTTGGGGAAGACAAATTATTTACATGAGGAGATCTGCTGGTAGGAAAATCTGCTGGAGTTCATTTTTGATGCAAACTTGAGGCCCAGAACTGAAAACGACACAAAGGTTCCAGGTGTAAAGGGTATCTCTTTACACTGTGTGAATACACGTCACTATGTTTTGTTTAATAAATAAGCTGACTTGCTAATAGCTGGGTGGGTAGTGGTTAGGTGGGACTTTCAGACATGAAGAGAGCATGAAGAGGAAGAAGGAAAGAGTTTTAGGGTTGTGAAGAGACACAGAGAGAAGCAAGATAAACTTGTCATGTTGAAAAAAGCAGCCACAATGTAACAGTGTGTAGATATGAAATAAGGGTTAACTTAAAATATTGTTGTTAGCTAGTAGCAGGTCTGAGCTATCAGCCAAACATTTGTAATTAATAAGTCTCTGTGTGATTATTTGAGAACTGAATGGTGGGACAGAAAAGTCTGCCTATAGTATAGTTCTGAGCTGTGACGGTATAAAATACTCAGCTTCAGGATATTTTTGGGATATACCCATGCAACAGATTTATACACCCCAAGGTTGGTAGAACTTTGAAGAAAAGCTTAGTACATGTTGGTGAACTGAATGAGTATACTGCCACAGCAATGAGGAATCTGCATGGACTCTTACCACAGACACAGGTGGGCACTCCCTGGCTCATGAGTCCAGTGTTGGCATATTGAAGTAGACTCTGGGACAGTGGAGGCTCTGGGGCAGATATGTTTTCTGAATTTTCTTCTTCAGATACTCCAACTGAGTGAACCTATAGTGTTCCTAAACACTTGGGCACATTCAGGGGCTTCAAGAAGAAAGTCTGGGTTTTCCAGAGTTGCTCCAGTAAAATACCTGTTTTCCATTTTCATGTGTCTAGCCTATCACCAGTTGATTGTCAGCTTGACAGGATCTAGGATCACCTAGGAGACAAGCCTACACACATATCTGTGAGGTATTTAGATTAGGCTAGTCTATGCCTTGCTTGTGATGGGCTGTCTTTTTTATTGTTTATATAAAACTTCCAAATTTCAGCATTATATTAACAAAGGTCACAATTTTAGAAATAATACTAAAGCAACATTTTGATTAACACCTGTGCAGTTCAAACAGAGGTTAAAGAGGTTGAGCGAATCATTAACATTGTTAAGTACAGTTCTCTCAGAGATGGTTGCAACGGCTTAGTGTGAGAATGAGCTTAGTTTTATCTTAGAACCATGTTTATAAATAGTGAGAGTGGGGTGTCTGTGTATGTGTCTGTATCTGTGATGGATCATCTTGATAAGGTTAGTCTACCCTAGTTTGCTTTCATTGTCAGCTTGACACAGTCCAGGGGTGTCTGAAGGAGTCTTGATGGGGTAGTTGCCTAGATCAGAGTCGCCTGTGGGTATGTCCTAAAGAATATTTTCTCTATTGCCAACTGATGAAGAGGGTGGGGTGACTATCCCACTGTGGGCAGTGAGATCTTTTGGGAGGTAGATGGACCTGGTCTATTAAAACTGTAGCTGAAGGCTGGGCATGGTGATGCACATTTATAATCCCAACACTTGAGAGCCAGAAGCAGGATGACAACTGTGAGTTCAAGGCCAGCCTGATATGTATATTCATCTTCACAGTGAGAGAAGAGACAGAGAGCTGACTGAGTGCCTCAAAATGAACCAGTAAGCAGTGTTCTTCTGTGGGCTTTGTTTGAGTTTCTTCAGTGTAGGTGGAGACTGCTTATTCATTCCCAGTCATTCAGACCTGAAATAATCACACAGAAACTATATTAATTACATTACTGTTTGATAAATAGCTTAAGTGTATCTCTAGCTAGCTATTACATCTTAAATTAACCCTTTTCTATTATTCTCTGCATTGTCACATGACTGTGGCCTACCAATAAAGTTCCAGAGCATCTGTTTCCTTTCACAACTACATGGCGTCTCCCTGACTCTGCCTACTTTCTCCTCTGTATCTGCTTGGAATTTCCTCCTTTGTCTGTTCTGCCCCACCAGTAGGCCAAACCAGCTCTATTTATTAACCAATGGTTCACAGAAATTAGAGGGGAATCCCTCATCACTCCAGGTCTTTATCACTGATTTCCCTCAGTGGCAGACGGTAACAGGTAAGATGAATTAATGTCTTCCCACAAGTAGCTTTTGGTGATGGTATTTATCACAGCAAAGAAAATCAAACCAGGACAGTATCTAAACTTTCCAATGTGAATTAGCTTTATTAGGTTAACTGAGGTGGAAACCTGCACCAGTTTTGGGGGCACCATTCTCTGGACTAGGATGTGTGTTTGTGTGTGTGTGTGTTTGTGTGTGTATGTGTGTGTGTGTGTGTGTGTGAGAGAGAGAGAGAGAGAGAGAGAAACAGACACAGAGAGAGAGACAGAGAGAGAGACACACACAAAGAGATTCCATATGTAAGAGAAAGGGCTGAAGACAGTATTTATCATTCTCTTCTAATTATATTGTGGACAATATGACCAACTACTCGAAGCCCCTGCTACCTTGACTTCCCTGCTGTGATGGGCAGTATCTTAAACTGTGAAAGAGAAAAAAAGCTTCCTTCTCTAAGGTTCTTTAGGCAGAACATTTTGTCACAGCAATAGGAATAATAACTGAGACAACTCTAAGTGAATCCATCTGCTTTTGCAAACTTCCGCCTTGGTGGCGCTAGTTGACCGTTGGTGTTTTTCTCCTTTGTTGCTTTTCCAACTCCTGGTGCAATCCGGCTCCTACAAAATTCACTCTTGTGAGTCAGAGTTCACTTTTTAAAATGTAAGTCAGCCTTGCTGCTCTACTGCTTTAAAATTCATTCACAATAAAATCTCCAGCAGGGCTAAGAGATGCCACAAGATTAGACCTTTCCAGTCTCTTTTCCTTTCTCGCCTTTTCCATTAACGAAGATACTTTCTGCTTGTGAAACAAGGAAGGCCATTCCCACCCAAGTGTCAGCACATTAGTTATTACCTATGCCTGCAGTGTATTTCTTCTGACTTCTGTTTCCTCAGGGAATCCTCAGGCTTCCCCCTTTTCCACAACATAATATTTGCATTAATTATTTGAGAATTTCATAAGGCACTCACTGCTCATTCCTCCCAGGACTACCCTCCCACCCTTGCACCTCCCCCAAAAGAAAACAAACAAAAAAAAGGCCCTACCAAGTCCAATCTGTGTTGCCCATATACTCATTGTAGCATAGTCGTTCTAGTGGCCAACCCCTTAAAGAAAACTGAGTCCTTCCCATCCCACTCTGCCAGAAGGCATCAACTGTGAAGAGCTGTACTCCAGCATCATTTTCACAGTTTTTAAGGACTCACCAAGTTAAGGCAGCCACTTCTGTATGATTCTTTTCTGGTTACCATTGACTAAAATAGTCACTTATTTTATGGTTTCAGTTTCAGTTATCTGTGGTAAACTGTGGTCCAAAATCTATTAGGTAAAAAGTTGGGAGAACAAAACAATGAAATCCTAAATCATTTTAGTCTGTTTTACCTAAGATGTGAAACATCCCATGGCCCAGTGTGGTTCAGTAGTGTATCCATGTGATATATACCTCCTGTCTGCTGATAATTCAGGAGCCATCTCAGCCGTCAGATCACTTACTGCAGTATCACAGTGCTTGTGTTCAGACTAGGGATGCTGGCTAATGTATAAAGCACCTCGTTTGATCCCCAAAGTCATTAAAAAAAAAGATCAAAAAGAGAACCACAAAGGAGGCAGTGCTTGAGTTCAAAATAATCCTTGTTTTTTTTTTTTAAGACATTTATTTATTATGTATGCAACATTCCTGCCATGTGTGCCTGCAGGCCAGAAGAGGGCACCAGATCTCATTATAGATAGCTGTGAACCACCATGAGGTTGCTGGGAATTGAACTCAGAACCTCTGGAAGAGCAGCCAGTGCTCTTAAACACTGAGCCATCTCTCCAGCCCCAATAATCCTTGTTTTTTCTTAATGAGGTCCAAGAGAGTAATTCTGAATTTTATTATACTATATTATTGTACTTATTATATTTTAGCATTTTGTATATATTTTTATTTGCTTTAATTAATCTCATATTATACCTAATTCAAAAATGAAAGTTTATTATTTGTTTCTATGCACGTATAGGATCTAGAATGTTCAAAGTTTCAAGCTTCAGCTTGGGTCTTGAGAACATATCCTGAGTAAATAATTGAAAATTATTGTATCATCCAATATTTTCTTAGTTATATTTATTTAACTAGCTATCTGCCTATGGCTTCTTTAGTCTAAGATAGCTTGCAGTTTATAGCTTAGCTTAAGGGTGAATGAATGGATGACTTAATGACTGTGTAGCTGTGAATTCATTCTTGTAAGTTTTTTCCCAGGACAAAGCTGCAGTTTCTATAGGGATATGGGTTTTGATGATCCTCAGCGTCTAGAAGAAAACCTAGCACATAACAGTCATCTGTTGAATGCCAAATGAATGAGAATGCTGCAATGAATAACCGGAAAAGTGCAGGAGATATGCTTGCATGCATTTCTTAAGACTATGAAAGAATTCCATCTCACTTGTGATGCAGAAATGTTTTCAGTGCTTTAGTGTTCTCTGGAGGCAGCCAGTGTGCAAAGGCTTGGTCCGTGGTTCCTTTAATAAAGAGTTACTGCTATTCCAGACCAGTAAAGCATGCCTGTTACAATTAAATATTTCCAGCTAAGGCTCTATGCATTTTGGAAAAATCTCCACTATGTTAAAATAAATGATAGAAACCATCCTTTCTTCCTCTTTCTTATTCAGAAGAGAGTGTTAGCTTTTATTTTATTTTGTTTTGTAGAAATGGTTAACAGTAAATAACCAGATTATAAATGATGAAACATGGAAAGAAGCATGCTAGTGTTCTAGAATATATAGATAATGCTGTAGAACGCCTTCCAACTTGGAGAAAGGGAGAGATAGAAAGACATAGCTCTTACTAAAAAACACTGGCCAGGCAGTGGTGGTGCCTTTAATCCCAGCACCCGTGAGGCAGAAGCAGGTGGATCTCTGTGAGTTCGAGCCTGGCCTACAAGAGCTAGTTCCAGGACAAAATCCAAAGCTACAGAGAAACCCTGTCTCGAAAGATAAAAAAAAAAAAAAAAAAAAGAACATGGAAAAGAGATGGTAGAAACTAATTTATAATCTCTCAGAGAGAAAAACTCAGACATTTTTCTTTGTGAACTGAACTTTGTGCATATTTCAAGCACTTCATCAACTGAATTACGTTTTCAATCACAAAGAATTCTATTTTTCTGCTAATTAGTATTTTCATGGTGCCTATTCAGAACTGAATGATGTTGGGACATATGACATGTATTTGTTGAGTGGGATGTAAATCTGAGGCTTCATGAGACATGAGAGAATTTCCCAGTTATAATTGTCTTTTTTTTTTTTTTTTGAGACAGGGTTTCTCTGTAGTTATGAAGCCTGTCCTGGAACTAGGTCTTGTAGAGAAGACTGGCCTCAAACTCACAGAGATCCACCTGCCTCTGCCTCCCGAGTGCTGGCATTAAAGGTGTGCACTGCCACCACACAGCTGTAATTGTCTTTATAAATCTGAGTGTCAGGGTAAAATCTGAGATCAAGGTGAAAGTTGGGAGTCATGACATCCCATTTGTAGGTACAAGTTTTCTTTTTTTTTTTTGGCAATGAAATTAAAAGTAATGTGATTTTTCTTATTTACAATGTTATTTATGTATTTCCATATCATTTATTTTACTTTTTTTTATTGGAAAAAAAAAGAAATTTCTGCCTCCTCCCTGCCTCCCATTTCCCCCTCCCCCCGCTCCTCCCCCTCCCTCTCCAGCCTGAAGAGCAGTCAGGGTTCCCTGCCCTGTGGAAAGTCCAAAGTCCTCCCCCCTCAGTCCTGGTCTAGGAAGGTGAACATCCAAACTGGGTAGGCTCCCACAAAGCCAGAACATGAAGTAGGATCAAAACCCGGTGCCATTGTCCTTGGCTTCTCAGCAGCCCTCATTGTCTACCAAATTCAGAGAGTCCGGTTTTATCCCATGCTTTTTCAGTCACAGTCCAGCTGGCCTTGGTGAGCTCCCAATGGATCAGCCCCACTGTCTCCGTGGGTGGGTGCACCCCTTGTGGTCCTGACTTCTTTGCTCATATTCTCCCTCCTTCTGCTCCTCATTGGAACATTAGGAGCTCAGTCCGGTACTCCAGTGTGGGTCTCTGCCTCTATCTCCATCCATCGCCAGATGAAGGTTCTATGGTGATATGCAAGATATTCATCAGTATGGCTATAGGATAGGGTCATTTCAGGTTCCCTATCCTCAGATGCCCCAGGAACTAACTGGGGACATCGCTCTGGGCACCTGGGAGCCCCTTTAGGTCCAAGTCTCTTGCCAACCCTAAGATGGCTCCATTAATTAAGATGTGTGCTTCCCTGCTCCCCTAACCAACCTTCCTTCATCCCAATCATCCCGTTTCCCCAAGTTCCCCCCACCCTCCCCTTCTCACATTTCTCTCCCCTTCTCCCCTTACCCCCCTCCCACCACACCCCCAAGATCCCAATTTTTTGCCCGGCAATCTTGTCTACTTCCCATAACCAGGAGGATCGCTATATGTTTTTCTTTGGGTTCACCTTCTTATTTAGTTTCTTTAGGATATCAAATTATAGACTCACTGACCTTTATTTATCTCTAGAAACCAATTATGAGTGAATACATCCCATGTTCATCTTTTTGGGTCTGGGTTACCTCACTCAGGATAGTGTTTTCTATTTCCATCCATTTGCATGCAAAATTCACGAAGTCATTGTTTTTTACCGCTGAGTAGTATTCTAATGTGTATATATTCCACACTTTCTCCATCCATTCTTCCATTGAAGGGCATCTAGGTTGTTTCCAGGTTCTGGCTATTACAAATAATGCTGCTATGAACATAGTTGAACAAATGTCCTTGTCATATGATCGGGCATCTCGTGGGTATATTCCCAAGAGTGGCATTGCTGGGTTCATGGGTAGGTTGATCTCGAATTTCCTGAGAAACCACCACACTGCTTTCCAAAGTGGTTGCACAAGTTTGCATTCCCACCAGCAATGGATGAGGGTACCCCTTTTTCCACAGCCTCTCCAACAAAGGCTATCATTGGTGTTTTTGATTTTAGCCATTCTGACAGGTGTAAGATCATATCTCAATGTTGTTTTGATTTGCATTTCCCTGATCGCTAAGGAGGCTGAGCATGACCTTAAGTGTCTTTTGGCCATTTGAACTTCTTCTGTTGAGAATTCTCTCTTCAGATCAAAGCCCCATTTTTTAATTGGGTTAATTAGCATTTTAAAGTCTAGTTTCTTGAGTTCTTTATATATTTTGGAGATCAGACCTTTGTCTGTTGCAGGGTTGGTGAAGATCTTCTCCCAGTCAGTGGGTTGCCTTTTTGTCTTAGTGACAGTGTCTTTTGCTTTACAGAAGCTTCTCAGTTTCAGTAGGTCCCATTTATTCAATGTTGCCCTTAATGACTGTGCTACTGGGGTTATACCTAGGAAGCGATCGCCTGTGCCCATCTGTTGTAGGGTACTTCCCACTTTCTTTTCTATCAGGTTCAGTGTGTTCAGATTGATATTGAGGTCTTTGATCCATTTGGACTTGAGTTTTGTGCATGGTGATAGATATGGGTCTATTTTCATTCTTCTACAGGTTGACATCCAGTTGTGCCAGCACCATTTGTTGAAGATGCTTTCTTTCTTCCATCATATACTTTTAGCACCTTTATCAAAAATGAGGTGTTCATAGGTTTGTGGGTTTCTTAACTTCATGGAGTGTCTGACTTTCAGGAGCATCTTCTTTGGAAGGTACTTCCCATCTCTCACTTTAAGAAAAGCTGGCATTTGTATCTTTGTGGCTTCATCACAGGCAGATGGAGATTGGTTCTAAACCGACCTGCTGGGCCTGGCTATGAGGCTTTCAGAAGTGAAATCTTGATTAACAGTAAATGTTAATTGAAACAGTGAATTATTAATGTGCTTTTTCATAAATGATAAATGCTGCTGTCGGCTTCTTTACCCTGGTGACATCATAAAACTTTCCACAAAATTGCTGGGTTTGTCCAAGGGAAACAGAAAGAGATGGCTGCATTTGATGGTGTTTGTGTGATCTCCTTATGTTCTGTGCCCAAACCTGACTAAGGATTACATTATCTTTTCTTCTAGAATCCTGTAACACTCAGACAACCTAGAAAATCGTCTTTCCCATAGATGCAGAGCATTTTCAGACGATCTCATCCAGTATCCTCACTTTAGTTCGCATCAGTAGCTGATGACTCCCAACTTTCACCTCAAACTCAGATTTTACCCTGAACCTCAGATTAATAAAGACAATTAGTTTACTGAGAAATTGCATCTGATACATCAGATTCATTCCTGTTCATGCTTGTCAAGTACCTGCCGTATGTCCCAGCATTATTCAATTCAGGTAGGCACTAAGACAATAATAGCAGGAGAATAGAATCCTTTCTGGCTGAGGATGTAAGCTGAGTTAGTTGACTGCTTGAAACATGCACAAAGCCTCGGGTTCTATATACAGCATCCCATAAAAAAAAACTGGCCCTGGTTGTGGCCATACAATCCCATTATCTGCCTATAATCCCAGAATTTAGGCAGCAAAGGCAGGAGAATCAGCCACACAATGGCTTTGATGCCACCCAGGGCTCCATCAGACACTGCCTCAAATTGAAGTTTCTAGAATGACTGAAGGAAGAATGTAATGTATAGGAGTTGATCAAAATTTTGCTGCTTTAATCATAATAACTAAGAAAAATTATTATTCTATCATGACCATCTTACTCTTACCGATGTGAATTACTGGATTCATACCTAAAGACAAAAAATAATTGTATGAGATCTCTGTGAGTTCGAGACCAGCCTGATCTACAGAGCTAGTTCCAGAACAGGCTCCAAAGCCACAGAGAAACCCTGTCTCGAAAAACAAAAACAAAACAAAAAAAAAATAATTGTATGAGGAAATAATTATAAGATGAAATAACCAAATCCTCTAACTGAAATACTAGGCTTTTAGGCCCAACCAATGACAGCTTAAAGTATGTAAGAAAACCATATTAGGCACAGCAGATAGGAGACTATTAAAGACCTGGACTGCTCAAAAGAACTGTATAGAAGAGATATGGTAGGCACTCAATTATGAAGAACAGAGAGTTCATGGAATGCAGAGAAAACTAGATTCCACTCAAAATAGGAAGAAAGAGTGGGCATTACAATAGAAAAGTGATGGGTCAAGCATGGAGGTGGACATGTGGCTGACCAGGGGAATTGGTTCTTTAGAGCAAGTATAAGCAGCAACTTTTTGGCAAGGGTAGTGTCGACTTTATAGTTAGTATTCTTGATGTCAGAGGGAGGGTTTGTATTCAAGTCTGTTGTATGGAAGTGGGAGATGGAAGTACACTTTTCAGAAATGCTTACTAATGACATTCAGTTGGGGAGAACCAGGAGCATGCACCAGTCTTCTGCCCAGGAACAATGGTTTTCCTCTTGGATCCAGAAACTATGCTCCATAAGGATAATCTGAACTTTTCTTGAGCTACTGTGATCAAATAGGATTGAAGAAAATCCCCAAATATGTAGCTATGGGGTTTGGGTATAAACAAGAATAGAATGTGGTTTGTTGGCACGATTCTCACTGGAGAAATAGCTGAGTTGGATAAATAGTTCCCACCCAGACCATAATCCTGCCTTGTAAAGTTTGTGCATATACTGCTTAGGAAGCATGGAGTGCGCCGAGCCAATAATAGGAATAATGCCCTGGAATTTCCTTTGAATTCAATTGTAACTCACATGGGAGATTGTAAAGAAACTGCTCATTTTGAAAATATCTTTTGGTACTGACCATCTAAGCATTTGAGATCAGGACAAATCAAATATTGTTGCTCCCTTTTGCCAGCCTCTGATGAAAGAACACACATCAAAATACAGTCTACACGGCACCATAGCTAGTCTCACTCAGCTTCCGTTTCTGTCTTTACTAGACTCTTGCTATTTGACAAAGACTGAAAGATATCAAACTAAGATTCCCTACACTCTTTCAGCTAGGCATTTGGATATAAATTAAGGTCTACCAATTGGATAGACTCACATGTAATTCTGAAGCACTGATTATTCTGCTTGTGACTATTTGCCATTGGTAAACATGACCCAGAGAGCAGTGGTTACTCTGCTGCTGCAGCCCCAGGCCTGTTTCCCAGTCCTCTGAGTGTAAAGAGGCCATTTCAGCAGAAGTGTGACCAACTGTCCAATTACGATGTTTTGAACTGTATCACAGCTATGGAGTATGCTCTTGTTGTAAGTTGGTCAGTTCTATAGTATTATGAAAATCCCCTCAGGAGGCCCAGTCTAGACACCTTGCGCAGTATTAAATCTCCTTCTGTTTAAAGTATTTAGAGTGGTTTTTATTCTGTAGTGAACATTCACAGATGGTATAAAGGGTATATAAACAAAGTAAGTGAGAACCTAGTCAAGCCTATAACTAATTCTTGGATGAGTTGAAGAAGTCTCTCTATAGGAAGTAATACTGCCTTGTATCTTTGTTACTGTCTTTTTTGCTGTGGAATGGACTTGGGAACTGAATAGGTAGCTTAGATTAGACTCCATCTTGCAGCATTCCTCTTGCTTTGGCCTCCCAGATAATGGGTTACAAGAATGAGCCACCATGTCTAGTAAATATAGTTTATCTTAAAGAATGAGTAGTAATTATTATTCTGTAGGCTGGCAGGGCAATCTAGGCATTGAAAAGAATTAATACAGTAACGCAAGTGTTTGCTGATATCTTCACAGAACACTGAGTTGACAACAATAATTTTAGGCCAGTTACTAGTATAGTACTTTCATATTTCAGATATTTCTTGGTATTTTCCTATAGAATATCAATTAATTATGACTTAAAGTGCTAGTGGGAGAGAGAAGAGAGACTGTGTGCCTATGTGTGTGTCTCATATATAATCAACCAGCAGTGTAAGGAATTATCAGGCAGAAGTGTAGTGGGGTGATGATTTGAATGAGAATGGTTACCATAGGCTCATATATTTGAGTGCTTAGTCCCAAGTTGGAGGAACTATTTGAGAGTAATTAGGGGTGTGGCCTTGCTGTTGGAGGAATGTCACTGGGGTGGGCTTTCAAGTTTCCAAAGTCCGCACTATTCCCAGTTAGCACTCTCTACCTTATTTTTATAGATAGTGATGTAAGCTCTCAGTTAGTGCTCCAGCATCATATCATATCTACCTGCCTGAGGCCATGCTCCCTGCCATTGTTACTATGGACTCTGAAACTGTAAACACCAAATAAACTCTCTCTCTCTCTCTCTCTCTCTGTATGTGTGTGTGTATGTCTGTGTGTGTGTGTGTGTTACCTTGTTGTGGCATTAGAAGAGACACAACTTAGAGCCAGTGAGTGGACTATTGCTCTGAGATGCCTGACAATGTTGATCTTTGAAGGAACATAGAAGACTTTGGAACTTTGGACTAGGAAGTGGCTGTTGAATGCTATAGGAGCTTCCAACCTACTAGGAGCTTGGAAGATAAGACTGCAGAGCACAATGTGGAAAATGGAGGCCCAGCTCAAGAGTTTTCAGGGGGAACAATATTAACAATCGGGCTAGAGACTATCCTGATGATATTTTGCCAAAGATGTGGGTGCTTTTGTCCTTGTCCTAAAATCTTACCTAAAGCAAAATTGAAAAAAGTGGATTAATTTAGTTGGCAGAGGAGATTTCAAAACAGCTTAATATATATTGACTATGCTGCTTCCTTATTAGTAACCACTCTTGTGCAGATCTACAATGAAAAGGCCCTAGCAAGACAAAAAGAAATACTAAATGTACAATTGAGCACCAGGAAATTTAATGTTGGAGTCAAGGCTTGCTGGAAGAGATAAGGAGAGGCTTGGTTTGAAGTGGAATAAAGGTCAGTCACCTCAGGGCAGGACCCCACCCAGGAAATTCTGCCATTTCTGAAGGGAAAACGCCTAGCGGGGTGGTTTCTGGTCCTAAAAAGCAACAGCAAATTTAAGTTTATGCAAATATAATTCAAGGAAGTAGCCAAGCTCTGTAACTGGAGGTTTCTCTACCTCCTGCCAGTTCTCAAATAAACACTCTGAGGCTTAATATTAATTATAAACTGTTTGACCAATGGCTCAGACTTCTGACTGGCTGGCTCTACATATTTAAATTAACTAATTTCTGTTAATCTGTCTATTGCCATGCGGCCCATGACTTGCTAGCAATGCTCTGGCATCTTACTCCTCAAACAGCTGCTGTCTCCCTGATTCCATCTTCTTTTTCCCGTTATCTTTGCTTAGGTTTCCTGCCTGGCTCTATTCTGCCTGACTATTCACCAAATTGGCTTCTTTATTAACCAGCAGTAATAAAGCATACTCACAGCATACAGAAGGGCATACTACGTCAGACTCCACACAAGCAGGCAGCTGAACGTGGCAGGTTAGGTCATAGTGGTTCTGGTTTTAGAGTCATGAAGGGTACAGGATAAAGAGGTTGTAGAATCTTCCTCTACGGTAAGGAGAACTGCTGAGGTCAGAAAACAAAATCCTTTTTCAGAAGCCCAAAGAGGCCCTTTCATGAAGCTGTGGAAATGAAGCCTAGATTATGTTAGAGACTCTAAGATGTTGGAGATGTGGAGTATCTGCCAAAGAGATAACTGCATACAGAAAGTGGAACCAACCCAAAAGAAGTGTGTTGTGGTCATAAAAGTTGGAGGGTGGAGCCACCTATGTCATTTGACATGAGACATGGAGCTATAGGATTTAGAATTTGCCCTACTGTATTTGGATCTTACTTTGGTTCAGTATTTCTCACTATGCCCCCAATGCTTCCTTTTGTAATGGCAATGCATATTCTGTACCATTGTGTGATGGAAGTATGTAATTTGTTTTTTGATTTTAAGTTTACAGTGGGTTACAGGTACAAGATCGTCTTGAGTCTCAGAAAAGACTTTGGACTTGGAGACAGTGTTGAGACTGTGAAAGACTAGGGGCACATATGAAGTTGGACTAAATGCATTTTGCAGTATGATATGTCCACATGCCTACAAGGGTCAGGAATGTCTAGTTCCCAACTGGTAAAAATATTTGAGAGTGATTAGGGAGTATGTCACTGGGGAAGGGTTTTCAGATTTCAAAGTCCACACTGTTCCCAGTTACGTATCTCTGCTTTTTATTTATGGATAGGTATATAAACTCTTAGCTACTGCTCTAGTGCCATGCCTGTCTATCTGCTATTGCCATGCCTCCTGCCACCATGATGGTCATGGACTGACCCTAGAAAGCTTTAAGCCCCTAATAAACTCTTTTTTTCTATAAGTTGCTATGGCCATAGTGATTTCCTGTGCAACAGAAAATAACTAAGACAGGTGACTAGGATGTGGACTCAGGAATGAGACTGCTGATGTTGCTGAATGAGTCTGTCTCTTGGATCTCTGAAAAACCCTTTCATATATGCGTAAAGCCTGCAGTAAATATCAGTTATAGTGACTCTATTCTTAGGGTTATACTGCATTGGTCAACAAGTACGTATGCTATCCTGTGTCTCCACGATTACAATAAACGGTATAAATCTGCTTTTGTGCTCCTCTGTGATATTTCTTCCTACTATTATTAATGTGGTTTTGGGAGCTAGCTTGACGTTTTCTGCCGATGAAAAGATGTCCTAAGATAGTGGTCATAGTGCTGTAAGATTACCAAGAAAAACTTGATGTTGGTCGTTACAATGCAAAGTTCATGATAATACACACAACAGAAAGCAAATATCAGCTGAGATTGGTGGACATGCCTTGACATTTTAAAGGGAATTAAAGCATACTGTAGACCAAAACTGCTCGACAGAACCTGAGAAGAACTATTGATAGTGACAGAGAAGCTCTGCTAAAAACAACTCTGAAGCCTGTCTGGTTTACCCTGCCACTCTCAAGAAAAAATATTTTCTGTACTAAAAGGGCTTTGCCTAAACCTTTTTATTTTGTGTTATATTAATTTTAGGTATTTTTATTATTATTTCAGCTGGAGTCTATATAGATGGGAATCAAACTGAATATGGAACTGAAGATAATTTTGAACTTTTGATCTTTGCTTTTCTGTCTCTCGAGTACTAGGATTACAGGCCACACACCATCACTCTCATGTTATGTGGTGTTCAGGAATGAGCCCAGGGCCTCATTACCCAAATCCCTTTTTCATAATATATATTATTTGTATTGACAACTTTCCATTTTCATTGTTCTCTACATTTCTTGAGGTCTTTCACAGTTTTTTGTTGTTTATTTTGCTTAGAAGACATTGGCAAGCTTCAGTTCTACACAGTGGGCCTTACTTAGAACAGCAGAATAGTTTCCTATTCAGCTACTTTGACTTCTTCATGCCTGGGACTTATGTGCTGGAACTTTGAGCTGACTGGCACAGTCACCTTTGTATCATCCACCTGCTATTGTTTTTATGCCCCATGCTTATATTTTCCACTAAACAACTATTTGAAATTTTTACAACTTTTCCTATTCCCAAATGTAACAAAGCCCTTCTATCTTGATATTAATCCAATTATGTTATCACATTCATCTTTGAATACAAAATCTGTTGTATTTTTTATGGGCACTTGGAACTTAAAAAAGGAGGGAAATTCCTTCCAAGGAACACTTTGTGTGGTAGGGAGCAGAACTGACAACAGTGGGTGACACTAATATAAATAAACACCTAGAGATTCCTGTAGGAAAACAGATCAGGGGCACAGAAGTAGGACATCTTTCAATGGAAAAGTAGTGTGAGCTCTTGGCAGGTGCTTAGAGATGGCAGATGTATAATTTTCGTTTTACAAATTTTGGTCAGTTATCTATTTTAAAAAGATTTATTAAAATACAATTCACTATTTGTGGACATTAGTGAATCCATCGACATGTACATCTAATACCAAATCCAACTTCAAAGGTTTACTCATTGTCCCCAAACCTCTTAAGTGGCTCTATTGCAGAAGAACCATTAATTTGTTATTTTTTTTCTCTCCCAAAGGGAGTGGCACTATTAGGAGATGTGGCCTTGTTGGAGGAAGTGTGCCACTGTGGGGTGGGCTTTGAGGTCTCTTTTCTCAAGCTTCACCCAGTGTGACAGTCAGTTGACTCCCTGTTGCCTCTGAGTTAAGATGTAGGACTCTCAGCTCTAGTATCACATCTGCCTGCGTGCTGTCATGCTCCCTGACATGACTGTGTCCTGAACCTCTGAAGGGAGCTACTGCAATGAAATGTTTTTATTTATAAGAGTTGCCATTGTCATAGTCTCTTCACAGTAATAAAATCCTCAACCTAGATATAGGGAGGAGGTTTCTTGTTCGTCCCAGCAGCCCAGAACCAAAATAACCACACAGAAACTGTATTAATTAAATCACTACTTGGCCCATTAGCTCTAGCTTTTTATTGCTAACTCTTACATACTAATTTAAGCCATTTTTATTATCTGCGTATCACCATGAGGTCATGGCCTACCAGCAAAGTTTCACCACGTCTATCTCTAGCGGCAGCTCCATGGCAACTCTCTGACTCCGCCTCCTCCTCCCATGCTATAGGCCAAGCCAGTTCTTTATTCATTAACCAATAAAAGCAATACATAGACAGAAGGTTCTCGCACACCACTAAGACATATACATATATGTATATGAATATTTCACGCAAATAGTACAATATAATATATGGGATTTTGTCAGTGGCTTATTACATTTCTGAAGTTTATCCATGCAGTCCTATAAATAAATGCTTCATTTTTTGTCAATACCAAATACTACTCTAATGTATGGATAGACAGTACTTTATCTGTGCATGACACAAAGGATGTCTGAGTTGTTTCTATTTGGGGCTGTAACAAATAAAGCTGCCCTAAATGTTTAAGCACAAGCTTTGATGTAGACATAAATTTTCTTTTCTTTTGGGTGAATATCTAAAATTTCTAGTACTCCATGTTTAACTGCTTGAGAAACTGCTATGCTTATTCTGAAAGCAGCTACATCTAAAGCCCAGAAGATGCTTTAGTTTTTCTGGCTGTGTACTACATCAGTCATTGTCTGTCTTGACTGTGTGAAATGGAACTGGTTATAGAAGAAAGTGTTTTACTGAATTTTGCATTTCCAGTGTCTAGAGAATACCAATACAGAGAGTGCACCTTATGTTTTAGAACTGAGGAACACCACCACCAACAAAACCATGCAGGCGGAAGGAATAGAATTTAAAGGCTCTGACCAAAAGAACTTTAATTGTATTCTGTGAATCATTACAGACTCAGTAGACTGAAGCATTATTCTATGTAGAGAATTTCAGAGAAAAAATTAGTCAATTAATCAATAAATATTGATGCCATCTTGTACCAGGAAGAGCTTTTTTACAGTGGAACATAACAGTAAACAAGGTGAAAATTCTTTGCCCATAAGAAGGATTGAAAATAAAAATATTGTTTGTGATAGTAAAACACTCCTGCAATACCATCTAGGACAACAAATTCCCATCTGGGACAGGCAAATTCTGTCTTAAAATAACTAGAATATAAGATAGAACTATTATAAGGAAATCAAAATTTCATGAATAAAAATATTTGAAAAAAAGTAGATGGGATTATATAATAAAGATAAATTTAGGTAAAGGTTATGGCCATATCGACACAATTAGAGGCAACAATTATGCTTTGAAAGGACTGATTGATACATGGTATGTAAGCATTTTACCAACTGAGCCTCATTCTAGCCCTTTTTTGACAGAGGCTTGTGGAGCCCAAGCTGGCCTGGAACTTGCTGGGTTGCCCAGGCTGGCCTCAGACCAACAGTGTGTGTCTTCACACCCTACTTCATCATTAGTCAGCAGGTATAAATGAAAGCTGGTCCCAAGTTCCAGTTTCATTTTATCTCAATTAAAAAAAATATGTGAACACTAAATTTGTATAGCCCCCAAATACACCATGTGTATTGGGGAGTGAGAATAAAAATTTACTATTAACATACATATAATGTATGTTACTCTTCCCTTTTCAGTTGAGTTTCATGTCATGTAAACTTAAAAAAATGAAATGGAAACAGCCGTAGAAGGGAAATAAATAGGCCTGAATGAAAAAGATTAGTGCAATAAGCCAGGTATACTTCGGAGACTGAAGTAGAAATGTTTCTTTAGTCCAGGGATTCAGGCCAGCCTGGGAAGCATAAAGTCTTTTCTATAGATAAAGCTCTTGGAAATACCCCTAGTAGCAAAACAAAGGAACAGAAGTGCTTTGGGACAATAATCTTGTACACTGTAAAGAGTTGTTTCTTGTATTTTAATAAAACACTGATTGTTCAGTAGCCAGGCAGGAAGTATAGATGGGGCAACCAGAACAGAAGAATTCTGGGAAGAAGAAAGATTCAGTCTGTAGCCGTCATTCAGACACAGAGGAAGCAAGATGAGAATGCTTCACTGATAAAAGGTACCAAGCCATAAGACAAGAATTATGGGTTAATGTAAGTTATAAGAGTTAATAAGGATCCTGAGATAATATGCCAACCAATTTATAATTAATGTAGACCTCTGTGTATTTCTTGGGGACCGAAACCTCTGTCAACAAGAAGGACAAAGATCCCGAGACAAAGTAGCTGCAAATTGATGAAAAGTCCAATTGAAAGGAGATTGTAAAAAAGAGATTTAAGCCAGTTTCAGTGACACATGCCTATAACCCCAGTACTTGAGTTCTGAAGCCAACCTGGTCTACAAAGTAAGTCCAGGCCAATCAGGACTACATAGTGAGATCTTTCGAAAATACGTATTTCCCCTATCCCTCCAAACAAATAGATTTGATTGTTGTTATTTAGTTTATTCACAATAATCTGAGCAGTACCTGGGGGTACAGATTTGTAATCCCAGATTCTCAGGAGGCTATAGCAGGAGGATTAAAAGATCAATTCATGTTTTAGCTATATAAGAAGTTCAGGTCAAGCCTGGTGTCTTAGTGAGACGCTATCTGAAAGTAAGGAAAACAAGTGCTGGAATGGAGCTGAGCAGTACACCATCTGCCTGGTGTTTGTGGGACTCTGGGTCCAGTCCCCAGTCTCCTAAAAAGAAGAAAAGGAGAACTGAAAAAGAAACAGGTGACAGCTGTCCCTGCATTGGACACATAGCAATAATTTCCAGGATCCAGGTATTTTCTATTATTTAACTTTGTCATCTTTGGGCAGTTTCCTTTCTTCATATGTAGCATATGGGCTAAAAATGGGTTTTACTGGCTTTCCTTTTCAGAAAATACAACAATATAGGTGTATTCCAATAGACATGGTGAGGCTCCTGAGGTTCACTCATAATTGTTTTCTTCAGATTTTTGTGATATTTTAAAATTTATAAACCTAATTAAGTGAATTAAAATTTTAAAATATATGCTTAATATATTTTAAATTTATTATATATATACATATATATGTATATGTATACATATACATATAGTGTGTGTGTGTGTGTGTGTGTGTGTGTGTGTGTGTGTACTTGCACCCAGGCCAAAGGACTTATGTGGATATAGGGAGCAACTTGCAGTTGGTTTGTTCTTTCTACCGTGTGGAACCTGGGGATAAACTGACGTCATTTACTCTATGAGTTGATTGACCCTGTGTTGCCACCTTTGCTGCTGATTCTTTTCTTCACTGGTAGCAGAACCCAGACTGGGCTTCCAGCACAGACTGAAGATCAGTGGCTCTCCAGGTATCCCCAATAAAAGCCATTTGTCTCGGTAGAGTGCGTTTTGCGTCTCCATTCTTCCTTTAAAGGACTTTTGGGTTGTTTGTATCTTTTGACTATTTTCAGTGTTGTCTGCTACGAGAATTCATATAAAGACAACATTCGTGAGCTTCTGTGTGATATATGTGTGTGTAGATTGTACATGTCCAGAGGACTTTTAGTTTCTTGCTCTGTCTTAAGACAGATTCTTTCATTGAACCTAGGGTAGCAGCCAGCAAGCCCAGAGACCCTCTTTCCCCATAGCACAGGGGTTATAGGTACACACTTGGTCACATATGGTTTTGTTTGTTTGTTATTTTGTTTTTGTGGGTTTTTTTGCATTCTAAGATAATGGGGCTTCAAATTTAGGTTCTCCATCTTTCAGAACCATCTCTCTAGCCCCTAATAAATAAGCTTTTTTAATCTCTTATTTTCAGTTATTTCAGAATATATACTTAGGAATAGAATTGCTATATTACATCATGATTTACGTTTAACTTTATAAGGAATTGTCTCTAGAGCAACTACCAATTTACATTTCCACTGGCAGTGACCAGTATTTAACCTAGCTAATCTACTTCCTACCCAGTGCTTATTATTTGTTGTTCTTTTTCATTACTGTAGCTGAGTGAATAGAAAGAGCATCGCATGGCTTTGATTGGGATTTCATGATGACTAGAGAAGTTGAACATCTGTTGTGCTTATTGGTTAGTCACAGATCTTCCTTAGGTAGAAAGTATATATGTGCATCCTTTGTCCATTTGTGATTGGGCTGCATCGCTGTGTTTTCTTATGCATTCTGGATCCTAGACCTTTATCATCAATTCACCAATTCTTCTCTATTACATGAGTTACTTTTTTACACATAGCTTAGGCTGTACTCAGACTTGATGCGGAGCCAATGATGGTCTTGAATCCTGCTGCCATCACCTTCCAAGAATTCTGGGGTGACAGGCATGTGCCACTATGACCTGTTGTGTGTGTACACATGCTTGTGTGTGTGTGTGTGTGTGTGTGTGTGTGAAATAGAGAGAGAAAGGGAGAGATAGATAGAGAATATTTTTGTACTGAACATAGATTCTCAAACGTGTGTTAAGCTGTAATATTGACCCTCAGCTCTAGCCATTCTTACCATCTTGGTGGTAGTTTTGGATACACAAAAAATCTACTTCTGTTTATTTTTTTTATTCTTTTTGCTCTTGGTGCCACAACTAAGGTGCCATTGCCAAAACCAAATTTAAGAAGATTTACCCTTCTATTTTCCTTGAAGAGTTTTACTATATTAACTCAAAAAGTCCATTTCAAGTTGTAAATGATGTTAAGCAAAGTCAATAAAGTCAACTCCATTCTTTACTTGTGGTATCTAGCTTTCTCTGCACTGTCTTTGAAGTGACCGTTCTTTCTTCAGTGAGATATCCTTGACATATTCATGAAAAAATTAGAGCTGGGTGTGGTACTTCACATCTTAAAACCCAGCACTTGGGTTGCAGAGTCAAGCTAATTCTTATGAGTTCTAGGTCACCCTGGGATACATAGTGACTTCCAGGCCAGCCAAGGCTACATAGTGAGACAGCATATTAGTTAGTTTTTGTTTCAGTGATGAAACACCATGACTAAGGCAACTTATGAAAGAAATATTTGGGCTTACAGTTCCAGATGATATGAGTCCATAATGATGGAGACAGAGGGCAGCAAGCAACCAGTATGGAGCCTGGAATAGCAAGCTGAGAACTCACATTTTAAACTGCATACTGAAAGCAGAGAGAGAAAGGACACTAAATTTGGCATAAGGCTTTGAAACTTCAAAGCCTCCACCAGTGATGTACTTCATGTAGCAAGGTCATACCTCCTAGATCTCCCCATGCAGTTCCATCAACTGGGGTCCCAGTGTGCAAATACATTTCCTGTAGGGGTCATTCTCATTCAAACCAGCTCAGAACTTGTGTTAACAATATTATTGGTTAGTCTGTTTGATGGCACCCACCTTCAATGTTAGTACTCAGGGAGTAGATGTAGGCAGACCCCTGTGCATTCAAGGCCAACCTGGCCAGCCTGGCCAGGCTGCATAGGGTAACCATATCTTTAACAAAAGTTAGCATGTAGGCTTTTTTTCTGAGGTCTTGTTTCCATTATACTCATCCTCTTGTCAACACCATACACTTGATTGATAGTAAATTTTGAAGTTAGAAATTTGAGAACACTTTGTTTATCTTTTCCAAAATTGCTTTGGCCATATTGGAAAGGCCATATGTACTGTATTATTTCGCTTACATGATATTCCAAAAGGGAAAACCTGTAGAGACACTGAACAAGTAATTATTTCCCAAAGATTCAGGGCAGAGGAGTTTTGTTGAATAAAAGCACAGGAGATGTTTGGGGGGGGGTGATTAAACTATTCTATATGATTCTATAACATTAGGTTATTAGACCGTTAATTAGAATACTGTAATTCTAGAAAAGTAGAGAATCTTAATGTGTGCAAAATTCTAAAAATCAGTTAGGAGATCAAAGATCCCAGGATAGACCAGACTACGCTGAAATAATATTATTAAGTTACATTTGGATTATATAAAACAGACTTGCTGGAGGAAGTGATGAAACGAGAAGAAAAGATGGTAGCATATCAATTGTGGGATCGTGACAGCAAAGGTGTAAGGCACTATCCTTTGGATGACAGTTTGTTTCCTATGGGGATATGGGCTAAAACTTGGAAACTACTCCATGTTTGGACTTGAACAATTAAGTAAATGAATGGTATGCGGTGGGAACCAGGTTTTTCACTGTTGGAACAGGAGGTTACCGGTAAATAAAGGACAGAGCCTGGCTCAATCATTTTTTAATGAGTTAAAGGAACAGCATGAACCCATGTTTAGCTTAATAGCAATACATATTATTTCAAAGGTGCTCATATAGGCCTGTTCATCAGTATGACTAATGATGATCGATTAGATAGATAGATAGATAGATAGATAGATAGATAGATAGATAGATAGATAGATAGATAGATAGATGATAGATGATAGATAGATGATAGATAGATAGATGATAGATAGATAGATGATAGATAGATAGATGATAGATAGATAGATAGATAGATAGATAGATAGATAGATAGATAGATAGATAGATAGATAGATAGATATTAGTATGAGATACATAGACTGTTCCTTATGCATTTGTTTCCTTACTCTGTCACCATAAGAAACCTAAAAGCCATAATCCTACTAGCAGCAAGCACACCTAGAGTCAGATCTTACTTTCTATACTGCTCTCCAGTACAAAAGATTCAAGGCCCTCCCTCCTACATCTAGGCTGAGCAAGGTATACATCCAAAGAGAATAGGATACCAAAAAGCCAGTACATGAAGTAGAGATAAATCCCAGTGCCACTGCCAGTGGCTGCTCAGTCTGCCCCAGCCATGCAACTGTCAACCACATTCAAAGGGACTAGTTTGGTCCTGTGCTTATTCTTTCCTAGTCCAGATAGAGTTGGTGAGCTCCCATTTGCTCAGGTAAACTGTTTCAGTGGATGAACCCTTCATGATCTTGACCTATTTGTTAATATTCTCATTCTTTCTACTCTTCAACTGGACCTTGGGAGCTCAGTCCAGTGCACTGATGTGGGTTTCTGCCTCTGTCTCCTTTTATTGTTGGATGAAGGTTCTATGGTGATATTTAAGATAATCATCAGTCTGACTACAGGGCAAGGCCAGTTCTGGCACCCTCTCCTCTATTGCTTAGGGTCTTAGCTGGGGTCATCCTTTTGGATTCCTGAGAATTTTTCTAGAGCCAGGTTATTTGCTAACCCCATAATGGTTCCCTTAATCAAGATATCTCTTTCCTTGCTCCCATATCTGTCCTTCCTCCATCTCGACTATCCCATTCCCTCAAGCTCCCCCAACCCTCCCCTTCTCTTCCCCTTCTCCCCTTCCTTCTACTCCCCTTTGCCCCCACGCTCCCAATTTTGTCAGGCAATCTTGTCTGTTTCCAGTTTCCAGGTGATCTATGTTTTTCTTTGGATTTACCTTATTACTTAGCTTCTCTAGGATCATGAAATATAATTTAAATGTCCTTTGTTTATAGCTAGTATCCACTTATGTGTGAGATACATACCATACTCATTTTTGGGTCTGGGTTACCTCATGTAGAATAGTGTTTTCTAACTTCATCCATTTGTATGCAATATTCAAGATGTTATTGTTTTTTTTTTACCACTGAGTTGTACTCTAATGTGTAAATGTGCCACACTTTCTTTATCCATCAGTTGAGGGGCATCTAGATTGTTTCCAGGTTCTGGATATTACAAATAGTGCTGCTATGAACATAGCTGAACAAATATCAAAAGCCTCTTTTTTTTAAAAAAAATGATGTTTTAACCTGGGCTAGAAATACACAGGCTTGAAAATCCTGTAGTGCCAGAAGGGAAATGTGTACACACAGTCCCCTACATTCCCGACACGTAATTCAAGTAAAGAGATGTCAACTAAAAGAGTTCCTTGTGGCAAGGGAACCTCTTGAGCCTCAAAGAAAATAGGACTGGATTATAAGCCAGATACTAAAATAAATACCCATCAGTCCATAATTGAGATGACTTCGCATTTCAAGAGTAGGGGTTCACTTAGTGATTAGTTCCAAAGAACACATCATGAAAAAGGGAATGATGAACAACCTCAAGGTGTGGAGGGGCCTGACAAAAGCTGCCTCAGTGGAGTGGATCCATCATTAACCACACTGATTAATAGGCAGATATGAGCACCTTTGAAGTAAAATTTTTTATATATTTGTATGTGTGTGTACATCTGTGTGTGTGTGTATACATGGAGTTCAAATGGAGACTTGGTTCACTTTTTCTACTGTATGGATTTCAAGGACAAAACCTATGCATTCAGACTTCATGACAAGTTGCTTTACCCATTGAGTTATCTTTCTGGCCAGTACCTTAGGTATAACAATGCTGCCTTGAAATTGTGGTCTTCCTAATGCCCAATTTAATCATGAAATGCTATCTAAATCTCATCTGAGGAAGAACAGCCTGCAAAATACATGACCAGTACTTAAAACTGTCAAGGGTTATCACAGACAAGGAAAGCCTGAAAAATTGTTGGTTATATGTAACATGAGTTCTTGTTCATAACAGAAAACCTGGAGTCAGATATTAGTGGGTGAAAACTGAGGGATCAGAAAAGCAGAGCAGACAGCCACTAGAGAGAACTTTTCGCTCCACCGATGCTCAGACCAAAAGGGTGAGCCTGTCCTCGGACTGCTTCCTCAGACTCCATCCTTTGTCTGACTGCTTCAGACTTTTTCAGATTGCATCCTCAGACTGCATCTGCACTCCTATCTCCTACCTTACATCCCTCTCTCTACCCAGCCATACCTCTCCTAGTCTCCGTCTTCCTAGTGTTGGGATTAAAGGTGTGGGTCTCCTAAGTACTAGGATTAAAGGTGGCTTCTAGTAATTTAGCTCTGCCCTCTGATCTTTAGGCAAGGTTATTTGTTAAAACATAAACAAAAGATCACTATAGTTTGAGGAACCTAAGAACATCTGACTATTTAATATGGTATTCCAGATGTGTTCCAGAAACTGAATAAAATATGTGAAACCCAGGGAAGTCTGAATTAATTTTGAACATTAGTTAATAATCACAAATCCATCTAATTGGAGAAAAGAAAGATTAATATTAAAATACAGGGCCAATGAGATGGCTTAGCATGTTGGAGTACTTGCTCGCTGCACAAGCTGACCACCTGAAGTTAATCACCAGAGCCCAGGGTGGAAGAAAAAAGATTCCTGAAAGTTGTTCTTTGACCTTCATACACCCACCATGGCATGAGCACACCCACGCTCATACATCTGTGTCACGTACACAGTGCACACACACAAACACTAATAGTTATACAGTAAAAGTATTAAAAATTAAAGTGAAGGGCTGGAGAGATGGCTCAGTGATTAAGAGCATTGCCTGCTCTTCCAAAGGTCCTGAGTTCAATTCCCGGCAACCACATGGTGGCTCACAACCATCTGTAATGAGGTCTGGTGCCCTCTTCTGGCCTTCAGGCATATACGCAGAAAGAGTAGTGTATACATAATAAATAAATATTTAAAAAAAAAATTAAAGTGAAAAGGGCCTTTACTTGTCACTGAGACACAGATGCCAACTTTATCTCTGTCTTGGAAATCTTTTACCTGTGTGCATTTTAACTGTCTTCAATTGCTTTTTCAGGTTACTTTGAAATATTTTATATTGTTTCCCAAGTCTGGTTCAGCATGGACTTCTGTTCTCACTAGGCAACCACTTCCTTTTCCTGTAATTCTTCTCTGAGTTTTCAGCCCTTTAATTTGTTATTTCTTAATAAGGAAATACATGTTAAAAGAAATACTCCACAGAAATCCCTGCTGACTTCCTTAATTTTTTCAGATCAGTTGATAGAACTTTGAGATGGGTTGCAGAGCACTTCTCTAAGGGAGTCCACCTCTTACTGGGAAGTGTTCCTGCTATCCATTTCCATATCATTAGCAAATTCTTCATCTGTGGTGGGAGAGGGAGGCTAGTTCCTTTAAACTCACAATAATCTATAGGAAAGGAACCTCTTCTTTACATTGGAAATATGTCATATTGCAAGGTTTCTCCCATATGTCATGTTAATCTTTTTTTAATTTTTTTATTAAATTTTTTAATTAAAAATTTCCATCTTTTTCCTGCCTCCCTTTTCCCTCCCCCTCCCCCCATTCCCCATGTCCCATTCCCCTCTCCCTCCCTCTCCAGTCCAAAGAGCAGTCAGGGTTCCCTGCCCTGTGGGAAGTCCAAGGTCCTCTCCCCTCCATCCAGGTCTAGGAAGGTGAGCATCCAAACCGGCTAGGCTCCCACAAAGCCAGTACATGCAGTAGGGTCAAAACTCAGTGCCATTGTCCTTGGCTTCTCAGCAGCCCTCATTGTCCACCATATTCAGTGAGTCCGGTTTTATCCCATGCATTTTCAGTCCCAGTCCAGCTGGCCTTGGTGATCTCCTAATAGATCAGCCCCACCGTCTCAGTGGGTGGGTCTTGACTTCCTTGCTCATGTTCTCCCTCCTTCTGTTCCTCATTTGGACCTTGGGAGCTTAGTCCATTGCTCCAATGTGGGTTTCTGTCTCTATCTCCATCCATCGACAGGTGAAGGTTCAGGATGACCTTGAGTCCAGAGATCTGCCTGCTTCTTTCTCCCAAGTGCTGGCATTAAAGGCATGTGCCACCAGTGCCCAGTGACATTCGTTGTTTCAAAGCAACATGACCCTGAATTGAGTCTCATGTTAATCTTTAGGCATGCAACTGGTACCAGTTTTCTATCATAATTGGCAAGATTAGATGGCATAGGCTGGGTATTGCGGAGGACGGCACACATGCATTCCAGGCAGAACAACACTTCTGGTACATTAGGGGCCTGGAATGCTCTCAATGCAGTGGGGACATAGATCATGGTGAGAAAGATACTGTAAAAAGTGAGTGGGTTCAGTTGGGAGTTTGGGGCTGTCAGGTCTTCGTGTTGAGCACATTGGAGTTTTCTCTGAGGACCATGGTAAATTGTCTGTTCTCTTTCACTGTTTTTCTTCTTCAGAACAAGGAAAGACAGAGCAGAACCTCTTTAGGCAATCTATAATCAGGTCCCATTATGTCCTCTCACAAGTAGTTGTTGCTTTTGAACCTTATCTTTGCATTGCCCAGTTTCTCCAAGAATCCTGCTAACCTCTGATCACCGTAGATCCCTGATAAAATTCCTCATCCCTTCCACTCTGTGGTGATGCATTTTGACCCTGGTCTGAGTAGCAAGATTCCTGTCCTATAAGTCATCTTCTTTCTCTAGATTTTTTTTTTATTTATTTGTGTGTTTGTTTGTTTTACATCCAGGACACAGTCTCCCCTCCTCCCAGCCCACTTCCCCAACCCATCTCTGTTTCTACCTTCCAATCTACTCCTTCTCTGTTTCTGTTCAGGATTAGGCAGGTCTCCCACGGATATTAACAAAACATGGCATATCAAGTTTCAGTAAGACTAAGCACCTCTCCATGTATTAAGACTGGGCAAGGTGACCCAATATAAGGAGTAGGGCCCCAAAATCCAATAAAAGAGTTAAAGAGAGTCCCTGCTCCTTCTGTTATGAGTCCAGCAAGAAAACCAACTGTAACATATATGCAGAGTGCTTAGGTCAGTCCCATGTAGTCTCTCTAATTGATGGTTCATTCTTTGTGAGACCCTATGAGCCCAGGATATTTGATCCCATTTTTCTTTAACAGAAAATTCCTTTTTCAAGCCCATGGCAAAATCTTCTATCTAGACTCGGAACCTCATTTTTGGTGTTTGTGTTTGTTTGTTTGTTGTTTTATGAATTGCTTTTGCTGCTGTAGAATAATCATTCTGTACACTGTGAAGATGTGTTGCTCTCATTGTTAATAAAAAGCCGATTGGCTGATGGCTAAGCAGGATTTGGGGGGCAGAGAGAATGCTGGGGAGAAGAAGAACATACTTGGAGGAGATGCCACGAGATGTAGAGTGAGCAGGTTGAGAAAAATGTACATGGGGAAAACAAGCCTCAGAAAAGCACATACACTAATAGAAATGGATTAAATTAAGTTATAAGACGTAGCTAAAAGTGAGTCTAAGCCCTGGCCAAGCACTTATAATTAATATTAAGTCTCTGTGTGGTTATTTGGGGCACAGCTGATGTGGCAGAAAAGTCTGCCTACACTTTGCTATGTCGTATTCATTTCATCATCATTTATGCCCTGGCAATACTTAAGCATGAATGGGCAGCCCCTTCTATGGTGGTTCTCCAGTTGTTCTTATCCTGGGCAGTCCTAGAGGCTTGTGTTATTGTCATACCCAAGGTTCCACAGTCTTCCTTTGTGCTGTCTATCCAGTGTTTTGGGGGCCTTCCTATTCGGGAAGACTAAACTGAATGCTGGAGAAAGTAGGCAGAGTTAGGAAAAGCCTTGAAGACGGACACTGGAAGGAACTTTACCCGGTAAGCCACAGCTATGTGGTGATACACAGATTAATGGAAATGGGTTAACCAAAGATATAAGAGATAGATAGCAATATGTTTAAGTGATTGGCCAAGCAGTGATTCAAATAATATAGTTTCTGTTGGGTTATTTTGTCATCTGGGCAGCCAAAAACAAATAAGCAACCTCCTCTGACAACAGTTTGGTGTACCAACCTCGGACTGACTAAATCCACATATAATCTGGAAAGGAATTCTAGAAACAAAAGAAGAGAATTAAGGGATAGCTTCTTGGTAGTCAACATTTTTTTTTCCTGGATGGCAAGCAGGGGTGCCGCTGCTCATTTAAGAGAGGTGCAGTAAAAACTGCATGGTTTCTTTGAAAACAGTGGTCGAGAAAAGAAAAAGAATATAGACAATTATAAAAAGATATAAAGGGTTTGAAAAATGTAAAATCTTTAGAGAAAGTGAATACAGACAGTCATAGATTAAAAGGAGTAAAAAAAGGCACACAAAGATGGAAAATACACAGAGAATCTGGATTATGTATATTATTGTGTTTTCTTTGAAGTTTTTGACTGTGAATGAGCTAAGTACAAAGAGACATTTTATTGTATGGGCTGCTAAACTAAACCAACATATATCAAAGGTATCTTGAGTTCAAAATTTGGGTCTAAGGATTTGTTGCTTTGGAAAAGTAGTTCTACTTTTGTTTTTATAGAAGATGAGAACCTGTGGATTTCTTCCAAACTAATGTAGTTTAATGGACCAAGACCCCCACACACACAAAGGTCACTGTGAACACCCCCAAAAATTACTTTGTCCAACAAAAAGCAGGAAGCAGTTTGGAGAGAACTTCACCCAAATTCCCTAAATGATTGTTTATAAATGTTTGTTGACCTATAAAAGGGTATATGATATAGATATGCTACAGAGTTTTTCATTGGTATTGATCTTGCTTTATTGATACAAATTTAAGGTCAATTTTGTTACATATATCTACTCTTGATTAAGATTTTGTGTTTTTGCAGACACTTAAAATGTAATGTAAAGTCAAGAAATACAGGTTAATAGACAATAATCTATAATAGTCAAGTTTCTAGTCATATTAGTTAGGTTTTCTAGATATCTAGAGATATGATTTCAGTTAGATAAACTTCAAACCTTTCAAAGGCCTATGTTTTAAGAACTTAGGACTTTTCATAACATGAGACACATACGCTTCTAACAGCATCAATCTACTTCAAGAGGATGATGAACATCAAAGAGGCTCCTTATGGAGTTTGTTAGCCATTTGGGCAAGAAACTGCCTTTGCCTGGACTGAATGGTGCTATGCTGTATGAACCAAACATGTAGGATCCACAGAGAAATGACTGCTGAACTTGCCTATAGGTGAGACGGTCCTTCAGGGTGCCTGCTTCATGAAAGAGTCTGTCAGACATTCTGTGGACACAGAATAAAGTGACTGATAAACTGCCAATATAGGTGGAACTGTCTTTGAAATTTCCTGCTTCATGAAAAAGACTGCCAGATACTATGGGCCTGTAGGCTAAAGATGGATGCTCCAACGTTGCAGAAGAACTTTGGGTGACTGTCCAGGTAGTAAGATGTCTTTGTCAATTCTGGAGTTTTGGAAGTTGCTTACAATGCACTTCATGTTATCTTAGGTGATATTATATCCTTCTGGAGTCTTTGATGGAGTTGAAGAATTTATAGTTATAGTTTTCCTTAGTTATGATAAAAGATAAAGCAAATATAAATGTTATAACTGTAATTCTTACTTAATAACTGTTTTGTTATATGTAATTTTACTATGTTAAAATTAAAACCTTCCTTTTTATTTAAACAGAAATGGGAAAATGGAGTGGGAAGTCCTTCTGTTTATGTGTTGCTTTTATTGGTTAATGTTTCTGCCAATTTATTGGTTATCTGTTTCTGTCAGTGGTTTAGTCGGAACTCTAAACTGAAGACTAGGAGAAAGAAGGCAGAGTCAGGGAGATGCCATGGAGCTGAGAGAGGGGAAAGACATGAACTACCAGCTGGAACCTTGCTGGTAGGAAACAAGCCTCATGATAAAATACAAAATAACAGAAATGGGTTAACCAAAGACATAAGAGTTAGCTAGCAATATGCTTAAGTGATTGGCCAAGCAGTGATTTAAATAATATAGTTTCTGTGTGATTATTTTATGGTCTGGACAGCTGGGAATAAACAAGAGGCCTCCAACTACACTTAGAGACTATGTTTTCCTTTGGTAATTATTTGCTTGTTTAACAGACATTTTTCTTTGTTTTCTTTTTATACCTGTTTCTTAAGGAAAGTCTACTGCTGTTTCTTTTCTTTAATCATTTTTGTCATGTTTGTGTGGTGTGTATGTGTGTTTGTTTGTATGTTTATGTATGTAAGATAGGGACTCTCAGTCAAACCTGGAATTCCTCAATATGTCTGGTCTTGTTGGTCAGCTTGCTCTTGATTCTTCTATTGTCTTTCAAGACTGGAATTACAGGCAGCCCATTATACCTGCCCACTATTTTTATCTTGGTTTTGGATTCTGGTCCTTGTGCTTCTGTGGAAAGCACCTTAGCCACTGAGCCATCCCTTCAGCTCCACTTTCTCCTTGCTTTATTTTCCCATTCATGGTATGAGTTGTAGGCTGTGATTCACAGCATTTTCTCATTCAAAATAACGATTGTCAACTTTATAATCCACACTCTGATGGCAGAGTGTCTTACCCACATCAACCCTTCTCACTCTGGTACTTTCTGCTAATCAGTCCTTTAGTACAGTCTCCTTGTTCAGCTTCTCAATCTACTTTTTCCTTCTCTCACCTCTGTTAGGTCATTACTAGCTTCTATTTTTCCATTTAACTATGTGTTTTATTATTAACCAACATCCTATTTTGCTCATATATTTATATTTTTAGACATCTAAATTAAGTGATCTGGGACTAGAGAGACAGTTCAGTAGTTAAGAGCACTGGCCACTCTTACAGAGGGCCTAAATTTGGTTCTTAACACCCTCTAGTTCTAGGGAACCCAGTACCATCTTCTGGCCTCCAAATGCTCTCACATTTATGTAGTATGAGCTCTCTTTCTCTTACACACACATATACTCAGGTACATACATGTAAATTAACTAAACATTAAAAATAAGTTAATTAATTCAACTAATTAATTTATTATTTAATATTGTGTAGTAACCTAACCACAGTCTTTCATTTTTATATCTCACTGAAATTTAAATATATATTATACAAATGTGTTTGTGTTTAGCTTATGTTTTATATTTATATATTCAAGATATCTGAAGTTCAACATATCTCTAGTTGTGTATGTTTCTAGTGTTCATAGAAAAGTTATTATTTAGCTCTGAATTCTAGTCAAAAATTTGGACATTGTCTTATTTTTTTCTGACCTCTGACAGTAAACTTTGTCTATTCCCTTTATTAATTACTTTAAAGTCTGACACCTCATCTCGAGTCTCACTATGTACAATCTTCCTGTCTTAGTTCAGGTTGTTAATTTTATTGCATTGTTTATTAAAGTATACGGCTAATTCTTACTCCCCTAAATTACAATTACATGATTGTTATGAATGTCTTGCACCGCAGGCTGTGAAGATTGTCGACTGATATATTTACTGATATACCCATAAGAGGAAAATATTAAGTAGAGAAAATAACCATATCTATCAATCAAAAGGTAGCCAACGTAGGGAAATGTCTATCTTTCAAAGAAAGCAGGTGATACCTTGTACGCCCCTATCAAAGTGAAGTATAGTCAGGCAGAATTAAGAGTCTAAATGCAGATTTTACTCAGGAACCACTGCAGTAGAAGGATAGAGACATCAGCAAAGAACTGGGATCAATTCCAAGTATAACAAAAAGCAGTTGGGAGTTTATAACAACAAGCAGGATGAGGGAGGGATCAGAGGGTGGAAACTTACAGGTGACAAGATAGACACAAGGTTGAGCATCCTCACTAAACTCAGTTCTGGCTGACAGCAGGCCAAGGTGGTTAAGGAGATTTGATTTGACTCAGAAATCTGATTAGATATTATGGTAAATCACATATCAATGGCAATTTTGATTTATGGCAATTTTGCTAAAATTGAATTATATAGGCCCAGCAGTGGTAAGCTCTAATGTTTAGCTCTTGTGGAGAAGAAGGCTTATTCATTGCACCCTAACTAAACCTTGGTCAAAGGGAGTCTTTGCCAGTATATCAATTGTCAATAATATTCATAGTTCTATTGGATAAATTACCAATCCATACAATAAAGGAACAAGAACTTCAGAAAAGTGAGGATCAATTTTTCAAAAATTATTCATTTCTTTATTTGTATAGGGTGTCATACTGTGTATGTAGGTAAGTGGCTAAATTTGGGGTGTTAGTTCTCTCCTTCTGTGTGGCTTCTTGGAATTGAACCCAGGTCTTTAGGTATAGCAGCAAGCAACTTTTCCCACTGAGCCATCTTGCCAGCCAAGATCAAGAATTTAACCAACATATTTCTGAAATAGGTTGATTTTAAAATACAAATTTATTATTTTGAAATGGATTTTGTTTGATTGTTTGGCTTTTTGTTTGTTTGTTTTGTTTGGGGTGGGGGTAGAATCTCACTCTGTAGCCCGTGTTCGTCTGTAATGCCCTATAGAGATCAGAATGGCCTTCAATTCATGATGACTCCGCCCCCCCCAGTGCTGGGATTACAGGCAAGGGTTTACAACTTTTGCCACAAGAACCATTGTCATACACATTTCACATGCCTTATAAATCAAGCAAGATAGAAATAGTTGCGTTTTTCTTATTTCCTTTTTGTTATATGTGGCTCTTTCTATACCTTAGACTTCATGTAATATATTCCTCAATTTCTAGCATGCTGTTGCTAAGTTTGTAAACCCATGAAGTATCATTTGAGACCTACATTGCCATTGTTGCTCCCCCAGAGCTTTCCCCTGCCCAAGAGTTAGGTATAAGTGCTCTACCTTCTGTATTCCCAGAGGCCCTGACTATACATTAGTTGGAGCATCTATGATACTGATGCACTGCCTACTGTACTTAAGGCAAGTCAGTCGGAGCATTTATAATGTACTGCAATTCCTAGCTTACATGTTTGCTGTCCCCAAGACCTTGCACTACATGTGAGAAATAGGATTGTTATAGTCACTACTGTACTCAGATTCTCCCTCCAACCTCACAGCTTCTAGTAGGTGTTCACTATATGCTGCATATTGGTTTAATGAATGGATTAATCAATGAAAGAGCCAGGACTTTGTGCAGAATTGTTTGCATAACATTTGGCAGCCAGTGCAGACCACTGCTAAACCCAAATCTCCATTTTCTGTATGCAACAAGAAAGAGACACCTGCAATTGTTATTCTTGGGCAACTCTGGGAAGTAGCAGATTCACAAACAAAGGGTGTATACTGCCTAGCATAATTCTAGTGAAATTCTCAGAAGTATTTTTTGTGATTGAAACAAAGTCCTTCAAGATGTTTCTTTAGAAGGTAAAGTTCTTATCATTATGGATTGATTTTTGTCTCATCAGGTACCTGAATCATTTTATAGCAGCATATGCAGGAATAAAATAACACAAAGAACCTGAGTGAGACTTTTCATGGAGACCAGAAATGTTTCATGAATAAAAAAATACATAATTACGGTTCCCTTGTCATCTCTCAGTAGAAGGCAGCTGACTAACAAGATAACATTTGCCATTCCTATGTGAGGTCTGTAGTTTGATCTAGGGGAATGAGAGAAGAGAACATTTTCAGACAAATACTAAATGTCAATAAGAGAAAAAAATGCCAGAGTCAGTGTAATATAAGTAAAGAAAAAAATTAAATAAATTATTTTATGACTGAAGAAATATATGAACATTTATTCCAGAAAGTAGATAAACATCTTGGAAAACAACTATTACATATGTGTATGTGTGGTGGGATTGATGATAAAGAAAAAAAAAGACTGTAATGATAAATATTTTCTAGAAAAGTGAATAAATAGAATTAATTAGAGAATATAAATAAATACACAGTTACTTATTTTTAAGGTAGATTGTGAAGTAAATCTAAAATAGACCCAAACAAGAGGTTAAATAACATTGCAGACAATTACATTGAAAGAACAAAACTTCGAGAAAAGGGCATCAGGATTAAAAGCTTTGCTTTAAAAAAAAAAAAAAGTTCCTTTACTGTCATTTTAGGAAGAGCATAGGAAGGAGAGCGGTAAATGCTTGCTGCAGCCTCTGTTAACAAAGAGACCCCTCTTTGCTTCAGAGGAAGAAAATGGTAGTGTTGGAGCAGAGAATAGGACCTGAGCATTGGTGAGTGCTCATGAGCCCAACCCATCGTAAAATATTCCATTATTGAAAAGCATTATTTTTATCTAGGCTGCTGATAGGGAACTCTTGACTGGAGAGCGTGTCCCAGGCACTCCTACTTGTGGCCTTTAAATCTTACATTGTTGAGCCTGTGCACATGTCATCCGCAGCTCAAAGGATGCCATTCTAGTGTCTGATGCTCTGTATGAACCTCTTTTTCTTTAAGAAAGCCATGGTATATGCTTTCTGTTGTCAGTATGCTGACATTTCCTAGTGATATTCCTTGTTTTGGAACCTTTTCATCTACTGTGCATTTGGTGGATCTTCTTGCCTTTCCGTTCAAGGATTGCTTTTTAATTAATTCCTTGAAAGTGTATTTCTCTTTCTTAGATTTACACTAATCACATTTTCTAAATCTCTTTCTAAAACTCTAATCATGAGCACAAGAGCTTCCCATCAGAGGATCCCTATAGCATACAGAGGATGTAGAAAAAGTTTGGTAGGTAAGAAATGAACACAGCTAGATATAGTGGTGCACAAATGTAGTCTCAGTGTACGGCAGAAACAGGAAGATCGTGAGTTCCAGGCCAGATTGAACTACATAGTAATACTAGGTTTTGGAATTTTGGTGAGGCACAGGTACGTCTGTGAGATACTGATTTCACCTTCAGCAGTAGAGTCCTAACCACATTTATATGGTCCTGGGTTGCATCCTGTCACTGTAGCAACTGGACACGGTGACAGTGGTACACATCTGTAATTTCAGCACTCCCAGCAATCAGACAGAGGCATGTTCAGAAATTCAAGATCATCCTTGTCTATACAGGGAGTTTGAAGCTTGTTGGGGGAAGACACTTTTTTGTTCCCTGCTACTCAGACCCAAAATAATCATACACAAACTATATTGTTTGCAGTACTGTTTGGCCAACAGCTTAAGCGTATTTCTGGTGTACTCTTATATCCTAAACTAACCCATCTCGATCAATCTGTGCATCACCACGAGGTCATGGCCTACTGACAAAGATTCAGCAGGCTACAATGCAGGCATCTGTCCCCAATAGAGGCTGCATGGCTCCCTGACTCTGCTTTCTTTCTCCTAGCATTCAGTTTAGTTTTCCTGCCTAGATCTATTCTGCTAAGCCATTGGCTGAAACAGATTTATTTATTAACCAATAAAAGCAACACATAGACAGAAGGACTTTCCAAATCAGAGGCTAGTGTAAGCTACATGAAACCCTTCCTCAGAAAGAAAAGAGAGAATATGAAAGATTACTCACAGAACGGGAGAAGTATTTGAAAATCATATTCCTGACATGGCTCTAATATCTGAGTCATATACAAATGATGAGAATAAAATTGACATTGGATTTTTTATCAGATTCATCAAATGCAAGAAGATATCATCCTTACTGGGAGATGTTGGAAGCATTTCCTTTTGACATAGAAGAAGAATACTGTGTGCTCCCACAAGGAGGAAAATTCATTTCATATTAATGTATTCAGTGCAATTTCAATGAAAATAAACACAGAATATGTTACAAAAATTATCAAAATATTGCTAAAACTTGTATCACAAAATTGAGCACCCAAATAGGAAGTCATTCTTTTATAAGACAACTAGGGCAAATGCATAATTTATAGCCATTGTGATATGTTGGGAGTGGGTGAAATCTTCAATGGATGTGCATTGTTAACACAAGCATGGCCCCCTCAGGGATCCCAGTGTCTCAGACCCATCAGAATGACAAGCCCTTCCCTGGGTCAGAGTGTGTGCAGACAGTATCAACCACAGCTTCCTCCTGGATGATTGCAGCCTGAGACAGTTCCTTACAGAGACTCCCTGCTGAGCACAGGACTCCCCACAGAGCAAGGACTGTTTCAGCAGTCTCCAATAAAGGTGTACACAGGCTGAGATTCAAGGCTGCTGGTTCTTCTCCTTCAGAAGTCCTGGCCCACCAAATCCCAGCTTTTCTGTACCTGAGTCTTTTCTTTATTCTCCATCCCAGTCAATTCAATCCCAAAGTTGTGCAGATCGTGACAGTGAGATTAATTTATGTCAAAAATGGCTATTTCTATAGAAAAATAAAAATTATTATTTATAATTAGCTATCCTCTAGTTCATCAATTATTTATTGAAATATGGGACTTATTTAAATATTAATAACATTCTACTGAATATTATTACACAGATGTACAAAAACTAATAAATAAAACTTATTCACTAAACAGACTAAGTTTTTGCAAACATTTAAATGTTGATTTCAGACTTAATCAAGTAATTCTAAATATTTAATTAGAATCCCTTGAATCTAGAGGAGCTTCTAAAATGTCCTAAAATCTATCAAAGTTCACACACAGGATGATTATTGTAAAGCTAACCAGATGCACACCAGAATGCACACATACAGGGTACACATGTGGATTATACAAGTTCTTATTCCCATATGGATTAGGTCCCTGTATACAGTGAGATGATTGTTGACTAATGGAAAGTTAACACATCTATCATTTCATATATTGACTTTTATATGTGTCTTAGCAAATCTCAGGAAAGAGTGCTCTATGACCTGCTCTACTGCTTGTGCTATGAAGTTGACCTATAGATTTATTCTGCACAATCAACTTTATACCTTTTGTCCTATGGCTTCCCAATCACTGGCCCATCCCCTACCTCTGCTAACAAATTTTGTACTTTTTATATGCATACTGGTTTTGGCACATGAGAATGCAATATTTTTCCTTTTGTGTCTGTGTTATTTCACCTAATATAAACTCCAGGCATATCCACTGTGTGCAAATGTAAGATTTTTTTTCTTTTTAAAACCCCATTATCTATGTCTGTTCATTTATTTATGGATAACTGGGTTGTTCCTGTGTCTTAGTTACTGGGAATAATGCCATAAGCAATAGGGTGTAAACAGAAGCTTTTCATCCTACCCTGTCCTGCAGCCATTTTTAAAATAACCACTCAGGGGCTTAGTAATTATTATAACTGTTTGACCAATGGCTCAGGCTTATTACCAGCCAGCTTTTACACTTAAATTAGCCCAGTTCTATTAATCTAAGAATTGCCACATGGCCATGGTGTTACTAGTCAGTTGGCATATTGTTTCTTGTCTGGCAGCTGGATGACATCTACCAAACTTCATCCTTCTTTTCCTTTATCTCTGTTTGGATTTCCCACCTGGCTCCATCCTGCCTTGCCATAGGCCAAAGAAGCTTTATTTATCAACCAATGAGAGCAACACATATTCACAGAATATAGAAAGACACCCCACAGTATTTTCCCTTTCATGTCTAATCAAAAAGGAAAGGCTGGAGAGATGGCTCAGAGGTTAAGAGCACTGGGTACTTTTTCCAAAGGTCCTAAGTTCAATTCTCAGCAATAACATAGTGGCTCACAACCTTGTATAATAAAATCTGTGTCCTCTTCTGGCCTGCAGACATACATACAGGCAGAACACTGTATATACAATAAATAAATCTTTTTTAAAAAGGAAGACTTTAAATTTAACATAGTAAAATTACATATAACAAAACAATTATCAGCTCCATCTAAGACCCCAGAAGAATATAATTTTACCTGAGTAAAGAGGAAGTGCATTGTAAGCAACTTCCAAAACTCTAGAAGTGACAGAGACATCTGGTTGCCTGGAGAGTCACCCAAAATTCTACAATATTGGGGAATCCATCTTCAGCCCAGTGAAGCAGAAAGATTGCAGTGTAAAAAAATCTCTGAACATGTAGAATAATAATCAAAACTCTCTTAAAAATCAAAGCTGAGTTTGGAGTTGGACAACGGTTATCTTTCTCTAAATCCAAGCATGTTGTTAAAAGAAATATTCAGTTTCTGTCTCATGTCAGGAGCCATCATCCATGGGACAGAAATAAGAAAGAATTTAGGAAAAGTTTTACTTTTCTCCATGCCTATTTTTGTCTCTATTATAGTTTTCATTGAATGTATGTCTATATAAATAATGTTCCTTGGATATATGTCTACATAAATAATGTTTACATTTTGTACAATGAACTGATTCCTGCAGTAATCTAAGTTTCCAGTAAGAAGATGGGGCCCCACAACAATGACTCTATCTGATTGATATGACATCATAATGTTGATAGGGCTACTTTAAGACTGTTTTGCTGTAAAAGCTGCTCAAGATAGTTTCAACTTGGTTAGCTGAAATGGTGCACCTTCTTACAATGTTCTGGCCAGAACTTCAAATAGGAACCTCATATAAACTGATGGGGGAAGCTTTTTTAATCAATCACCTTTAAGAAGTGGAGCCTAATTAAGGCATGGCTACCTGGAGCCCAGGAAGAAAACTGGGACAGACCAGGTTCACACTCTCTGGGTGATTCCCACCTGACACAGCCGAACTCCGACTTCCCATTCCTGTGGCATGAGTTTCCCCTTATAACAATTAAAAATCTAGTTGTTTATCTTTAAGCTGGCCTGGTTATTTCCTGAATCGAGAAAACAGGTACAATAAACCCTATCAAATACTCAGAGACTATTTGCAATTATACCAGACAGTAATCTTGAAACTTAACCATCATCTTAATTTTGAAGGATCCCATAGAAATAACATTGCCCCCATGACAGCTGTAAATAATTCTAGAAGACAACATCCCTTCTCCCAACAAAGCTTGTCCTCAGGGTTAGGGATATCAACTAGGGGTTGATTATAACTGATATATGGTTGGGGGTTGGGGTAGAATTTATGAAGTCTCAGGGATCTCTTTGAAAAAAAGAAAAAAAGGAAATTGGATGGGATAAAAGATAGTTTAATGTGGTCTTACTCACACTAATAATAATAGTAACAGAGGAAATACTTGTGAGCTATTATTAATAGGCAATTTACATTGGTATAGATTCTTGCATATTGATACAAATTCAAATTATATTTGTTATATTTAGTATGCTCCTATTTTGTTTACCATATTTGTACATCTCTGCCAAGTTATTTTGTCAGATTGTATGCAAGCATGTTTCTACCTCTGCTTAAGACATTTTGCATGTTGATACAATTTAGCATATATTTATCATCTTGTACTATACTTTTATACCTCTGATCAAGATACTCATACATTGTTTACATTTTGGGGTCATTGTCCTCATTTGTTGCACAGTTTTTAAAATTATTTAATATATTCTAATATGAAGTCTTAGTCTTTAAGCTATTTGGGTATTAAGAATTATAGGTCACAGTTCGATCGGTAGCGGGAGCGGAGAGCGGACCCCAGAGAGCCCTGAGAGCCCCACCGCCGCCGCCGGCCTAGTCACCATCACACCCCGGGAGGAGCCGCAGCCGTCGCCGCCGGCCCCAGTCACCACCACCGCAACCATGAGCAGCGAGGCCGAGACCCAGCAGCCGCCCGCCGCCCCCGCCGCCGCCCTCAGCGCCGCCGACACCAAGCCCGGCTCCACGGGCAGCGGGGAGTGGCGGGGCGGCCTCACATCGGCGGCGCCCGCCGGCGGGGACAAGAAGGTCATCGCAACGAAGGTTTTGGGAACAGTAAAATGGTTCAATGTAAGGAACGGATACGGTTTCATCAACAGGAATGACACCAAGGAAGACGTAGTTGTACACCAGACTGCCATAAAGAAGAATAACCCCAGGAAGTACCTTCGCAGTGTAGGAGATGGAGAGACTGTGGAGTTTGATGTTGTTGAAGGAGAAAAGGTGCGGAGGCAGCAAATGTTACAGACCCTGGTGGAGTTCCAGTTCAAGGCAGTAAATACGCAGCAAGACCGTATAACCATTATAGACGCTACCCACGTCGTAGGGGTCCTCCATGTAATTACCAGCAAAATTACCAGAATAGTGAGAGTGGGGAAAAGAACGAGGGATCGGAAAGTGCTCCTGAAGGCCAAGCCCAACAACGCCGGCCCTATCGCAGGCGAAGGTTCCCACCTTACTATTTGCGGAGACCCCACGGGCGTCGACCACAGTATTCCAACCCTCCTGTGCAAGGAGAAGTGATGGAGGGTGCTGACAACCAGGGTGCAGGAGAGCAAGGTAGACCAGTGAGACAGAATATGTATCGGGGTTACAGACCACGATTTCGCAGGGCCCTCTCGCCAAAGACAGCCTAGAGAGGACGGCAATGAAGAGGACAAAGAAAATCAAGGAGACGAGACCCAAGGTCAGCAGCCACCTCAACGTCGGTATCGCCGCAACTTCAATTACCGACGCAGATGCCCAGAGAACCCTAAACCACAAGATGGCAAAGAGACAAAAGCAGCCGATCCACCAGCTGAGAATTCGTCCGCTCCCGAGGCTGAGCAGGGGCGGGGGCTGAGTAAATGCCGGCTTACCATCTCTACCATCATCCGGTTTGGTCATCCAACAAGAAGAAACGAATATGAAATTCCAGCAATAAGAAATGAACAAAGATTGGAGCTGAAGACCTTAAGTGCTTGCTTTTTGCCCGTTGACCAGATACACACTAGAACTATCTGCATTATCTATGCAGCATGGGGTTTTTATTATTTTTACCTAAAGATGTCTCTTTTTGGTAATGACAGATGTGGTTTTTTAAAAAAAAAAGGGTCTGGTTTTCTCAATACACCTTTAATGGTTTTTAAATTGTTTCATATCTGGTCAAGTTAAGATTTTTAAGAACTTCATTTTTAATTTGTAATAAAAAGTTTACAACTTGATTTTTTTCAAAAAAGTCAACAAACTGCAAGCACCTGTTAATAAAGGTCTTAAATAATAATAAAAAAAAGAATTATAGGTCAATAGTCATCCATGTTTGTCATACTCACAGTAAGACTAATCAGGTTCTTTAGATATATAGAGATTGTATTCTGCATTGATAGATAATCTTCAACTACTTCAAAGAACTGTAGATCATGGCATTTAAATAACTTAGGGTTCTGTTGACATGAGACATGATTGCTCCTGGCAGCACCAATCTATTCCCAAGAGAATGCTGAGCACCAAAGATACTCCACTTGGAACTTGCTTTGTTCTTGGCAAAACTGGCCTTTGGGCAAGGAACTCCTGAACACTGAACCACTGACAAAATGCATGGTGCTTGCACAGGGCAAGCAGGATACAAGAAAAAGGACTGTCAAATCTTGCCAAGACAGGATAAGACAGTTTTAAGAAATGTCCTGCCTCTGAAAATAGTCTGTCCATTTTGACCTTAGCCAAAGGTCTAATGTTGCAAATGAGACTCTGGGTGATTATCCAGGTAGCCAGTTGTCTCTGATATTTATTGTACATTTTGAAAGTTTCTTGATAGCACTTCCTGTTTACTCAAGTAATATTATTTCCCTTCTTAGGTCTTCAATGATATTGAAGACTAAACAGTTGTAGTTACTTTCCTCTCATGACTTGACCAAGATATTTCTAAGACAAGACTTAAACTCCTTAGAATAGGATAATTATTGAAACATTTAACATATCTTCCTTGCTTGATATTGTTTATGCTGGTTGTAATTCTAATTTTTATATCTGATATTTGTTCTTATCGTATATAGTTTTATATTAGACTTAGAACTCTCTTATTTAGACAAAAGGTAGCGGTGCTGTGTGAACTCCTTCAGCCAACAGCCTTTAAGATATCAGCCCAGTTGGGCATGGCCTCTTATTCTATAAATGCTCCTGTAAAACTTGTGGGAGCTCTCTCTCCTGGCTGCTGGATTCAGTTTTTGTTCCCCATTCTGGCAGAGGACTGTGATCTGTGAGTCCACTACTAAATAAATAACCCTTTATTGCATTCAATTCTGAGCTAGTATGAGATTTTTTTTTTAGCATCCATCTTCACATTTCAATTTTGAATGAACTGCATAAACGTAATACCTTAAACAAGAATACAAATATACCTACATTGTAACAAAATTGACTTTAAATTTGTATCAACAAACTAAAATCCCTACCATTGTAAAATATTTTGAAATTAAACAGTTGTATTTTTGGATTAAAGTAGATTCAACAATATACCTTTCTCCATCATTTCAATATCAATTTCTTTTAGAAAGAGATTGACTATGACTGATAACAATTTATAGCCAATGCCTCTTAATTGAAAATAAACATTGATAAACAATATTTTGGGAATTTGTATGTAGTTCTCTAGACTTCTTCCTGCTGATTGGGAGCAATGGTAATCCTATGAGGACCCTGAGAAAATCTGACCTAATGGTCAAGTCCTGGGGAGACCAGTTATAACTTTTGTTAATAGATATTACCTGTCAAGTTTCAGGAGATCTCCCTTGATCAAATATGAACCGTCTTAACCTGTAACGAATCCATAGCCTCTTGTTTCCTCTGAAAACAAAAGCAAAATTGCTTCTCCAAAGCAATGCATCTTTTCAGTTCCATTTTAAAAATATATATTTGACTTCTGTTTTAAAGCTAAGGCATTTTTAAATATCCAGGTTGGTGTATTTCATCAGTCTCTCTAATTTGTCAGTCTCTCTATTTCATCAGTCTCTCTAATTTATTATTCTCTCTATTTCATCCGTCTCTCTATTTTATCAGTCTCATGTCTCCCGGCAGCTGCCTTTTGTCCATCAGCCAGCAAAACATTCAAAATCAGCACAATACTCTACAGGATTCAATCTCCCTGTGTATTTCCCATCTTTACTTGGCTTTTTCTTTTATATTATTTTTTACTGTCTCTTTAAAGACTTTGTTTTATTTTTTAAAACTATTTATTTCTATAACTGCCTATACTCATTTTCTTACTTTCTTAAGCCTACACACATTGTAAAACACCACTGGAACCTATTTAGAGGTTTTTCCATCTGGACCTCTTTACTGCATATCTTTTTACCTTTTTTGTCTGTATGAGCAAAAGTTAAATCTGCCATGCAGCATGCTATGTGACTTGGAAAAGCCTTTGTGTCCCATGGAGGGAATCTGCCATGCTGTGCTCAAAGCACGCATGCCACTGTATCTCTGTACCAACGCCCACATACGAGACACAGCTAGGAAGCTGGTTTTTGACTGTTTATGTGTTCTAGAACTCTTTTAAAGCTTTCTCAGGCACTATGGAAATTTGAGAGCCTCGTGTTTGTAAATGGAGACTTTCAGTCATGTCCAGTTCCGCAGCCACTTTAAAAATAACCACTGAGTGGTTTAAAATTAATTATAGCTCTGACACCTCTCCCTCTTTGAACCACACAACAGCTCCCAGCTCAGCCTGTTTGGGCGCTGGGACAGGGTCCGAATTGGGAGGGCATCCGGGAGGGTAGTAGCTCCTTTGTCTAGGTGGCCTGCCTGCACCAAGCAAGGTCGGCCCTTTGTTCGCGAGACACCCAAGCAGCAGGGGAGATCAGATCCGGGTGCCAGGAGAGACATCACTGGGGGAGGTGCTGAGGAGTTCCATCTGGATGGTTGTCCATGTTTGGGTACTGAGGAGTTCAAGCTCAGCAGAACGGTCCCTGCTTTTACACTGAAGAGATACACCCAGAGACTCAGTCACAGCAAAGACTGGACCAAGACACCAGGCCTCTCTTGGCTTCATTTGAAAGAGGAGATGGGAAGGCGCCAATGCAAGAATTCCTCCAACAACCTGAAAGGCAACATGACATCACCAGAACCCAGGGATGCTGAAATAAGAAGAATTGTACACCCCTACTCCAGAAGAAGTAGAAGAAATCGACTCAAAAGTGAATTATATGAAAATAATAGAAGACCTTAAACAGGAGGTGAAAAACTGCCATAAACAATTAGAGATGACAAACAAAAAGGTAGAGGAAATGAATAAATCGCTCAAAGATACCGAAGAAAATCAAGAGAAACAAGAAAATGGAATCAAACAGGTAAGGGAAATGGTTCAAGACCTGAAGAATGAAATGGAAGTAATGAAGAAAACACAAACCGAGGGGAAGGTTGGAGATCAAAAATCTGGGTAAACGAACAGGAACTACAGAGACAAGTACTACCAACAGATTACAAGAGTTAGAAGAAAGAATGTCAGACACTGAAGATACCATAGAGAAAATTAACACACTGATCAAAGAAAACAGCAAAACCAACAAATTCTCATCACAAAACTTTCAGGAAATATGGGACACAATAAAAAGACCAAACCTAAGAATAATTGGGATAGAAGAAGGAGAAGTACAGCTCAATGGTTCAGAAAATATATTTAATAAAATTATAGAAGAAAACTTTCCCAGCCTAAAGAAAGATATTCCTTTGAAGGTTCAAGAAGCATACAGAACACCGAATAGACTGGACCAAAAAAATACATCTTCGCCATATAATAATCAGAACACAAAACATCCAGAATAAAGAAAGAATATTAAGAGCTGCAAAGGAAAAAGGTCAAGTTACTTACAAAGGTAAACCTATCAGACTTACACCTGACTACTCTATGGAAACCATGAAAGCCAGAATGTCCTGGATAGATATACTGCAGAAGCTAAGAGAACATGGATGCAAGCCCAGACTACTATACCCAGCCAAGCTTTCGTTCACTATAAATGGAGAAAACAAAATTTTCCAGGATAAAAACAAATTTAAACAATACATAGCCACAAATCCAGCCTTACAGAAAGTAATAGAAGGAAAATCACAAACCAAGGAGACCAACAATGACCACAATAACTCAAACTTCTAGACACCCTTCACCAGCGCAACTAAAAGAAAGCAAACACACAAACTCTATGACTAAAAAAGTGACCGGAGTTAGCAACCACTGGTCATTAATATCCCTTAATGTCAATGGACTCAACTCACCTATAAAAAGGCACAGGCTAAGAGATTGGATACGCAAACAGGATCCAACATTCTGCTGTTTACAAGAAACACACCTCAACCACAAAGACAGGCACCTACTTAGAGTAAAGGGATGGGAAAAGGTTTATCAAGCAAATGGACCTAAGAAACAAGCAGGTGTGGCCATACTAATTTCTAACAAAGTTGACTTCAAACTTAAATCAATCAGAAGAGATGGAGAGGGATATTTTATACTCATAACAGGAACAATTGATCAGGATGAGGTCTCAATCCTGAATATCTATGCCCCTAATATAAAAGCACCCACATATGTAAAAGAAACATTACTAAAACTCAAGGCTGCCATCAAACCGCACACACTAATAGTAGGAGATCTCAACACTCCTCTTTCACCAATGGACAGGTCAATCAGACAGAAACCTAACAGAGAAATAAGAGAATTAATGGAGGTATTGAATCAAATGGACTTAACAGACATCTATAGAACATTCCACCCAAATAGGAAAGAATATACCTTCTTCTCTGCAGCTCATGGAACCTTCTCGAAAATTGACCACATCCTCGGTAACAAAGCAAACTTCCACAGTTACAAAAAAAATATCCATAACCACCTGTGTCTTATCAGATCACCACGGACTAAAGTTAGAATTCAACAACAATGCTACCCCCAGAAAGCCTACAAACTCATGGAAACTGAATAGTCAACTATTGACCCACACCTGGATCAAAGAAGAAATAAAGAAAGAAATTAAAGTCTTCCTTGAATTCAATGAAAATAAAGAATCAACATACTCAAACTTATGGGACACTTTGAAAGCAGTCCTAAGGGGAAAGTTCATAGTCCTTAGTGCCCACTTAAAGAAAACAGAGAAAGCATACATTGGAGACTTAACAGCCCACCTGAAAGCTCTAGAAAAAAAAGAAGCAGACTCACCTAGGAGGAGTAGAAGACTGGAAATAGTCAAACTGAGGGCAGAAATCAACAAAATAGAAACACAGAAAACAATCCAAAGAATCAATGAAACAAAAAGCTGGTTCCTGGAAAAAAATCAACAAAATTGATAAATCCCTATCCAAACTAATCAAACGGCAGAGAGAGAATTTGCAAATTAATAAGATCAGAAATGAAAAGGGGGACATAACCACAGACATAGAGGAAATTCAGAGAATCATTAGATCTTACTACAAAAGCCTGTATGCAACAAAACTGGAAAATGTAAAAGAAATGGACACTTTTTTAGATAAATACCATATACCAAAGTTAAATCAGGACCAGGTGAACAATCTAAATAGACCTGTCAGTCGTGAAGAATTAGAAGCTGTTATCAAAAACCTCCCTACCAAAAAAAGCCCAGGACCAGACGGTTTCAATGCGGAATTCTACCAGAATTTCCAAGAAGACCTAATACCTATACTCCTTAAGGTATTTCACAATATAGAAACAGAGGAGTCATTGCCAAATTCCTTTTATGAAGCTACCGTCACTCTGATACCAAAACCACACAAAGACTCAACCAAGAAAGAGAATTACAGGCCAGTCTCACTCATGAACATCGACGCAAAAATCCTCAACAAAATACTGGCAAACCGTATCCAAGAACACATTAGAAAAATTATCCATTATAATCTAGGCTTCATCCCAGAGATGCAAGGCTGGTTCAACATACGAAAATCTATCAATGTAATCCATCATATAAATAAACTGAAAGAAAAAAACCATATGATCATTTCATTAGATGCTGAAAAAATCTTTTGACAAAATTCAACATCCCTTTATGATAAAAGTCTTGGAGAGATTAGGGATACAAGGGTCATACCTAAATATAATAAAAGCTATTTACAGCAAACCGACAGCTAACATCAAAGTAAACGGAGAGAAACTCAAAGCCATCCCACTTAAATCAGGGAACACGACAAGGCTGTCCACTCTCTCCATACCTCTTCAATATAGTGCTTGAAGTTTTAGCAATAGCAATAAGACAACATAAGGGGATCAAGGGGATTCGAATTGGAAAGGAAGAAGTTAAACTTTCGTTATTTGCAGATGATATGATAGTGTACATAAGCGACCCCAAAAACTCCACCAAAGAACTCCTACAGCTGATAAACACCTTTAGTAATGTGGCCGGATACAAGATCAACTCCAAAAAATCAGTCGCCCCTCCTATACACAAAGGATATGGAAGCAGAGAGGGAAATGAGAGAAGCATCACCTTTCACGATAGCCACAAACAGCATAAAATATCTCGGGGTAACTTCTAACCAAAGAAGTGAAGGATCTATTTGATAAGAACTTTAAGGCATTGAAGAAAGAAATTGAAGAGGATACCAGAAAATGGAAGGATCTCCCTTGCTCGTGGATTGGGAGGATCAACATAGTAAAAATGGCAATTCTTCCAAAAGCCATTTAAAGATTCAACGCAATCCCCATCAAAATCCCATCAAAATTCTTCACAGATCTGGAGAAGACAATAATCAACTTTATATGGAAAAACACAAAACCCAGGATAGCCAAAACAATCTTATACAATAAAGGTACTTCTGGAGGCATTACCATCCCTGACTTTAAACTCTACTACAGAGCTACAGTAATGAAAACAGTATGGTATTGGCATAAAAATAGAGAAGTTGACCAATGGAATCGTGTAGAAGACCCGGATCTTAACCCACAAACCTATGAACACCTCATTTTCGATAAAGGTGCTAAAAGTATACAATGGAAGAAAGAAAGCATCTTCAACAAATGGTGCTGGCACAACTGGATGTCAACCTGTAGAAGAATGAAAATAGACCCATACCTATCACCATGCACAAAACTCAAGTCCAAATGGATCAAAGACCTCAATATCAATCTGAACACACTGAACCTGATAGAAGAGAAAGTGGGAAGCACCCTACAACAGATGGGCACAGGTGATCGCTTCCTAGGTATAACCCCAGCAGCACAGTTATTAAGGGCAACATTGAATAAATGGGACCTACTGAAACTGAGAAGCTTCTGTAAAGCAAAAGACACTGTCACTAAGACAAAAAGGCAACCCACTGACTGGGAAAAGATCTTCACCAACCCCCCGCAACAGACAAAGGTCTGATCTCCAAAATATATAAAGAACTCAAGAAACTAGACTTTAAAATGCTAATTAACCCAATTAAAAAATGGGGCACTCATCTGAAGAGAGAATTCTCAACAGAAGAAGTTCAAATGGCCAAAAGGCACTTAAGGTCATGCTCACCTCCTTAGCGATCAGGGAAATGCAAATCAAAACAACATTGAGATATCATCTTACACCTGTCAGAATGGCTAAAATCAAAAACACCAATGATAGCCTTTGTTGGAGAGGCTGTGGAGAAAGGGGTACCCTCATCCATTGCTGGTGGGAATGCAAGCTTGTGCAACCACTTTGGAAAGCAGTGTGGCAGTTTCTCAGGAAATTTGGGATCAACCTACCCATGGACCCAGCAATGCCACTCTTGGGAATATACCCACGAGATGCCCGATCATATGACAAGGACATTTGTTCACCTATGTTCATAGGAGCATTATTTGTAATAGCCAGAACCTGGAAACAACCTAGATGCCCTTCAATGGAAGAATGGATGAAGAAAGTGTGGAATATATACACATTAGACTACTACTCAGCAGTAAAAAACAATGACTTCGTGAATTTTGCATGCAAATGGATGGAAATAGAAAACACTATCCTGAGTGAGGTAACCCAGACCCAAAAAGGATGAACATGGGATGTACTCACTCATAATTGGTTTCTAGAAATAAATAAAGGTCGGTGAGTCTATAATTTGATATCCTAAAGAAACTAAATAGGAAGGTGAACCCAAAGAAAAACATATAGCTATCTTCCTGGTTATGGGAAGTAGACAAGATTGCCGAGCAAAAAACTGGGATCTTGGGGGTGTGGTGGGGGGGGTAAGGGGAGAAGGGGAGAGAAATGTGAGAAGGGGAGGGTGGGGGGAACTTGGGGAAATGGGATGATTGGGATAAAGGAAGGTTGGTTAGGGGGAGCAGAGAAGCACACATCTTAATTAGGGGAGCCATCTTAGGGTGGGCAAGAGACTTGGATCTAGAGGGGCTCCCAGGTGCCCAGGGCGATGTCCCCAGTTAGTTCCTGGGGCAGCTGAGGATAGGGAACCTGAAATGACCCTATCCTATAGCCATACTGATGAATATCTTGCATATCACCATAGAACCTTCATCTGGCGATGGATGGAGATAGAGACAGAGACCCACACTGGAGTGCCGGACTGAGCTCCTAATGTTCCAATGAGGAGCAGAAGGAGGGAGAATATGAGCAAAGAAGTCAGGACCACAAGGGGTGCACCCACCCACGGAGACAGTGGGGCTGATCCATTGGGAGCTCACCAAGGCCAGCTGGACTGTGACTGAAAAAGCATGGGATAAAACCGGACTCTCTAAATTTGGCGGACAATGAGGGGCTGCTGAGAAGCCAAGGACAATGGCACCGGGTTTTGATTCTGCTTCATGTTCTGGCTTTGTGGGAGCCTACCCAGTTTGTATGTTCACCTTCCTAGACCAGGATTGAGGGGGGAGGACTTTGGACTTTCCACAGGGCAGGGAACCCTGAGGACTCTTCAGGCTGGAGAGGGAGGGGGAGGAGTGGGGGGAGGGGGAGGAGGAGAGGGAGGAGTGGGAGGGAAATGGGAGGCAGGGAGGAGGCTGAAATTTCTTTTTTTTTCCAATAAAAAAATAAATAAAAAAATTAATTATAAATGTTTGGCTAATGGCTCATGCTTGTTGCTAACTCTTACATTTAAATTAACCCATTTCTTAACCTAAATATTGCAAGTATTGCTGTGAGTGTGGTGTTACTAGTCTGCTGGCGTGTTCCTTGAGCTAGTGACTAAATGGCATCTCCCAGATTCTGCCCTCCTTATCCAGTATGTCTCCTTAGATTTCCCACCTTGCCATAGGCCAAAGCAGATTTATTTATTAACCAACCAGAGCAGTATATATTCACAGTTTACAGAAAGACATCTTACGGCAATAAGGTGCCAATGCCTGAGGTATAGACTGCACTTCCTCTGAGTATATACTTAGAAGAGAACTCATGTATCCTATGATGCTTAAAGTCTTGATTTTTGAAAAATATACATAGCATTTTCCATAATAATTGGGCAAATCTTCATTCCTACAAGTAATGTTAACGGGTTCTCTTTTTTCTCATATCCTCACCATTTGTCTGCATTAGCTGTCCAGGCATAGACAAGCATATAGTTCTTTAAAAGTTTTGAATTTCTACCTTCTTTCTTGCTGTCAATTTTTGACCTGTGATGTCTGTGCCAGAGATGATGTATATGTTTTAGATGGTCCATACTTTAACATGCATGTGTAAAGGCAAAATTTATAATTTCTGAGAAAATATAGGAAACCATGTAATATGAAAAGAGGAAATCATTTCTTTACACACAACTCTGAAACAAGCATGAGAGCACATATCAGCTCAGTGATTTGAAGTTCTCCACAGACAAACACCACTAGCGTATATAACTGAAGCTGAATGAGCCCTGTTCTGTGCCATAGAAGAGTAGTAGCATCATGTTTAAATTTTGATGGAGATTGCATTGAATCTGTAGATTGCTTTTGTAATACGGCCATTTTTCCTATGTTAAACCTCCTAATCCACAGGCATGGAACATCTTTCATCTTCTGATAACTTCTCCACTTTCTTTCTTCAAAGGCTTAAAGTGCTTGTATACATCAATAGATATAAATAAATATTAAATAGATATGGAGAGAGTGGACTTGTCTTATTCCTGATGTTAGTGGAATTGTTTTGAGTCTCTCTCCACTTAATTTGTTGTCCTCAACAAATGGTAGTGGCATAACTGGACGTTGGCTTATAGAAAAATGCAAATAGATCCAAATCTATCTTCCTGAATAAAGCTCAAGTCCAAGTGGATCAAAGAACCTCAACTTAAATACAGTTACAGTGGAGACATGTTCCTGAATAGAAAGAACAGCAATAACACAGGCACTAAGATTGACAATAAAGGGGACCTGCTGAAACTGAAAGTCTTCTGTAAAGCAAAGGACATGGTCAATAAGACAAAATGGCAGCCTACAGAATGGGAAAAGATCTTCACCAATCCCACATTTGACGGAGGTCTGATCTCCAAAAAATGTAAAGACATCAAGGAATTAGATATCAAAATACCAAATAATCCAGTTAAAAATGGGTTGTAGATCTAAACAGAAAATTTTCAGCAGAAGAGGCTGAGGGGATCCAGAGAGGTAAGTGGCCACACGGCAAGACAGCCTAAAGTGCCACTCTCTCAGACAGTCCCAAGGGACTCAATCCAGGCCCCCGCCAATTACCTAAGCTTTTGGACATCCAGCAGGGGTGTGTTCCCCTGCTACTGACTTTCTTTACCCCTTTTACCTTGTCCCCAAGCCCTCATTTTCATCTGCTAGGTCCTTGGATCTTCCAATACAGCCTGCTTCAGGATGGAGGGGATCTGAGAGCCTGATCCAGTGCTGAGGGGACCTACGGGAGGGAAGACAAAGAAAACTACCAAGTACACAGTCAACCACAGCAAAGATTGAACCAATATGCCAAGACTCTGCTGGCCTCATTTGAAGGAAGAAATGGACAGGCGCTGACGCACGGATTCCTCCAACATCCTGAAAAGCAACATGATAACACCAGAATCCAGTGAACACGAACAAGAAGACTTGAACATCCTAAACCAGCAGAAGTAGAAGAAACCAACTTTAAACATAACCTTATGAAAATGATGGAGACCCTTAAATAGGGAAGTGAAAAACTCCCTTAAAGAAATGGAAGAAAAGACAAACAAAAAGTTAGAAGAAATTAATAAATCCCTCAAAGATACCCAAGAAAACCAAGAAAAAGCAATCAAACAGGTAAAGGAAGCAGTTCAAGACTTGAAGACCGAAATGGAGGTAATAAAGAAAATACAAAACAAGGAATTGCTGGATGTAGAAAACCTGGGTAAACAAACAGGAACTACAGAGACAATTATAAACAACAGAATACAAGAGATAGAAAAAAGAATCACAGGCACTAAAGATACTATAGAGAAAATAGACTCATTGATCAAAGAAAACATCAAATCCAATAAATTCTTAACACAAATCATCCAGGAAATCTGGGACACCATAAAAAAGACCAAACCTAAGAATAATAGGTGTAGAAGAAGGAGAACCCCAGCTCAAAGGCCCAGAAAATATATTCAACAAAATTACAGAAGAAAACTTTCCCAACCTAAAGAAGGATATTCCTATGAAAGTGCAGGAAGCTTACAGAACACCAAATAGATGGAATGAAAAAAAAAATCCCTCACCTTATAATAATCAAAACACAAAACAAACAGAATAAAGAAAGAATATTCAGAGCTGCAAAGGAAAAAGGTTAAGTAACATATAAAGGTAAACCTATCAGAATTACACTGACTTCTCAATGGAAACCATGAAAGCCAAAAGGTCTTGGATAGATGTGCTGCAGACACTAAGAGACCATGGATGCAAGCCCAGACTACTATACCCAGCAAAGCTTTCTTTTACCATCGATGGAGAAAACAAGATATTCCAGGACAAAAACAGATTTAAACAATACGTATCCACAAACCCAGTCTTACAGAAAGTACTAGAAGGAAAACCTCAACCCAAGGAAGCCAACAACACCCACAATAGCACAGACATCTGACAACCCTCCACCAACACAACTCAAAGAAGGGAAACACACAAATGCTATCACCAAAAAATAACCAGAGTTAACAACCACTGGTCATTAATATTGCTTAATATCAATGGACTCAATTCACCTATAAAAAGGCACAGGTTAAGAGAATGGATATGAAAACAAGATCCAAAATTCTTCTGTTTACAAGAAACACACCTCAACCTCAAAGACAGACACTACCTTAGAGTAAAGGGTTGGGAAAAGGTTTTCCAATCAAATGGACCTAAGAAAGAAGAGGGTGTGGCTATCCTAATATCTAACAAAATTGATTTCAAACTAAAGTCAATCAGAAGAAATGGAGAAGGACACTTTATACTCATAACAGGAACAATTCATCAAGATGAAGTCTCAATCCTGAATAGCAGTAGAAAAATTTCAAATAGTTAAAATTCACTTAATGAATTGTTCAACTTCCTTAGCCATCAGAGAAATTCAAATAAGAAAACTATAAGATTCTATCTTATACCAGTCAGAATGGCTAAGATAAAAAATACCAATGATAGCTTATACTGGAGAGGAAGCAGAGTAAGGGGAACACTCCACCACTGCTGGTAGGAGTGCAAACTTATACAGCAACTTTGGAAATCAACATGGCAGTTTCTCAGAGAATTGGAAATCATTCTATCTCAGCACCCAGCTATACTAACCTTGAGCATATACCCAAAGGCGCTCAATGATACCATAAGGACACTTGCTCAACTATGTTCATAGTAGCATTGTTCATAATATCTAGAACCTGTAAAGTACCTAGATTCACCTCAACCAAAGAATGGATAAAGAAATTAAAATATTTACAAAATGGAACATTACTCATCTGTCAAAAACAATGACATCAGGAAAGTTGAAGGCAAAAGGATGGAATTAGAAAAAAAAATCATCCTGAGTGAAGTAACACAGACCCAGAAAGACAAACATAGTGTGTACTCACTCATAAGTAGCTACTAGCTGTTAAGTAAAGGATTGTCATGCTACAATCCACAGGCCCAGAGAGGCTAGGTAACAAGGAAGGTGCATGGTGGGACATTCAGATCTCCCTGTAAAGAGGAAACAGAAGAGATCTACTGTGTATACTAGGGGTGGATGGGTATGGGAACATGAGGGATCATTTGAAAGTGGATGGAAGGGGGGACTAATGAAAGAGAGGTCTTAATGGGGGCATTTCAGGGTGAGGAAGAAACCTGGTAGAAGGGAAACTTTCACAGATCTGTAAGGATGATCCCAATCACGACTCCTAGCAATACTAAAGTGGATAGGTAACCTGAACTGGCCATGTCCTTTAATCAGGTTGGTGACTACCTTAACTGTCACTGGGTAACCTTCATTCATTAACTTATGAAAACAGATGCAGAGATTCCCCAATCAAGCTCTGGGGCTGAGCTCCAGGAATCTTGTGGGAGCAGAGCCTGTTCCTAAAGCTTTGGCTGGCTTTTGGGAACCTATTCCTCATATTGAATTGCCTTAATACAAGGGGAGAAGTTTAGTTCTATCTCAACTTGATATATTATGATTTGTTGACACTCATGGGAAGCCTGCCCCTTTCTGAACACAGTGAGAGAAGGAGTGGATTTGGGGAGGATGCAGAGGGGAGGGAAGGAAAGAGGGAAAACTGTAGTCAAAATATAAAATAAATAAATAAATTTAACCAATCAAAAAAGAACAATTTATTATTGAAAACTTGAGTCATGAGTCCCATGTGGTAGTTCACACTGGAACCTGGAATATTGGCAGCAGTTACAGGGGACCACAAGTGTGTGAGAGCCTGGTAACTCAATGACTTTTTGGTATCCTTAGCCACAAAGCAGGATTCAGTCCACCAAATTCAATTACACAAAGAAAGGACATATCCTAAGTAAGAATCAGCAAAAGGTAACTCTATAAAAAGCTGGGAAATGTTTTGTAATGTCAGAATTATTAACTATAATTAATAAATACCTTAAGATAGTCATGCTAAAGAAAGACTGATCTATATCTCTCAGAAATGACAGTGACAATCATAATCATCTGAGGAAGCAAAGAACAAGTAGAAAAATATATGAGGAAAAGAGTTAAAGATCTATGTTGGGCTAAACATAGGACTGGAATTGTTCCTGGTAGTTCTATTATGGTTATTCAAAGCTCTTACAAATGTATAATTTGTGTTGTCTTTCTCATTTGCAATAGATACTTATATTTAATAAGAACTTCCTGATTTTAATTTTATATCACTTTCCTTTTTTCTTGAGGTCTTTCATTGGACCTAATATTGTATGTATCTTTTTTTCCTAAAGAGAAGTTCAAGGGGCTGGAGAGATGGCTCAGCGGTTAAGAACATTGCCTGCTCTTCCAAAGGTCCTGAGTTCAATTCCCAGCAACCACATGGTGGCTCACAACCATCTGTAATGAGGTCTGGTGCCCTCTTCTGGCCTGCAGGGTATACATACAGACAGAATATTGTATACATAATAAATAAATATTTTTTTTAAAAAAAGAGAAGTTCAAATATTAACTTGATTAAAGTATCAAATATACTCAACCTACTCTTTTGTGCAAAACTACAACATACTGTTGTAGAAAATATTGCTACCACAGGTGAGCGACAAAAGTAGTAGGTACACAGAGCTCTTCTTTATTACTAGGTGTGGTGATGATACCTGTCATCCCAGCACTAAGGAGGCCAATTCAGGGGTTTGCCATAATCCTGAGGCCAGCCTGAGCAGCAGAGCGAGACCTTGTCTCAAGAAGTCCAAACCAGAGTCAAATATTTTTGAAGTTGTAAAGAAATAAATCTTCAGAAAATTCACATTCACAAGATGGTTTATAAAAACTATTTTTTTCTTTAATGATATACCAGTAATAAAACATAGAGCAAATCCTATTCCAGAGTATTGTAACAACTTGTTTAAGAATATTTGTTCCAAGGGACAAATAATTTATGTAGAGTGTCAAAAAGTCTAGTTTGATGTTTTTTACATAGCATAGTTGATGTACAATAGTGACAGGTTTCTTGTTGGCCTTTTGGTTGTAGATGAGGTGCCAAAAAAAAAATAAACATATTGAAATAACATACTGAAATATTGCACATCAGAGTAAAAAGTACTGAATGATTGATAATCAATTTGTCTAATTTGGTTCAAAAACTCGTCTTAAAAATAAAACTGGGATAGGATCACTGAAAATGGAATCATGCAATGTCTGAATCTTGCAGTGACCAAAGAGAAAATGAGTGTTGACCCAGTGTACATGATCACCCGTTTCCACCTTTCGTCTCCTGAATGGAGGCAGATGTGCCCTCCAGCAGGAGCTGAACTGTAAATGTAACTTCCTGTCCTGAGTGCTGAGACAATGCATAGATCTGCTACAAGTCATGGACACCATTTCCATGCTTGAACCATGTAAAACCTCATCTACTCTGTTGCTAAAAAATAAATAGAAAAGGGGACAAATTTTTCTCTTTATGTTTCTTCCCTTTTTCTCAAGTTTATATAAACCTCAACTCTTAAAATAAAGTTTGCTTTGATGATTTGTTATTTATTAATTAATTTATTTATTTTTATGAGGCTGAGAGTTAAATACAGGGGGTTGTGCTTTCTAAGCAAACACCCTGTCTCTGAATTACAAACACCATTCCAAACCCTAGCTGTTAGTAACATTAAATAGAATCTGAAAGTTATCAAATATAACACCAATTAATGTTTACATCCTCACCATGATATGCACCAGACAGTCTTTAATTTGATCGCAGATTTGCCATGGCAGAGACTGGGGCCTATGGTATATAGTGGAGGTAAAACAATAAATAAGGACAGAAATTATTTTTTAAAATATCAACCATGCTTTGCTATAGCATATTTCCACATGACAATAAAGTTGATCTCTATCTCTGCCTTTTACAAAGATACACTCATACCTAAACATCCAGCCATTGGAGAGTTAGAGTAGGGAAATTCAAGTTCAAGGTTAGCATTATGTATTCCTGGGAAGCCTAAGATAAAGCAAGATCAAGATAGGGCTGGTGGACCCTCAGAGGACAAACATAGCTCTGTCCCAGGTCACTAGATGTAGGGCAGGAAGAGGTTTATCCACAAGCTCACCTGCTGCTTCTCAGCATCTGGCCCTAGGCAGTCAAGTACTATTATACTTCTTGGAAGAAGTATATTGCCCAGTACCATAATGGACAGAGTAGACAACAAGGCCCACACATGCTGCTTATCATATGGACACTATTATGATGAGCAAGTGTATGATTTAGTATGGGAGAGAAACACAGAACCAGAATAGTTCATGTCCTAAGGACAAAGACATATTTGAGGAGGTAAAAGCAGTGAGGAGCAGGCAAATATGGGTAGTGTGATTGCCACCCAGGTCCTGGTGATGTCTGTGCCTGGGTTGCATCAGGGGCCCATGTCTAAGATCATGATCCTGATGCAACTATGGTTTTGATATCCACAGCTCCTAAAGGCTGAGAAGTAAGCACTGTAAAAATTTGGTCCTGCTCCATTTATAATTAATAAGAAGTCTCTGTGTGGTTAATTGGGAGCTGGCTACAACATACTCCTTTTATTCAGAAATATTATATTGTGCCCAATGTCCAGCATGTACATTCACATAAGGCCTGAGAAAGCTTTAAAAAGAAAACAGACCAGAGTAAAGTCTGGCTTCCTGGTGATTGAAGTCTCTGAGACAGGCTTAGCATATAGAAACTGCCTGCAGGCTGGAGCTAGCTACCAGTACCATTTGTTAAACTAAGATGAGTGGGTGTCAGCTTAAACTGCTGACAGCAGTTTAAGATCCATCTCATGGGATTAGAGAATACTCCTGATGTTCAGTAAAGACAGAACCAAATGGGGGGGGATTCTCTAAAGTGGTTACAGCATATTTATAAATGTACTTAAGCTCAAGAGGGAAAAAAAACATGGCTTACACACTCATAGGAAAAATAGTCTAAAAATAATAAAGTTTTTAAGAGTAAAGTAATATAAAGAAAAATCACAAAAGATGGAAAATACATGGGTATTCTGAATCCTGTATGTTATTGTATTGACTTTAAATTTTTTGTTTGCTGATGAAGAAACAATAGCTGCTGAGAGACATTGGATTATGGAGGCTGCCGGATTAAGCAAACCTATGTATTTTAAAAGTGTCTTGACTCCAAAAATAGAAGTCAAAGGGTGTGTTGCTTTGGGAAAAGATTGTCATTTTGTTACCACAGAAAACAAAAGACTGTGGATTTGTTCAGGGTTGAAGAAGATGGTATTTGACCAGGGGAAACCTCCTGAGTATCTTGGTTACAGACATGAGAAAGGAAGCCTAAAATGAATACATGATGGGAACAGCACTGAGATGAGATATGATAAATCTTGCTGGCTACAGAGTCCTTATGAATTACTATTACACACCATCCTTTCATATGGCATGAATCGAGATTTATATTACAGTTAGATTATATAATTCAAGTGGAATTATAAAGTTGACAGATGCATTTTACCTGCTAAAACATAAAACGAAAAGCATCTTTAACTGACTTATATACACCACATATTCCATTTGTATAAATGAAGATATACATATTTACCTTTAAAAGTTTATATGTTTTCAGAGCAAGTCATTGAGACATAATGAAAACAGATGGCCCAGGTGATTCAGTCTCTCAGAGTGCTTCTATTGCAGTTCCCCCAGAGTTCTGCGTATGCAATATCTTCAAGGCTGCTGGCTAAGATGGTCCAGCCTCACAGACTACTTCAGCCAGGGTTTCAGATAAGCCTTGCATTTTTCAATTATACAGACTGGACAACAAATAATGTAGTTAACTGTCCCAAAATTTGACCATTTCCCTGATTTTCTCAGGCTCCCCCAAAGATGCCAATGCTCCCAGGAAGCAATCTAGAGAAAACAATACCCATGGATTTTTGTCATCATTTGGGGTGGTGGGGGGCTTACAAGTTGTTATTGGTCATGGTCAGGAGAAAAGCTAAACAATGGAGTTAGATTCAAGGATGTATTTTTGAAAGAAAAAAGAGGAATAGAAATGATTAAATAAAGGGCTAGATTATTGAATCTACTTTAATCCAAAAAGCAACTATTAGTCTCAAAATATTTTATATTGGTGTGGATTTTGGTTTATTGATACAAATTTAAAGTTATTTTTGTTATACTATATGTTTGTTTTTACTCTTATTTGGGGTATTCTGCTTAGGCATCTCCATTTTTTGAAATGTTAAACTAAGATTTGTTGAAAGAATCCAACCAGCTACTGTAATAGAGAGCAACGGGGGCTGTGTCCCCAGCACCCCGGCCACCTGGCTAGCTTATGCCCCAAAATAACAACACGCAAATTGTATTCACTTAAACACTGCTTGGCCCATTATATTTAGCCTCTTCTCGGCTAACTCTCGCACCTGGACTAGCCCATTTCTAATAATCTTTGTAGTCCATGAGATGGCTTACCAGGGAAGATCTTAACCTATGTTCATCCTAGGTCGGAGCTTCATCGCGCGTGTCTCAGAGAGCAGAGCTATCATGTCTGCCCTGGAGAGGGGAGCGTGGCGTCTCTGTTCCAGAGAGCAGAGCTGTCAAGTCTGAGCTCACTTCCTCTTCCTCCCAGCATTCTGCTCTGTTTACTCCTCCCACCTATGTTTTAACCTATGAGGCCAAGCAGTTTCTTTATTACTTAACCAATGACCTTTCTTCATCAAGCTACTCTCCTGATAGCTCTGTAAGAAGAGACTGCTCATTTGTTTCCTATCCACCCAGATCTGAATAATCACACAGAAACTATATAAATTACAACATCATTTGGCCAATAGCTTAGGCATATACCTAACTAGCTCTTACACCTTAAATTAATCCAGTCTAATAATCTATGTATCACCATGAGGCTGTGGCCTACCTGTACAGTTCTGACTGCATCTTTGTCCTTTGGCAACTACATGGTATCTCCTTGACTCTGCCTACTCTCTCTATATATCTCTGTTAAGATTTCCCATGTGGCTTTATTCTGCCCTGCCATAGGCCAAAGAAGCTTCTTTATTAACCAATGGCAATAAAACATATTCACAGCATAAAGAGAGGAATCCACATCATCTCCCCTTTTCTGTCTAAATAAAAAAGAAGGTTTTAACTTTAACATAGTAAAATTATATATAATCAAACAGGTATCAAGCAAAATTACAGTTACAATATTTTTGTGAGTCTAAAGTTTTATATCTAATTCATCTTTTATTGTAACTAAGTAAAACTATAACTATCTGCCTTCAACTTTTCAAAGAACCAAAATGATATAATATTACCTAAGTAAACAGGAAATGCATGGTAAGCAACTTCCAATGTTCTAGAATTAACAAAAACACCTTGCTGCCTGAACAGTTACCCAAAGTTGTTCTGTAACATTGGGGCATCCTTCTTCTTCAGCCTACAGAACCACAGTATCCAGTATCCAGTAATTGGTGCTGCCAGAAACAGATAGGTCTCACTGCTGAGAAAAGTCTGAGTTCTTAAGCATTTTAAATGCCAAATTCTATAGGTCTTTAAAAGGTTTGAAGAATACATATCCATCTGAAATATATCTCTGTATATCTAGAAAACCTAACATGACTACAAGTTTGACTATTATAAATGAGTATCTATTAATGCAAGATTTTTAATTATATATTACATTTTAAATGAGTTGTACAAACATAATACCTTAAACAAGAGTAGAAATATATATACAATGAATTGACCTTAAATTTGGATCAATAAACCAAAGTCCATACCAAGGTAAAGTATTCATTTCTATAACATATTCCTCATTATTTTTTAGAAATTAACTGTGAACATTAATCATTTATAACAAGCCATTTAAAAAAGATATTTAATGTTCACCTCTGGCCTCCACAAGCATGTGCACACACATACATATGAACATAAATAAATACATGCAATGTACTTACCTGATTCACTATCCCCCCAAAATCAACAAAACCCACCAACTGGTAGAGGAGAGCAAGATGAGGACTCAGTCTGCTAACAGCGAATCATCTATCAAAGCAGACTGGCAAAGGCAGTACTGCTGCTGCTGGCTTAGCAGCTGACTCCTGGAAATGGACTGATGGAACAGTCAAATAAAATAAAATACTCTAGAGGGTTTCATAAAGGAATTGGGAGGCAGAGGTGGGAAACATATGACGCTAGAATGAGCAGGAGACTCTGATAAACTATAACCCCAAAGAAGCCAGGGAGACCCTGGAATAGTGTAGTTACAAGACTGTACCTTAAGGCATAAGAGCAGAGGGCTTCTCACCTTTACTTCATGGTTCTCAATCTAATGTACTCTTTGGGGGAAAGATAGATTGGTAGATAATTAGACTGAGGTTTTGATTGGTGGGAGCCACATGAGATTTGGGAATTATGTAATTAGCATTTATTGCTGTGTTTTTTCCCATAAAATGTATTACCTGGTTCAGGTACTATTATACACAATAACCAGGCAATGAACCAAATGTTCTGAAGTTCCCACACTGTAATGATAAAGTCCTTGAGGGCAGGAAAGCAGGAGAGAAACATCTGGACACAGAATTTAATTCTATAACTAGAAATTCTTCCTCTAATATGGTGAAAGAAATTCAGCATAATCCTTTTATCTTGTTGCTAGATAGCAAGAGTCTCCCAAAAGAGGTGTTGTGCACTTCAAGAATCTTGTTGCTAGATAGAAAGAGCCTCCCAAAGGAGGTGTTGTGCACTTCAAGAATCAACACCAGCTTCATCTGTGATTGACTTAGTAGAGATGTCATTCTTAATGAAATAAATGTGAATTATTAAACTCCTACATGGACTTTCTCCTTTGTGCTATACATTTTTCATAAAATCTTTTGTACCTTAATATTAAGATAATGACCTACAAGCTGGGAAATGGTGGCCCACCCCTTTAATTCTAGCTCTCTGGAAGCAGAGGCAGGGAGATCTCTGTGAGTTCAATGCCAGCCTGGTCTACAAAGTGAGTTCCAGGACAGTCAAAACTAACCAGTAAAAACAAACAAACAAACAGACAAACAAAAGATATTGACCTACACTGAAAATTAGTTGTTTGATTATTAGAAATATGTATCATTGAGTTGGCAATGCGGCTTAGCCAACAAAGGCACTTCCCACCATGTCTGACTGCCTGAGCTTGATCACCAGAACCCACACAGTGGAACAAGCGAACTGCCTCCTTCAAAGTGTCCTCTGACCACCACATGTGTGCCATGGCACATAGGAACATGATGAATAAGTTTATTTTTTAAAGAAAGATACATTCTCATTTAAACATATGGATTTTTCCAAATACCAAAATTAAAATTAAATGTCAACGTTTGATTCAATGCTGTATCATTTTCACTGAAACTGGAAATAAGGCATGGAAGCCTTCTGAGTCTTGTTGTCCCCAATGTACATTAGCAATCACTAAGCTGGAGGCAGTGGCTCCTGGGCCTGTTGGTCAAATACTCAGGATGCTGATTGGGGAAACTTGGGTGACAACAGGATCCCATCTCAAGAACAAGCAGACAGACAAAAGAAGTAATGTGAGTCTTACCACACAAGATAACAAAACAAAATGTATATATGTGTGCTAATAAGACCTGAGAGATCTAATAAAGACTAAATGAATAACTGGTGGCAGAACTAATGTAGCTCAAATAATACATCTTCTATATACCAGTAAGAACCAGTTAGAAGGCATCATAGAAAAAGTCTACTGTAACACCTAAAATCATGGTATGAAGAGGGAAATTTATGAAATAACCACACTTTACCAAAACTCATTAAAAAAACAATATTGTTTTTCTCTTTCTTAAGTTTATTTATTATTGTGCATTTCCATGTATCATGTGGGTAGTAGGCACTCATGTGTCATGGTGTGCATGTGGAGGTCACAGGACAAGTTTGTAGAGTTGGTTCTCTCCTTCAGCTTTTATGAGACTTCTGGGAATTGATCTCAAGTCATTGGACTTTTGTAGCAAACACTTTTACCCACTGGGCCATCTCCCTGGCCCTGCATAACGTTTTAAGATAGATCCATACAACAAAGAGACCAAAGTAGGGCAAGGTAGTACATATTTGTAACCTAGCACTTGGGATACTGAGGAGGGGTCATTACCACAAGTTCAAGATCAGCTTGTGCTACATAGAGTATCAGGTCAGCCAGGGACACATAGCAAGACCCTGTTTCAAAACAAAATCCGTGTTACCCTTGATCAGGCATTGTTGTCTATAGCTGTAATTCTAACACTCAGGAAAGTGAGGCAGAGGAATTACCAAGAGTTCAAAGCTAGTCTAGGATGTATAGTGAGACCTCATCTAAGAGAGAAAGGGAGAGGAGAACTTAAATCCTACATCTGTTTGTACATTCAGTGTAACTTCATTAAATTCCAATAGAAAGTCTTTTCAACTTTGCAAAACAATTAGAGAAATATTCAAGTGAAAATACTAAAAAAATATTGAGAGCAAATGTTGATTTGATTTAGCACATACTATTGTATGTATTATACAGTAAAAGTAATTTAAAAAAATACCACTAGTGGAAGCCAGATGAAACAATGGAAAGGCTTTAACTCCAGCTCATACTCAAGGTAAATAGGATTTGTGTATCTTGGTGAATGTCTTTAGTTGGTAGGGATTGAAAAGGTTATGTAGTTAAGACAATTAGCTATTTGAAGAAAAAAAAAGATCTTGTACTATTACATACAAAAATTAACTCTTGCTGAAACTGAAAAGCTTACTTATTGGTCCATAGTACAGTCTTGGGTGAGGAAGACCTTTCTAAGTTTGTCTTAAGTCTCAAAAAACATAATAAGAAAGACTGGTAAATTTGACTCCTTTCAAAAAATAAAATTTCTGTACAAAAATAAACATTGTAAAATGCTGAAAGATAAAAGGTGAATTGGAAAACTATTTGCAATAAAATGAAGAAAAGAATCAATATCCCAGACAAATAGAAGGCTTTTTAAAATCAATAAGGAAAATGTTAAATGTTTTAATGGAAAAATGAACAAAATACTTTAAGGTAAATCAACAAAGAAATACAAGGCTTCGTCTCAAAAATAATCAAAGAAATGCTGGTAAAGCATGGATAGATCCCCCACCCCCACATCAAATCAGAAAACTTTAAAATTACAGAGAGACTCAAATGTGTGGTTTTGAGGGGTCAATAAGCATCTTATTTAAAACTTTTCAGGGTGTGAAGCAGCCAGATGGCCTCAGGGAATCCTGTTGCAATCTGTGTTAAGATGTAAAGGGACACCTCTTCTGCCTCACACTTGAAGGGAATTAGCCATCAGGAGTTACATGTGCATTTCTCCTCAGTTCACATCATTGAAATGTGTGAAAAATCCTAATGTCCATCAACAGTGGATGGGCAATCTAAATTATGATGTCTAAAATTCATATTGCTCTCAAAAATAAACTTTTTCTTGACCACGAAGATCTTGTGAATTGAAAAACGGGAGTTTTGGAATACAGACTGTATAAAATTAGAACATTAGGTTTTGTGTCTACTTCTGAAACAGGCAGATGTTTGAAAGCATGTCTCTCTTTTCCCCCTAAAGAAACATAAAACCAATACATGTGCCATTTTTAAAAGATATCACATTATACAGAGGTATTAAAATAGGTTAACATGCTTTGGTTCCATTTCTAAGTCCCTACAACGTGTGCTCCACTGGCAGCAACCAAATTGTCCACCGGTTGATGATTGCTAAGATCGTTGATGATTGCTAAGATCAAAACCTCAATATTTGTATGTACTGTTTCACTAGCACAGATGGATATTGAGATATATTGTATTTCAAAGTCTATATTGAGCTGGTTATGGAGGCACACAAATATAATCCCAGCTCTCCGGAGGTGGAGACAGGACGATCAGGAGTCCAAGGTCCAGGCTCAGCTGCAGAATGAATTCTATACCAGCCTGGATTACATGACCAAATGACAAAAGCTGTTCTAATTTCACTGATTTTATATTTCATGGAGTATTGTTTGCATGTATAAAAATGCACATACCACAATGGTATATCTCTATGACTTCACACAAACTGAACAAATTTGGACAAGTAGTTCCAAAATTAAACAATAACAAAGTTATCTAGAACTTCCTGGCATCCCAGAAGACCACCTGTCTGTCCCTTCTAGTCTCTGCTCTAGCCACTGGGGCAGGACATAGCCCTACACAACTACCTACCGCAGCCTGAGAAGGTCTACTAATTCTTTAGGAATCTCACTCAGGTAAAACCAGGTCCTTGGCTTCAGTGTAGTGGTGTGCTTATTTAAATTGTTGTGTTCTCAATAAAGACTCTGGGGTCAGATATTGCAGTGAATACATGCTAGATCAAAGAAGCAGAAGAGGAGCAACAGCTGACTTCTCTCCATACTTCTTAGACCAAAAAGAAAGTCCAAAAGCCCATAAATCTCCAAGTCCCTTCCTATTCCTTTCTGTACCTGTTTGTATCCTTGGTCCTCTGTACACTCTGTAACTACTTCTTGTCAACTGGTTGCTGACTACATCCCCTAATTCACAATTAACTTTATTAACAGTATCAAGGTGTCATAGTGCAATCTAATATCCCGCAACAATGTAGTAAAGAATTTTAGGACAAGCAAGTGTAAAATAGCATCAGAGTTTCTTAAAACCCTGTTTTTGCATATCTATGTATGTGTCTGTGGATGTCAGGAGCCGTTTCCCTCCTAAAAATCATTTCAGAAACCATCACCTTGGGGAGCCTGCAGGGAACCCCACACCCATAATTATGTTAAGAATAGTTCTATTGACAAAACCTGCCCCACACCCAATTAGCTATTCGCTAATTGCTAACGAACCTAATCTGTTAGCAGAACTGCCTCAAATTCCAGCTATCCAGGGAACTAGGTGTGGCAACTCCTGACTTCTTGGCCTACCTGACCGGACGTAGGTTATGTGACCCGGGACCACGCGGCCAGATTCCATGCTCCTGTGCCCTGCCCCCCAAGCCCTCATCCAGGGGCTATATAAGCTGTAACCCTGTCCCTAATAAACGGAGACCGTGACAAATTTAGCATGGTCTTCTTCTTCTTTTCTAGCTCATGTCCTTCCAGGTAGCGCCCCTCCGAGAGACCCTGGAGTAACTAGATTGCAGGGTGGGTTACTAACCCCTAGACTGAGTAGCCCACCCAAAATGCAATCCACATGTGGACACATGAGTATGTTCATTGTGTGGTTATTGTGTGCGTGCTGATGCAACTGCGTGTGTGTGGAGACTGGGGGTTGACACTGAGCATCATCCTCAATCTCCCATTTTATATACAGAGGCAGGAGTATATAAAATTGAACATGAAGCTTGATGTTTTGGCTGCCCTGACTACCCTGCTTCTCCAAAGATTACCTGACTCCGCCTCCTAAGCAGTGCTTGAAAAGAAAGACACACCTGCAACTGAGGAGAAGGAACCTGAAATGACCCTATCCTACAGCCATACTGATGAATATCTTGCATAACACCATAGAACCTTCATCTGGCAATGGATCAAGATAGTGACAGAGACCCAAATTGGAGCACCCCACTGAGCTCCTAAGGTCCAAATGAGGAGCAGAAGGAGGGAGAACATGAGCAAGGAAGTCAGGACCGTGAGGGGTGCACCCACCCACTGTGACAGTGGAACTGATCTATTGGGAGCTCACCAAGGCCAGCTGGACTGCGACTGAATAAGCATGGGATGAGACCGGACTCTCTGAACATGGCAAACAATAAAGGCCGATGAGAAGCCAAGGACAATGGCACTAGGTTTCAATCCTAATGCATGAACTGGCTTTGTGGGAGCCTAGCTTGTTTGGATGCTCACCTTCCTGGACCTGGATAGAAGTGGGAGGACCTTGGACTTCCCGCAGGGCAGGAAATCTGGACTGCTCTTCATTCTCAAGAGGGAGGGGGAATGGAGTGGGGGGAGGGGGAGAGGAGTGGGAGGAGGGGAAGAGAAGTTGAGAGGGGGGAGGGGAGTGGGGGGAGGGGGCGATGTATGGGAGGAGGAGGAGGGAAATGGGAAATGGGGAGGAGGCAGAAAATTTTTTCAACAACTTAAAAAAAATAAACAAAAAAAATTTAAAAAAAGAAAGACACACCCAAGGGTAAAGGTCTGGGCACTTCTAAGAGTGAGTTGCTCTTAAGCAGCTGAACATTGGCAGTGTATTATTTTGATGAATCTCAAATTGCATCTCAAAAGGCTGCTAAGAAATCCTTTCTCTTACCCATCTCATTCCCTTCTTTTTCAGTTGATGAGATTATAAAATGGCTTCAGACATGCCATGGATGGTGTTACAATCTAGTATGACAAACCCAGGAGCCACTAGGATTGAGCAAGGTATGGAACATGTCTTTTTACTGTAAAGTAAACTGAGAGTCTTAGAAATTGTTTGTTTACATTGAGAATTGTAATTGAGAAAAGCCTTAAGTAAATGCTATCAATTGTAATGTAATTCTGGATTCTCAGCTAGACCAAAATACTAATAGATACCAAAATAGATATAATAGATACCAAAATAGATACTCTTCAGCCATACTCCTGTGTAAGGGTCCTCACATGTTCCTATGGTCTCCCTTACTTTCTATCCTTCCTTACTCCGACTGCAGACTTCTATAAAGAATATTTTGGTCAGCTTTCTGTCTTTAAAAAAAAATGGAATGACTACCACAATATTTAAGGGTGTTACTTTTGTGTCTGGATTCTTTTTTAAGTAACATATACCTCAGATAATCTATTCTGCTGCATATAGTATGCAGAATGTTGGGAATCACTTCTTGCAGAACTATCTAGTGGGTTTTTTTTTTTGTGTGTGTGTGTGTGTGTGTGTGTGTGTGTGTGTGTGTGACTACATCACAGCAAATGTATCCAGTGACGTTTGGAGGGCTTTGGTGTGGTTAATAAATTGTGCACGTTCTTGTTGTTATTATAATTATTTTGTTTGTTTCTTTGTGAGTACTAGGGATTGAACCCAGGGCCTCATTTCTGCTAAGCAAAAACTACACCACCAAAAGAAATTCCCCAGCCTAGAAATTATAGCTCTGGTAAACAGTGCTCCTGTGAACATTCTTGTGCATGCCTTTGTGGAGTAACACGGATGCTTTTCTGTTCAACAAAGGATGGCATTGCTGGATCATAGCGTCAAAACAGCATTCAGTTTTATATACATGTCAAAGAAATTTTCCAAAGGCAATTTATATATTGCTTGGATGATTAATTTTACAAAGAAGCTTTGTATGACCTCATTGTCTAGGTAGTTAGTCAAACAATTTTGATAAAGTATTTAAAGATAATATTAACACACACACACACACACACACATATATATATCAAAGTCTAAACCAGTAGACTTTGAGTAAAGCTGGTTTTAGGTCACAGTGTGGGCTGCCTGGTGGTTTGGAGAGTTCTGACCACACACTGTCTTCAGACTTGAATTGCTTGAGGGCTATTTGTGGTCAACTTGACAGATGCTAGAATCACCTATGAGGTAAACCTCAGAGCAGGTCTATGAGGGAGTTTCTAGACTAGGTTAACTCCTGGATGTGGATGATATCATCATGTGGGCTGGAGTCCTAGACTGAATAAAATGGAGAAAATACATCATCTTTGATCTACCCGTTTCCCGACTACAGATGCAATGTGATCAACTGTCACACACTCCTGCCACTATGACTTTGCCACCAAGATGGGCTGCTCCTTTAAACTGTGAGCCGAAACAAATCCTTTCTTCCTAAAATGCTTGTGTCAGGTACTTTGTCACACCAAAAAGAAAAGTGATTAGTGAAAATGACAACTCCACCCTGTATCTACAGCCTACCGTATCACTCAGCAAACACCGGGCTTGCCAGTCCCCACAGCTGGAACGAGTTTCTCAAAATAAATCTCTCTCTTGTGGTACCATTTCTGGAAAGTATCTGCTTAGTAGTCTCATCAGCCAGTATCTGGGAATTATGGTTCCTCCTCCCATCTCTAAACCCTGGATTTGCTGTCTTTCATTCTTGCAGTCTGATGGGTTCAGAGCCACTTATTTGAGCACCATCTGGGCCCACATAAGATATTTGGCTTTAAGAAGTCTAGTGCTTTAAGAGCTACACAGTTCCCAGTTTGTGTTCATAGTGTCTTTTCTTTGACTACATCCTAATAACAGAGATTTGGATCATCTCATTTTTCCATGGCTATAAATAAGAATAATGAAATGGCACGGGAATGTTTTAAAATACAGTGTGTCTACAGGCTATATTCCTGGATCTGAAATTTGGGGTCCTAAACACATATTTAAAATGATGGCCAAGATTTCCAAAGTGTCTAAATATGTACTAGCGCACGTTCCCACTGCGCTAAGCAATGATGCACACTCTATCCCGTTGCCAAAAAAGACATATATTGAAAATCTATCTGGTTTTCATTTCATTTGCATCTCTTTATCTGTGGAACTGAAAACCTTGTACTAGTCATGTATATTTTATTTTCTGTTTGTATCTACTTTTCCTATTGAATTTATCTCTTTCTGAATCATGTAGCTGTTCCTTAGGCACTGCAGATATTATATTGAATAATTTATGATGTGACTACACCTTTAGGCTTCTGTATGTTTGGGAGGTGATAGAGTATACTGTTTAAGCGAGTAGCTTTGGAAGCAGAGTTCAGTTGTTTTATATATATTTTGTTTATCACAAGAATATCACAGGATGCACCTCACTAAGCGGCTCCACCTAACCTTCAGCTCCAGGCTTCCTGCACAGCTGAGACTACAGGAATGAGCTGTAAGTTTGGGCAACCTTGGTGAGATCGTGTAAATACTCAAAGCCAGTTTCCACAGTGGTAAGTGAAGACAACAGCAATCTTCCTCCCTGACCTGGGGAGCTGGGATGTGGATAGCTGTGAGAACTGTCATTTGTCAAACCCCACCCTCTGTCTCTCTGGTGGAGCCTGTTCTTACTGTTGCCGTTTACCCTGTAGCTTTGGTTGCTTAAGCAGTTGACTTAATCTTCTTTATGACCTCCCTGTGTTGTGCCATCCTCTGGGGTGGTAAAATAATACTCTTTAGTCCCTCCTAGCCTTAGGATAGTTGGAGATTCTTCTTTTGGACTACCAAGCTATATAAGATTCGTATTTTGTATGCTATAGGGACTCACCTTTATCTTCTTCAAAATCGAGAGACAAATAGTCAGAGCTACTTTATAAGTCATCTCTTCCTGGGCTTTAAATGTCACTGTTTTCATAGTAAAATGATATTTGTACTTGGACCTGTTTCAGAGTGTCCTTTCTGCTCCTATTGATTTGTCTTCTTTTTCACACCATGCGTCTTAATAGTTCAAAGTTGATGAATATGTTCATATCTGCTGGGTAAGGCTCCTATCACTTTCACTCTTTTCAACAGGGTCTAATTAGTGCAGATTTATGCCTCCAAATGAAATGTGGACTCAGCTGCCATAATCAACCTCCCGGGGCATGACCCTTGCTTTCTTCTTGGTTTATCTTAGCTCCTTTTGATCTGTTAATCTTTCCTTGATGTTTTGATTCAAAGAATGTTTGTCCTCTAAATTCTCTGAGGATACAGGAAGGGTTTGGTTTCAAGTTTCCTTTTTCGTAATTCCCATGCATATGATCCACGCGCTCTCATTTCCAGTACTTACAGCAGAGATGTCACATGCAGCTGCCCAGTTTGTCTAGTATACAATTTTAGGGGTCACTTTTTACATAGATACAGTGCACGTGTTGCAAAACTGTTATAGAGCAGATCTAATCTTCTGTCCAGAATCTTCAATTTGCTGAAGATTAGTGTGTATTGACTCTTCTTGATGGCAATCCAAAGTAAACTGAAAACATTGATTTTTTTTCTTTTTAATTTATTTATTTATTTATTAAAGATTTCTGTCTCTTCCCCGCCACTGCCTCCCATTTCCCTCCCCCTCCCCCAGTCAAGTCCCCCTCCCTCGTCAGCCCAAAGAGCAATCAGGGTTCCCTGCCCTGTGGGAAGTCCAAGGACCACACACCTCCATCCAGGTCTAGTAAGGTGAGCATCCAAACTGCCTAGGCTCCCACAAAGCCAGTTCGTGCAGTAGGATCAAAAACCCATTGCCATTGTTCTTGAGTTCTCAGTAGTCCTCATTGTCCACTATGTTCAGTGAGTCCGGTTTTATCCCAGGCTTTTTCAAACCCAGGCCAGCTGGCCTTGCTGAGTTCCCAATAGAACATCCCCATTGTCTCAGTGTGTGGGTGCACCCCTCGCGGTCCTGAGTTCCTTGCTCGTGCTCTCTCTCCTTCTACTCCTGATTTGGACCTTGAGATTTCTGTCCGGTGCTCCAATGTGGGTCTCTGTCTCTGTCTTTGCATGCAAATGGATGGAAATAGAAAACACTATCCTGAGTGAGGTAAGCCAGACCCAAAAAGAGGAACATGGGATGTACTCACTCATATTTGGTTTCTAGCCATAAATAAAGGGCATTGAGCCTATAATTCGTGATCCTAGAGAAGCTAAATAAGAAGGAGAACCCAAAGAAAAACATATAGGCATCCTCCTGAATATTAACCTTCATCAGGCGGTGAAAGGAAAACATTGATTTGTGTCAGTTTGTAACCTATTTCTAATCATTGTAGGGAACCAGAGGCAAGAGTCAAAGCAATCAGTAAACTGAGGCAAATATCATTCAGAAAGGTTGTGTCAAAGCACTAAGGCTAAGGCTTCAAACTGTTCAACATACCCTTCTCCATGATGTTCATATCCCAAAGAAGTTAGATATGGCTGTATGACAAGGGAACGTGAGCTCAATCATATGTGTCCTTTCCCAGATAAGAAGGAAGGAATAAGAGAAGGTTCTACTTTAGAACAGTGGCAATATTTGGTCTCTGGACTGAGTTACTGCACATAGCTCTGGGGAGCAGCGAGATAACTCGGGGAGCAGAGGAATTTGCCATCAAGCCTGATAACTTCGAGTTTGATCCTCAGAACTCATATGTCTGAAGGAGAGAGCTAACTGCAGCAACTTCTCTCCTAAACACTACATTCACACTGTGCCCCCACACTAATACATACATACATGTACGCACCACATGCACTATGTGTCCCACACACTAATACATACATTATATGTGCATATATACATATAAACACTACATGCACACTGTGCTCCCACACTAATACATACATTAATATATGCATATATACATTAAACACCACATGCACACTGTGTTCCACACACTAATACATACATTATATGTGCATATATACATATAAACACTACATGCACACTGTGCCCCCACACTAATACATACATTAATATATGCATATATACATGTAAACACTACATTACATTGTGCCCCCACACTAATACATATATTAATATGTGCATATATACATGTAAACAGCACATGCACCCCATGACCCCCACACTAATGCATACATTAATATATGCATATATACATGTAAAATCTTGGCATTATCTCACTTCAGGACCTGTCTCTTTTATAGCAACAGGGTAACCAGGATGAGAGGACTCTGCATGGATACCTCTTGGACAAGGTGCAGTTTGACCAAGCTTAGGGGTTGGAGTCAGATCCTGTCATGGGGCCTTAGAAAGGGGACAGTAGGTAAGAGATTCTGCTGGTCTCCAGTAGCCTATCAGTTCACCACTCATGCCAGAGGCCTCCATCAACATCCCTAAGGACAGTGTTCAGGAACCCTCTACTTGGAGAGTGACGTGACAGTCATATCCCTACTCCCTACCCTGCCCTGACCTGCGCCCCTTTCTTTGTCTGTTCCTGAGTCATGAATGAGTGACAGGCAACGAAGCCCTTTGCTCCAATGAATTGCCAGACCTGAAGGAGGCATGGACATCCCTGACTTATAGCCAGGCAGTCAGAGGTGCAGGCGACATCCCACAACTCTCACATGGAGTCTGAAGTAGGGTCAGCCATGTGGGTTGTCCTGTGGCCTCATGCTGGGGCCTTGGAAAAGACACCACATCTACCCATTATCCACCTCAGGATGAATGCTAAAGACTACCGCCCAGAAGAAGGTGAAAGAGCACTAAGGGCCTGTGACCCAAATTATTGGTCGATGACAGTTAACTTACCAGGAATGCTTGCCTTGGATTATAATTTGAGAGAAAAATGACTTTTTTATTGAGTTAAGTCACATTCAGCCTGAGGATTTGTGTACTGTAGAATATGTTTTGAAATAAAATATAGAATTAATCAAACCAATGTGAGGCATTGCTAGGCAGCTAGTCAAACGTTAGCAAGCTTTCAGGTTATTGAGGATGGATTCCCCATCATAGTAAGCCTTGGGTTCCACCACCTGTATCATTGAAAACACATTAATTTTTTGAAACAGGAAGTATCACAATTGCCCCTTAGTATTTGAAATGCCACATGAAAGGAGAGAGATAGCACCACAACTTGCCTTCTTAAGGAGCTACCTCCTCCAGAGCAGGTACTAGGAAGAGACCTCTGAGGGAGCAGGCCTGAACAGCGACCTCTGTGGGACCAGGTCCAAGCCAAAGACCTCCAAAGGAGCAGACCCAAGCCAGTAACCTCCCCCAGAGCAGACCTGAGCCAGTGACATCTGCCTCCAGAGGAGCAGGCCCAGGCCAGTGACCTTCATGGGAGCAGGCCCAAGCCAGGGACATCCACAGGACCAGGCCCTAGTTAGTGACCTCTGCCAGAGCAGGCCTGAACCAGAGACCTCCTCTGCAGCAAGTACAAGGGGAACAACCTCCAAGCGAACAGGCCTGAACCAGCAACCTCTGTGGGACCAGACCCAAGCCAGTGACCTCCGTGGAAGCAAGCCTGAGCCAGGGACATCTGTGAGACCAAGCCTGAGCCAGCAACCTCTGCTAGGCCCAAGCTAGTAACCTCCACGGGATCAGGCCTAGGCCAACAACCACCACAGGAATAGGCCCTAGACAGGCACACCCACAGAAGCAGGCTCAAGTCACTGACCTCTGCTGGAGCAGGCCCTAGCCAGTGACATCTGCTGAAGCAGGCTCAACCCTGTAACCTCTGCAGAAACAGGCCCAAAGAAGCCACCTCCACAGAAGCAGCCCCGAGCCACTGACCTCCCCAAGTCCAGACCTAGACCAACAACCTCCATGGGAGCAGGTCTGAGCTAGGGACATTCTCAGGATCAGGATTGAGCCAGTGACCTCTCCAGGACCAGGACCAAGCCCAGGTCAACAACCTCCATGGAGCAAGCCTGAGCCAGGGACATTTGTGAGACCAGGACCAAGCCAGCAACCTCCACTGGAGCAGGAGCAGGTATGAGGGAGCAACCTCCGTGGAAGTAGGCTTGAACCAGCGACTTCTATGGAACTAGGCCACCACCAGTGACCTCCAAAGGAGCAGGCCCAAGGGAATGACCTCTGTGGGAGAAGGCCAACCCAGCAACCTCCACGGGACCAGGCCCAGGCCAGTGACATCTGTACAAGTATGTCTGAGCCAGGGACATCCATGGGACCAGGTCTGCACCAATGACCTCCCCCGGAGCAGGTACCAGGGAGCAACCTCCAAAGAAGAAGGACTGAGCTAGCAACCTCTGTGGGGCAGGGCCTGAGCCAGCAACCTCCCTGGGAGCAGGCCCAAGCAAGTAACCTCTGCAAGACCAGGTCCAGGCCAGCAACCTCCTCTGGAGTAGGCCCGAGCCAGTGACACTCTTCAGTTAAGGCCCAAGCCAACCACATCTGCCAGACCAGGCCTAAGCCAGTAATCTCTATTGGGGCAGGCCCAAGCAACCAACCTTCATGGGAGCAGGCCCAACTGACCTCCAGGATTCCAGAGCAACCTCTAGGAGTGCCAAGCAACCACGAGGAATGTCAAGTGACTTTTGACTTGACTGGAACCATGGCCCCAATTCCACCATGAGGAACAAGCATCTAAGCCATGGATCCACCTGCACCTAGAAGAGTGATCACTAGAGACATGACCCCAACTACACCAATTAGAGGAAACAATGGGTAGACAATGTAAGAACATTGTCAACAGCACGAAGAGCAACACGACACCAACAAAAACTAGTGACTCTAAAACAGCAAGACCTGAACACCCTAATACAGATGAAACAGAAGAAGATGACCTAAAAATTAACTTTAGGAGAATGTTTGAGGCGTTAAAGAGGAAATGAAAAGTTCTCTCAAAAAAAAATGGAGGAAAAGACAAACTAAAAATTGGTAGAAATCAACAAATTCCTTAAAGAAAACCAAGAAAAATCAAGGTGAAAGAAACAAACTTACTCACAACAGGGAATAATCAAATTGAGAGCTGAAATCAACAAAAGAGAAACAAAAAATAATAATATAGAGAATCAATGAGACCAAGAATAGGTTTTTCAAGAAAATCAATAAAATGGACAAAACTTTTTCCAAAGTAACCAAAAGGCAGAGAGAGAATAACCAAATTAACAAAATCAGAAACAAAAAGGGACATAACAGCAGACATAGAGGAAATCCAGTCATATTTCGAAAACCTGTACTCCACAAAATTGGGAAACTTAAAGGAAATGGACCATTTTCTGGATAAATATCACTTACCAAAATTAACTCAAGACAAGATAAGCAAATTAAATAGACCTATAACTGTTAAAGAGATAGAAACAGTCATCAAAAGTCTCCTAACCAAAAAAATCGCAGACCAAATGGTTTCAATGCAGAATAAGATTGTCAAAGAAGAATTAATACTAATACTCCTAAAATTGTTCCACACAATAGAAACAGAAGGAACAAACTCTCTTTACGAGGCTACAATTATCCTGATACCCAAACCACACAAAGACATTACTAAGAAAGAGAATTATAGACCAGTCTCACTCATGAACATTGATGCAAAAGTACTCAATAAAATACTGGCAAACAGAATCCAAGAACACACCAGAAAAATCATCCACTGTGACCAAGTAGGCTTCATCCCAGAGATGCAAGGATTATTTAGCGTATGAAAATCTGTCAATGTAATCCACTATATAAACAAACTGAAAAATAAAACCACATGATCATCTCATTAGATGCTGTAAAAGCTTTCAACAAAATATATCCCTTCATGAAAAAGGTCTTGGAGAGAGTAGGGATACAAGGAACATGCCTAAACATAATAAAGGCAATATCAAACTAAATGGAGAAAAACTCAAAGAAATTCCACTGAAATCAGGAAGAAGACAAGGTTGTGAACTCTCTCCATATCTATTCAATATAGTTCTTGAAATTCTTGCTAGAGCAATAAGACAATAAAAGGAGATCAAGGGGATACATATCGGAAAAGAAGTCAAACTCTCAGTATTTGCTGATGATATGATAGTTTACATTAGTGACCCCAAAAGTTCTACCAAGGAACTTCTACCACTCATAAACACCTTCAGTAATGTAGCAGGATACAAGACTAACTTGAAAAAAATTAGTATCCCTCCTTTACATAGATGATAAATGAACTGAAAAAGAAATCAGAGTAACATTACCCTTCACAATAGCCACAAATAACTTGAAATATCTTGTAGTAACTCTAACCAAGCAAGTGGAAGACCTGTATGATAAGAACTTTAAGTTCCTGATGAAATAAATTAAAGAAGGCCACAGAAAATGGGAAAAAAAATCTCCCATGCTCTTGGGGAGATGGAATTAACATAGTAAAAATGGCAATCTTACCCAAACCAATCTACAGATTTAATGTAATGCCCATCAAAATCCTAGCAAAATTTTTCACAGACCTCAAAAGAACAATACTCAACCTCATATGGAAAACCAAAAAACCCAGGATAGTCAAAACAATCCTGTGTAATAAAGGAACTTATAGAGGCAAAACAGTCCCTGACTTCAAACTCTACTACAGAATTATAGTACTGAAAACAGCCTGGGATTGGCATAAAAACAGACAGGAGGACCAATGAGACTGAGTTGAAGACCCAGTTATCAAATCTCACCCCTACAAACACCTGATTTTTGACAAAGAAGCAAAAAATATAAAATGGAAAAAGAAAGCTGGTGTGGGAGAATTGTCTGTATTCTGTCAATCGTGTTTTAAATCTAATCAACACAGGAAGCAGAAAGACACAAGATCTCCTAAGAAAATTGGGAGCATGGGGATCATGGGAGAGGGCAGAAGGGGAGGGAGGATGAAAGGAAGGCAACAGAGAAAAATATATAGCTCAATAAGAACAATAAAAATTTCTAAATAAATAAATAAATATTATAAGAAAGGAAGGAAAGTGGAGGTAACAGGCTTCCATGAGACACATTAAATGAAGAATATTTTGTTCTGTTAACACATGACTGTTTTATCTTGGCATGGCAATCCATACATGTAGTCCCAGCACTCAGGTGGCAGAGGCAGAAAGATAGTTGTAATTTTTGGGTCAGTCTAGTATTAAAAATTCTATGTTAGCCTTTCTTTAATTCTTTTCTATCTGTATTTTATCATAATATTTAGTTAAAAAGAAAATGAGATCTGAGTTATACCCAGTCTTGGGAAGAGACAGGACAGTCTAAGTCATTCAGAAATTGCAAGGACATAAAGTCATATTATATCCACTTCCCTTAAGAGTTAATCTAATGGGCCTACCCATCACCTGGATGGGGTGTTCTTCTTAAAATCTTAGAACTTCAACAAACATGATCCACGTGAAGACATATCAAGAACATGGGAAGAATAACTAATGCCTTGTTGAGTCATGTACTTGTAGACTCCAGAAGCCCACCTCAGTGCAGTGGCCAGCAGACCCCCACTGCTATGCCTGCCCTGTTTCTGAATTCTAAATAAGAAAGCATAGCTTTGTGTTCTCTGTCTCTCTACCTACCCTTTTCAGACATGGGCCTAATCTTAAACCTGCTTGCCTTGATACTCTGGACATGCTCTCTCACCCTCGAAAGCACCCCCTCCTCTCTTGTCACAATATGCAGGAGCTCACAGACACCCATTGCTAAACTACTTAATTTCACTGACCACTGACTGACTCAGAAAGCACGAATTTCTCTCTCTTCCCCCTCCAGTGATCTCTAGCTTTCCAGCCCTGTGCCTTTTTCCACTTCTAAAAAAAGTTATCCTCAAGTTTCCATCTGAGCTAAGTTCCCAGTTTTTTTTTTTTTTTTCTGTCTGCAAAACTAAGAACCCAGAAGAGGGACTCCAAATCTCCCAGTAGCAGCATGACCGTTCCTCCTGTTGTCTCTTGAGAACAACCTTGAAGAATTCCTTCAAAGGTCATCATAATCCCCTGGCAGGGTACTCTCAAAGCCCCACCCACCAAGCCCACCTGTTAAAGGTTCCACACCATCTCTCCGCACTGCCACCTGAAGGTCAGCCAAACTCACAGCACACAAACCTCAGAAAGACACATTTAACCCATTTTTCAAAGCATACAAGATGGTGTTTGTGCTGTCTTAATCAATATCAAAGCTCCTGTTAAATATAACGAACTTCTGACCTGAGTCATGATATCCCTTAGCATTTATAATGAATATGGCATATTTTCCAAGTCTTATCACTCAAGTTTGGTCATGACAAGACACCAGATGAACCAAAGTGGACAGGATATTGCAGGATAACTAGTCTGTCATCTTTGAAATGTTTGAATTCTGAAGCTGGTGGGGCTTTTCCAATATAAAAGAGAAAAAAGGAAGTGTTATCTTTATGTTTTATTCTTGTAATTCTACGTTTTTGTTGTAAGGGACATTACTGGGTGGCACTAGGGAAACTGTCAGGGGATACACTCAGAAAACAAAGAGTAACTATGCTAAAATTCCTAGAAGAAGGTTAGTTTAGATATCAGATTCATTGACAGTTAACCGAAGTTGTCTGAGCAGAGCATTCAAAACAAAAGAAACTACTAAGGAAAGATCTGGGAGAGAACATTCTTTAATTGTGAGACTAAGAGCTTCATACCGAGCCATGGAGGATCTCCATGCTTAAAGGTATTTGTGGATATGCCATGGCCCATGGGTAGAAGTCAAAGGACAACTTGTGAGAGTTGCTTCTCTTGTTACACCTTGTAGATTTGGGGGGTTGAGTTCAGGTCTTCAGGCTTGGTAGCAAGCACCTTTATCCACTGAGTCACCTCGCCAGTCTTATTTCTTCATTTGGGATATGTTTATTCAGATCATTTACTTGATTTTAAATTAAGTTGTTTGTTCTTTCACTTTTAAGATGTTTAAATTCCATTGATACTTTGTTATCACCTGCTCCCAATCTGTGTTTTGTCTCTGCTATGGTGGTTCTTTCCTTGGCTGGACAGAAGCACTTTCATTTGATATAATCTTGCTTGTCTATTTTGGGGTTTGATGCCCTTGCTCTTTTGGGTCTTATTCAGGAAATCCCATTCCAATATCCTGAAGCATCCTCAGTATGTTAGTTTGTCTTGTTTCATGGTTTCAGGTCTTACATTCATTTGAGTCTTTGATCCATTTTGGATTGATTTTTGTGACTGAGAGATTGGTGTCCATTTCCTTGTTCTGTATAAGTATATCTAGCATTCCCAGCTGTGCTTATTTTTAAAACTCAGACTTTAGCCACTGAAATAGAGGTGGGAGTGCACTAGGCATAACTCAGCACATCTGGTGTTCATGCTGACAGAAGTGTGAAGTCAGGTTGTCAGAGCCCTGGCAGATGTGGTAGAATTTGTATTATCTGCTTCATAGTATTACATTGGAGCTTCGTAAACATTTCTGTCATACAGATCAAAGATATTATATTATTTCATGTTATTCATAAATGCTTATCCTGTGCATAGTATGTATTTTATTAATTTAATTTGACAATTAAAACTATTAAATATTGACAATCACTTAAAATATTGCAAATCTATTTAGTCATGAGAGGTGAAAGATAAATATTGCAATGTATGGTTATAAACTCTGTGAGTAGGAAACAAAATTATCTGTTAAGGAAACAAATATGTTTCTTGCCATCTGTGTAGATAAATAAAAGAATTATAAAGTGAAATAACTGAAACAGAAATGAAAACCAAAGATCTTTGTAGGTACTGGGGAGAGAAATATGATTTTTCAGTTTCCTTTAAAATGGAAATATTTTTTAAGTATGCACCTCACAGTTCTGCTAAAAGTAATATTAGCAATTTCATGTTGTTTATAATATAGCTAGGGGCATGCATTACCAGGACACAAAATAAGAAACTTGTTTAGCAACTTGTTAGTTGCCTGCATGCTATAGCACATAAACACCACAACTTCCATCCAGTTGTGTTAGCTTGCTCATGCCATGACAACTCATTTAATACTAAGGTATTGTTTACATGTACCATGGTGACACACAGACATGCACACACGTGCACAAACACATACACTCATAGCAGCCCAAAGTACATCAGTGAATGTGTACCACTGCACTGCATTGTCACTGGAATGCCCCCATGGATCAGTCTACATGCAGTGTGATGTGACCACCATTACACTGATTGCTGTTCAGCACCACGCAGGACCAGAAAGCATCAGCCTCACATACCTGACAGAAGACAACCATGTGTGCTAGCCCAGGATCTAGGAGCCTGGATGCTCTCTGACAACCATTTTCATGCACTGTAACTGCTCAGTCTCTGCTAAGACAGCTTTATGTGAAACAAAGCAGATAGATTAATATGAACAGAGAGGATTTCATATTACTTTGCAACCACCCAATATCCAAGTAGAAACTAAACCTCTTAGAAGACCAGAATGCAAAGTAAAGGCCCAGCGTGTGTCAGTTTGCTTGTATTTTAACAGTCTAGAACCCTTATACTCCTTCTCAGCCACTGAAAAGTCATTCTAAGCCATTCTGTGAGCACAATGACAACTTTGGACAGTGACTGTCCAGAATGTGGAAGCTTGCTTGTATCAGAGCCCTCAGTGTGTACATCTTATCTTCTTTTCTTCTAGGGATGCAGTGCAGTGTGGTGTGTGTGTGTGTATGATGTGTATCCTCCTCACCTTGGTCTCAGAGGCACTTATGTCAATGCACTGTCCCATGTTTTGGTTGCTTGTTTTCTGCTCCCACTTCCTTCAGGCAGTTTTGTCTTATCACCATTCCCCTTCCTCACTGAGGAAGACTGCAACAGCCTACTGGCCAGCTTAACTTCTCAGACTACAAACAGTTGCCAGCACCAACCATAAACTCCCTAAGATGAAATATGAATAAATAAATAAGCAGTCGCTTTAGGAAGAAATGGATTTTACAATGTAACATCTTTTCCTCTTTTCTGACTGGGCAATCATTGCATACACACAGACAGACACACACACAAGCGCACATGCATGTACACACACACACACACACACAAAGAAAGAAAGGAAGGAAGGGAAAGAGGAAGGGAGAGAGGGATGGAGAGAGACAGAGAGAGAGAAAAGTAAGCCAAAGCTCCTAGTAGAGAAACAGCTTGGGCTCATTGTCCTCAGTTCCCATAATGCTCTCAGTTTTTCTTCCCAGATCATTTGAATGTTACACCTTTCTGTTAACCAGGAATAAAGCCCTGAAATCCCTGTTCTCTGTTCTTGAAGGAAGAGAGTCCTCATGGTTTCCATTCATTCTCATCTTCATTGCCTCTTATGTCTGGACATCTGACAGTCAGAAAAATGGCATTTCAGAAAAAAAAAAGATACCATGTTAAATACACGGTCACATGTGAGCTGTTTTAATAGTATGTTAGTCTAGCATAATTCTTTATAACTTTGGAGAAGTGTTGCAGTAGGGTCTCTTGTAGCCTGGACTGGCCTCAAACATTAGGTATGTTGCAAAGGATGGCCTTGAATTACTGGTCCTCCTGCCTGGCCAGCACAGTATCTTCTGAAAGTGAAACATATCTCAGCTCCCAGGTTCAAAGGGGAAAAATTCTTTACCCAAACCAAGCAATAGTCTAAGGATATACATGGTTTTCAGGAATTCTCACTGAACTCAGTCCTCAGCCTCCACTTCCTGAGTGCTAAGATGGCAGATATGTGTCATCCATGCAGCTACTGTTTCTATTATATTATCTCCCATCAGCGCTGGGAACTGAATCAACCCCTGTGCTTGCTAGCACTGACTGCACTCAATACCTCCCTAGCTGCTTTTGTTTTGTTTTTCAATTTATTTTGAGACCCGGTCTCACTGAATTGTCCAGGTTAGTCTTAAAGTCACTCTATGGCTCAGGCAAGCCTGTAATTTGGCATCTTCCTTCAGCTTCCCAAGAAATCATAATTACAAGCATGGTGCCACCATGTCCAGCTTTTATTAAATTTTAATAAGAGGAAACTGAGTAGTCATGCCTACTCCAAACCTTACGAATCAGGTTCTTTTTTTTTCTTTTCCTAACCTTTCTACCCTTTGGAAGACATTATTATTCACAAACATTTTGTATAGCTATCATTTTCTTAAATGTAATGAAAGGAAACTCTGAATATTTTAATTAAAGTTTCATATTTTAATGAGGTTCAGATCCTATGAGGACTTTTGACTTTATGAATTTGCATCATGTTAGCCATTTGAATGGGGGTCATAAACTACTATGGAGCCAAAAATCATTTTGAATTTCTGGTCTACCACCTCCACCAACTGATACTTGTTGTAATTACAGGCATGTGCCACTAGGTCAAATCTGAGAATTCCTGAATATCAATTAGGCAAGCATTCTGCCCACTGAGCAACAGCCCCAGCCTAGTTCTTAAATTTGTAAGAAGAAAATAGATAGTATCCATCTCAGAGCATTGTAAGAGTGAGATGAGGTAACTCGTGGTGGCTGAATGAGTAGGAAGACCAAAGATTCAATCAGAGAGTGGCTGAGCCCCAGGTCACATGGGACTTCATTGGTCATGGAAAAATCATAGCTTTCCTTGCAGCCGGATGAAACAGCACAAGCGTAGTTTAGAGCAGAAGAGAGCATGGTCTTATTTCAACTTAGGAGATTTGTTGTCTTGGCTAGAATTACAAACGAGTAGTAGAGAGAGGCAGGTCAGGGAGCAGGGAGATCATTTAGAAAACATACAGGTAGGAAATAACAAGCTTGTCCCAGAGACTATCTCACGTGATTGATGGCCATGTTTACCTTCTCATTCAGTCAGTTACACTGTATCCAGCTGTATCCGTGTTCAGGTGGACAATTACAACACTACCTCTTACAAAGAAGGAAGATAAACTTTTGTGCCTGGGCCGTCTTTAGACTCATCAGTTCACTTCTTTATCTAGCTAGCAAACAGTTTAATAACATTTTTAAGTACCTATCATGTAAAATAAATAAAATACATATCTAGAAAGAAATGATAATCAAAATATTTTAGTAAGCATTATAAAGGATCAGTAATTAATCCTAGTTATAAAGGATCAGTGATTAATACTAGTGAATGGAGTATGTTTATGTACCTTCAATTTTAAAATGTTTGGGCTTTATTTGGTTGGGAAGTCTTGCTGTGTAGCCTAAGCTGGCCTGAAACTTGTGATTTCCTGTCTCTGCCTCCCAAGTCTGTAATGATGGCTACTAACTGTCACACTCCTCTGTAAGTCATCATTTTAGATAAATATGTGCTCATTGGGGTAAATACACAAAACAAATCAGTAGTCAAAGAATTTTAGAATTTATATATATAGTGTAGATTTAGTTCATGTACATATATATATATATATATATATGTACACATGATTATGGATTTTAAGCCAAGAACGAGCATCACTTATTAACTAACCCCCCCTCATAGTTCACTGAAAACCTAGCTCTTTTCAGTTTAAAACTAGGAACCATGTAAGAACTCTAGAAGACAGAATAAACTTCCTAAAAACTGGTTTCTAATTTTTATCTCATTGACTTGTCTCTAGCCTTAGAAAATATTATGACTCCTTTTGGTTTTGGTAGTTTTGTTTGTTTGTTTGTTTGGTTGGTTAGTTGGTTGGTTTTATCATAACTATTTGGTTCTTTTTTTTTTACTTTCTTTTTTCCTCATTTAAATAACCTTTTTCTTTTATTTTACATTCCCCACCCGCCTCTCTTACAGTCCTCTCCCCTTTCCCATCTACACCACTCCCCATCCATACTCCTCCTCCTTCTCCATTCAGAAGGGGACAGGCCTCCAAAGCAGGGCACATCAAGTTGAGGCAGAAGCTAGCTCCTCCCCTTCGAGGTGGTGCCAGGTAATCCAGCATGGGGTACAGGTTACCAAAAGACAGCTAAGTACCAGGGAGAGGTCCTGCTCTCATGTTAGAAGCCTTACTAAGAGAGCAAGCTAAATGATTGTCACACACATGAAGAGGTCCAGGTCGGTCCCATACAGGTTCCCTGACTGTTTATCCAGCACCCATGAGTTCCTGTGAGCTCAGGTCAGCTGTCTCTGTGAGTTCCCCCAACATGACCGCCCTTGCTGGTACAATCCCTCCTCCCTTTCATCTGCAAGATGCTCAGAGCTCAGTGATCTTTGGATCTCTGCCTCTGCTTCCATCCTGGATAGAGTATCTCTGATGGCAATGAGGGAAGTCATCAATCTGCTTCAAAGAGATGATCAGTTCACACACCTTCTCCAACCATAGTTGGGGTCACCCTTATGGATTTCTGGGGAGTTCCCTGGCACCAGGTTTCTCCCTAACCCTGAAATGCCTCCCATCAAGATGTATGTATATATATATATATATATATATTATATATATATATATTAGCTAGAGCAACAAAACAACAAAAGGAGATAAATGGGAAACAAATTGGAAAGATAGAAGTCAAACTTCTTTTGCTATTTGCAGATGATATGATAGTATATATAAGTGACCCCAAAATTTCTACCTGGGAACTCCTACATCTGATAAACACCTTCAGTAATGTGGCAGGATACAAGATTAATTTTTAAAAAATCAGTAGGCCTTCTATATACAAATGATAAATGAGTTGAGAAAGAAATCAGAGAAACAACACCCTTTATAATAGTCATGAATAAAATAAAATATCTTGGATTAACTTTAATCAAACAAGTGAAAGACCTGTATGATAAGAATTTTAAGTCTCTAAAGAAAGAATTTGAAGAAGATACCAGAAAAATGACCTTGTAAGAGGAGGTGTGTCATTAGGGGTGGGCCATTCCCATGCTTAGCCCTCTTACTCTCTACCTGGTGCTTGTGGATCAGATGGATGCAAGCTCTCAGCTACTGCTTTGGTGCCATGCCTGCCTGCCTGTTGCCATGTTTCCTGGTATGATGATCATGCATGGACTTTCCCTCTGGAACTCTAAGCCCCCAATAAACTCTTTTTTTTTTCTGTAAGTTTTCTTGGTCATAGTGTTTGTTATAGCAATGGAAAAGTAACTGAGATAGTTATTAAGTCTCTGTTCTGAACTTTTAATTCTTTTATCTTTCCATTGAGATGAGTTTAGATGGTTTTCTTTATTGAAATACGACAACTGTGCTGAGGAGATGACTGTTGGTAAAACATGCCACACTCACAACTAAGAGCTAGCATCCACACAGGAAGCTGAGCACAGCCATGCACATCTATAATCACAGTGCTGTGGCAGGGAGAAGAGCCAATGAGATTCCTGAATTGTGTTGGTCAGCCAGCCTAGCAGAATCACGAGCCCCAGATTTAATGAGAGACCCTGCTTCAATGAAAGGTGAAAAGTCATCAAGGAAGATACAGACTTGACTCTTCATGGCACCTGCATGTATACATGTATGTATGTACATGTACACACCACATGAACCCATTTGTTTACCACAAGAGAGCAAGAATTCAACAACTGTGTCTTTGCTATTAACATACAACAATGTTGAATAGAAATAAGAGTGCATATACAAAGATGTTACAGATAACAGTGAAAGTGGAACTGATATATTTTTACTAATAAGGAGATGGCTATATTCATGCTAACATATCCATTCAGTGGAATATGCTAGAGCCCAATAACAACTTTCCAGGAAATCAGAACAGTCTCTCTTTAAGGACTGCATCTTAGTACTTACACAAATTTATATTCTCGTTTTTTTTGGCAAGCTGAGCAGACTTTCTCCAATTTAATTACTCCAAGAAAATGATATGCTCATGGATGCCACACACAATTCTAGTAGATTTCAGAAGCTCTGTAAACATTATCTCACTCAATTAAATTGTGCATAGTCTCATAAACCTCAACTCCAGCCCTTTCTTGACTGTTGCTTATTCATTTTTGTGGGTTTTATCGTCTGCAGTTATCTCCAGTTCTTTTCTCACAGGATTTCAGCAACTGCGAGCCAGTCCCCCCGAACCTCTGCAGACCGGGCGTTCCCACCTATGCTTTGTACTCACCTGCCTTTGCTATGGGTGCTCCTTGATCTACATGTCTAAAGATGCCCATGCTTCTGTGCCCAGTCCTACTGTGCAGCAGGACAACTGCAGGAGTCATACATGGAATGCTGACGTCACCGGCTTCCAGCGTGCATTCACAAGAACGGAGGAGAAACAGTCACTGTGCCCTTCCTGCAGAAGGGGATGCTGGGAAGTCATGTCAAAATGTGCAGCTTCACAGACAGAATAGTAATGTCCCTTCACAAGGTTGACAGCCCAGGAGTCAGGCTATGCTGGAGTAGCGATGGTGACTGCAAGCAAGGAAGAGATGAAAGGCTTCTCTTTTTTTAAATTATTCTTTAAAATGTTTATTAAGGCTCCTTAAGAAACTGTAATGTCAAAATTATAATGACTTTGCTGTGTACACCAGACTTCTTTTTAATTTATTAAAAATTTTATTAAAAATTTTCACCTCCTCCCCTCCTCCCATTTTCCTCTCCTTTCCCTCCCCCTCCCTCTCCAGGCCAAAGAGAAGTCAGGGTTCCCTGCCCTGTGAGAAGTCCAAGGTCCTCCCCCCTCCATCCAGGTCTAGGAAGGTGAGCATCCAAACAGACTAGACTCCCACAAAGCCAGTACATGCAATAGGATCAAAATCCAGTGCCATTGTCCTTGGCTTCTCAGTCAGCCCTCCTTGATCGCCAAGTTCAGAGAGTCTGGTTTGATCACATGCTCCATCAGACTCAGTCCAGCTGGTCTTGGTGAGCTTCCATTAGATCAGCCCTACCATCTCAGTGGATGGGCACACCCCTCGCGGTCTTGACATCCATGCTCATGTTCTCCCTCCTTCTGCTCCTCATTGGGACTTTGGGAGCTCAGTCTGGTGCTCCAGTGTGGGTCTCTGTCTCTATTTCCATCCATCGCCAGATGAAGGTTCTATGGTGATATGCAAGATATTCATCAGTTTGGCTATAGGATAAAGCCATTTCAGGCTCCCTCTCCTCAGCTGTCCAAGGAACTAGCTGGGAACATCTCCTTGGACACCTAGGAACCCCTCTAGAGTCAAGTCTCTTGCCAACCTTAAAATGGCTCCCTTAATTAAGATATATACTTCTCTGCTCCCATATCCACCCTTCCGCCATCCCAACCATCCCATTCCCCCAAACTCTCAGGAACTACTCAGACTTCCTAAATAGGCCAACCAGAGAGTCTGTAGGGAGCTTCCAGATCCTTCTTGCTTGAGCTTATCTTAGAAGAATGAATGGGAAGTGGGTGAGTGGTATTCCTAGTGAGAGGGAGCCCCTTTCACCTGGACAGTTAGGACTCTAGAATATAAATTACAATGTAGTTGGCAGTTCTGTGTCCGGGTAATAGTGAATACTGATAAAAATAAAAGTTTACCTCTGGCAAATGAAAGAAAGAAGAAGATGCCTTATATCTCAATGTCCTTTGATTTAATGTCTGGGGAGACTTGCCCCTCTTACAGGCTAAGGACAGATTTCATTCATTGTGGTTACAGACCTTATGTTGGTGGCTTTCCTAATCTCTGACAGAGCAACTTAAGGGACAGGAGATTTACTATGGTTCACAGTTATCATTTGTCATGACAGGGGAGCTATGGAGTTCATGCCACCAGGAGCATGAAGTGGCAGCTGCTCCGTGGATCATGAAGCAGAGAGCTCTGATCAGAAGCAGGACTGGGCTGTACCCTTCAAACATTGGCCATGGTGACCCACCTGCAAAAGTCGTGCCTCTAGCCCCAAAGGTTCACAACCTCCCAAAACAGCACCCCCCTGCTCAAGGACCAGCTGTTCTCACAGAGGTCATCGGGTGGGACATAGCTTAGCTGGTAGAGAACTTGTCTAGCATGCACAAAGCCCCTGGGTTCTGTCCTCAGCTCTGCATCAGCCAGGTACTGGAGTGCACACCTGAAACCCCAACACTTGGGAGGTGGAGGCAAGAGTATCTCTGAAGTTCAAGGCCTTCCTGGGCTACATAAGACTTTGTGTCAAAAAGAACAAGAAAAAAGTAAAATTATTAAAAAATATATTAAACACAGTCCTTAATAGTTCATGTGGATAGCATGGATATATTCCCTTCATCCATGTACCCCAGAGTCTAGTATAGCTTCTGGCACATGGGTGTTTAATATACATTTATTGAATAGGCACAATAATGACCATATCTTTGCCTATGGCCCATGTCCTAGTTTCTTAGTGCTATTTTGTCTGTGACTGTGTTTACTTCTGCACAGTATGCATCCTTTTCTATGTAGAACACTGTCCAAGCAGGGTGGTCCAATTTAGTCATCTGATTCTCCAAACATCCAGGGTATCAGACTCCTCCTGTGTCCTGTGATAAAGCTTGTTCCCACCCATCTCCTCATGGCCACAGCAAATCATTTAATCAGACCTCCCAGCCACACATTATCCCAGTCTTCCTTCTCAAAATGCCCCCATACAAATTTAATTTCCTAAAATATGTATCTCTAGCCTAGACCTCCCTAAACTGAGTCCCACAGATAACAATTTGTCTAAGAAGCACCTCAGGTTCAAAAGGTTAAAAACTGAGTTTCTAGCCCTCACCCAAACAGACCCCGTGTGTTCTCCTTGTCATCTTGGTTCATTAACTGGATTCGTTGAATTGTCTTTATTCTCTTCTTCTTTCATTGATTTCAAAGTTCTATACACTATTTTAAGTTTTCTACTGGTTTGCTCAATTTAAATGAGTATTTGAACCTTTTTTATCCCTTAGCAATAGTAAGAATTAAATAGCAATTATGTTTCTGTCCTCTGAATGATATGATAATAATAAGAATAGCCTTAATGATGATAATAACAGATGATAGATCCTGCCTATTAAGTTCTTATTGCCCACTAAACACTCTTCTAAATCCTTATGTACTCTGATTTATGTATTTCTCAAAACAGTCTTATGAAGCCTGTGCCGTTATGAATCTCATTATTATTGAGGAGGAAACCAAGGCACAAGAGGCTAAATAATTTGCCTTTCATTAGAATAGCTAGGCCATGACATAAACAGCACTTCAGCCTGGGAAACTGCACTCCAACTTACTCCCACGTTGGATATTAACTTTTTTCTTATGTTCTTAACAAAATTTCCAGACCATAGTAACAACTATCATTTAAATTGAATTTTCACTAGTGTCATTGATTGCCACTATTGCTCATATATCAATTTTTTTGCTGTTTTGAGATCTTTATGCTAATACAATTTTTATTCAACTGGGTTGCTTTTAATAGATTTCTATTTTTTAGGAAGACAATATGCGTGTGATATTTTCTGAGTACTCTTACATTTAAAAAGTATGAATCTATTGTTGTCATGAGTGAACAAAATTTGGTTGGACATGGTAATATGAAATTCCCACTTATTTCCCTCTATAAACCCACTAATATCAATTCACTGGGAGGGCTTTACAATACCATAAATGCAGACATTGGTGCCAGTCTTATTACTTTTTGAAGTAATGCATAAACATTTGGATTTCATCTTTTATTTCTGAAATGTCACCAGGATATGCTTGTGTGTACACATTTTTCAATAATCTTGCCTAATATTTGCTTTTCCAGTTCAGAGAAAATTTCTTCCAATTCAACTTTTACTGCCATTTTTCCTTCATAGCTTTGTTTTGTTTACTCCGTGAGTCTTCCCCTTTGAAGTGTCAGACTCTCCACTCCAGTGACCCGACTATAGACAAAGCTTCTGCAAAAGCTAATGTAATCCTGGCATCTTATAAATCTATAAAAATGGCAGCTTCTTTTATTTTTCCCTAAAAGGCCATAGGTCATCAGAGACTGTGGATCAGTTCGTTGACTGCTTACCTAATGTGCACAAAACCTCGGATTCGGTCCATAACACAGCATAAGGGCAGTGGTTCTCAACCTTCCTAATGCTATGACCCTTTAATACAGTTCCTCAAATTGTGGTGACCTCAGTCATAAAATTACTTCCATCGCTACTTTATTACTGTAATTTTGCTATTGTTATGAATCATAGTCAGGAGGTGGTAGCAAACACTTAGGAGGCAGAGACAGGTGGATCTCTGAGTTTGAGGCCAGCCTAGTCTACAGAGTGAGTCCAGGAACAGCCAAGGCTACACAGAAAAACCCTGTCTCAAAATAATAATAATAATAATAATTAATAATAATAATAATAGCTGGGCAGGGGTGGCGCATGCCTTTAATCCCAGCACTTGGGGGGCAGAGTCAGGATTATCTCTGTGAGTTCGAGGCCAGCCTGGTCTACAAGAACAGCTAGGGCTATTACACAGAGAAACCCTGTCTCAACAAAACAAACTAAAACAGCAACAACAACAACAACAAAATAATAATAATAATAATACAGAGTGTAAATATTTTTGGAGATAGTGGTTTGCCAAAGGGTTAAGACCTGCACGTTGTGAAGCTCTGGCATAAGATGTGTTAGCACACTCCTATAATCCTGGGAAAGTAGAGGTAGAAAGATCCGGTATTCTTCAGGTAGGAAGGTCAGCCTTGGCTACGTAGGAAATTTGACACCAGCCTGGGCTACACAAGACTCTGCCTCAAAGTAAATAAAAGATCATAGGTGAGAACGGGGCAGGCCGTCCCATGCATGGCCATAGCTTCAATACTGGTAATTCTCTAGCCTCACAGAGGATAGAGTTGTCTGCAAAGCTGCAGTTGATGAACAAGTTAACCCCTTACCAGGCTATAAATAAAAGATGGTCAGAAGTGTGCCTGCAGAGTAGGCCCCTCATAGAGGCAGGCAACTGTATACACAGATTTGACTTTCAGCTTTGGCTAGTTCTGGAAAAACAGAATAACTAAAGGCAGGTGGTACAGACCTGAGTTAGAAACCAAGAGATGCCAGCTGACCACCTCTGCCTGTGAGCAGTGGGTGCTGGCAGACAGTAGGCATGAGGTTCCTTTGGCACCTCTCCTTCTGTGAGCTCGTGAAGTTGCAGGCATTCCAGTTTGACCCCTGTTTCCCAAAGATAATAACTGAGCTTTGATTTTTTTTCAGTCTTTGTTGGACTATTGCAGTAGTAAACAGAACTTATGTTTCTCCCTTTTCAGAATTGTACATAATTAAACTTAATTTTTCCAAGCCTTAAATTTGTAGTAAAAACATTAATTCATTTTTAAGAACAGACTGTAGGGACTGGAAAGATGGCTCAGTGTTTAACAGTGCTTAGCAATCTTGCAGATCTGAGTTCAGTTTCTACTATCTACAAGGTGGCTCCTGGTCCAGGTGTTCCTATGACTTTTGGCTTCCTTGGGCACCAAGCACACAGGTAGTTACATACATACATTCAGGAAAATACTCATACAAATAAAATAAAAATAAACAAACCCTTAAAAAATAATTAGTTAAACCCTGTCTTGAAAAAGGATGAATAAGTAAATAAATAATTAGTTGTGGTCTTAATTAATCCTACAACCCACATTTCATGGGACACAAAATGTTCATGAGATCATAACCAGCTGGCCCTTACCCCTAGAGCTCTTTTCCTTAAACAATAAGTCAGGTTAGAAGTGCTATGAAGAAAGAAAAAATAAGCAAAAAAGCAACATTCTCCTCTGAGTTGTATAGGAAAGGTGTACAAACCAGATCAGCAGGAGTAAGGAACAGTGGTACAAGACACATGATAGAATCTGGAACGTTCTGAATTTATGAAGGGTCTGATGTGTCTGCAAGAGCCGGAGCTCTGAGAGCTGGGCAGCAGCCAGACCATGAGGCGTTTTAATGCCATGGTAAAGAATTTGAACACTATCCAGAAGGCAATCGGAACTTGCAGGCTTTTAAGGAAGGAGCAGTAATATTTAGACATGTGTTTTAAGCAAATCTTTCTAAGCAGCAGTGTGGGAAATGAGGGGGGAGGGGAAAGGGAGTGAGGGAACCCATTAGGAAGCCATTAAAGAGGTTTGGGTGAGAATTTATGAGACAGGACTAGAGTCTGTAGCAACTCGGGGAGGAGTGGAAAGACTTGAAAGCCTCTCATCAAGGGAGATAAACAAAGCTGCTCTTTGAGTCGAGGCTGAGGTGAAGCTGGAACATAGAATGACTGGTTGATGTGTGACCTGAAACAGAGAATACAGAGTGCAAGCAGACTAAGAAAGGAAGAAGACACAGGGTCTAATTTGCCGAAGATGTGTGAGTATATATGCCCGAGCAAGCACCACATATACATGCCCAAACGGCTGAGTCAGGACATATTGAATCATGTCATATATAGGAACATCAAAAGCATATGTTTAGGTCACAAGAAAACAATTTTTACGCCAAATACAATCTGGTGCTCTTTTTTAGTTACTTTTGTTTGCGTGTGTCAGGCTCCCTGAGTGTGTGTGCACCACAGGTGTGGATATACCTGAGGAGACCACAGAGTGTCAGATTCCCTGGAACTGGAGTTGCAGACAGTTTTGACCTTCCTGATGTGGATTCTGGAAACCCTGGTCCTTGGCAAGATCAGTGTAAACTATTAATCACAGGACCATCTCTCTGGTGCCCCAAATTTGGGCTTCTTAATGTGTTATAGACAGACAGAAGTCAGAAATCTAGAATATCATGACTAAGAGCCAAAATTAGACAGAAGTATAAAGGAAACATGAAGTAAAAATAAAAGGTGAGGAAGGAGGAGAAATGATTTAAAGCATAAAAGAATCATTCTAGTAATGTCAAAGAGGTTGCAGACTACTTTGCTCATCAGCTAAGAACTCTGGCTGCTCTTGCAGAGGACCAGAATTCCCTTTCTGGCACCCACATGGAGGTTCACGGCTACATGGAACTCTAGCCCCAGGGAATCTGATGCTCTCTTCTGGCCTCTGCAGACATGAGGCATAAATGTGCATGCTCACACACACACACACACACACACACACACACAGAGAGAGAGAGAGAGAGAGAGAGAGAGAGAGAGAGAGAGAGAGAGAGAGAAGGAAGAGGAGGAGGAGGAAGAGGAGGAGGGGGAGGGAGGGAGGGAAGAAGGGAGGGAGGGAAGGAGGGAGAGAGAGACTCATGAACATAAAAAGAAATAAAAGTTTTATTAAAAGGCAAGGTAGCCTCAGCATGTGGAGAAGTTCAAATTTCTTCCCTTAGAATTAAATTTGGTATTGGTTAGTTGCTCTTTGATCTGGTGTTAGAGGAAGTACTCAAGATTGGAAAGAAGTCCCTGAGAAGAAAAAGCGTTGATAGGTTATTGTTGGAAGTGAATAGCACCAAATTCCTATAATGTGAGGAAAGACTGAGCCAATCCTGTCCCCACAGAGTGGGTGGAGGCAAATGAAGGAAAGTACTTCAGTGTTGCAGGGAGCCCACTGGACCTCTGCAAAAGTGTAGGTGAAAACCTAGCATGATAACACACTCCTGTGGTCCCAGCACTATGGAGGTAGGGGTGAAAAGATCGGGCTTGTAAAGCCAGACTCACTTGAATAGTTTGAGACCAGTGTGGACTAGAGGAGACACTGCCTTTAAACAAACACCAAAACCAGATGGGAATCTCTAAGGCAACTGAACAGGCTTGAGAAGGGTGGATACCGGGAGAGGAAGATGGTGTTAGATGCTGGGGTATTCTCGAGTCCACTTGTAGGAATAAGGTACACAGTTTTCTAACTCCAGAAAGGTTAAATACAAGTTGCTCATATCTAAGTGCCTCCCCAGATATTGTGCCCAGAAAAAGTTATGTTTCTTCCCCACAGCAACCTGAAGTTAGTCACCAGTCAGCGTAGGACAACCAGGGTCTAGTCTCCTTGTCTCAGTTTAGGACATGTTCTAAAGGCCTTTTCAACTTCAGCTCTCATAAAACTGTCTGGAGTCTCAGCATGATTTGTGCCTCACTCAACCTTTTCGTGACAGATTCTGGTGTCCTTCAGGCTTCCTGAGTGTTATTCCCTGGGTAGATCAGGAATTCAAGGCCAGACGTGGAACCATCTTTAATAAACCTCCTGAATCATATCTAACATACAGAATTTCTGAGGCTCTCAGCCTAAGCAGCTGGTTCTTTGTTTTAGTTTGTTTTTTTTTATCAGCTTGACACAGGTAGGTTCATCTGGGAAGAAGAACCCTCAACTGAGAGGAAAAACTCCATCAGATTTGCCTATAGGTAAGGTTGTAGGAGCATTTTTTTTTGACTTACAATTAACGTGGGAGGGCTCATTCCATTGTGGGTGGTGCTGCCCCTGAGCAGGTAATCCTTGGATGTATTAAAAAAAAAAGAAAAGCAGGCTGAGTAACTGCCTGCGAACAGCAAGCTAGTCAGCAGTGTTCCTCCACGGCTTCTGCTTCAGTTCTGGCTCCCGGTTCTTACTTGAGAACCTGCTCTGACTTCCCTGTATGATGTACTGTGATATGAACATATAAGCCAAATAAACCCTTTCCTCTTCTAGTTTCTTTTGATTATGGTCTTTATCACAACAAGTAAAAGGCAAACTAGTAAAGGGGTGAATTCGTAGGATTACATTTTACACATTCTCTTAGCCAGAAAGCCTCGAAATCACGTTAGAGCATCAGATTTAGATCTACCTACCAAAACTTGATTACGTCATTTTCAGACTGACCAAAAGACTCCAGAAGTTAATTTGAGGCAGATAGAGATGGTTTCTCCATACCTACATTTTCAGCCCCATAGGCTAATGAGATTTGATGGGGTTCTGGTACTTTAACCCATTTCCGGATGCTTGATCGCCAGGATCTCAACCCTGGGTGACCATGATAAGAGCAAGTCTCAGCATATTTGGAGTTCTATTCATGACTCTCTGCTTCTCGCCTCTAGCTATCTAGACGGTCTGGGTAGTTCTTCAGCAGCTACCCTTCTTTTTGAATCAAAATCTAAAGGTTAATAAATGCTTCCATATCTAACAGCTAAGATAAGGCTTCACTGAAATTAGAAATCTCTCCTGGATGCTGACACCTCTATCTGAGTGTCAGTCGAAGAATAAATTGGATGAGAAGAAAGCATATGGCCAGCAGGGGAACAGGGAAAATTCCCAGAGGTCTGACAAACTCTAGTTTGAACGCCCTCCCCAATACTGATTTGGGAAGTAAATCAAATTGCTCTGGTAGGAAATGATTGCTTGGGGGCTACTAGCAAGATATGACCTGAGATGCAATGTTTCCCACAGTTGTAAGGATGACTATGTGTGGGAGCTGATCATTAGAAAAATGATGAAGGCTATTATTAACGCATTACTCAATTACTTATTAATTACTTTAAAATGTGGCTAGAAATGAGGCAATTAGGAGTTCACAGTAGTAATTGGTATTTGGACTCACAGAGGGTGAACTGATGAGCACCAGCTGCTCTGACATTTTGCCTGGTGATCAACTACTGAGGAAGCAGGCAGCAGAGCAAGCCTGTGATCTCTCTATTCACAGCATGGCTGCACTCAGGGAGGGCAGATGTTTCTCCTGGGAGAATAAAAGAGCATTCATGCTTCCGTTTGACTGAGAGCTGTGAAGTCGGAAGAAAGTAGAAGGGAAGTTGTGTCTCAGACATTCCCATAATGGACAGTGGGTCAAATCTGCACTAGAGAAATATATTTGAACAACCATTGTTGCAGCTTAGACTGATGGGTATTAACCATAAAGATTCGTCTAGTGTGCATGTAAGTCATGCAGCCTCAGAGACCTCGTGCCTCTTAGGACAGGGCATAAAGCATTGAAGATACCTGCATTTGGGTTCTCGGATGGCACTTCTGTGTCTTGGGATCCTGCACAGCTACTCTGGTAAGAAGTCAAGAAGCCTTAGGAAATAGCCCTCAGACAAGCTTCCCAGGGACTCCACTCTCCAAGGAGATTCCTTTCAGTTGTAATTCCTATCTGGAATGTCCCCTAAAGGCTCACGGGTTAAGCACTTTTAGCTGATGACAATGTGTTGGGAGGTTCTGACTATGTTAGAAGATGGGATCTAGTTGGGAAAAGTAGTTCATTGGTAGTAGGTCCTGTGCTACCTTGTCCTTGGCTCCTTCCTCTCTCTGCTTTCTGTCTGTTATAAAGAGAAGCTTTTCTTCCATAAAGCCCTGCTAACTATGATGTTCTGCACAAGAGAAAAAGAGCACTCCGAAATCATTGACCAAAGCAAATTTTGTTTCAGAAGGAAGAGCTGAAAATAGAATCGTGTGTTATGACCAACAATGTAATCAGTCAGTGTCAGCCTTCATAAAAACCAGAAGGGTGGGGTTCTAGGCTTCTGGATGGTGGAACATATGAAGGTTCCTACAAAGAGGATATATAGGTGAGAGGGACACAAATATGATCAAAACGCATTGGGTGTGTATGAAATTCTCAAGAACAAATAAAAATAGTTTGTTAAAAAAAGTAACTAATATATTTTATACTTGTATAAGCTACCATATTAGATGCTCTCTAATACTGTTATGCTTGTGTTTTTGTCCCCCCTCTCCCATGCCTTTACTCATTTGCTTTGAAACAGAACAGTTTTCATTAACTCTTATCTATGAAGTCTTCTCATATTCACTCTTATAAGTAAAATAATGAAATTCTTTCCCCACAAAACTCAGACTTCATTATTTTCCAAACATGTCTTTTTCTTATAGAAGGATGGAAAGAGGTATGCCATAAAGTGGGGAAGTGAGCATAGGAGGTAGAGAAGAATGAGGAAGGAATAGAGGCAGGGCATAGTAGCATATGACTCTAATCTCAGCATTTGGGAAGTTGAGGTAGGAGCATGCCATGAGTTCAAAGTTAGCTAGGGCCACATAGTGAGTGCAGAAAGCCAGGGATACACAGCAAAGTCCTGTCTTAGAGAAACAAAGTAAAAAGATGAGAGGGGAGCAGGTTCTTGACATACCTTGGTGAAATATCCCAACCATATAAAAGTAGGAGCATCTCTGACCACATCCCAAAGCTTTCACTTTCTGTATATTTTGGGAAAGGAATAGTTGGTATGACATTCATTTCTAGGACAGTTCATGTTTGAACACTGTCATCGTCTAGTCCCCACCTATTGTAACCTGTGCCACAGGTGTCTGTGTGCCATTGTCCGGATCTCTGTAACTGCCATCCTCCATCACATCCATCTTCCATGTCAGCCTCCATTGTTGACAAAAATTTCTGTCCCGCCCCGTCCCTCAGCCGTTCAGTCCCAAAGAAACACACAGAGGTCTACATAAAATGTAAATTGGCTGGCCTATTGGCTCAGGCTTCTTATTAACTAATTCTTACATCTTAAATTAGCCCATTATTCCTGTCTATGTTAGCCACATGGCTTAGTACCTTTCATCGGTGAGGCATTTTCATCTTGCTTCTTCTCTGTCTGGGTGATGACTGTAGACTGACCTTTTCTCTCTCCAGAATTCTCCTGTTCTACTTGCCCCATCTCTACTTCCTACCTGGCCATCCTGCTTGTGCTTCCTTCCTGGCTACTGACCAATCAGCATTTAATTAAAATACAAGTGACAGAATAAAAGACCATTGTCCCACAGCACTTCATGAAAGACAATTCAGAGAATGCTATTATCCTTTAGAGTTTCATATTAATTTTCCAGAGACCCATGAATAAGAGAAAATTATATATAAATAAAGTTTAGGGATAACTAGTGAATAATTAAAGTGAATATTCTTGTGTAGAGTATTTTTTATGCATTGTACAAATGACTTTTTGCTATAAAAATATTTTCACTTTTATTGCCAACATTTTCTCTTCATTGTCTGGTAGTAGCTCCCCTCTTCCATTTAAGAAACCACCGTTTCCATTCTATTGGCCCGTTATGCTGCCATCATGATACCCATTCCTCCTGACAGTCTTAATTTTTCTAACAGATGGACACAAGACAGAAACAAGGAAATCAAAGGCCTTCCTTGGAGCTGAAAGACACTGAGGAAAAAAATGGCCATCCTTTTAGTGTAGTTATGCAGCTTGAAGATTTGAACTGGGAGTTGTTGCCAAGCATGTTTTATAACCATAAAGAAAAAGCTCATCAGCACAACTAGAGACTGGGACCAGCACAGTGCCACACGCTTGTATTTGGTATACACCACTGGAAATTTGGAAGAGTCGGCACATAGTGTGAGCACCAAAAAGCATCCAGCTGCTTCTGGCCTCCACTAACAACATGCAATATAAAGTAAAGCAAGGCAAACTTTGCTTCCAGACAACTGATCTGAAAGCAGTAAAATAGTGCCAGCGAATTGACATCTGCCTCTATAAGGAGATGTTCCTTAGCTCGGGATACAACGGTCGGCAGAACAGGGCTGGGAAAATAATCCTAAAGCTTTTGAAAACAAAAGTTTCATTCTTTGCCTCTGGAAAGACCAAAAGGTGGTGAAAAGTGGGCAATACAATTAGGACCTGAGACATTGGGGGGGGGGTGGTGTTTAAGGAATTTATACTTCCTCCAGATAGGAGGAGCCTTCTCTTCCTTTTACTTTTCTCTAAAAAAAAATTAAACATATGTAAAAGTAGAGGATAACTCCTTGGAAAGGTGAGAATTGATCTACCTCAAGATCCAGCTATACCACTCATGGGCATATACACAAAGGAAACTTGATCCTGCCACAGAGACAGTTGCTCAACCATGTTCACTGCTGCTCCATCCATAATAGACAGAAATTGGAAATAACCAAGATGTCACCTAACAGAGGAATGGATAAAGAAAATGTGGTATATTTATACAATAGAGTATTAATTATCTATCCAGAAAAATGAAGTCATGAAATTGGCACATAAATGGATAGAAATAGAAAAAAAATCATTCTGGTTGCGGTATCCCAGACCCTAAAGGACAAATATGGCATGTATTCACTTTATGTGGATAGTAGTTGTTAAGCATATAATAACCGACCTACCTAACAGAGGTTAGATAGGGAGTAAGGGGTTAGGAATGACAGATCTTGTTAGGGAAGAGAAATAGAGTAGATACTTATGGATAAATCCAGTGCTGAAATGGGGGGATCAAGTGAGGATGGGGAGAGCTGAGGGGGATGAAGAAGGGAATATGGGAGAGACAGCTAAAATTAAGGGCCATTTGAAGAGTAGAATGGAAATTTACCAGAGTAAAAAACTTCCTAAATTATATACATATATGAAGGTGATCTCAATAAAATCACCAAATAGTGGGGGAGACAAAGCCCCAATTTGACATCTCTTATCACTAAGTGAAACTTCCAGACCAGGAATGAGTTACATCTAATTGTGTTGTTGTTCAAAGAGGCCCCATGGGAGTCCCCAAACAACCTTTGCCAAGACTATAGGTTGCCCTTCACAAACTGATGGCAAAACCCTATTACCAAAGAGAACACCTACTACACAACTCATTCAACATGAAAAAGTCAAGATGAAGTCTTCTTAGAGTCTTCAACCTTACATCCCAGTGTCTTTGGTACAGGAAGATACTCTGCATGTTACCAAAAAAGAAACATAAACACCAATCCAGCCACAACCTTTTGATCAAAGATGGCGTCCTGCCTGCAGGACACACTAGTGAAATGGTGGCACAAAGCTTGCAGAAATAACTAACTCATATCTAATTTGATGTTAGGCCTAGTCCATGAGATGGGACCCATAGCCAACACTGCATGGGGTGACAAAGAACCCGAGACACCCAGGATAAAACCTAGTACTGCTTGTCTTAGTTAGGGTTTAAATTGCTGTGAAGAGACACCATGACCACAGCAACTCTGATAAAGGAAAACACCTCATTTAAGTGACTTATAGTTCAGAGGTTAAGTCCAATGTCATCATGGCGGGACACAGTGGTATGCAGATAAACATGGTGCTAGAGAAGGAGCTAAGAATTCTACACCTTGATACAAAGGCAACAGGAAATAGTGTGAGACATTAGGCATCACTTGAACATATATGAGACCTCAAAACCTACCTCCACAGAGACACACCTCTTCCAATAAGGTCATACCTATTCCAACAAAGCCATACTTCTATGAACTTATGGGAACAATTACATTTAAACAACCACACTACTGTTAAATGAGCAAGCAAACAAAAATGGCAGCAAAAACATGACTTTTAATGGTGTTCTGCTATTCTCATAAATGCATGCTTTGTTCATATTATCAGAGAAGCTTCTTCCTGCAGTATATGGAGACAAATGCAGAGAAATCATGCAGAGTGAGAGACCTTGGAACACTCAGCCTTAAACAGTTTGTCTCCATCAAATCCTTCCCCTCAAGGATCAGGGAACCCCTCATCAAAGGAGACAGAAAGAGTTTAAGAACCAGAAGGGGTGGGGGACACCAGAAGAACAAAACCCTTTGAATCACCTGAACAAAGCTTATATGAACTCACAGAGACTAAAGCAGCAAGAAGAGACTTGGTCTACATTAGGTCCTTTACTTACATAACATGGCTTCCAGTTTAGTGTTTTCAGACATTTTTGAATGTACAAATGAGTGAGTCTCTGGCACATCAATGTGGGCCCCAAATTTCCAAACAGAGCCTGAGCAAAATGAAAACAAAGAAACAAACAAACAAACAATAGACGACTCCTTTAAACGGCTCTGCTGTACAGTGAGAGCTTTAATAGCCAGCACATTAAGTAGAAACAACAATCAAAGTAAAAATGCTGCCACAGTGAGGGCACTAACTTTCTAGAGGTGGAGCAGTTGAATGCAGCTCCCATTTAGAGAGTTAGATGATTAAAAGCAGTTCTCAGTTGAATTCAGCTCTCAGCCAGGCCTGTGGCAGAAGGCTGGGTCTCACAGACTGAAGAAGGGATGGAGGCAGTTACTAGAACCATGACAAAGGGTCAAGCTACTGCTTAGCACTTTAAGGTCTGGCTCATGAAGTCAGAAAAGGTTACAAATACACAACAAAGACTGGGCCAGATTGGGAGAGAAAAAAATACTCTTAACAGGTTACTGTGTTTTAAAATGTGTTAAGGAACTTAAGAAAGAAAAGAAAATGGGTATAGATAGTCATAGGAAAAAATAGTTTAAAAATGATAAAGTCTTTGAAGAGAAAGTAAAGTAATATAAAGGGAAAAGTCACATAGAGATTGGAAATACACAGGGAGTGTAAATCCTATATTATGTTATGTTGACATTGAATTTTTGAATGCTAATGAGAAAACAACCGTTGCTGAGAGATATTGGATTGTAAATGGGACTGTTGAGTGAACCAGCCTAGAAACTTTAGGGATGTCTTAACTTTAAAATGAAATTCAGAAAATGTATTGCACTGGGGGAGGGGTTATGGATATATGGTAAAGGCTGTGGCTTCCTTTAAGTTTAATAGAGATCAGATCTGATTGAAGAAGACCTCCTAAAAACGTTGGCCTCAGCATAAAGAGGTAAACCAAGAAAAACTGTAGGACAGGTAACATATACATTGATCCCTCTGCACGGGACAGTTCTGAGACTGACAACAAAGACAGGTGACATAAACACTGATTTCTCTGCATGGGACAGTTCTGAGACTGACAACAAATGTTAGAACTAGCTTTCCTAGGACTTGACCATTGTCTCAATTTTTTCAGGGTCCCTAGAAAATGCTGTCACCCCCAAACAAGAGGAAACAGTCTAGAGAACACAACACCCATATTTCCAAGAAGTAGAAAAAGTAGGTGGTATGGGAGGTCTTTCTGTCTACATGTTGCTTTTGCTGGTTAATGAATAAAGAACTGCTTTGAGCCTCTGGCAGGGAAGAACAGACCTTGGCAGGGAAAGCTAGGCTGTATGCTGGGAGAAAGAAGGGCAGAGTCAGAGAGAAACGATGGAGCCACTGGAGATAGATGCTGAAAACTTTACCCAGTAAGCCACAGCCACGTGGCCATATACAGATTAATAGAAATGGGTTAAATTTAATATGTAAGAGTTAGCCAATAAGAAGCTACAGCTAATGTGCCAAGTTGTAATTTAATTAATATGGTTTCTGTGTGATTATTTCGGTTCTGGGTAGCCAGGAACAAACTAGCAGCCTCCTCCAACAGGTGGTTTTTGTCATTTGGCGAGTTATGAGTGTTTGTCATCATTTGACAGGGAAATAGGGATATAGGTTAAAAAGACAACTATTAAACTCAAATATTTGAGTTCGAGACCAGCCTGGTCTACAAGAGCTAATTCCAGGACGGGCTCCAAAACCAAAAAAAAAAAAAAAAAAAAAAAAAAACTCAAATATTTTATATTGGTATGTACTTTGGTATATTGATACAAATTTAAAATTATTTTTGTTATTCTGTATGTACGTTTCCACTCTTGTTTCAGGTATTATACATTTGTAGCTCATTTAAAAATGTAATGCATAATTAAGAAATGCAGGTTAGTAGTTAGTCATCAATAATAATCAAACTTGAGGTCATATTGGATGTGTTTTCAAGATTAAACACATACATTTTAGATAAATAGATGATCTTGAAATGCTTCAGAGAACTATAGAATGTGGCATTGAAGATGGTTAGTAACCTATTGCTTTTCATGACAGTGAGACATGTCTGCTTCTGACAGCACCAATCTACTTCATAAAAGAATGATGGGCATTGTAGAACCTCCATATGGAGTTTGTTTCATTGTGGCAGTCTAGTCATTTCGGCAAGAAACTGTCCTTGCCTCAACTGCTGACATAGCAGGACACAAAGAAAAAAGACTGCCTAACTTTGCCATGGCAAGGTAAGGCAGTCTTTCATAATTCCTTCTTCATAGAAAAGTCTGCCAGATATTCTATGTCTGTAGACTTAATATGGGTGCCCGAATGTTGCAGAAGAACCTTGGGTGACTGCCCAGACAGCCAGATGTCTCTATCATTTCTACAGTTTGAAAGTGGCTTGCACTCTATTTGTTGTTTACTCAGGTAGGATTATATCTTTCTAGTGTCTTTGATGGAGTGGAAGACTAGATAGTTACAGTTACAGTTTTCCATAGTTATTATAGAAGATAAATTAGATGCAAAACTTTGGACTCACCAAGGTAGGATAGATAGTGGAGTGTTTTTTTTTTCTGAATTTGACAAATTCAAATGAACTGGATATTATAAATATAGTTCTTACTTGATAATAATTATTATTGCATATACTTTTATTATGTTAAAGTCAAAACCTTTCCTTTATATTTAGATAAAAAGGGAGAAATGTTGTGGAATAGAAAAAATTAATTGTACAGTGTTACATTTCTTTATGCTGCATTTGTTTAACTATGTTACAAATGTTTCACACCTGATTGGTCTAATAAAAAGCTAAATGACCAATAGCCAAGCAGTAAAAGGATTGGTGAGGTTAGCAGGCAGAGAGAATAAATAAGAGGAGGAATCTAGGTTCAAGAGAGGAGAACAAGGGAGAAATAGAGGGAGATGCCTGGGACAGGCAGCTGCCAGTCAGCCAGACTTAGTTTCCTTTAGGAAACTAGGACATACAGAATGAAATAAAGGAAAAAGTTCCAAGGCACAAATGTAGATGAAGAGATACAGGTTAATATAAGTTACAAGAGTTAGTGAGACAAGCCTAAACTAATGCAGAGTATTTATAATTAATAATAAGTCTCCATGTCATGATTTGGGAGTTGGTTGGTGGCCCAGAGAAATCCTACCACAGGTCTCTGAGTCTTTTGCCTTTTCTTGGACTCTTTTTCTGTTTATTTTGTCCAATTCTGATGTGGTTTTGCTTTATGTTAGTATTATATTTTATTTTTATACATTGTATTATTTCTTAGAAGGCTGTCTGTTTTCTAATGAGATAGGAAGGGAGTGTATCCAGATAGGAGACGAAGTGGGGAGAACCTAGGAGGAGTAGATAAAGGGGAAACAGTAATCAGGACATATTATATAGGGGGGGAGTTAGTTTTATTAAAAGAAAAAAAGAATAACATGACAAATATGCATTCACCTAAAACCTGGACTTCATGGTGTTAATTTGTAGATGTTTAAATTAATTCACAGCTCAATTAAGCATCCAATATTTGACTACACAATTCTATTTAAAGCTTATTTCTTTTACCTACTCACCCTGTAATGGATATTTTTCTATTTGACTCTGCTATATTGCAAATGAAAGATTAATTGCTTTTGCTAGTCATGTTTTATTGCATATGCATGTGAGAATTTCTCCTAATTTCTACAGAAATAGAAGCTAGATTATTAAGTTTGCATAGCTGTAATTTTACCAGTTCCAAGAGTTTCGTTCTGAAATTGTCATTTATAACATATAAGAATTTTTTGTTTCCCTAAAGTCCTTGCAAACAATTAGTGCTTGCAGACTTTAAGTATTTGTTTAGCTGCTAACAAAAATGATACTATGCTGCTATTGAAGTCTGCCTATCACAGAATTGGAAGGAAGTGAAGTTTACTGCCCTGTGATCCTCGGCACACTATTTTTGTTTTTGTTTCTTGGTGGGAGTTCTTTGTATTCATTCTCATATGGATACTTTGCTTAGGTAGTGCTTGTCCTATCTGGACTTTGGCTCACTCTCCTCAGCCAGTAGTTGTCACCTGGATTCCGACTCTATCTTCCTATGATTGAATGCTGACTTAACTTGAAAGTTGCCTTCCCTGTGCTTCATGTAAACTCTAAACTAGAGAAGATAATAGTTCATCCCTTGTAGTGTTATCATGAGAATATTTTTGCTTTAGGGGTTTTTAAAAAGGTTGATAGCGTGCTTAATAATTTGAGGAATATAGCAGAGAGGGAAACATAACGAGAAAACATTCACATTCTGATATTATAGCTGCTGCTGCTTCCTTCTTCTCATCCTCCTCCTCCTCTTCATCCTCCTTCTCCTTCTTTTTTGCAGAAGAAATGAGACAACCAGCACAGGTCAAAACAAGTCCCTAAACCACACACTTCGGTATCCTTGCAGCATTACTTACTTCACTTTTCACATGCAGCAGCTTTGCCTGTCTTTATTTTGCATGCCACTCTTTGCAAAGTTCACATAAATGGTACTTCTTAAAGGAAGTCATCTGATGATACTTGGCTTCCAGAAATCTCTTACACCCAGTTCTGATATACTCCACACCTCTGCTCACCCTGAGAGATTCGAGGTCATCACTGTCTCTTAGAGATTGATTAAGTGTCAGAGGGCTAGCTGATGCAGGACAAAGATAATGCTTTAAAGTTCTTTTTCATTAAATCAATAAAGAAGAGAGCAGGAGTATATGGAAGATTCATTTTGTAATCACGTGTCAAGTGTTTTTTTATGAATTGTGACATTTTACTTGGGAAGTTCAGTATACATAATATGTGCATACTGTGTACTGCACATCATGCGTGGGCACATACAAACACTACATTATAAAAATGGCAGCACTGCCTGGGGAGGAGAAGAAAGTAGCTGACTAGTTCTTCCTGCAGCTTTTAACAGAGTAATAAATAGTGCTTTTCTGGGCCTTAGTACAGATTTCTACTAAACTGAACTCCTGAACAGCAACACATCAAAGAGGAAGGAAGTTGTCATTTGGCAATTTGGCAGCTGCTGCTGATACAATTGTTTCTCATGAAACAAGTTAGCTCCAGGGGAGGGCTGCCTATGAGAATAGGGTCAGAATAGTTAGTTACCAGAATTGGTACTATGTTTCCTTTGCGGGAAAGCACGCTATTTTTTTCTGATTATGAGAAAAATGCAACCTATTTATTCTGACTGTGATAATAGTAGAAAAGGTACAGTTGAAAACCAGAAATAAAAATTCCAAGGGACAGACCTGGAGATGGCTTAGCATAAAGAGCACTTGCTGCTCTTACAGAAGACCCAGGTTTGGTTTCTAGGACCTACTAATGGCTCACAACCACCTATAACTCAGTTCCAGAGAATCTGACACATTCTTCATGTACATAGAGCACAAACATATACTCAGGCACTCACATATACACTTAAGATGAATAAATAAATCCTTAAAAAATAAACACACACACGCACACACACAATGACTGAAGTGGAACCTAGTGAGACAACTCTCTGACTTTTCTTTTTGTACTTCCCAAGGACTACTAACATAAAACATGTCACATGGAAATACTGGCAAAAGTCCCAGCAGATCCTAAGCAAAGCTGTTGTATATTGACCATAATTTGGAAGATACTAAAGTGTCAAAGGCTAATTCCCTATCACAGCAGCAGAGAAGCCAACGTCTGTGGAATGCTCATGTTCAAATCGCATATATTAAGTATACTCTCTGTGTTTTTAAGGAATTCAGTTCCCAGGATTCGACACAGAAGAATCAGAGAAAGATAGATTGAGCCTTGTATCCAAATATCAAATGGTTAGTAGGCATGAAAAGAAAACACAGAAAAATTCTACAATTAATCATACCTCTGAGCTAGGCAACAAATTCAGTGGTTTCCACCATATTTCCCTTGTTATAGTCCTTACAATCAATTCATATGCAAAATGTAATTGCCACAGGTCTTTTCTATTTTAGGCTGTGATTTTCTTGTAATATTGATATTGAACGTTATTTTGAGACGGTGCTTGCAGCAGTGGATTAGCCAATTACAAGTGTGGTAACCTGGTTAATAAAGTTGTCTGGGCAGACTGCCTGGGTTAGAACCCAGCTCTTCTGCTTGCTGTTTGTGTCACCTTGGGCAAGTGATGCACTGTCTTCCAGGCACCCGAGTCCTTGCCTGTAGTAAGAGGAGAGGCCAGGCTGTGTTCCTCCGCACCTGGCCGCCCTCATGGCTTTAGCTTAAGCCCCAAAATAACAACACACAAACTGTCTTCATTTAATCACTGCCTGGCCCATTATTGGCTAGCTCTTACATATCGACCTAACCCATTTCTGATAATCTGTGTAGCACCCCATGGTGTGCTTACCGGGGAGATTCTAGCCTGCTTCTGTCTGGAATGCGGGCATCATGGCCACTCCTTCTCAGCTTCTCTTTCCCAGAATCCTCTTCTGTCTACTCCACCCACCTAAGGGTTGGCCTATCAATGGGCTCAGGCAGTTTCTTTATTTTAACCAATGAAATCAACAGATTGATATAGGACACTCCCACATCACTTGCCTGAGATGTGAGATAGAGGTAATACAGCAGGCAAAGTTAAAAATTATGTTGAAGAATCAGTAAGTTAATTCTTGCAAAGTGCTTAGAACAGCAACAGCTCCACAAATGGACTCTGCCCGTGTTAACACTTAATTCTGCAATGAGACAGTCAAGGAGCGGGGGCAGGGACGGACAGTGGACAAGAAAAGAAACCTTAAGCTTCTGGAGTGCAGAGAAATTCTTTTTGCCTCAGGAATCATCTTGACCCAGAAACAGTGTTAGTGGTATGACACTAGGCTATTTTGTGTTCTATGAAAATCTCATATTAATATTGGTGCCCAAGAGGTAGTCCCTGGAGGCCTGCACTTGGGCCTGCTTACACTTTAGCTCTGGTGAGCCTTGACTCATACAGATTTACTCAGATATGTATGACCTAAACTTGAGGAAAAATTGCTTATTGGGCCTCTGTTTTTCATTTCATGATTCTGTTTACTTTTGTAAAACAAATGATTGATTCCATTTTCTCTCTGGGAGCAGAGAAAGACATAAGCTTAAAACAACTGCATGCAAAAGAACTTTCTAGTCCTGGTGGTTGGGACATCATCTATTCAGGACAGAAAGCCCAGTGTTGGAAGGAAGCTGCTGAGACCTGTGGCTTTCCCGGTGTCCACCTAAAGCTTTACAGTGGATTGGGATGGGGCACTAGCTCTATCAGCAGAGTGTTTAACTAGCATGCATGAAGCACTGGGTTCCACCCTTAGCCCTGCATAAACTGGATATGATGGCTCATGGTCTGGAGTTCAGGGTTATCCTTGGATGTCTAAGGAGCTGGAGGAAAGCCCGGGAGACATGAGACTCTATCATCTCTAATAATAATAACAACAGTAATAGTAAAAGATTTACACTGAATGGAATCCTTACAGGAACAGAAGACAGCAGCCTGGGTACAGACCAACAAGAGGCATGTGGCTCACTCATGCTTGTTCTTTGTGATAAGATCCATAACAGACAGGAAAAGTCTTCGAAATTTAGATATTAGACTGGGAATTCTTCAGGGCTTAGGGATCTCTTATCCTCCTCACTGTATTAATCAGTATATGGAAACATATACTCACTCAGAGCGTTTTTCTGAGTTATTACATGTGTGTGCACACATACAAACACATCTTCAAGTTACATACACACACTCAAGTGTGTGATAGCCATGGGTCCACGAAGATAATGAGAGGCTCATAGAAGAGGGAGTGTTTTGCTCCCATCATAGAAGGAAACTTTCTGAGACGTGATCAATCTGAAACTTCGACACACAGTCCTTCATGGATCCTTTTGGTGGGATGCATTGACAATAAAGAGCCAGGCAAACAATAACTAACTCTCTGTTCACAACTCAAATTATCTTAGATTATTAAAATTAAATTATCTTTAACTTCTTGTAGAATTCTGTCATCTTAGAGTGTTGAATCTATACTACCGTGAGATATTAGAACAAGAGGATAAGGCAAATTTTAACTAGCCAATCTACAAACACTTAGTGGATGCCTACCATGGATCTGGCAGTGTCCTGGGCCTGGAGACTGAAACGGAGACACTATTCCTGTCCCATGGGAAGCTATCAGAGGAGATGAGACTCTTGTACACATGGAACTGACTGAATCCCAGATAATTTTAGACTATCAGTACCTCAAAGGACTTTATCAAACACGTTTGCTTTTGCCAGTGAGACACCTATATCAGAGATATTTAGTGATATTCTGTTGATGTTCCAAAAGAACATACATTTAAAGGGCAGTTGTAAGTAAGTCAACTCATGATGGCTGTCATTCCTAGCTTGTGTCTGTGCTCATCAGAGTGAGTAAAGGACAGCAATGGAAGGAAGCTTAAGTTGATCTGCATGGATGCTTCCCCTACCTTTGTGCTGGTTCTGCAGAGTTCTAGTCTCTTTCCTGAGTTTGTTCACATCCAGAATACTCTTGGAATCTGTCACCAAACTCGAATGATTCTCTAACATTAGACATTGGCTCTTACCAATTCATTGTTCTCTCGAGTACCCTGACCCATCTGGATCTGAGTGTGGTCCTTTGTTGTCTATTTTTTCATTTAATAATTATTCACTAAACATGTCAGTCATGATCTTGGATGCCAGGTCCTCAGGACAGGAATGAGGGACAAACTCTAGCCTTAATTTAGCAAACATGTAGGTTGGCAAAAGGAATGGGATGCATGGACTAAAATAAGCAAATAGGCCGATGTTGTGGTGCACTTCAGTAATTTCAGCATTTTGAGAGGTGGAAGTTGGAGGATCAAGAGTTCAAGGCTAAGCTCAGTTACATAGTAAATTCAAGGTCAGCCACATAAGAACTGGTCTCAATAGCAACAAAAAAATTAAACAAAGCAAACCCCTAGAGTAATAAATATTCAATACCCAAAGCAGTTTCTGTCATATAAAGATATTCAATAGATATAAAAATAAGCTTGATAGGATGTAGAGGGTGGTGTCTGATAGTGACTAAGGTTACCAAGGGAAAGAACTGTTGTAAAATGGAGCATCAAGGTATGGCCACCATAGAAGGTTGTTGGACAAGACATTTTCAGCCTCATAGATGAAGAAATCTCAGGGGCCAGCTACAGCACATGCCAAAGCAAACAGAAGAGCAAAGGAAGCATTAGTGAGTTTGTAGCAGGCTGGGAACAGACAAGCACAATGGAACTGAGTCATCCTGAGTGAGGGGAGACTAGTGCAAGCTGGTGTGAGAAAAGGCAGGGGAGAATATCACTATCAAACAGGCTGTTTCCAGGGCAACTGGAAGCCATCTCTGTTTTAAGGAGTAAAAGGATGTCATTGCTGGGATGGATTTGTATTCTCTAACGTATGAAGTCCTGGATTAAAACCTCTACCCCACAAAAACCAGGCATGGTGGTACAATTCTGTATTCCTAATACTCTGGAAATACAGGCAGAAGGATCAAAAGTTCAGTAGACTACAAATCCTAGTTTGAGACCATTCCCAGCCACATAAGGTTGTGACTCACACACACAAAAAAGGGCTAATTTAAAGAGAAAGCACTGTAGAAGGTAGGATGTGAGTGAGAACAAAGAGGAAAGGGATGTGGAAGTATAACGTCACCCAGTGCCAGTGTAACTAACAAAAGACGAGGTTGATGAAACCTGGAAATCTGCAGAGTTGCTCTGGTCTTGGTGAGACTCACTGCTAACCTGACCATGCTAACCAGGCAGTATCCTTCCTGTCCTTGCCTGCTACCAGGTAGGAAAGTACTGCTTGCCTCAATAGTTTTCTTGCATTCTGACCATCTTTTTTTTCTAACAACACATTCCTTCCATATTTGAAGAATTTTCTACTGTGGTTAACTATGGTCCTTGTAGCTGGCATCCACACACTCTGTTATTCTCCATCGTTGTATCAGAACTTCCTCTGGGAAGCCAGTACAACAGAAGTAGTAGTGTCGCCTTGTTTCAGAAACTTTAGAGGGAAAGTCAGGGTTTGTGCAGTCCCAACAGGCTAGGATTAGCCACACAAACCCATAAATTAATTAAAGGGACACATCATGCTGAAATCCAGAAATGATTTAATCAATGTGACCATATTCAGAAAAACAGATAAAGGATCCAGTAACCCCAGTCCATATTCAGGATTTGTGAGATTTATCTTAGGGAAAGGATTGGGGCAAAAGTTCTGAATAGTTAAATAGCCTGGTGTAGTGCCAGGAATTGAATCAGGGCTCCACACAGGTGAGGCAAGCACCCTTTCAACAGAACTAGATCCCTAGGCTACCTGAAACTTCTTCTTCTTTCAGAAATGGGCAGTGGGCTTTGATATGCAATGTCATTTCCCCAGGTCTGTGTAGTAGGAGGAGCGAAAGGGCTGTGAGTCCCCGGCACCCGGCCGCCCACATGGCTAGCTTATGCCCTGAAATAATTACAAGGAAACTGTATTCTTTTAAACACTGCCTGGCCCATCAGTTCCAGCCTCTTATTGGCTAGCTCTTACATATTAATCTAACCCGTTTCTATTAATATGTGTAGCCCACGAGCTGGCTTACCAGGAATGATCTTAACCTATGTCTGCCTGGAGTGGGGGCATCATGGCGACTCCTCACTCAGCTCCTTTCTCCCAGAATCCTGTTCTGTTTACTCCACCCACCTAAGGGTTGGCCTATCAATGGGCTTAGGCAGTTTCTTTATTAATAAGAAATCACTCCCACATCAGGTCTGTACTTGCTTAGAAACTGGCTCTATCAGCAATCTCTGCCCTTTGTGTGTTAGGGGAAAGTAATACAGTCATTCTTGATATTTTAGTCAGTTGGGTCAGATTGCCAAAACTCCAGGTCATTTTGCCTTGGCCGAACTATTAATGCGATTAGCCAGAAAGGCTGTGGCTTGTGCTTGCAGGACACAAAAGGAAGATGCATCTGCTAGCATGACTTCAGGGAGCAGCTTAGAACAACCGGCAGGACTGTCCACAATCTCCAGGCCTCTGGTCAAGAGCATCTAATGGGGCTGCAGTGGCTTTCCTCTAACTGAGGCTTCTTTCAAAGGCTTTGCTTTTTTCTGGTTGGCTGTTGGCCCAGCCTCAGTTCCTCAGCAGGCCAGCCTTTCTACAGAGACAGGTGAGTGATCTCAAGAAATGGTACCCCAGAATGAACCTTCCAGGGGGAGACAAGACCCGAGGATATAAGCCTCTGCCTTTTACCATAAAATCTCCAGCATCTTATAGCAGGTACTTTAGAAAATGCTTTTGCTAAAAAGCTCTGGATCCTGTATTGGTCCTACACAGTAATTAAAAGCCAGACAAGAGCTTCCATTAGAGAGAGCCTGCCTTGCTCTGGCTACTGCTCGACTCTGCACAGGAAAGGTGATCCCTCCAGGTATGTTTATTAGTGTAACCTATGGATATTATGATGACAGCATTCAGTGGGCACCTCCAGAGAAGCTGAAGGATCTTGTGTCCCAGAGAGAAGGAATTGAACACCACATAGATAGCTGCAGAAGCAGGAAGAGTTCATTCAGAGAGGAAAACAACAAACCAATAAGCAAATTTTAGACAAAAAAAAAAAAAAAAAAAAAAAGACAGGGCCAAGCAGTTCCTCTTCACTTCCTCAACCCAACTGCTCCTCTCCCTGCCCACCGACTCCACTCAGTGGGGACTGTTTGAAGGTAATGGCCCTTTTCATTTCAACTTGTATCTGATGTCACAGATGGATTTACCTCCAAGTGAGTTTCACTTCCTGTTGAGCCTAGAAGCATAGTTGAGACAAGGAATCCATCTTTTCTCTTTCTTGAATAATATTTGCCAGAAAATTTATTTATAAATGTAATAGCAAAGGCTAAAAACCAGAAGCCTGAGAAATAAGCCTTGAATCTCTCTTTTCAAACCCCAGATATCTCATTACCAAACCTTGAATGAGACGACTACCCTTTACTAACTTATTCGGGTGACACAGCCAAACAACTCAGATGGAACCACTGCCATAGTGGCGCTAGTTCAAAGGCAGATGGCCACCTCCAGGTCAGTGAAGGTCATAATCTGCATAAAACTCTCATCTGAACTTTGCAAACTTCCTTTCCTTTCAACAGACCAAACTCTCAGAGGAAGTCTGAATAAAAGATTCTTCAGGAAATGGAAAATCAGCTGTCTCCTTGGTTCACTGGGGTATTCTCTGAGTCTCAAGGACTCTGACTCTACCTGGAAATCAATGTTCCTTCTTAGGGGATGAAGTGGTACGTGCATATTTGCAGGGACAGTGTCTTCCTTTACAATAGAGAGGAAAAGAGAAAGATAGAAAAGCAGACAAGGACAGAGAGAGAAAATACTCTGGGCCAAGCTCAGAAAAGAGATTTCCCCAACTAGATGACGGGGGGGGAGAGAGAGAGAGAGAGAGAGAGAGAGAGAGAGAGAGAGAGAGAGAGAGAGAAGAACCTCTGTGAAGTCTTTCAGATAGGAGCAGAGAACACCTATTTGTGTGATAGTGTGACTGACTTTCAGAAGAAAGTCTATGTTAAAGATTTCAAGATTCTACAAGGCTGATTGGCGAATTAGAACTTCATGGTTAGAAAGTTGGAATGCTTCTTGTCTAGAGCCAAAAGAATCTTGTGTATCTTTTGCTGTAAGATAATCTTTCTGAACACAATAAAAATGTATTCCTCTTATTGGTTAATAATAAAAGCTCTTTAACCAATAGCCAGACAGGATAAGATGAGGTGGAACAATCAAACTGAGAACTCAGATGAGGAGGGGGCAGAGTCAAGGGAGATGCAAGCCAGCCACCCAAGAAATAAGATGCCAGCAGACCAGCCTTGTGGCAATACATAGATTAATAGAAATGGGTTAATTTAAATTTAAGAGCTGATTTGCAAATAAGCCTGAACTATAGGCCGAGCAGTTTGTAATTAATATTAAGGCTCTAGTGATTATGTAGAAGCAGCTGCAGGACAGAGAAGCCTCTGTTTACAATCTTTATTCCCCTTCAAAGCCTTTCATGATGCACCTCTGTAATCAGACCTTTGACTACCAGGTAAAACTGTCACAATGTCTTCTTAGCTGATCACTAGCTTCCACCCAGCCAAAAGCTAAGAAAGGCATCAGAGAACTTCTAAAACCTATTGCTGAGATTTCCCCATTTTGCTATAACCCACTTACCCGGTATCTCCATAATGCATTTGTCATATGCGTAGATATTGACATTCTGTGACTGTAAAAAGTCATGTGACCATGTCCATCCAAGTCAACCTGAATCTGGGTTCCCAGGCCATCCTCTCTCAGGTTTGACTCAGAAAAGATCTACATCTTACTGCCTCTAGAGTGAGCCCTGTGCTTTGTGTTGGCAACAGAGAACAAAACTTACTCCCGTTTATCAAACGGGAAGAAAACATAGGTGCTGATACCGGGGATGTACCGCGCAAAGTCTGCAATCTGACAGCTGCAGATAGGGAAATTAGCATCTCTCTGTTGGCAGAAGATAACACAACACATATGGGCGTGAGGCAGAATTGTAGAAGTGGGAGAGGAAGTACAGCGGGAGACAGCCTGGAGGCAGTGCTGCTGCTGAGGAGGTGAGACCAGCTGAGCAGAATATAGGAGCAGAGTGCTATATCACACAGAGGGGGTCTGTGTGATCTCCCGGGCTTTCATCAATTCTTTAAGAAGTCACATAGAACTTATTTTCAAGTTGTGTGATTTGATTTTCCTAGGCATCATAAATATTCACTTTAGAAAATGTATTTGACTGCCCAAGGTGATCATAAAAGTCTCCAGAAATTGATATAAAAATGAGAAGGACTCCTGCAGGTTAATTCTGACAGAAGAGTCATGGGGAGGCACATTGTAGCTGTTGAATTTATGTCTCTGGAAACCCCTATCGTGGATTTGAATCTCTGCTCCATAGCGTGCTAGTGACCTTGGGCAGGTGACCAGAGCTTTAGAATTCTGATTTTTTTTTTTAAATAAAATCAGGATGATAATAATATTAAGGATTTTAACTAGTGGTAGTAATAACACTAAGAGCACATTGATTGAAGACTGGATTCACAGCAGTTAAAAGTACTGACTACCTTTGTAGAGAACCTGAGTTCAATTTCTAGCACCCATACTGAGGCTCCCAACCATCTGTAATTTCAGTCCCAGGGAACCTAATGAGCTCTTCTAAGCTTCCTGGGGTTCTGAACACATATGGTCTACAGGCATGCATACAGAAAAAAAGACCCATACACATAAAATAAAAACAACACCACATTAAGCATAGCATACCCCCATGGGACACCCAACAGCTTTACCCATAAATGGATGCCCAGGACAGTTTGCAAAGCCCACACAGGTCACAAATGCGCGTTGTCAAGCCCTCCCATCTTCACTTGTAGAAAACAAAATCAAGGTCTAACTGCATTCCGCATGACTGGAGAAAGCATCAAGTCAAAACTTTTCTTTCTGGTCATCTGGACAACTTTAAAACCGGGGTTCCCATCTGGGCAACCTATAGTGGAAAAGGGACCAACAGCCGGGCTTTAAGTCACACGGGCCATCTCTGCTACCAACTAGTTGTGTGAACTTGAACAGGCTACATAAATGTCTTCCTCCTCTTCTTGGTTCTGTTTCATTGTTGTTCTAGACAGTGTCTCATGAGGCCCAGCCTGACCTCAGACTTACTATTTAGCCTAGGCTGGCCCTGAGCTCCTGATTCATTTGCCTCCACCTCCACTGCATGCTGGGATTACAGGCATACAAACCGCAGCTTATGTATATTCCCAAACTTAGTTTCCTTAGGGAAAGACTAACATCTTTCCCAGTGAATTGTTATGAAGATTACGTGAGCTAATTTATAGCACTTTAAAAAGTTTTTTTGGCACATGGCATGAGCTAAAAATGACAGTAAAAATAATTAAAATATCAAAAATAAGCCTCTAGGATTCTAAATTCTACTTTGCTTCTTGATATGCTTTGCAGGATACATTTCTGGAGATGAAATAAGAAAGAACTGAAGAGGGGGTAGCAAGAAAGTTTTTAATAGAGATAAAGAATTGTACCAAGAGGATAAAGGTTTTACATATATTCAGAAAAATATTTTTGAGGTAAGATAGAAGTAACTTTGCATCATTAATTCATGTGAGATAAGGAAATCTTATTAATCGTGGAATTCAAAGTCCAACACAGAAGTTAAATTTAAAAAACAAAACAAAACTTTTGTATTTAATGGTCACTCGCTGGACATTGGCTGAACTGGCTGATTAATTGTAATAACGAGGACTCCACTCCCCAAGGCTTAACTCTGGTCATGCAGTTCCTGCACCAGACTTTCCCGAGAAGTATAACTCTCACCATCATCAAAGAAGTTTTTTTCTACAGCACACAAAGAACCTTACAGAATTCCACCAGAGGTCAAAGTGCAAAAAACAACAGGCTGTGAGGTACCAAACCCCAGTTGATACTTTGCAAGCTCTATACCCAAGACTTGGAACACATAGCAGAGAAGGGGAGAAAAGATTCTAGTAACCAGCGGTTCAGGATGTCTGCTGTATGATTAACCTGAACCCATGAAATCTCAACAATGTGGTTGCTTAAAAAGATTTGCATAACAATGTCAGTTGATAGGCCAATTTCGATGGGGGAAACTGCAAGGGGCCCCACCTCTAGATGAAGAACGACAGTCAATTAAGGACTGCAGAGACAATCCCCCTGATTGGTTAGATCTAATCCCATGTAGTCACTACCAAATAGATAAATACAAGCAACACTAAGTGAACGCAACTGGTTGCATAAATACCTTCATATGATTGCATGCATTGCAAACACACTTTGTTACATATATTTAGGTAACAATAATACTTAAAGAACAAAAGGCCTCGGAGTTATGGAGTAGGAACATAGGAGAAGTTGGAGGAGAGGACAAGAAGGAGTAAAAATGAGGTAAATATAAATTTCTCAAAAATATTTAAGGGTTTTCTATCTCAAAAATAAAAGAAATAATTATAAATTTTAAAATAAACACTGGTGTTGAGAAAAAAATAAATAAATGTGATAGGAAAAGCTAGACATGGTAGACATGGTAGACCATCCTTGTAACCCCAGAAATTGGGAGATAGAGGCAGGAGATGTAGGCATCCTGGGCTATGGCTGCACAGCAAATTTAGGGCCAGCTTGGGCTACATGAGCACTGTTTTAAAAGGCACACATACATAAGTACACACAGACACACACACACACACAACACACGTTTTTAGAAAAGTCTTTTTAAAATAAAAATATTATATGGGACCTGGAAGTAGGGCGTGATAGAGCTCTTGCCTAGCATGCAGGATGTCCTGTGTTAGTTACCAGCACAGAATAAATCAGACTCTAATTATGAGACTGTAATCCCAGCTGTAGAAGGCAGGCCAATCAGAAATTCGAGGTAACTTCTGTTGCATAATGAATTTGAGGTCAACTTGGACTGCATGAAATCCTACATCAAAAAATAATTTTTATCCAATGGCGGAGGGAGATGAGGTCCAGAAATTTGACTTCTGCTTTCTGCTCTGACCTCACTATGAGCAAAGACAAACCTGTGACAGAGAAGACGCAGTAAAGGAGTGCCAGGGCTGTGGCCCATCACTTTGCCTTCAGGACTTTTGTGGTTGTCTCTACAGTGGTGTGGCTTCTAAATGATAGAGCTGATACAACTCTGCTTTCTTTAACATGAAAGAAATGGTAGTTACGATGTTGTAGCCATCAACCATTGCGAGGCTTCCTGAGCCTCCTTATTCCCCAGGGAAAGGTGAGTGCGCTATCTGCTGATTGGGTAGCCCCATGATGCAGGACAATCCGATGGGATAGGGAGTCAAGTCAAAGCAGGAACTCAGTTTATTACTGTGAGTGGCTGCTTACAAAGGTTAAGTGACATCCTGTGATGTGAGGGTACCTCCAGCCAATGAGAGGCGGCCAAACCCTCCCCCGGCTGGAGGGGCGGCTACCTAATTTTTGCTGACTCATCCTCACTCAAACTCGGGTCAGGCTTTTCTCTGTCCTATAGGCCTCAAGGTATAGACCCCGAGATAATTTTGGTCCAACAAACCATAAAACTAAGAAGAAATACACACAGTTCAGGCAGGAAGAATAAGTATCTTGAACATAGTAGGACAATCTGCTCCTTGGAATAATAGTTAAGAGAACACTCAGATGGACAAAGAGATTTCTAACAAGTTCCCAAAAGCTTTGATTTAATCTCAAGAAAAATTCACCCAAACAGGAAAGGATGAAGGTAACAGCCTACAAAGGAAACTAATGACCAATGAGAAAAGCAGGTGTCATAGAACATGAGCTCCAAGTCATTGCAAATCTCTTGGTCAAGGTGAACTGTATGTCAGGGTCAGAGGCTACTGTGATAATAAATGAGGGGGTTTGTGAATACTTCAGGCCAGTGATAACTGTTAGAAGATAGCTCTGGGTCTCATTTCCTTTTGTGTAAAGCAACAATTTGGACAAGAACTGAATCAGCAGAAATTATGATTGATGAAACTCTGTCATTAGGCACCCACAGCTGCTCCTCCAGAATGGGAGTTGGGTCTAGAGAGCTCATTCGTGGCATCGCCTCTTTGCCTTTACACGGGGTCTGCACCATGGGTAGCAGGGTGTGATCAATGAGCAGCATGAAAGTTGCACAGCACACACAGGGCTTCTACTGCTATATCCTAGGTACTGCCATCCATGAAGCAAAGTAGAAACTTGAGAACCAAAGGAAGTAGGAGGCACAGCACCATATGCTGGGTGACACCAGAAAGGCTGCTGGACACTGACTTGCTGGGTTCAGCTTAGGAACCACATTTCAGCAAAAATTTCCAGCAACTGAAGTCATGTAGCAGACAGGGGACAAGTGGCTAAGAGACTTTCAAAATCTCAATTTAAGTGTAAATACCCTGGGTACACTCACTGCAGAGGTAAAAGTATCTCCAGGTACGAAAGTTTTGTATGGAACAGTATAGCAAACAAGTTCCATCTGGGTGTGGTAGCTCACTCTTGTAATAGCAGCATTCTGGAGGTAAGGGAAGAAGAATTAAAAGGTCAAGGTGAGGCCAGTCTCAGCTAAACAAGATTTTTTCACATAAAAACAAAAAACAAGCAACACCACAAAATGATAACATAGTCTGTGGGGCCAGATATACTTCATTTTGAGTCTTGGCTGAAAGGACTAAGGTACTTGGAGAAGCTACTAGATCTTTCTGTGCTTATTTTCTCATATATAAAGTGGAGGGGTAACATAGGTTAAATGCAGTAATGTGTGTAAAGTACAAAGTATGTAACATACTGAAGAACTATCAGGTAAGATGACATCACCCAGAGGATGCCATACCTGCTATCAACTGTCTTTTTCCAAAGTTGCTTTTCCTCAGCATGCAAACTAATAGTTCTTAAGCTTCATCTTCAGAAGCATTGCAGCATCAATACCCCTTGTCTAACCTGTGTGATGCTTCTGTGACAGTAGAGCTGACACAGAAAGTCTATTGTATTACTTGTTGACTTACTGTGTAATCTCAAGCAGTCCAAGACAGGCTCAGCCTTCATGAGCAGATTACAGGCATGAGCCATTACTCCTAAATACCAGCAATTCCCAGCATTCTGGAGGCTGGGAGTCCAAGGCAAGGGCTTCCATGCTGTCATGACACAGAAAAAGGTGAAAAGACAAAGAAATAAAAGAGGACAACTTGTCCCTTGATAATGATGTCAATTCCACCCTCAGCCCTCTAAACCTTATCACTGCTCTGTGGTCCCATTCTAATAGTGCTACAGTGGAACAATATTTCAAGGTAAGTTTGGGATACTTAGAAGAAATAATTTAGTAGGCCAGGGTGAAGCTGAGGAATCAGAATTCTTTTCTTTTAAAAAAATGCATTTATTTATTCTCCTACAATTTCATACCTATATGTATACTGATTGTGTTGTCACTGTTATCTAGCCTTCTATATCTTTCTTTTCTCCTATTGATCCACTTGTTCTTCCCAACAACTTTCTCTGCTACTTTATAACTGTCTGTGTGTGTGTATGCATGTGTGTGCACTTGTGTGTGACAGTGCATTTAATTAGGGTTGCTTGCATGAGTGTGGGTGTGTAGGACTGGTAGATGTTTACTTGAGGAAGGGCCACTTATCAGTGACTGTACCCCTAAGGAATATGACTCCTCACTCCCCCTAGCAGCCATATGAACTTTCTAAAGTTCCTTAGGGAAGGATGGGGTCTCATGAGCCCCTTTCCCATATATGATGGAATGTTGATGATTCTAGTCTTGTATAAATATTGTTTGTTAGCTACAGTTGCTATGTGTTTATAGGTACACTACCAGGTCATGTCCAGAAGCTATCACTTCAAAGCACTCTTTTCCATCCTCTGGATTTTAGATTCTTTCCTCCTCCTCCTCCTCCTCCTCCTCCTCCTCCTCCTCCTCCTCCTCCTCCTCCTTCTCCTCCTCCTTTTCCTCCTCCTTCTTCTCCATGATATCACGTGAACTTTGGATGGGGTGATGCAGATGTTCCACTTAGGGCTGAGCACTCATAATCACTCCTTCTCAGAGCTTTGCCAAGTTATAAGTTTCTGCATTAACCATTTCCATTGTAAGCAGAAGCTTTTCTGACCAAAGCTGAGCAGCACTGATCTATGGCTATAAACACAATTACATAGAAGACAGCTTGATACCATGTCTACTCAACACAGGACAAGTTTTATGTCCTTCTCTAGGTCCTGTGATTTTTCCAAGCCATGGACTTTACAGTACCAGGCAGGAATTCTTCCTGTGGAGTGTGAATATCAGCTCTAATCAAAAAGTGCTTAGTTACTCCCATAATAATTATGTTACTATTGCACCAGTGGGCACCTCTTGCCTGGCATATTGATAGTCAAGGCTGACATCTAGGTAAGAATACTGATGGCTTTTCTTCCCCAGAAAAATATTATATAATTTTTAGTAAATTTTCTTTTTGAGTCAGGTTGGCGTGGAACTGACTATGAAGCTCAAAGACATACACAACTAGATTTTAGCCCAAACACACATGTCATTCCATTGTACGATATTTAGAAGAGTAAAGGATACGGACTTTTCATTTTATCCTAACAATACATTCTTCTGAAATATCTCCTGAAAGACCTGACTCGAGCTTATGTGACTTTTTTTTTTTTGACTGGGGGTTCAAGACAGGGTTTCTCTGTAGCTTTGGAGCCTATCCTGGAACTAGTTCTTGTAGACCAGGCTGGTCTCAAACTCACAGAGATCCACCTGCCTCTGCCTCCAGAGTGTTGTGATTAAAGGTGTGTGTCACCACTGCCTGGCTCCATATAACTGTTTTAATAAGTAAAAATATTTAAACCCTAAATGATATAGAATATAGTATACACATAAATTAGAAACAGCCATTTTTAAACATGGTATTATGTACTATACATAATTGTGCACCCTCTACTTTTATGTAACTAGCAATATATGTAGGTTTGTTTATGCCAACATTGCCAAAATGAGCAATGCAGTGGGCTGCAACATTTTTATAGCTAAGACATCACTTGAGTGATAAGAATTTTTCTGTTATGATATAGTCTATTCTTGAATGAAAATGTTATGTAGCTCATGACATCTCCCAGTTTGGGATGCTATGAATAACACATTAAGAAATGTGTTTTGTACCAAGTACATTACAGTAGATATAAAACAGCAACAAGAAAAATGCATGAGACAGGGCCTGGTGGAGCACATCAGCAAGCTCAGTAATCTAGAGGTAGATGCAGGAAGATCATAAGTTCAAGGTCATTGGCTACATAGAGAGTTCAAGGTTGTTCTGAGCTGTCTGAGACTACCTATCAGATAAATTCTACCTACTTCTATCTATCTATCTATCTATCTATCTATCTATCTATCTATGTATAAATATACACACAAACACAGATACACACACATACTCTATCATAGTCAGTAGCACAGTTCAAAATGCATTACTTATACATTAATAGATTTAAATGTATTGCTTTAGGTAATATCAATAACAATTCAATTGTGCACATATTAGTATTATCTGATAAACTCAATGTATAAACATTTTAACTTGCAAGATGCTGGTTGCTTAGTAACTATTTTACTTCTTGAATGTCATAGAATCTGTTGTATCCTAAGGGTACTTGTTGTTTTTTTTTTTTTTAAATTGTGTTTTGTTTTGTTTTGCGAAGGGTTTGCCATCAGAATGTGAGTGTTATGGAAAACCACTGCTATCTTGAAACCAAAATGAGAAAGATGAGACATCAACATTGCTGTTAATGCACATAGATTCGTCCAGATCCACCACTACTGGCGCCTACTCTACAAGTGTGGTGGGCTTGATAGGAAGCACTGATAATCTTGAAAAGGGGGGTGGCGAGATGGGAAAAGGCTCTTTCAAGGATGCCCAGGTCTTGAACAAACAGAAAGCTGTGCACGAGGTTGGTATCACTATTGACATCTCCCTGTGGATATCCGAGAGCAGCAAACATTATGTGAATTGGGCTCCCAAGCACAGTGACTTTATTAAAAAGGCAAAGCAAAATATATAGCTCAACAAAAATAATAAGAAATTAAATAAAAAAATTTAAAAAACATGACTAGAGATTGTTGTGCTGGCGTTAGTGAATTTTGATGCTAGTTTTTCCAAGAATGGGCAAGCCTGTGAAGCACGCCGCCCTTCTAGCTTACACACTGTGAAACAGCCAACTGTTCATGTCAATGAAATGGATCCCATGGAGCCACACTAAAACCAGAAGTCAGCACGTACATTAAGAAAACTGGCCACAACCCTGACACGGTAACATTTGTGCCAATTTCTAGTTGGAATGGTGAAAACACGCTGGAGTCAAATGCCAATAGACCTCGGTTCAAAGGATGAAGAGTCACCCATCAAGATAGTGGTGTAGATGGAACGATAGTGCGGGGAGCTTTGGATTATATCCTGCACCAACTCATCACCTAACACCAACTCATCACCTAATTGCCCTTCCAGGGTTACTATACCTGGGGGCCTGGTAGAAACTGGTGTTCTCAGACGTGGCAACCACTGTTGAAACAAACCTTGAGGCCTTGAATGAAGCTCTTCCTAGAGACAACGTGTGACAATGTAAACAACATGCCCATCAAAGATGTCAGTCGTGACAACATTGCTGTTAACAGCAATAATGATGCAACAATTGAAGCAGGTGGCTTCATTGCTCAGCCAAATTTGCACTGCCGTGCCCTGTACGAAACTGTCACACAGTTCAGATAGCATGCAAGTCTGCTGAGATTAGAGAGGAGATTGGGGACCATTCTAGTAGAGAGCTGGAAAAGGGTCTTCCATTCTAGGTATTTGGTCAATGCAGCCATTCAACAATGGTCTCGGGCAAGCCCACGTGTGCCTAGAGTTTCTCTGACTATCCTCCCTTCACTCATTTTGATGTTTTGACATGAGGCAGACTGTTGGTGTGGAACACAAAGCACCTGGAGCTGGCAAAGTCACCAAATCTCCCAGAGAGTTCAGAAGGCTAAATGAATGGCATCCCCAACTGTTGACAGAGGTTTCTGTCCTGCCTGATCCTGCAGCCATGCATTCCCAAAGAAACACACAGAGGTCTACATTAATCATAAACTGATTTGCCTATTAGCTCGGGCTTCCTATTAACTCTTATAACTTATATTAGCCCATAATTCTTGTCTGTGTTAGCCACATGGCTTGGTATCTTTTTCGGTGAGGCAGGCACATCTTGCTTCTTTCTGTGTGTCTGGATAATGACTGCAGACTGAGCTTTCCTCTTCCCAGAATTCTCCTGTTCTCATTGCCCAACCTCTACTTCCTGCCTGGTCACCCCACCTATACTCCTGCCTGGCAACTGGCCAACCAGCATTTTATTAAACAAGTACAAGAAACAAATCTTTACAGGGTAAAACCATTGTCCCCCAGTACCTAACACTGGCTGCTCCAGTATTCATCAAATGTGAAGGAATGGTCTCAGAAAGATTTGCCTAAATCAGTCATTAAAGTAATAGTCAAAGGCAAGTTACTGGTTATTGTACATTGTAAAACCTTCAGAAGGAAAGGAGAATATTTTGTGGACCATTTGTTTATTTGTGTGACAGTTTTATGTAATTAGTTTGAGTTTATAATTTCACTACATTTTTCCCTTCCTTTCCCTTCCTCCAAGTGCTTACATATACCCCTTCCAGTCTCCTTCAACTTCATGACCTCTTCTCACTAATTGTTATTGTGTGCATATATGAATTTGTATACACGCTCATACACGATCATAACCTGTTGAGTCCATATAATATTACTTGCATGTATTTTTCGGTGCTGACTGTTTGACAATGGATAACTAGTTGTGCTTTTCCCTGGAGAAGACAACCTCTCCTGCTCTCAGCTTTACTCATTTGCTTGCAGTTCTTTGTGTAGGGCTGAGAACTAGTGGGCTTTTCTCTATCCAGTTTGGCATGTCCATTGGTGCCATCCTTGTTCAGTTCACATTTGGGAGGTCATATTAGTGAGACTTTGTCAATGCAGCTTCTGATGTTACTAGGAGACACAATCTCACAACAAACTTTCTGATCCTTTGGCTCTTACAATCTTTGTGACCCTCTTCTGCAGTGTTCCCTGAGCCAGAGATGTGGGAGTGTTTTGAAGATGTATAAGTTGGTAGTGAGCTCCACAGTTCTGCATTTTGATTGGCTATGGTATTCTGTAGTGTTTTTTTTTTGTCTGTTGCAAAGAGAAGTTTCTTTAATGAGAGAGGTGAAGACTATACTTACCTGTGGGTTTAAGGCCAAATGTTTATAGGTTGTTGTTAGGGATTATGCTGGCTTAGTAAATTAGTGGTTGAGATTCTCCTCCACTAAGCATGATTTCACTAGCACTGAGCAGTTAGCTAGATTTCCAGCACTAGGTAGGCATGGTACCACTCTTGTTGAGTGGGTGTTATACCCAAATGGAGAACTGTCCCTTAATGTCAAGATAAACAACCTAATTGAAAATCTGCCAGAGAATTCTGAGATTCATTAAAACAAGTTCAATGAGAAAACATTGTTTTGTGGTGTATTGTTTTGTTTTTCAGACAGTAGCCCAGGCTGCTCTCAAACTCCTGATTCTCCTACCACTGCCTCCCATGGGTAGTGATTACGCCCATGCACCAGGATGCCTAGTTTTAAGGACACATTTGAGCTTTCCCTGTACTGTCAAACTCTAAAATTGACAGTTGTCAATTACTTCTATCAAATATTCTTTCTTGTACTTTTGTAAATTTTCTAATTGCTCCTTTTCAGTTGAGTCACATTTTAAAGGCCAGAGTTACGTCCTATCCAGCTTTTTCTGGGAGTAACTCTCTTTTTATTCCCATTAATGACTGACTGACAGACTTCTGTCGTTCAACTCTAGGCTCCCAGTGTTGGTGCCATTCGAGACTCATATGTCCCAGGTATGCTCTTCAAACTGTGGGAGACTGGAAGGATTATGTTTTGATTTGGTTTCTTATTTTAGAGTGTAAATTGTTTTATTTTGTTTGTTTTGTGTTTGAGTCTTATGGTGTAGTTCTGGGTAGCTTGAACCTTGCTATGCAGATTTGGCTGGCTTCGAACTTGAAGGAATCCTTCTGCTTCCACCTTTCTGAGGACTGGGCCTACAAATTTGGGCTACGGAGCCAGCTCTACTCTTAAAATTTCAGTGTCCTTGTTTTTTACAGCGTCTACTGGTCACAGTCTTGATATTTGAAATGTCTTTCAAATTTGAATGTTTCTAGCATCAGCCATTGCCTCCTGTTTGGTCAAGGCTGTGACCAGATCTTGATCTCATTACCTAACTGAATTTAAAGCTTTCAGATATTTTCTGACATCATGACATAAGTTATATTCCTGGGGTGTCTGGGTTCCCGGCTGGTGGGCCCAACTCTCTTGACCCTAGCCCCCAGAGGCACATTTCATGCTGCTCCCCAGCGAAGCCCCAGAGATCTAGTAGCAACCTCCCCACACCTGCAACTATCCTCCACAGCAACTGGGCATCTGTGACCACCAGAGCCTTGACCCTGACTACCCCTGGAGAGGTGAGTGTCTGGGTTCCCAGATAAAAGGCCCTGCTCTCAAGGCCCTAGGCCACAGAGGAATATCCCATGCCCTACCTCCAACCACCAAACTCTAAAGACCCTGGAGCAGCCTCCTCACACCTGCAACTGTCCCCCACTGCACCTATGACAATCAGAGCCTTGGCCCTGACTGCACCTGGAGAGGAGCCCCCAGAACCATATCAGTGACTACCCTGCCTGCACCAGGAGGAATGGTGACCACCTAAGCCAAAGGCTCCACCTGTACCAACTGGAGAAAGAGATGGGTAGGCACCAATGCAAGAACACATTCAACAATCTCAAGAGCAACATGGCAACACCTGAACCTAGTGGTCCTACAACAGGAAGACCTGAATATCCTAACCCAGAAGAAGCAGAAGAAAACAACCTTAAGTATAACCTTATGAAGATAATAGAGACCCTTAATTAAAGAGGAAATGAAACATTCCCTTAAACAAATGGAGGAAAAGACAAACAAAACATTGGAAGAAATCAATAAATTTCTTAAAGAAAGCAAGAAAACTAGAAAAAACAATCAAACAGGTGAAGCAAACAGTTTAAGACTTGAAAATTGAAATGGAGACAATAAAGAAAACACAAACCAAGGGAATTCTGGAAATGGAAAATCTGGGTAAATTGACAGGAACATAACCAACAGATTACAAGAGATGGAAGAAAGAATCTCAGGACTTGAAGATATGATAGAGAAATTAGATTCATCAGTCAAATAAAATAAAATTGGTTAAATCCAACAAATCTTTAACACAAATATCCATGAAATCTGGAACACCATGAAAAGACTAAATATGTAAAAGGGATAGAAGAAGAAGAACTCCAGATCAAAGGCACAGAAAATATATTCAATAAAATCATAAACGAAAAATTTCCCAACCTAAAGGATATGTCTATAAGGGTACAAGAAGCTTACAGAACAACAAATACATTGTACCAAAAAAGTCTTTTTGCCATATAATAATCAAAACACTAAACATACAGAATAAAGAAAGAATATTAAGAGCCACAAGGAAAAAAAAAAAACCCATGTAACACATAAAGGCAGATCTATCAGAATTACATCAACTTCTCAATGGAAATTCTGAAAGCCAGGCAGTCCTGGACAGATGTGCCAGAAGCATGAAGAGACCACAGATGCAAGTCCAGACTACCCAACAAAGCTTTAATTACCATAGACAGAGAAAACAAGCTATTCCATGACAAAACCAGATTTAAGTAATACCCATCCACAAATCCAGCTTCATAGAAAGGAATAGAAAAAAAAACTCCAACCCAAGGAAGTTAGCTGCACCCACAAAAACACAGACAACAGATAACCTCACACCTCATACCAGCAACCCCTTAGGAGAGAAACACACAAACACTACCATCGAAAAATTTCAGGAAGTAACAATCATTGGTTATTAATATCTCTTAATATCAATGGATTCAATTAACCTATGAAAAGACACAGGTTAACAGAATGAATATGAAAACAGGATCCATCCATGTGCTGCATTCAAGAAACACGCCTCAACCTCAAAGACAATTATCTCAGAATAAAGGACTGGGAAAAGATTTTCCAATTAAATGGACCTAAGTAATAAGCAATTGTACCTATCCTAATATTTAACAAAATAGACTTCAAACTATAATCAAAAGAGATAGAGGACACTTTATACTCATCACAGGAACAAACCATCAAGATGAAGTCTTAACTCTGAACATCTATGCTCCAAATACAAGAGTGCCCACATATATAAAAGAAACATTACTAAAACTTAAATAGCACATTAAACCTCACACACTAACTGTGGGAAATTTCAGCTCTTCACTCTCACCAACAGACAGGTCTGCTAGATAGAAACTTCACAGACAAATATGAGAAATAATAGATGTCATGACTCAAAGAGACTTAACAGACCTCATTAGAAAACTTCACCCAAACACAGAAGAATATACATTCTTCTAAGAACCACATGGAGTATTCTCTAAATTCAACCACATCCTGGTAAGAAAGCAAACCTCAACAGACACACAATAAAAATGGGAGTAACTGTTGAGGACTGGCCTAGATGAAATCACCTCTTACCAGGGTAGGGGTGTAGGAATTTTAGAAATATAAATAAAGAATATGAAGACACATAAAAAATAACAGAACAGACACCACAGAAAGTATCAGGAGGGCATTCCAGTGACTGAAAACCTGAAATTAAATCACCCACAGATATTTTTCCACAGCTTTTATACCTAACATAAAAGGGGGTGGGGGAGAAGGTAACAAAAGACTTTATTAACATGATACAAACGATAACTCACACAGTCAATTGCTTTATCACCAAATCATTAGCATTTTGTTGGCTAGGTAGCAGGGTGCACTAGATCCTTAAGACTACCCCTCCCCAGGTGACCTCATAGTTACAAAAGAAGAAGCAGAAGTACGTTAGCATATCCTGACCATCTGTTATTTACTAGAATAAGCTATTCTATTTACTAGAACAAGCATTCACGTTCTCAGTTGGGATGTGCAACTATGCTTGTTGGTCATTTGAGCAATCTCCAAACTCTCTGACCTTTAGACAAGGTGGAAATGGGTCCATATATCATAGACAAGTAACCTTCTGTACCTTATCAGATCACTATGGCTTAAAGCTAGAATTCAACAATAATACTAATTGGAGAAAGTCTACAAACTGATGGAAATTGAACAATGCTCAACTGAATCACTCCCGGATCAAGGAAGAAATAAAGAAAGAAAATCTTCCTAGTATTCAACGAAAATGAATACACAAAATATCCAAACCAATGGGACACTATGAAAGCAGTGCTAAGAGGAAAGCTCATAGAACGAAGTGCCTACATAAAGAAAATGGAGAAATCTCATACTAGTGACTTAACGGCACACTTGAAAACTCAAGAAAAAAAAGCAGACTCACTAGGGAGGAGTAGACAACAGGAAATAATCAAATTGAGGGCTGAAATCAATAAAATAGAAACAAAGAAAACAATACAAAGAATCAATGAAACGAAAAACTGGTTCTTCAAGAAAATCAACATGATAGACAAACCCTTACACAAACTAATCAAAAGGCAGAGAGAGAGAATATACAAATTAACAAATCAGAAATGAAAAGGGGGACATAACAACAGACACTGAGGAAAACCAAACAATCATTAGGTCATATTCAAAAACTTGTCCTCCACAACATTGGAAAACCTAAAAGAAATGGACAGTTTTATGGATAGGCATCACATACCAAAACTAAATCAATACCGGATAAACAATTTAAATACACCTATAACCCCTAAGGAAATAGAAATCATCAAAAGTTACCTGCCCCCCCAAAAAAGCCTGAGTCGGATTGTTTCAGCATAGAATTCTACCAGAACTTCAAAGAAGAGTTAATTCCTATACTCCTCAAATTGTTCCACACAATAGAAAGAGAAGGCACATTGTCAAACTCTTTTTATGAGGCTATAGCCACCATGATATCCAAACCACACAAAGACTCATCTAAGAAAGAAAATTACAGACCAATCTCCCTCATTAACATTGAAGCAAAAAATCAATAAAATATTGGCAAACTGAGTCCAAGAACACATCAAAAAAAATCATCTACCATGATCAAGTTGGCTTCATCCTAGAGATGCAGGGATGGTGCAACATATGAAAGTCTGTCAATGTTATCTATCTATCTATCTATCTATCTATCTATCTATCTATCTATCTATCTATTTTATATCTATATGGATAAACTGAAAGAAAAAACCATATGGTCATCTCATTAGAAGCTGAAAAGTTTTTGACAAAGTCCAGTACCCCTTTATGATAAAGGTGTTGGAGAGCTCAAGATACAAGGAACACATCTAAACATAATAAAAGCAATAAACAGCAAGTCGAGAGCCATCATCAAATTAAATGGAAAGAAATCAAGGAGATTCCACTAAAATCAGTAACAAGACAAGGCTATCCACTCTCTATAAAAGTTCTAACTAGAACAAGAAGACAGCAAAAGGAGATCAAGGGGATACAAATCAGAAAGGAAGAAGTCAAACTTTCACTATTCACAGATGATATGAGAGTATATATAAGTGACCCAAAAAATTCTGCTAGGAAATTCCTACAGCTGAAAAACACCTTAAGTAATGTGGCAGGATACAAGATAAACTCAAGAAAATCATTAGCCCTACTATATACAAATGATAAAAGGGCTGAAAATGAAATGAAACATCAACCTTTACAATAGCTTCAAATAACATAAAATATCTGGGTGTAATACTAATCAAAGAAGTGAAAGACTTGTACAATAAGACTTTCCCCATAATAAAAACGGCAATCTTATCAAAAGCAATGTACAGATTCAATGCAATGCCCATCAAAATCTCAGCATAAGTTTTCACAGACCTCAAAAGAACAACACTCAACTTCATATGGAAAAATCAAAGATGCAGGATAGTCAAAAGAATCTTGTACAATAAAGGAACATCTGGAGGCATCACCATCCCTGACATCAAGCTCTATTAAAAGCTACAGTAATGAAAACAACCTGGTATTGGCATAAAAACAGACAAGTTGACCAGTGGGATCGAACTGAGGATCCTGTTATTAATCCACATACTTATGAACACCTGATTTTTGACAAAGAAGCTAAAATTATACAATGGAAAAAAGAAAGCATCTTCAACAAATGGTCCTGGCATGACTTGATGTCAACATGTAGAAGAAGGCAAATAGATCCATATCTATCCCCATGCACAAAACTCAAGCCCAAATGTATTAAAGACCTCAATATCAATCTGACCACACTGAACCTTATAGAAGAGAAAGTGGGAAGTAGCTTTTAATGAGTTGGCACAGGACACCACTTTTCAAATATAACCCCAGTAGCACAGACACTGAGAGCAACAATTAATAAAGGGGACCTCCTGAAATGGAGAGTTTCTTTAAGGCAAAGGACACAGTCAGTAAGACAAAATGGCAGCCTACAGATTGAGAAAAGCCCTTCACCAACCCCATGTTGGACAGAGGACTGATCTCCAAAATACATTAAGAACTCAAGCAACTAGACATCAAAATACCAAATAATCCAATTAAAAAATGGGGTAAAGATCTAGATAGAGGATTCTCAATAGAAAAGTCTCAAGTGGCTGAAAGGCACTCAAAGAATTGCTCAACATCCTTAGCCACCAGGGAAATACAAATCAAAATGACTCTGAGATATCATCTGAAACCAGTAAGAATGGCTAAGATAAAAAACCAACAATGATAGCTTATGATGGAGAGGATGCAGAATAAGGTGGCACTCCTCCATTGCGGGTGGGAGTGCAAATTTGTACAGCCACTTTGGAAATCAGTATGGCGGTTTCTCAGAAAATTGGGAATCAATCTACCTCAAGACCCAGCAATACCACTCTTAGGCATATACCCAAAGGATGCACACTCATATCACAAGAACATTTGCTCAACCGTGTTCATAGAAGCATCATTCATAATAGCCAGAAACTTGAAACAACTTAGATGCCCCCTCAACTGAATAAAGAAATGAATAAAGAAAATTTGGTATATTTACACAGTGGAATACTATTCAGCAGTACTGCTCAATGTAAAAAAAAAAAGACATATTGAAATTTGCATTAAAATGGACAGAACTAGAAAAAAACCCATCCTAGGTAAGGTATCCCACATCCAGAAAGATAAACACAGTATGTACTTACTCATAAGTAGATATTAGATGTAAAGCAAAGAATAACCAGCCTGTAGTCCAGAGCCCCAGAGAAGCTAGGTAACAAGGAGAACCCTAAGAGAGACATACATGGATCTCCCTGGGACGGGGACATAGACAAGATCTTCTGAAAAATTTGGGAGCATGCCAGGGCAGTGGGGTGGGCAGAAGGGGAAAGAGGACCGAGAAGGGGAAGGAAGAGAAGAACATGAGTAAACTGAACGGTCAGGATGTGGGAATTACAGAGAAGAAGAGCAATGAAAGAGATATCTTGATTGTGGAAGCCAATATGGGTGCTGCCTTAAATCTTGGCACCACAGAAATTCCCAGCAATTCACAAGAATGACCCCAGCTAAGACCCTAAACAATAATGGAGAAGGTGCCTGAACTGGCCTTCCCCTGTAATCAGATTGATAACTACCTTAATTGTCATCATAGAACCTTCATCCAGAAACTGATGGAAGCTAAGCACTGGGACAAGCTCCCAGAGGTCAGTGGAAGAGAGGAAGGAGTGTTAATATGAGCAAAGGGATCATGACTACGATGGAGGTACTCACCCAAACTAATGGGAGCTCACTGACTCCAGCCGGACAGCAGAAAACCAGCATAGGGCCAAACTTGTCCCTCTGAATGTGGGTGACAGTTACGTGGTTTGGGCAATCTGTGGGACCACTGGCAGTGGGACCAGGATTTATCCCTAAAGCTTTTTGGAGCCCATTCTTTTTGGAGAGATACCTTGTTCAGTCTCAATATAGAGAAGAAAGCCTTGGTCCTGCCTCAAAGTGATGTATTAGACTTTGTTGACGCCCCATGGGAAACTTTTCCCTCTCTGGGGAGTGGATGGGGAGTAGAGTGAGGTGAAAGTGGAGGGAGCAGGAGGAGGGGAAGGAGTGGGAACTGGGAGAGGTATGTAAACTGAGAAAAGATCGTTTAAAAAAAATAAATTAAAATAAAAGAGTTGCATTGCTACTGTCTTTAACAACACCTCACCTGTTTCTACACAATCCTCCAGTCTGTCACTCCCACTATCTCATCTCCCCCACCCTCTGCCTCCCATCCCAAGTGTTCCTTTCTTTGGAAGAGGAGCACCTGCTCAGTCTTTCCCAGGGCTTCTGTCTCAATTGGTTTTCGTTCTCAAGATGTGGTTTTGTCCTAGGTGTTGTTTCTTTGAGACATATGTAGCCCAAGCTACTTCAAAATCATTTTGCAGTCAAGGAAGACCTTGAACTTCTGATCTTCCTCTTCCGCCTGAGTGCTGGGATTATAGGAATGTGCCACTGTGCCGGGTGTATTTGGTACTGGGGATAAAATCTAGGGCCTTGAGCATGGCAGGCAAGCAAGCACTCTACCAATTGGTCTGCATCCCAGCCCTATCCCTTATTTTTAACCAAAAAGTTTTAAAAGTGGAAAAAATAAAATACAAAATAAGAAAAATATTAGAGTCTACCTGCCTCTTCACTACTCTTTATATCCACAACTGTCCGTTCTCTATTACTCCAATATAAACTCCACAAAGCCTAGCAGCACTCACCACAGAACTTCAGATTTTGTGCACTGAGTAAATATTCTTAGGGACCCTATATTACCTCTGGGGCAAAAGATTTTCTATGAGACATTCTTAGAGACAGCACAACCTTATGGATAAGAGTGCTAGTTAACTGTTCTAGAATGAAGTTTGACATCAGGGTTATCTAACTATGAAAGAGGGGTGTGTGGGAGAAAGAGGAAAACAGAAGGGGAGAGGGGGAGGACAGTCAAGGAGAGAGGGAGAGAGTCTAGTCCCTTATTAGGAACTTGGGCAAGTAGCACCTTTCTGAGTTTGCTTTTTCAGTGGCAACGTGGGTAATACACACACACACACACACACACACACCACACACACACACACACACGTTCAAGGCTATCTAGATAATTAAATAAAATTATACAAAAGGCTGTGGCACAGTGCCTTGTGCGCACAAACAAGCTCAATAATTCGTGGTTATTTCTGGGCTTAGTGCCTAAAAAACTGAAGGGATGGGTAGATGAAAGGTGATCGAGGTCTTCGCAAACATCCACAAATTCTGGATCCACTGTCTCCTGTGCTAAGGAAACGCTGGCAACCTTTGCCTTTCCAATCAGCTGCTTAGAAAACCAATCAGGACCTGTGAAGCCCCAGGTAAGCCTCAGCGTCTTTCCCTGGGGTAAAGCATCTGCTGCTCTCAGTTCTGATCAGCGCCTCCACCTTCTCCAAATTACCACCGTGCTGTACATCCATTCTTTGTTGGCAAATCTTGGCTCCAAACCTCGCACTTGGGCACGTGATGTCCTTAGGCCCGCGGTTTATGCTTAGACCGCGCTTTCCAAGTTCGAAGAAGGTACTGATATACTGGCGGGTGTGGTCCACCTCCCAGCCTTAGCTTCATTCACCAGAAAATGTGCCTCGGTCCCACGCAGGGCTCCAGAGGTGCGGGGTTGGGGGTGGGATCGCGGGATGTTAGGTTTGCATCTGGGCGGAGGAATGGGGTGCCAAGAGGTGCTGGTACGCGAACCAGCTTGCCATCCCTGAATCTAGGCACCGCCATTCGGAACCTGGGGTCCCAAGCGAGTCAGGCGATCCTCCGGCAACAAACAAGCGCCTACGTCTCTGTTCACCGCTCCCCCCGCCCCTGGCGCGTCTGCTTGGAGGCCGCAACGAGCCCCGCCCGCAGCTCGCACCCCTGACCCGGCCCCGCCCCCGGCGGCTGCGAGTAGCGGGCGGAGCGCGGAGAGGCGCGCTGGGCTTTGGATGCGCCGCCTCCCTTCGGCTCCGGGGGAGGGACGAGGGGCCGCGCGGGAGACGGAGAAAGCCCGAGCGAGCGACTAGCGGACCTCTGCATGCAACCGGTGGGAGGCCGGCCGGGCTGGCGCTGCGGCTCGGGCTGGAAGCGCGGACCGGCCGGCGGCGGCGGCGGAGGCTCTGAGCTGGCAGGCGGAGGGCTTTCTCCCGCGCCCGCCTGCCCGGCGCGGTCCGAGGATGCGGGGGGGCGATGCCCGGGGCCAGGGACGCGCTCTGTCACCAGGCGCTGCAGCTGCTGGCCGAGCTCTGTGCCCGAGGGGCCCTGGAGCACGACAGCTGCCAAGATTTCATCTACCACCTGCGGGACCGTGCTAGACCCCGGCTCCGAGACCCAGGTAAGCGCCGCCGCCCGGCGCGACCCGAGGGCCCTGGGATGAGGACTTGGGGCCGCGCCAGGGCCTGAGCCAGGAGAGCCACACAGACTGGAGGAGAGCAGGGGGTGATCCTTGAGCCCAAGGAGCTCTCCAAAAGCAGCGCACCGTGGCCTGATGCTAGAACTGGACGGAGGCTGCTGAGCGGAAGCCGAGCCGGGTGGGCTGGGGCAGGCTTGTAGGAACCACGCCCGCCACCTGCGCTTGGCTCCTGGGGGCAGCTCCTTAGCTTAGAGCTGTGCCTACCACATTACCAGCTGGCTCCAGGAGCTAAGGGAGGCCGCGGAGGCCTCGGAGCTGGGAAAGGAATCGAAGAGCCCAGGTAACTCTCGGAAGTTGGGAGCCAGGCTGCAACTGATTCCCACCCAGAGCTGCATAGCCTGAGTGCCCAGTTCCTCTCCTGCTCTCTGCTCTGGGGTGAGAAGGGAAAGACCGAACTGTGCATGGGGCAGGGCCCTGAAGCCACACGTCTAAGGTAGCTGGGCCTGAACCCTATTGCTGCATGTCACAAGGTGTGCAGGCACAGAGAGGCCTTAGTTTCCAATTTGTCCCGCTGCAGGCATACTAGACTGGTGGGCTTGCTGGTGGTGTCCTATGCAGTTGGCAGTTGTCCTAGTTAGAGTTGGCAGGATCCTAACTTTGAAAAGTTCATTTACTTTGGCATTTGACCAATTACGATTAGAATAAGGCGTTTTATTTGAGCAGTTTGCTTTTCCCCACTGCCCTGGGTCCCACTGTCTTCTCATTCATCACGGGTCTCCAGAAGATGCGTTCTTTTACAATGTTGCCTGAGCACCTTCTCAGCTGGAGGACTCAAATTCTCATACGTGTTTTTTCCCAGTGTAAGTGTTTTAAATTTTAAAAGGCATATTGTGGTTGGGTTGTTCAAAATGGGGTGAGACTGATCTGTGCCTTGATGGTCACGTGTGGAAGCACTGCGATTCGCTATTGCTGTGCAAACTATTAGGTGCAAGTATTTCTCAGTTTACGCCAGTTCGTTATATAAAATACATTTACCCAAAGGATACAGAAGTACTTGACTCTCAAAGCAGTTGACTTAAATAGCCTACCTTTAATAAGATATTCTAAATGTGTGTGGTGAAGGCAGGTGTTAAAAGGTTGTCACATTTTTCTGTAGTCAAAGGCTTTATTTCTCCTGCCCGTGGTTACATTAATAAGTTTCTCAAATGATCGCTAACGTTTTACTCCAAAGGGGAGAATGAAGTGGAGAAATACCGATTCCAGTGACTTCCTGGGAGGCTTGGCTGTCCGGTCTGTGTGTGGCTCCTCAGTGGCTGAGACTGTGCCTCTCAGACCACAGACATGATTGGAAGTGCCTCACCTCACCAACAGGAGTGTGGGGTGCTGTGTGTGCACGCATCAGGACCAAGCCCATTATTAACACACTTTTCGCAAAGCGCATGTGAGTGCTGAAATCTGTGTTCCTGCCCTTGTGTGGTAGGTTTCCTTGTTATCTCAGACAACCTGTTATCTTTGGCTGTACAAGAGAAGGGGAACGAAGCCCATCTCTGAACTGGGGTATAAATGCCTCATCTTTTTTGGCCAATTCTCCGCCTCTTTCCTTTACTGCAGGGGCTGCTTCCCATGTGTTCAGGTTCCCCCAGTTCCCACACTGGGTGGGCCTGGAGGAACAGTCCCAAGGAATACTCCTCACAAGAGGAATTCTGGCTCCTTGGCTGGGAAATTGCTTTTCTGAAAGACTGCCTTGCTGCTCCCTGACTTCCTGAAAGCAGTGTTCTGCTTAAACTAGGGCACATGGCTTAGAGGCAGCTCCTGCCCCTCTGGCTCCTTCCATCATGTCCGGAAGTAGCCTGAGCATGGGACAGGAGAGGAGTCCTGCAAGTGAAAGGTCGGAGGACATACAGCTGAAGATGGCACCCTCTCCTTCAAGGCCTTCTGCTCAGCCCAGATCTCCCTGTCTCCCTCCCTTCCTCACCTTGCTCACATTAATTCCTACATACAGCACATGGATTTATGTCCATTCATCTGAAGCTGTTTGTCCGAGCCAAGAGTGCCCTTAATCTCTGAGCCGTATAAGCTGAGTGACTGGAGAGGCCACACTGCACGATGTTAAATGAACATTCCCCTGCTGTTGGATAATGTGACCCAGAACATCCATGTGCAGCTGCCCTGATGGTCCCCAGAGAGTCCTTTGTGTAACTGGGTGACTTCCTGTTCTGTGAAGGAATCCACCTGAATGCCATGTTCCTGCCTTGTCTGCCTATACCTATCCATGCTTCCCCATGGAAGCTGTTTTCTTAAACTCCATCCAAGATTTCAGTTATAAAAGGAGAAAACAAGTAATTTTGTATCTAGGATGTTTTTTCCCTTTTACTGAGAAGGGGTAAGGCTGGGTCCTTACTTGAGTTAACAGGAAGAGGCTATGGAAAGGTTCTGAGGCAGGAGCATTGTGGCTATGATTCAGAGAACACTGACTTCAAGGGTGGCTGGAGGTGGAGCGTGGCCAAGGATTGGATGGGTCAGATAATGTAGGGTCTTGTAAGCTCTTAGAAGGACCTTGCTTTTTACTCTGAATGGATATGAACATTAGAAGTTGTTAGAGACGTGGCAGCCAGACTGCCATGCAGGGTGAAGACGCAAGGATGTGTCAGTGGTCTGCTTCAGAAATGCAGGAAGAGCTGCAAGCTCAGCATGGTCTTAATGGAGTCACTGAGATGTAACGGTTATGGACCACTTTGAAGGAACCACCACTAATATTTGTTGACGGGGGAATCAGGAGGATGAAAAGAGCTGAGGAGGAGTTGCAGGCCTTCTGACGGAGCAGCAGGTTTCAGGAAGAGGCTTGGAGTAGGGAGGGAAAGCAGGGAGGTTCTCTTTGGTGTCTAGCTTTTTGTGCATAACTGACTATGCCATGCGTCTTTAGTTAGCCAAGCTGTCCTGCAGCTGATGGTTTTCCTTTGAAGTGAATTGAAAACTCTCTGAGCTTCTCCTCATTCAGCTGTTGTTGTCACACTGGGGAATCGAACCCAGAGCCTCTTCTGCACTGCTGAGCTACACCCCCAGCCTTCACTGATCTTGAATGTCTCATTCTTATTCTCCATTCTCCATCTCTGACTGTTAGGAGGGAAGACATCGGAACTCTGTGCCCATTGTTTCTACAGCCAGAAAAGACAGGGTGCTGGGATGCACTTCCTAGTTTCAAACGTTATGATTCTCCTGTCTCTGCTCTGTAGGACCCTGATGGGACTTCAAGGATGCCTCGTGTAGGTCAGTTCCCCAGGTCCTCCTAACAGTCTTCTGAAATGCTGCTGCTCAAAGCAGCTATCTTGTGCCAGGAGCGTCTGGGTCCTTGTAAGACACCCCAGATCCCAGGCCTTCTCCACACCTGCTCAAGCTGCACCTTTGCTCTTGCAGGATCCCCAGTTCGAGTTCAAGAAGGATGGTCAGGATGATTGGCCTGTGAGGGGAAAGTGAAAGCAGAAACTTACACTAGTCCATGGCTCTGCACCTACAGAAAGAGTTAGGCTTAAGTCAAAGTAGCATGTTAATCAGTCATGCCACATTTACAGTTGTCCCTCAGTATCTGAAGAACATTGGTCCAGGGTTCCCACAGGGCTAAAATCTGAGGATGTTCAGCCATTCATACAAAATGATGTGTGCTCACTCTCCTATGAACTCTGAGTAACCTGTTGGTTTTGGTACCTAAGAATGTAAATGGCTTGTCAGTTGTTATTGTATTGTTTACAAACTAATGGAAAGAAAAAAGTCTGTCCGTGGTCAATACGGGTACACCCCTCCCCTGAACATTTTTGATATACAGTCGTTTAAATCCATGGATGTGGAGACCTTTAACACAGAGAGCTGACCAAACTCAGAACTCAGAAGTAATTGTCAGTGGCGATTTCTTAACTACTTTTCTGACAGCCATCCTTAGACCTGCTTTCTTTATTCTGAAAGTGTATGGTGGATTAAATCCCCCAAGTGTAGGTTAAATTGTGTGGATTAGAGACACTTTACTATTTTGGTTATGAATTCTTTATCCAATATCAGTTTTCCATTCCTGTTCCACTGTCATGTTCTGGAGGATTTCCTGCATATTTCCATCATCTGTACCAAAGAAAGGCCTAGAAAATGTTTTTGTACTAGCTCAGGTATGAAGCAGAGCTTCTATGTCATATTATCAGTGACCCTTCCTTCCAGCCAAATACTACTGTATTATGGGAAGCCCCACCTCCATGTTCTATACTTTGGCTATGGATTAAAAACATTTAAGGGCTTTAACAGAAAGAAAAATAACAACAAAAACATAACAGTGACTGAGCTGTATGCTAGACCAGTTAAACCAAAGCCCCAGGTGTGGTGGTACCTCGGATGAGTATAATATATTCCTTTCATTTCTTGGTTGATTCTGACTTATGGTCAGGTAGAGGACAACTCTTGTGACATAGATAAAGTCCACCTAATGCTCCTCAGCTCATGTTTCCTTACTGCAAATTATGAAAAACGATTTTAAACCCAGGAGAATTGACTGTTGCCTTTGTATAGCTAGTACCCGTATCAGCTGATCTATAACTTGCTTTTGATAATATTTTGCCAAGCTTTTTCTTGAGAACTTTTAATAAATGTCACCTGACGTTATCATGCCCACCCACTTTTAAGGGAAAGAAGTACATTAAAAACTGAATGGAGTAACATATACAATGTATTTGCAATCCCAGTAGTTGGTAGCTAGAGAAATGAGATCAAGAGTTCAAGGTCAGCCTCAGCTTTGTTATCAATTTGAGGCCAGCCTGGGCTAGGTGAGATCCTGTCTCTGGGCCAGAGAATGTAGCACTTTCACTGATAAAATCTGGTATTGAATTATAGTGAAATCTCTTATCAGAAGATATGTGTGGAAAATAATAATTAAATATTGTTTTAAGGGAAAATCTTTGTAACCATTGTGAATAAAAATTACCCTTAATTCAAACCTTCCAAACTAGTAAAAACAATCATTCTTAAAATACTGTTTTTTTTGGGGGGGAGAATAGTTTTTGGTGTGTGATTATGCACAGTGGGATTAAATTTTAAAGGTTAATGTTAATTGTAATGGGGAAATAACCTTCCAAGGAGTGAGTGGCATTGGATGTACAGTATGTGAAGGTCTCATTTGCATTTACTTCAGTGACATTTTAGGGTTTCGTCATAAATATTTTATTTAAACAAGTGTGTTTTCATCTCTGTGGGGTTCCGCTACATGGACCAGTGAGTGGTTTAGTCACGAGGTAATTATCAAGAGAGAAAAACAAAAGCAGAGCCTGCTGCAGGCACCACAGGCAGGCCCCTGACCAGGTGCCCCTTTCAGAATAAACAATCAAAGGCACAGACTTTTTGATGTGGGCCAGGGTGTGGCAGAAGAATGAAAGAATGAAGCTGATCATGGAGGAATGTCCCCTAAATTTCCCTCCTTCCTCACTCCTTCTCTCTGTCTCTGTCTCTCCCTCTCTCTGTGAGTGTGTGTGTGTGTGTGTGCCTGTGTAACACAGGTGATATCACTGGAAGGCATGCTGGCATTTCTGTATGGGCATGGTGGGTTCCCATGTGGTTGGCTTAGAAGAAATATACTCTCATTTTTTCATCAAGTGACCAAGTTCAGCACTCGGTGCATTAATAGGACTAAGTCAGGAGGGCAATTACACTGCAAGAGGTTAAGCGTGGAGTGTGTATTGCTGCATTCTAAATGAAGTCACAACTTGTGCAGAAGTTTTCCCTATGGGAATTGATTTTTCTGGGATCACTTACTGTGTATCATGATATTTTTCTTATATTTCATTTATTTATTTGTTTTGAGGGGGATCTTAATGTGTAACTGATCAGGACTGACTTTGAACTGATTCTCCTGCACCGCCTCCTAGGTGATAAGATTATAAGCAAGCACCATTGTGAATGTTTCTACATTTGTCTTTGTGTATTTCCTTAGTTGACTCTAGGACTATGGCTTCACAACCATGCAAGCACAGAGAACCAGACTTTGAAGGTGTCTTTAAAAGACTTTATGCAACCCAGTTCATAGATTTTATCACAATTTGTTGTGCATGGTATTGGAGATGGAATCAGGTCCTTATGCCTTGCAGACAAACTATTGGTAAACTGGGCTGTATCTCTATACAAAAGGATATTTATTTATTTGTTTGTTTATGTGTATATATTCCAAGACTGTTGTAGGTATCTCGATTAGTGTTTCTCGTGCTTGGATGTCTGTGTGAGGGTGCCAGATTCCCTGGAACTGCAGTTACAGAGAGTTGTGAGATGCCATGTAGGTGCTAGGAATTGAGCCTATTCAGGTCCTCTAGAAGAGCAACCAGTGTTCCTAAGCGCTGAGGCATCTCTCCAATCTCCCCTTCCCCTTTTTGAGAGAGGGTCTCACTGTGTAGCTTTGGCCAGGTAGCTCTGAGGCTGACTTCAGACCTAGGATGATCCTCCTGCCTTAGCTTCCAAAGTGCTGATATTAAAGTATGTGTCACTATGCTTGCCTTACATCAAGTGTTGTGTATCCACATTAGTAGGACGGTACCTAAGGAACAACTTTTAAGAAAACATTTCTATGTTATTATTTCTCTGTCTCTCTCTCTCTGTCTCTGTCTCTGTCTCTCTCTCTCTGTGTGTGTGTGTGTGTCTGTGCATACATGAGTTTATGTGCAGTGCACACATACAAGGACCCTTGGATGCTAGAAGAGAGTGTTGGACCCCCTGGAACTGGGGATACAGAGAGAGATGAGTCACCATGTAGGTGCTGGGTCTTTTGCAAGAGCAATAAACATTAAATGCCAAGCCAGAATAAAGAAGAAAACAAAACAAACAAAAAGCCTACACCCAAGGAAAACGGTGTGGTAAAATGGACTGAACAAGAGCTTTAGAGTCAAAATCTTTTCCTGTACTTGATAGTTTAGTAACCTTGAACAAAATATTTCAACTTATTATTCATTGCCAAAATGGGAATGGTCTGTTAAGACAACTCCATGCTCAGAATAAATGCTCAGGCTGTGGTTTCCCTGCCTGGTTCCCTTTTAGTGGTGGTCCATGGACACGCCTGATTTGTTTTTTTCTTTTTGAACTCTCTTGCAGGCAGTGTTTCTGTTCTACTCTTTTATGAGCGTAGCATCTTCTCTCTTTCTTTCCTTCTTCCTTCCTTTCTTTCTTTCTTCCTTCCTTCCTTCTTTCTTTCTTTCTTTCTTTCTTTTTTTTTAGCTATAGGCCTCTGAGAAAGTTTCTTCACCTCTATATCCTTGTTTTCTCATTGATAAAATGGATTGCTAATGTTTTGGCTCTCATTAAAGGAGCCAAGTAAAGTTCTGAATGCCATTTCAATTTAAATTTGAGATAAACATGTAATATTGTATGGGGCATACTTAGATAAAGTAGTTAGCCGTTGCTTTTCTGAAATTCAATTTGAATTTGTTGTCCTATGTTTTCATTTGATTAGGTTGGCAAGCAAACTCAGTATATCGTAATTCATATCAAATACTTATATAATAAATGCAGAAGAACCCTCAGCCATTGTTTCTATGATTATTGTCCAGTTATAATTATCATTGTTGTTGTGATTGCTGTATATATATTCCAAAGAATGAATATAATTCTTTTGGACATCTTAGCTTCTAATTTTACTGTCCCTCTTTTCCTTCTTCCTTTCTGTCTTCTTGTTGTGTTGTTGTTAGTCTTTGTCTTTTGAGACAGAGTCTCAGTGTATAACCCGGGCTAACCTCAAATTCACTCTTTCTCAGGCTAGCCTTTAACTCCTGGTAACCCTCCTGTTTCCCCTCCAGAATGCTGGGATTAGGAATATGTGTCAGCATGCCCAGTGCTGCTTCTGTATTCTTTTCTAGTATGATAATAACTTCTATCTATACTCCTTTGCTTTCTTTTGAGGAGTTCTTGAAATAATAATGAGCTTAAATTGATTTCTAGTGGACCTGTGTCATTTAGTCCTGTTACATATCGGCCGTAGATTCATTCTGAATGGGAGACACAACATGAGCAGAAGCCTGCTGATTCAGTAGCTTGAAGTGGCTACCTGGTGATTTAATCTGTAGTTTGTTCTTGGTAGAACTGAGTGTTTGGACTATGTTAGACCTGGCTAAGCATGTTCTCCCAGATGAATTTTCTGTTCATTTTTGACAATGTGCATTTGAGTGTTGTTGGCTTTTGTTTTGTTGGAGAATCTTAATGCTTTTCTTACAAATTTGCATTTATTAAAATGTAAAGTTCAATCAAATTAGCTCATAGAAGGAGCACTGTATATTGACTTAATTAATTCAGATTGTCTGACTGTAATCAATCCATTGTACTGTGCATCCATTTTTATTTTTGTATGTGTGTAGGCACATGTAAGTATGATATATATGTGTGCATGTTTATGCATTTGAGAGCAGGCACACACGTGAAAGTCAGGATAACCTTGGTGTCTGTTCTTGCCTTCTACTTTGCTTGAGACAGGGTCTCTTTTTGTTCAGTACTTTACATTTTACAGACACATACTACCACAGGAGGTTTTACATAGACTCTAGGGATTCGAACTCAGGTACTCATATGGCAAGTACTTTATCAACTGAACTATCTCCTTAGCCACTTTTTGATTTCTTTTGGGACAGGATATCCTGCAAGCCCAGCTGGCCTTGAGCTTACTCTATTACTGAGAATGACCTTATGCTCCCTGCCCTCTTGCCACCATTATAACTCTCTTCCAGTGCTAAGTAGTGCTTTCACTTATATGATTATGAAAGGATTATGTAATTCATCTGTGACTTCACCCCATTTCACCCTTATGTCATGTGACCTTTATGTTAGCCACACTGATATGATCACTCTTTCCTGATGAAAATTAAGTTCAGAAACATTCATTGAGTGCCTCCTAAGTGCCGTGTACCAGGTTAGCCATGAGTAATTGAAAGGCACATTAGACAAGTTTACTGCCCCTATGGAGCTGAGATAGAATAATAACTGCAATTAATAAAATCAAGGCAGGAAGGGAGCCATGCAGTGAATACAGTGCAGGAAAAGGGAAGTAATCAGCCGGCATGAGTGGGTCTTTAAAGACTTCCTAGAGCAGTCTATGTATGGTGGGGGATTTCTAGGAAATTTCAAACTCATAACACAGGAGAGAATAGATCCTCTGTAATAGTAAGTGCAGTGCATTTTGAGAAGGCTGAGAGGTGAGACTGTTGTCCTTAGTCCTGGTCTACCATGGAAGTCCTTGTGGGCCATTGTCAGAATCCAGAGAGGCCAGAGCTAGGGGGGCTTGGGCACTGAGAGGCAACCTGAAAATACTTGGACCTGCTGTGAGTCCAAAGGATCCATTCTCAGCAGAATGAGGCAGGAAGTTTTCAGGCAGGGGGAATTCTGTAGTGTAGCTTTTCAAGTCCTCTCTGTCCTCTTGGGAGACATGTTCTGGTTGTCAGTTTCTTCTTCTCCAAGGTAAGGTTCTGACAGATAGGAAATCTTCTGCTAAATGATTCCAATTTTAGATTCCCAGTCATGTCCCTCTGAAATGCAAGTATAATTACCTCATATAGTTGTAAAACCTGCCTTTAGCAGGCTTTGACATCTGGTTCCAACATCTGGATTCCAGATATAATTTCCAGCGATGCCAACAGTGACATCTTGCTACCTTGCCTAGTTATTCAACAATGAAAAGGCTGCAAGTTCAGTTGCACTACAGTCACAAGGGTCCATGAATGAGCACAGTCTGTTTTCTCTGTGTAAGCGGCACCCAGGAGGGGGTGAGCATGGACCCACAAATCCATGCTGTGCAGATGATTATGATTATTCTCCTCTACATGGGAACTACCTAGGAAGAGGCGCTTTTGAAACAGTTGAATCGAATACCTACAGGTAACAGGCTATCTCCTTTTCCTCGCTGTACTCTGCCTCCACACAAACTTTGCTTTCGACACTTAAAGGACACGCCTAGTTGCCGAACACATTTCAGGCTGCATACATCATAGCAGTCAGACCCACTGAGGGGCTTTCACCTAAATACTGGCATGAAAAGATGTACTTCTGTTTTTGTTGTTTCGGGTTCACCTTGAGAGAGGCTCTTGCAGTGTAGCCCATCCAGGCCTGGAACAGTGTATACCATGTTGGCCTTGAACTCATTTCTATCTTTTTGCCTCATCCACCTGAATGCGGGGATCACAGGTATGTGCTATCATGCCCTGTTCAGATTCACCGCATAATTAGATTATTCTGGAATCAGGATGGAGGTTGAGTATAGAGGTTATTAAGGGTTTTGTTCATTTGTTCATCCCATTTATTGAGTTTCTTCTGTGTGTCAGGTGCTGTTGCAGGGAATGGGGAAATGGTTTGAAAAGTGCAGAGTTGGGCGGTTTCATTGTTTTGTAAACACAGAGTAGATTCATATAAGTCTGATGGTATAGACTAGTCTGTTACCATGATCTCAGTGCAGTCAAGAGACAAGAGTTTTTCTCTTCATTTTAACAATATGATACTATCATATATGTAGTCTGTTATTGACCAAAATGTCATGCATCCTTATGACCACATACAATGGAGATATGTTTAGATATTGTACACAGATGCATGCAAACACAAAACAGCTTTCCCTCATGGGACATGCATTATTTGTGGGAATTATTACATATAAATCAATTACAGGGTATGTTAGGTATTACTCTGTGCTAAGGAGAAATAAAAAATGGAAAGAGTATAATTTGCTTATGAGTCAGGATCAGAGAGAGATGTGGGAATAAGATACATGCATCAAGCGAAAGAGCATTCAGGCAGGGGAATGACAGGTACAAAGGTTCTGCTGCAGGAGCATGCCTAGCATGTCCAGGTGTCAGCCAGGGGTCAGTGGGGTCATAGTGACATAGGCAAGGAGGAGGGCAGCAGTGAGTGAGGGTAGGAAGATCATGACAGAGTATAGGCTCTAGGAACCTTTAGGGCTTAGTATGTAGCTCGGTTAATAGACAGTTCACAGATTTCTGGGGATTCATAAACTACATAAAGTAGTGCATGCCTATGATCCTAGCACTAAGGTGGTAGAAGCAGAAGGATCTCATCAGCTAGAAATCATCTTGGAATACTGTAGCTACAAATATTCTCAGTCCTGCTGGTTCCCCTGGACTGGGTTTCTCTACCTAACTGTTCCCAAAGCCACTTATAAAATAACCACTCTGAGGCTTAATACTAATTGCATACTCTCTGGCCTATTAGCTAAGGCTTTTTTTTTTAAAAAAAACTAACTCTTACATCTTAAATTAACCTGTTTCTATTATTTTATATTCTACCACGAGGCTTATGGCTTGTTACCTCACTTCTTGCTACTTAGTTGGCTGCATGATATCTGTCTGACTCCATCTCCTTTCTCCCTGCATTCAGTTTAGTTTTCCCACCTAGCTATATTCTGCCCTGCCATAGGCCAAAGCAGCTTCTTTATTAACCAATGGTAATAAATAAAACAAATTCATAGCATAGAGAGGGGAATCTCACATAAGAATACCTTTTCTCCTTGCCAGAAATATTCCTGGAACAGAGAACAGATTTGACTGGATTGAGAAAGCCATTTTTAATATTTTATTCAGGTGATAAAGTGATTCAGGGAATTCCAGGCTGAACGTACTTTCAATTTTATTTTTTTCAAATACTACGGATGTCAGATGCCTGCATAGCTGAACTCACTCTGCAGGCTCCCCTGATATTTCCCAGGGAGTGAGGAGAACAAGCTTCCAGCCCTTCTTCAGTCTCCTCCTCTTGAACCATTGCTTTGGATCTTGTGTTACTGCAATATCTGGGATTTATATGTCATTTTTAGTCTAGGGATTTAAGTCTTTTTTGTGTATTGATTTAATTTTGAGGTAGCTAAGATTCATCACACCGTATTATCTGTTTCAGAGAGTCTACAAAGAGAACCAGAATATCCTTCAAAGTGTTTCTTTCCATGTGTTCTTGGTAAAAACACCCATTGATTCTAACTGGCATTGCTTTGCAGACATTTATATGTGGATTATTAAAGCCTTCTCTTGGGGGGAATCCAATTCCCACAGGTTCAGTTTGAGAGGATCTACTCTGCAATCTGATGACGATTAAAGTCACAATTCTCTTCCATTATATTGGATTTTAAAATATCTTTTAATTTTTATAGATTTGTGCTTCAGTAACCCAATCATAGCTGTCTGCCCAGTGGTTCAGTCTATGGGAAGTTAAACTGGGAACACCATTGTGCAGAGACAGTGATGTTCAGCAGACTGGATCCAAAGAGGTTCCAGGAAGGGAATGGCAAGCGCTGACCATCATAATGCCAGTGAAAGCATGGGGAGTTGTCACTGAGAACTTGTGTCTGACTTGTGTTCAGAAGTTTCACTAAATATGTTGAATTAATAAGTGAAAAATACTTATCCGTGGATGTTCTATTGTCTTTATCTTTCCTCTTGACAAAGCTTCATGCTAATCGAATTATCACTCCTAGAAAAAAAACTGTGTGCAAAGTAAATCATCACATAGAACCTATTTATATTCATAATATGAAAAACAATGAAAATTTAGGAACCATAAACTTTTAATTAGTGGAGAAACAATTAAATGTGTAAAACTGAGTTTACTAAGACTTTACAACCTAAGCAAATCAGAATTGGGGACCTACTGCAGTAACATGACAAATAGACAAATAATTAGAGAGTAGAATTAACAGTTAAAAACCTGATGCACTTTTGGAAGTGTCTACCCACTAAGAGAAAAGTAATGTTCAGGAATCAATTTAGAAACTAGTAAGTTCATGTCCAGATCTTATAAAGGAAACACAACCTTCAGCGGGGTCAATGTGTATGCACAGCTGAGCATGCTGGCTCATGCCTGGAATCCCAGTAGTTGGAAGGCTAAGTCTAGAGGACCGTGATGAGTTCAAAGCCAGCCTGGGCTACACAGGAAAACTGTGCCTCATCAAAAACATTCACTAGGGCATATGTTCGACGCCACGCACTTCATTCCTTTTAAGTACGCAGTTTAAGGTCTTTCCCATAAATCACAGCTGTTCTGTTCGAGCATCATCAGTTCTAGAAAGTCCCCATCACCCCAGAAAGGTTCCTCATGTATGTGTTCTGCTAATTCCCACCTCAGGAGGTCACTAGGCAACCTGTCATCTCTAAACTTATTTCTTCTGGATGTGATAGATAAATGCTGTCTTGTTACACAAGAGCTTGGTGCGGCAGGGTTCTTTGAGCATAATTTTGAAGTCCAACCATGTTCTCGGTATCATTAGTTCTTTTTACTGCTGGTAGTATTTTATTATATAACTGGACTGTGTTTTATTTATCTGTTTACCACTTTTGGGCATTTTTCCATTTTGGTGGTATTATTGATAATGGTATTTAGAAAATTCAAGTGCAAGAGAATTTTAATTTATTCTTTACAAGTTTTCCAATGTGTGTATGTGTATTTGTGTGTGTGTGTGTGTGTGTGTGTGTGTGTGTGTAAGCATACATTGGGGTATGTGCCCACATGTACAGGCCAGAGACCAATATTAGATATATTCATCTGTTGTTCTCCACTCTGTCTTTTAAGACAAGGTCTCTCACTAAATCTATAGCTTGTGATTCAGCTAGACTGACTAGCCAGCAAGTCCCAAGTATCCTCCTTGTCTTAGTTACTTTCTATTGTCATGACCGTCAGGACAGAGAGTGTGAGGCAGGCAGACATGGTGCTAGAGCAGCAGCTGGGAGCTTATGTGTGGTCCACAAACATGAGACTGCAGAGCTAACTGGAAATGGTGTTGGATTTTGAAGCCTTAAAGACCAGTGACGTACCTCCTCCAACAAGGCCACACCTCCTACTCCCTCCCAAGCTGTTCTAACCCCTGGGGACCAAATATTCAAACATGAGTCTATGAAGCCCGTTCTCATTCAAACTACCACACCCTTTCCCCACTTTCCTCACATTGTTAATAGGTGTGTGCCATTATTTAAGCCTGGCTTTTCCCACGGTATTCGGAATATACTTGGTTCATCATGTTTGCGTGGACAGCAACTTAACGACTGAAACTTCTTCCTGCTTCCCTAGGTACAAGTTTTTATATAGATATAGTTTTTTTTTTTTCATTTCTCTTAGCTGTGTGCCTAGAAATAGGATTTCTGGGTTGTACTGTAAATCTGCATTTAACATCTTGATGAACTGCCAAACTGCTCTCCACGATGACGGCAGTATTTTATATTCCAACCAATAGTGTACAAGGATTCTCATTTCAAAAAAGCCTTGTCAACATTTGTCATTATCTGTCTTTTTTATTACAGTCATTGCAGTAGGTGTGAAAAGCTATTTTACAATAGCTAAGATTTGGAGAAACAAATACTGTCTTCTCAGGAGGTAAGAAGAAAGAAGTGCTACTCCTGATAAAACCTTCAGAAGCAGAGGCAGTGCCTCATGTGAGAGGGATGCTGCTGAGAGCAGCAGTCATGACAATAGCAACGATGTGTTCTAGGACTGCGTTATGACAATAGCATTGCATTCTAGGACTGTGTTATGACAATAGCAACGATGCGTTCGAGGACTGTGTCATGACAATAGCAACGATGTGTTCTAGGACAGTGTTATAACAATAGCAATGATGCATTCTAGGACTGTGTTATGACAATAGCATTGATGCATTCTAGGACTGTGTCATGACAATAGCAACGATGCGTTCTAGGACGGTGTTAACCCTTTTACATAACTACTGATACAGCAGCCTTGAGGTGGGGTCTACTGATAAGCATGGTTATGAACTACCATGTTGATGCTAGGAACTGAACTAGTGTCCTCTATGGAGCAACAAACGCTCTTAACTGCTGAGCCCATAGCCTGCTCTTTTGGAAAAATCTTTCTGAATGTCCCACTCAGCCCCCTGCTTTCATGCCATTGATCAGATTCAGTCATGTGGTCCTGCCAACCTACGGAAAAATGAAGAAATGAAGTCTTTTGGCTTGAGAGGTATCATTTCACATACAATATTTGTTCTTCTAGAAAGCTGGAGAAATAGATTAGGTGGCAACTACCCGTTTCTGTCATATTTAAGGTATATAATACCTTTGCATGACCTCAGAACTAACAACTGCAAAACACAAAGTTGAAAGATTCAGACAACTATAGCAATGGAAACATTTTTACAGAAGATGCTACAAACAAAATGAAGTACCAAGTAGGGGATGTTAATGGCAATAAATGATAGGGAATTCACATCCTTAAGTGTACAGAAATACACTTACTAATAAGAAACATGACTGTGTCTTTTGGAAAAAAAAACACTGCAATTTTGATTCCTCTTTACAGGACAATGAATAGACAGCTCTTAGTCTTATGTGTGCTTTTTTGGTTATGAGTGTTTTAATTATAATTCTCTGCCCTCAAGGGCACGTTCTAGCCTCATCTGTTAAATGCTTGCCTGTATTACTAAACACACATATAGGGGCTGTTTGATTTACGACAGACTCAGCAAGATTACTGGAATGATCTATTAACTGCCATAAGGAGAACCGTCTGCTTTGAGATAGATAAGAAGATCAAATCAGTGGTCATTCTCGGTCCAATGCTTTATCAGGAGTGAATGAAAGGGTAGCCATTAGTGGTCATTTCCCACATACTAATTACTCAACTTCAAATCCTAGAAAAATGTTTGCACATTCTTGGTAATTATTATAGATTGGAATTTTTTAATAGAGTTCGAGAGTTGGGAACATTGGGAGGGCACTATTTCAGGCCAGGTTATTTAGACAATAATAATTCCCCACAGTTTTCTGATAACATCTTCTGATTTAACAAGCAATGTGGAGCCAAGTGATTCTGGCTATTTGGTATCCTTGGCAACCACTGTTAGGTGGTAAATTGAATCAGTTAAAATTAATTTCTTATGAAAAATCTGCCTTCATCAAAAGGATACTAACTTTGGTGCTTACGTGCACAAGAAGTACATATGCATACCCACGTATGTGCGGTGCCATCGGATATGATAGCATAGATGAACTTTTCAAAGCCTCAGAACAAAAGCCTAGCACAGAGTGGGGAGATAGAGGGAAGGTTACAAAGGGCTCTGCCTCTAAGTATTTTTTGCTTCTGTTTGGAGTGGGAAGACTTACATAAATACAGGAACCTGAGGCATGATAGCCGCTGTGTGAGTGTTAACCGTCATGACAAAACTATTTTAATGTTATAAAAGTTTGCAAAGGACCAGAGAACACATTTTCCCAAATGTATGACAAAACAAAAAAAAAAAGGGAAGAAACAAAGCAGCCTTTAAGTGTTAGGAAGTATCTGGCAAACTGTTTGAAGGAACCTGAGTAAGTTTAAGGTCAGCAGAGACAGACTGAGAAGTTAGACTATGTCAGCTTTGTGCTGATAGACAAAACTCAAAAAGCTATGTAAGGGTCTTGGGGACCATGTTAGAATTACTTACTTTAAGGTAGTAGTAGTTTATTTTCTAATCAAATCCATAGGGCATGGGCTGAAATAGGAGAAAGGTATAAAGATAGTCTGGGGCTTATTATTTAGTCAGGCTACTGGATTGTTTACAATGCAGGGCCAGGACTGGGCTGAGGGAGTCACAGAGATTGTATTGAGTTTCCGAAATACAAATCCGAAGGGTGTAGTACTTATAGAGTTGAGTCTAAAATGAAAGATCGCTTTTCAAGTATTATTTTGAAATTATAATAATAATTGCATTCCTTTGTTGCTGGCAGCATTTTCCTTTAAACACATGATTCTGTTGCTTCTACACTCCCTCGTGTTTCTATGTGTATAGCGGTTATGGCTCCATTACCTCCTCCAGGAGAGGTCACAGTACAAGAACAGAGGCGAGGTGGGAGAGGGGGCCCAGTGTGCATGTTCTGTGAAGGGGTTAGAGCAAGACAGGGTGTGTTTAGCCTACAGTGCCCAGGAGTGGCTTACAGGAACTCAGAGGCTGGCGTCTTTCCAAGAAACAGAAGTGCCATTCTAAGTGAATCTCAGCGCTGATGGCGGTGCAGGGAGTGTGAGAATGGGGCTCTGGAGGGAAGAATCAAGTCTTATCCGGAGTAGACTCGATTGCTGAGATTACAGGGCCTTCCACACACCTAATTTCAGAAATAGCCATGATTTTTCCCTCTTGTTGAGTCTATCTAAAATCTCTCGGAGTCTATTTTTATTGCTGCCCTTTTAGATAAAGTCCTCTGATATGTTTATTGCCTGCTGTGCTATGTAAAACTGCTTTGATTCGCCCAAGCTTTATTTCTCTTTTGCTTGCCGTGAAGTGCTTCATTCCGATATTTCAGGATGCGTTGTTCAGACTGTATGGATAAGAAACAGCTTTTTTCTCAAAGGAGATAAGAGGTGGTTTATTCTGGAGCCAAATATGAGCGACCGCGGCCTAAGAACACAGAATCAGGTTATCCCAGATTCCATTTTCTGACATGGAGAAAGTTTCATGAAGTTTTATAGAAACAGAACAAAAGAGTCATAGGTCAAGGCACTTTTACATTGGTGGGAACATCAGGTAGGTGCTTATATCAAAGCGGGGGAGTCTCTGCTATGGGCCTCAGATACTATCTGACAACATTCTTTGCCTTTGGGCTTGTGATAGCTGGGGATCTGTTCCTGCATTTTAAGATCAACCCAGTAGTCACAAAGATGTTAGGCCACATAAACACAAGTAGGCAGCACCTGACTATTAAGGTGTTGAAGATGACACAGGATAATTTGTCTCTGAACGTACAACATCCAAACATAGACATCATTGATGTTCTAATCTGTCAATTAACTTTTGTAACCATAGAGTCTCTCTAGAAATTTTCATTCACAAAACCATGTTTCAGTTGTTCACCCCTGCCATGATTGCTTAGTTTTTGCTCAGATCTCTGTTAGTTCATCTTTTTATATTATCAGTGTGCTTGGTTGTTTTCTCTCTGTTTACTGGGCCCTTTCTCTCCATTGCTTGTTATGTTTTCTCTTCCTTTATCCCGCTTGATGCATGAAACTAAACATGACCTTGGATTTCTGGGGCCCATGCTTTCTGAATGGATGGTGGAATGAGTTTTCCCTTGCAGGATGCAGCACCCCAGGAAAGCCACCTGCATAAGAGACTTAGCCATAGGTTCCCAGCCCCCTTTCCATGGAAAAGCTCATCACAGTCGTGCCATACCGTGACTACAGCATCTCCTCTTACATGGGATCCCACATACACATCCGGGCATAGTTTGCTGAAAATTCTTACAAATCTGTCTGAGGAAGAAATGATAGGTGTCCCAGCTTTGCCACTCTGGCTTGCTCTAGTGGCGTCATTGGTTGGAACGGGTTTCCAGGAGCCAGTGCTGTTCATGATAAGCGGGCACAGTGAGCATGCCCTCTGCCCCAGTTATATGCACTTTGTGGGAAAGTGGGGCTTATGTTCGCCCTCCCTGACTAGCCAGCTCTGGTATTCATGTGGATATTCTCCCTGCTTTAACAGCGAGATCGTAAGGCACCTTTCTCTGACTGAGCACCCACCCCCCCCACCATGATGTCACACCATTGTAGTACAGTTCCCACCCCCACAGCTCCTGAGGCTGCACCAGCTACAGCTACCAGTGACCTGCTAATTGCTCACCCCGGAAGGCACATTTCAGTTATCTGGACTCTGCTGCATTTAAAATGGTGAACACTGCCTTCTGGCCTCAAAAACTATGTAATGGTGAAACCTGTGCCTTCCTTTCTTCTCTTATTGGTGTCTTGTCTTCCACTTGCTCCGTAAATGTTTGCATTTTGCCCCTTGTAAGCTTGACCCACTGTCTCCTCATGTTGATATATCTACCAAGTTCTCATCTCCCATCTCAAGACTTGGGAGAGTCTCATATGATGGTAATTCCAAATCAGCATTCCAGCCTGGTTTGTACTGAGCTTCAAATCTCCACTAGGACAGAGTGACTTGCAATTCAATGTGATCTCATTCCTCACAGGTCCCATATTTTTCATTAGCCTCGTTGCTCAGTGAGTAACTTCCTAGGAAAATCTTATGGGCCTTTTCCTTTCCAGGCTTTCTTTTTTTCAAAGAACTTTATCAGCATTTTACCTAACAGTCTTTGCTTGTTTAGTGTGTGACTTCCCCCACTAGTATATAAACTGCATTTGTCCTCTTCAGTGTCCTCAGAACACCTAGACCAACTTGTGATACTCGAATACTAGGAAAATGCCTAAGGCGTTCCTCCAGTTCTGCTTTTTTCTCATCTCAGTGTGTGACCCCCAGTCACTCACATCATAAAAAGAGAGTCATTTCAGAGACATTGGTGCACTGCCACCACAACCATCCATCCATCACCACCTACATCCAGTGGCTTAACCTTGTAATTCTTCTTTATATCTGTCTTCCATCTCCACTGTTAGAACTGTCACCCAATTTCACACCATCAGACCATCCCTTAGCTACGGAACCTCCTACCTGCTCCCTGCATCTGTTTTTTACTGTCAAAAATCTATCTCCATGGAGGCAAGAGTAGACTGTCTGAACAGCAGATATGACTCACTGCTTTTCTTTAGAAAACTCTTCAGTGGCTCCGGTCAACAGCTGGACCAAGACCTAGGTGCTCTGTGTGATGCACGTTAGGCTGACCGGCTTGCGTTATGTGTCACCTGTCATTTTATGCTGCTTTGGCTGCTGGTTTTTTAACCCTTCAACTGCCCCTAAGCCCAGGCTGATTCTCCTGGCCTACCTTCTTTCCTTTCTCATTCATTTTTCTCCATCCCTCCTTAGTCCTCAGCTTCAGAGTCCCAGGAATTCTCTGTTCACCTGTTCTTTCCCTGTCCTCGGATCAGCTCTTCTCTCTGGGTGTGTATCTGCTTCCTTCTTTAGCCTGGGGATTTGCTGAAGGAATGTGATGCATATTTTCATCTTTTTACTCCCTCATTTATTCAGTGCTCAAAGCATCACAGATGCTTGATAAATATTAAAATAGATGGACAAGGATTGGATGGTCTGAATACATACTTGGTTTTGGCTGAATTCTGGTCATTGTCGCCATGTTATATCACAAATTACATTTTCTAAACCTGAAAGGTGTGAGAGACTTGCAAAATGAGACTTTCTTACATGTTGTATGGTAAATAATATTGTGTTATTTGTCAGAACGTGTCCCTGCCTTACCTTCCTCATCAGAAGTCAATGATAACTACAGGAATAATGAGTGAGGGCAGGATAAGCCGAGACCGTTGAAAGATTGCTCTTGTCATTATAAATCTGAAGGCTTTTCTCAAAGGGAATTTTTGGTACTAAAGTAGCTTTGCTGTTATAAGTCTGTGTACTGTATTGGGCTCTGGGAAGTACATTTTATCAAATAGCTCCTTAAGCATCCTATATGTTTAGTTGAAAGTTGATGCCTCTTCTCCCAGACTGCATGCTAGATTTGAGTTTTCAATGTTGAAAACCATGTGTTTGTTGCAAAACTTTATTACAGACTCACTGGAAATCATGGTTAGAGTATTTTCAGTTGAACAATTCTGTCACGGTGGTGTGTAAACACACTATGTAAGGCAGTGTGCCAAGGACGCTAGAGGTGTGTTTAAATACAGGAATGTGGCACAATACTTAGAATGTGGCAAAGGCGAGCAGGTTCTAAACTGAAGTAAGGGCTGAGCTTTTGCATCTGCGCAGTGGTTTTAAAACTCTTGTTTCACTCAGTCCTGGGTTTCTGCAAGATTGTTTGGGGGACACCTAAGTGCATAAAGAACAGAGGCTGACCTTTCCCCTGCTGCCCCCACAGCAACACCAGTATGCATGCGATTCATACATGGTGGGTGTTTTTGTTTTCCCTTTTGAAGACAGGGTTTGTGAGCCCCTCTGCATCCCAGAAAGGAACTTGATATATAGATGACAGTAACCACTCATCTCCCAAGCGCTGAGATCACAAGCATGGTTTATGAGGTGCTGGGGATCGAACCTGGGGCTTTGTGTATGGTAAGCAACCACTGTACCAACTGAACTATATACCTCCAGCTCCTAGAAAGGGACTCTTTATCATATTTCAATATTTGTTTTCCTGATTTGGCTAGATGGATGTAGCTCAGTTTATGTCCTGTAATATAGATGACTTAAATGAAGGTATAGTTTTCTTATTTAAAATTTTTTTGACAGTTACCAAGTAAATAAAAGCTACTCTTTGTGCAGTTAGATTCCAAATAACGTAAGAATGAAAATAATTTTTAAGATTTTAATATTCTTCAGTTCTTTTCTTTTAAGTGGGTTTGGAGAGACCTCACTATCTTGGTTACTCTTATCTACCAGTAAGCACAGAGTAAAATGCTTTCAGGCACACAAACGAAAGGGCCTGCCTAACATACATCTAGAAACTTTCAGAAAGCATATGGTGTGGAGATACCTTCAGGAATTCCAGTTGCTAGAATGAAATGGATTTTGGGAACATCCAGAGAATATTCAGAAATGTTGTTATTTTACTTTATGTTTAAACTGAAGAAGAAGATATCTCCGTCCCTGGGGAGAGAGAATAATGGTGACAGATGCTAGAAGACGTCCAATAGAGGCGGCTCCCCCAGCAGATAGAGTTGGGCACAGAGCCCAGTCCTCACAGGGGAGGATACTTGGAATCTAGAAATGGAAGGTTGTCAGCTCAGTGTCCATCCCTGGCAAAGTCTTCAGCCAACTTAGCAGATGGTTCGTGAGCATTTGGAAAAGGTGTTCGAGATCCAAGCCGAGTCATAGGGAACCTCCCGGGCTCCTTTTCTGGTTCTGCCTCCTTTGCTAGGTAGATTTTTCATAAGGCTGTTAGTGATAGCCAACATACATATTTTTTTTTTTTAAGTTGGGAACAAAGAAACTTGGTTAGGGAATGAATGGGTGAGAGGAGATTCATGCCAGCTAAGGAGAAAAGCTAGAGAGACAGGAAGTATCTCCTATGGCTAGATTGATGGAACCAGAGTTTGCTTAGGAAGCAGTAGGGAGCTTTGGTAACAACCATGTTTATGTTGCGTGTGTTATAACACTGCCTTTCTCACTGTGAATATCAGGTCACCCGCTGCCTTCAGGATACTGGGGGCTGTTTATTTAGAATGTAGATTCCTAAGCCTCATTAAGTATCAGTTCTCTGGAGGCTTAGCTCAGGAATCTACTTTGAGCAAACTTTTGAGGCAAGCATCAAACACACATAGATTTTGTAACTTCTCCTTCAAAAATGACATTATTTGCCATGAAGAAAGTTACCCAGAAAGAGAAGTGTGGGGATCCCTTAGTCATCTCGTGAACAAATCAGGGTGTTTTTATTTATTGTTTTTGAATATGATTGTGACTCCAAGATTTCTGATCCTCCTCTACATCTAACTAACTGCCCAGGGTCATCCCCAGTCCTGCTGCCATCTGGTGACAGCCACTGATGCTGCACAAGCCAGGCCACTGAGGCAAGTCTTGTGAGTTCTGAAATGGACTTTTCACTAGACCTAAAGAACAGCAGGTACATGAGAAGAAGCATGGTTTCATATGATTCTGCAGGAAAGTCGGACTCTCCACTTACTGGATTGGGAAGGGTGACACACTAGTACTATGTAGCAACTAGCTCTCCAGAATAAAATATGCCCATATAAACATACCCCCAAGTTCATAGTAAGTATCTCCCATATAAAGAAGGCTTCCTTCCTTCCTTCCTTCCTTTCTTCTTCCTTTTCCTTTCTTCCTTCCTTCCTTCCCTCCTTCCCTCCCTCTCCCTCCTTCCTTTCTTTCTTTCTTTCTTTCTTTCTTTCTTTCTTTCTTTCTTTTTGGTTTTTCAAGACAAGATTTCTCTGTGTAACAGCCCTAACTGTCCTGAAACTAGTTTTGTAGACAAGGCTGGCCCTGAACGCACAAAGATCAGCCTGCCTCTGGCTCCTGAGTGCTGGGGTTAAAGGCGTGTGCCTCCTGGCTGCTTTCTTTTATTTTTAATTATACTCCTGTTTCAATAGCAACGTTTGATAGCAACTGACAAAGGATCCAGCATATATACTGGTTGATGGGTTCATTTATGTTAAGACCAAAGTGAAACACCGGCACCACATGTCAAAACCTCTCTTGTTGGCCATTAATGTAAGCAACTTGTTTGTTGAAACAGAGAATTTTTTTTTTAATCCTAGAGGACGGGCTGGAGAGATGACTCAGAGGTTAAGAGCACTGACTGCTCTTCCGGAGGTCCTGAGTTCAATTCCCAGCAACCACATGGTGGCTCACAACCATCAATAAGGAGATCTGGTGCCCTCTTCTGGCCTGCAGGCATGGAGGCTGAACACTATGTACATAATAAATAAATAAATCTCTAATCCTGGAAGACAATATCCTCAATTTTCTGTGCAATTCCCAGTGTAATGTCTACAAGTATTGCACAGTTTTTATCTGTGACATTGTAATCCCTGTCAGTTTCATGGGTTATCAACAGAACAATAAATCAAACCTTGCTTTTTGGTGTTGGCAATTTCATTGGTATCGATGCTTCTATCATGGCCCATTTCAAACTACTAGAACGATATCACTGGAGGTGGAGTCGGGAAGGCATGCCTGATTACATGTCAGTATCTAGTATTTCCACAACACAGACAGCATAGGCACTCTGAATAGGTGATAGAAATATGTAGTAAGAATTACTAGGAAATGATCATTCTGGGGTATTTATTGCCTTTCTTTCCAATATCATTTATTTAATTAGAAGCTTATGTAATTTCATCTTTACCAATACCTGTGTTTAATAACCAACATTTAAAACTACTGAATATTTGATAACTGACTCTTAAGAGTTTTTATGAGCTGGCTATAGCACATCAACTGAATAGAAGTACATTTTCTGAGCACACACATATGTGGCAGAATTATGTCCTTGCTATTGTGCGGGAAGAGAAATAAATACTCCAGTACATTTTCATATCTACACAAGAAAGCAGCTGTTCAGTAAGTAACACATGTGCCCCTCTCCTGGGCACCAGAGTCAGGAGGGATTCCTAAACAGATTAAGTCGGATTCAATAGAGAATCCTCTGCCTTGTCCGGGAAACTAGGATTTAAACAATTGCTCAGCTCTGTGTTTTGTGTCAGTGGATATGTTGACGTGGACAGGTGCCGCACTGGTGGGGCTTCCTCCGGACTTCAGCCAGCTGGTTTCTGACGCCTGTCCACTCTGCACAAGCTCTTCTGAATACAACAGTGCTGTGATATTGTTGGTTTTTACTTCCCCTTCTATACCTGTCCTGTGAAAGGACATTCAGCTTCCAGTTAAAATTTGATGGCATTGTGGGTGCTGTGAGCACAAATTCAGCCTTCTGGAACTCTTTGTGAAATCTCTATACAGAAGTAACGTAATTTTCAGGAGTTAAAATTTGAAGCTCTCTGCCACAGGCAAAAATAGTAGGATATAAGCCACAGTCTTTCTGAAAACTCTTGTTTAATACAGTGCTACGTAAACTTTATTTGGGGGGAAAGTTTGAATAGCCACAGAATAAGCAGTACACCACTAATGCACTAGACTCATCGTGTTTTCTTACTGCTCTGCTTGCATGCAAACTGTTAAATAACCTCATTATGTTCCCTGGAACATTTCCTGAAGTATGTTTGAATATCCCACTCTAGGTATCTGGCCTCTATCAATACTTTCTGAAATGATCCCTGTAATTATGGCGTGGGGGCCTATTTACACAGAACTTTGCTTGCTGAATGCCTGTAAACACAAAATTGCTTCAAGTTGCTAATTGTTTTTTTCCTGCTGTGGACATTGGCTATGACCCAGCAACTTGGCTCTAGTTCAACTCTATAAGCTCTCCTGTTGCAGGCCCTTGAATATTACCTCAAGGAAAAAATGCTCTGAGGTCCACTGGTTCTTAATTGCAGTAAAAGACATTCTCTTTTAATACTTTCATAAATATTTGCAGTGAAAAGTGAGCAAAGGAACTTTTTAATATCTTAGAAAGCAAAACCAACCTTGGGGCTAGAGAAGATGAGGAAGCCCATTGTGAGCATTTCTGATGCCATTTTCCTTCTTTTTCTCCAAACCACACTGGCCCCACATGGACGATGTGTGTTTGGTGGAGCTGATTCCATGTTTCTGCCTCAGGGAGAATTGAGACCACAACTGAGGACTTCCATTCAACATCCTATGGCCAGGTAGAAAAGATGAAATAGTTCTGCAAATAGGAGCAGTGAGTGTTTGTAATGCCAGTAAGCTGTGTATTTTAATGTGCGTGGTTGCTACATTGTATGCTATGTGTATTTTTTTTTATTTATTTTTTTTTTTTTTGGTTTTTTGAGACAGGGTTTCTCTGTGGCTTTGGAGCCTGTCCTAGAACTAGCTCTGTAGACCAGGCTGGTCTCGAACTCACAGAGATCCGCCTGCCTCTGCCTCTGCCTCCCGAGTGCTGGGATTAAAGGCGTGCGCCACCATCGCCCGGCTGCTATGTGTATTTTACCATACTTTTTTAAAATGTAGAAAATACTGCCAGGTATAAAAGGAGACGAGATTGTGGAAATGTTGTAAGTGAAACTGTCATTGCCTGCTTCAGCTAAAGTTCTGCCCACTGCCTGTTACTGAAGGACAGGCCTCGTGAGAGCATTGTGAGAACAGCTGGTATCCTTGTACCTTCCTGGGAGTGTCAAGAGTAGAAGAACCACTTCTTCTTTTCCTGGTTGGTGCTCCTTTGAACAATTGCTGTATTTCTTCATCTTCTCTTGGCCATTCACTTAATTATACTGTTAGTAGAAATGAGTGATTGAAAAGATTCTGCCTTCATTTTAATACCATTAAATATTACTAAAAGGAAATTGATTTTAAATCATATAATTTGTGGAGGAAAGGTGGTGATTAAATACATAGCTTTGAACTAGTTACCAGCAGTCTAACCAAAGTCTAAGACTGACTTTGGCATAGGCAGATCAATAGTTTAGGAGTACATTTGGAGGTCGGGTATGGAGGGGCACATTGGTGAGGGTTGTAGGTTAGACTGTATCCCACTGTTAACCATGTACTAGGGTTAAAAACCAAATGGGGAATGTGGACAGAGTGGGAAGGGAATCTCCTATGCTTACACTCTGGGAAATCTTTGAGAGTAAGTTCTTCAAAGGTTAATCTTGACCATAGAAGAAAGGTTATTTGATGATATCTACTGTTTCTAACAGCCTATTTTGAAAATGTCATTCCTCTAACATCTTCTGAAGAGGTCACGGTACCTCTGGTAACATAGTGTCTTTCTGAGACGTACTTCAGTATAGTGTGTTGTGAAGTTAGTTTAAGAAATTATGTCTGTCCCCATGGCCCATGCTCTTCCTGTTATATGCTATTTGAAGTATTAAACATTCAGAAAAGAGCGAAATATTGTCTCATTTTAAATAATGAGAATAATTAAATTTTTTATTGCTTTAGAGAGTCTCATACAGCCCAGGCTTGCCATGAACTTGCTACAGAGTCTTGTCTGCCCTCAGACTCTGGATCTTATTCTCTCTGCCTCCTGACTTCGGGGTTGCAGGCCCATATCACCATGTCCAACATCAATAAGTGACCTTATTGATGATTCTCTCTTAAATACTCCAACTTGTACAGAGTTCTTAGACGTTTCTTTTCCTTAAACACATTTTTAGTGGAGTAAGAATAGATAAAATAGAAATGATATATAGCTTATGATTTTATCACTTATCAAACAAGAGTGTGTCTTGTGAATTGATGCAAGCTGGGATGAGGAGATTTAGAAATGGAAATTTTCACTCTATTTGAGAAGAGGAGATCTGGAAGGCTCTTCCATCTCAATGTGTTTTTGTTTTATATATTAGGAGTCTCCAGATAATTTTTCTTGATGTTATCCAGGCATCCAGAGCTGGGGCCAGGCTGGGGATAGAAAATCACCAGTTCTACAGTGAATTAGTCTGGGTCCTAGTGGAAGCAGGCAGCATGATCAATTAAAAACAAGGATTCTCTTCAGTATTAAGGTCAGCGTTCAAGGAGACCATTGAGAGACAATGCATACTCTAGGGCCAGTAACAGAAGGGAGCTGTCATCAACCTGGGGATTGAGAAGGACATAGAAGAAGAGCTGTGGCTTGAGCATCATGACACACATGACACGCTGGCATCAGGACACACATGACACGCTGGCATCGGGACACACATGACACGCTGGCATCAGGACACACATGACACGCTGGCATCAGGACACACATGACACGCTGGCATCGGGACACACATGACACGCTGGCATCAGGACACACATGACACACTGGCATCGGGACACACATGACACGCTGGCATCGGGACACACATGACACGCTGGCAACAAGAAGACAGCCGGGGGATCGAATGCCTTGGCAGGCCTGTCCCCCCCATCTAGTTTTCCATTGGAACTTCCTATTGGCTAAAATCAATTGAAGCAAAAGGCATGGGAAGCCTGGGATATAATTCATAAGGGTCAGGCTAGAGTGACTGAAAGCAGTGAAGAGAATGGAGGCCAGTGCATTCGGGAAGGCGGAATTTCCAGTGTCTCCCATTGAAAGAGGTGAGGACAGGGTTTCATAAGCAGGTGTTTTTAAAAGAGGGCCTTTGACTATAAGGAATGTCATGTGCAAATGAGGAGTTAGTTATGTGATCATAGGATGTTCCTAGTTTAAAAAGACACAACATTTTGGAACTGGGACTGTGAGGTGGCTAGAGCCTAAATAACCATCAGATAGTTATCAAAAAAACATCCATTGGCTCATTGACTCCAAAGTTTCCTGGGACTCTCTAGGAACTGTGCTATCAAGGGGATTAGGAGCAGCCTGTGCTTAAGTCAAGTCGGCATAAGACAAGTCTGCACTCAGTCTCTAGGTTGTCTCCTCATAACTTCCCTCCCCACAGCACTCCATTCATACGAATGAAGCTTCTGAGTCCTCCAGCCACACCAGTGTAGGCCCAGGCAACAGAAAGCCAAGGCATAGTCTGCTTTCAGCCAGATCGGATGCCTCAGGGGCAACTCTCTGTTTTGATGGGGGCTCAGTCCATCTGATGAAGGACTCAAAGGGAAAGTCTGCTTAGTGCTGGGATCTAAAGCCCAAACCAACTTCCAAGTATTGCACCTTGTCCTGTGCATGTGGGCAGAAGCCAGATAGGAGTGGGAGACAGAATGAGTCTGGGGTTTGTGGTCAGGCAGTCCGCTTAGTTGCTGAATGGTGAAGGGCTAGGAGAAGTAATCATGTTCTACTTCTCCTGCAGAGTCTAGTGGGAAGAAGAATTCCCAGACGCTGGTCTATGAGATGTCCGAATACTAGTTCAGAACAGTGCTTGTCAGGAACCTTTTGGTCTTCTTTCCCAGTGTAGATGAGAAATTTGAGCAAAAATTGGATCAAAGTGAGAGAAGATCTGGCCTAGCAAAGGGTTCTGACTGAAAAAACTTGGAAAAGGGTCCAGTGGGAGGTGTGGATCATTGGGAAACAGAATGGAAGCATCTGTGCAGATGCAGGTGTGCAGCCAAGTGAAGAGAAATGTCCTCCCATGGCAGAGGTGACACTGTATGCTGCCAGCAGTCTCCAAGTCTCTAGGTAACTCCCACAGGGCTCTGGTGGGTGGCGTGGGGCTGTACCGTCTATCCTGTGAACACACCAAGGAGGGTTGTTGACTCCTTCAGTCTAACCTTGTCACTACCTGCTATATTTCAAGAAGTTCCCTGCCAGACCTCAGGCAGATAGTTCTACTCTGTCCCAGATCATCTGCATATCAATCTTCTATGACTTTTTTCAATAATTCTAGCACATCTGAATGTTTCTGTTTATTCTGCATGTGCCAGAATCCCAATATACACAAAACACGGGAACTGGACATGGTGGTACAAATCTGTATTCCCAGCATAGGTAGGAGAATGGATTGCAAATTCAAAAATAGCCTGGACACCTCTCCTCCCCTACCACATCCATTAATGCCTGAAGCAGATGGGAGAATTATCCCTGCCCACCCCTACCCCCACTTCAGCAGCTGCAACACTCAGGAGAGCAGGCCCTGCACCTCACCTAGGCAGCACAATAGAGCCAACCACGTTGGTGGAAACGTGGGTGAGCCAGCTCTAAGGTTGTGAGCATGGAGAGAGAGCTGTCCCTATTACTCATCTGCCATATGGCAGTATGCCTGGGGAAGAGATGCCCCCATCAACACTTGAGGCAGGTAGGAGTGTTACGATGTAGCGAGAGGGGACTTTGTATCAGGTGACAGAATATCCCATACAGACAGAGCTTAAGTGTAGCTTTCATTGAAAGGGGAGGAAGAGGAGGAGAGTGAGAGAGAGTAACAGAAGATAGAAGAGAGTATGTGGGGCTTGTCTCTTAAAGGGACAGGGCACTGTCTACTATGCAGTCAGGTATGAGCGGGCACAGGACATGATGCACTGTGCCAGGGTGTGCCTGAATACTGTCAGGGAGATCTGTCCCTGAGGTCATAGGAGAAGGAAAGCTGCCCCTGCGCCTTATCAGCTGCAGTGCCCCACACCTCAGCTGGGCACCAGGGCAGAAGAGCTGGCCCTGAAGGTATAGGTGTGGGAGAACTGCCCCTGCCCCCTGCTCATCACCACAAAGGGTGAATCATCAAGGTCAGTCCTTGAGAGCCCACCCGTGGAGAAGACAGGGGAGAACTGGTGGGCTGAACAACCCTGCAACTACCCAGGCCCAGAATCAACATCCATCATCTGAGATCTGCTGGGCATGAGGTGGGGTGGGGCGGTGTCAGCCCTGTGGACCCAGGGCTGCAGGATCTCCATGACAGGGCAGCAAAGGGCTGTCCAGGAAGGGTCCCAGTGAGGGCCCAGCATTGATGGTACAGCAGAGACCAGGGGCCTTGAACCAGAACAAAGATTCTTTTCAATAAATGCCTGCACTTAGAATATGCGAGTGAAGGGGTTTCCTTTGTAACTCACTGTCCTGCTGCAGCTTCCATTTCGAGTGGTTCCCCTTCGATTTTTCTTTTTCTTCCTTCCTTCCTTCCTTCCTTCCTTCCTTCCTTCCTTTCTTTCTCCCTCCCTCCCTCCCTCCCTCCCTCCCTCCCTCTTCCTCCCTCCTTCCTTCCTTCCTTCCTTTCTTCTCCTTTCTCTTAAATTTTATTTTGGGGTAGGGAGGGGGATGGGTGGGATTGGGAAGCATGATGTGAGAGATCCAAAGAGTAATAATTTAAAAAAAAATCTGGATTACATAGTTCCATGCCAGCCAGAGCTACACATCTTGTGTATGTCTCAAAAACTCAAAAGCAAAAACAAAAGAAAGTGCAGATTCTACATGCATTTTGTTCCAACTAGGTAAGTGGTAAGATATAAGTAGATTTTCCCCACAATCAAATAATTTCTAGAGAGAATAGAAACACAATAGCCAAACATACCATGGTGACTGAGTCTCCCTGTCATGCAGACAGTGAAGGCTTGGGTACAGCAAGCGTTGAAAGGGAGCATCATAAACACAGGTGCTGCAGCCCAGCTGTGAGTGCTTGCACCTGCAGCTCCTGTGTAGCCTCATTTGGCTGAGGCAGAGGTGACAACGGTAGTGTGAAGAAGAGCTGGTCACACCCATGAAACAGCACTTTGCAAATTAAGGTGCAAAAGAATATGTCTCCCCGTGCTAATTTTAGGCCAGCTGCTTAGTTACACAGGCAGAATCATTTGGGCAGCCTTCTAAGGAAGGAATCTGTGGACACGGTCTGGTTACAGATAGACCATGCTCTGCATTCGTGACAGGAAAAGAAAAACTGCAGTTGATGCTATTTGCTAGGCTCCGTGTTCTAATTCATTTTACTCAAGTTTCTTCTTAGAGTTAAGGCAGCTGCGTGTTCTGTTTACCTGGCTCAGCACCTTAATAATGGGCCTCTGCAGGCCTGACTTAATGCTCCTTAATCCTTGCAATTTTCACCATGAGCTAGTGCTAAGAGAATCTCATGTCTGCTGCAGGAATAAAAAGCAGGAATGGCCATAAATTGTAGCCTCCAGTTGGATAGCACTCTGATGGTTATAATGGGAGCTATTAGGATGACTTTAGTCCTAGACAGAGGCAGTCTTGTGAGCCCAAAGACAGTTGTCAGGCTTCCCAAGAGCCACAGAATATGTAAGAAGTGTCATGTCTAGGTCAGAAGACTGTAGTGAGGCAAAGACTTAGCCACGGTCACAGTGGATAAATGGTGCAAAGTCAGGTCTAGGTTTCTTAGAATGTGAAAGCTCCTTCCTAATCACTGTATATGTATATGTATATGTATATGTATATGTATATGTATGATGGTTTGAATGAGAATGGCCCCTATAGGCTCATGTATTTGAATGTTCAATTCCCAGTTAGTGATGTTTAGGAAGGATTATGAGGTGTGTCACTAGGGTGAACTTTAAGGTTTCAAAAGTCCTCCAGGCCCGGTTTCAAGCTTGCTGCCTCCCTGCTTGAGGTTTAGATATTAAACTGACAGCCACTGCTCCAGCACCATGCCTGCCTGCTTCCACAGTTCCTGTCATGATAGTCATGAATTCATCCTCTGAAACTGTGAGCAAGCCCCCATTAAATGCTTTTTCCTTTAAGCGGCCTTGTTTGTGCTTTCTCTTCACAACAATAAAACAGTAATTAAAACATACAGCCTATAGTAGGAATCCCTGGCCATTATTTTCTCCTGATATTCTCTTGAAAACATAATCAGCTGCTGTGAATTTGGTCTTATATGTGAAGTGTGTACATGTAGAACTAGACTTATTAGTCTTAGCCCAGGAACATTATGGTCTTATCTCATTGAGCGTAACTCTGATAACTTTCCGTCATTCCTTCCCATGTCTTCCTTCTGTGTTAGGCTATCACCTCTTCAGCAAAAGTCACTGCTCAAGTCCGGTTCACACCTCTATTAATTCCTTACTCACAACTCACTTAGCCACAGCCATTATGCTCTCAACATGCATTTTCATTTTCTACCATTTGAAAGACTAAGAATTTTTCAAATCTAAGCTTCATCCCTGTTGGCTGTCATTTACAGTGCTGGAAGGTGCTTTGCACACTACCAGAGAAGTTGTCGCCCTTCTCACCCAGCTGTGAAAGCTATGATCTACAATAGCTACCTGTGTGCTAGTCGCTGTGTGCAATGGTGACATAGATGTTAAGGGAACAACCAATCATTGTTTGATTTGATTTAAGATCCTCCCCCTCCACAAGATGGATCTATGCCTGACACTGTGAATGAGGCTGTGGAACCGTGGCTAAATAGGTCATTGATCCTAGAAGAAAAACCTGCCACTATTATTCACTAAGTGGACATAAAATGACCCCCTAATGACTTACATTTTTCAATTCTCATCAAAGAAATTTCTTCCCACAGTAAGTGGCAATTAACACAGATGCCTACAACTAATCAGTATTCAGAGAATAGGAGAAATTGTAATGTTCATTTTGAAATAAGATGTTCATATTACTCTCCTCAAGTCTCAGGGATCTATGCAGAAGAGGGGTGAAAAGGTTATTAAGAGTCATAGGCCATAGATGACTTAAAGAAACAGTGTTTCCTAGACGTAACAGGGTGGTACAATGCACATGTGAACTCACAGTGATTGGGAGAGCTGTCACAAGGCCCAGGCAAGCTCAAGACAGATTAAATCCCAGCGTGGAGGATGGTAGGTAGACATGAAGTCCAGCCACTAACTAGGGAGCTAGTAATAATTGATTGATGATAGTAGATGACTTTCTTCAATGGAGTGACACACAGTATAGCAACCACACTCCAAAGCAGACTCTACTCCTAAGGGAAGTTGGTCAACAGAAACTGGACTTGATAGGTTTGCAAAAGCAAAGTTAGAAGAGAATGAAAAAGATGGAGTTGGGTAGGCAAGGAGGTGGAAGAGGAGTTGGGGGCAAGCTATGAATATAATCAAAATACATCGCATAGAATTCTCAAAAAATAAATAAAAGCATTATTTTAAACAAGAATTTTCCAAATACTTAAGTTTTATCTTTTTTTGCTTAATAAATTTGTCTTCAATTGATTTCTATCATCTCTGAAGTGCTGACAGGTTTTTGTCCTGCTCAGTCCTACAGCTGTTCAGTCCCAAAGAAACACACAGAGGTCTATATTAATTGCAAACTGATTGGCCTATTAGCTCAGGCTTCCTATTAACTGTTATAGCTTATATTAGCCCATAATTCTTGTCTGTGTTAGCCATGTGGCTTGGTACCTTTTTTGATGAGGCAGTCACATCTTGCTTACTTTGTGTCTGGTTTCCTCTGTGTCTGGGTGACAACTTCAGACTCTTTTTCTTCCCAGAATTCTCCTGTTCTCATTGCCCCGCCTATACTTCCTGCCTGACTACTGGCCAATCAGCATTTATTTAAAATACAAGTGACAGGGTACAGACCATTGTCCCACAGCACTGAAGTTTCTCTTAGATTTCACCCAAGAGGCACCAACTTTCAATGCATTACTTAGAAATAACTGGAACTAAATTTTGTTGTTTGCACATTCTGTCTTCCACAAAAACATTGTACATGAGCACAGCTTATCCAGTTCTTCACATTATGCAGCAAAGACCACCTAAGTTCTAAAAACTCAGTTCTCGTTACCATCAGAGACACCAAGAGAAGAGTCTTTACCTCCATGTGCCTGTCAACAATCCATCCATGACAACTTGGGGATTCAGTAAGAGGGACTTTGACCAGCTCTCTTTTCATTCTCAGATATTGTCAGAATCACCCTAACAGTCCATTCCTAGATCTCTCCAAGCACCCATGTCAAAACTCAGCAGCGTCTGCCTGTTGAACAGTTCGAGAGCTGCTCCATAGCATTCCTGCTTCCAGATCCCGTCTTCAGCCTTAGGATTTGGGGAGTCATCTGAATCCCAGATTTGGTTCCATGTCCCAGTTTCCAGCATCCAGGAGTACCCTGAATTGGGAATAGTAGTACAAGAATCCTCCTGGCTAGTACTTTCTTAAGGACATGGACTAATCTTATTTTAAGCTTCCAGTTTAGTGTTTAGTATATGTCAGTTGTAAGGGAAGTACCTACTCTTATCCTCAGAAATTAAATGCACTAGGCACTGATCGGGCTCTTAGCGTGTGTTGGTAGCTGGACCACCTCATAAAGTCCAACTGCAGGGATCACTTCATTGTGGCAGTAATAGATATGACCATGGAGCACCCTGATCCTAGACACATCATTTTAAAAAGCAAAATAATTTATACTTATTTAGCATCCATAAGTTTACTTAAAAAAAAGAGTTTTGGTGTGTGTTGTGTGCTGTCTTTCTATATGATGTATTCATGTGAGTGTGTGTGTGTGTGTACACATAGAATCTAGAGCAGGGTGTCTTTCTTTTATCATCTTCTGCTTTATTCCTTTAAGACAGGGTCTCGCACTGAACCTGAATTTCACTGTTTTAGCTAAGCTAGCTATCCACTGAATTCCCGGGATCCACCTTTCTTTGTTTCATGATACTGGGGTTCTTCCCATGTGTAGCCATACCCTACATTTTTTTACATGGATATTGGGGATTTCAACTCAGGTCCCATTGCTTACACAGCAAGTGCTCTTATCCACTGATCTATTATCCCATCCTGAGCACCAGGAACTTTCATTACAGACAACTCCAAGATGTACAATATTGCTATGACAAATAAAGATATAGAGAAATTATCCTAAGATTACACAGTGTTGAGAGAAAAATCATTTTTGTTGTTCTTGCTTTGAGTCAGGGTCTTGTGTATCCCAGACTGACTAAGCAGTGGAGGGTGGCCTTGAACTTTTAATCCCCAGTTTCTGCTTTCCAAGCACTGAGATTACAGGGTGTGTCTCCACACCCACTGCAGAGACACACAGCATCACTGTGACCCGCAGCTCCACTCGTCACTGCCTGCTGGGTGCCTACAATTTAATTACACAGCAATATCTTTGCATAATTGCATTTTCCAGGCAAGTTCAAGCATTTTAACATCAAAGCATTTAATTTTAACCTGTTATCTATGACACGTGTCATTTTCAACATGCTATTCAGAAGATGCCCCGGAGCCTCCTGCAGTACGGAGCTGAGTTCCTCTGCACTGGGATTTCCAGAGGGCTGGGATGTTTGAATGCACATTTGCCCTCCTTCTCCCCTCCTCCTTTTCCTCCTCTTTACTTGTGTTTGAGAAGGGTTTTAGATTCACAGTAATATTATCTCTTTAAACTGTAACAGTTAGAAAAGAGTCCATTGTATTAACTTACATATATAATGAAGTGTTAAATGTAGCAACAGGAAAGAGATGTGATAGAGGAATTCTCACATAAAATTTTCTGGGTGATGCTAGAGATTCATTTTCATAGGGAATGTCCTGGTTGGTTCTGTTCTCTGGAACTCTGAACATCCCATCCTCATGATGGTGTCTGGTGTTGCTGATTTCCTCTATCTCATTACATTACCACTTTCCCTGCAAGGCCCCATGTGATGGCCTCAGGTTCTCCATGGCCTATTTCCTAACAGAATTTCCTGGTGTTATCTGTATAGGCCCCAAAGACATGACTGGTTTAGGGTCAGAAAAACATCTTGTGTTTTAAAAATGAGCCCAGGCAGGCACACACATGGTTTAATTTGTACAGATTAAGATTCATTTGTAGGTATTAATCACTCATTGTGATCCATAAACCACGTGTATCAGATTCAACTGAGATTTGAGATCCTTCTTAAAATTGGAGATTCTGAGCTGGACGGTGGTGGTGCACACCTTTAATCCCAGCACTCAGGAAGCATAGGCAGAAGCAGGCAGATCTCGAAATCCTAGGCCAGCCAGGTCTGCAGAGTGAGTTCCAGGATAGCCGTTCTTAAGCAGGTAAAGTTCCAAGGCAGTTCTAAAAACGTTTCTTGCAATCCTACACACTTAATCAATAGCATATTTGGGTAAGAAATTTTAAGTTGAATGTAGGTTTTTGTTTGTTTTTCAGAAACTTGCAAGCATTTCCTTGTTGTATATAGTTTCTGGTAAGTCAGATTATCATTCCAGTTTCTTAATGTTTTAGTTTGTGTGTTTGTGTGTGTGTGTGTGTGTGTGTGTTGTGTGTGTGTACAATAGGATGATTTTTGTTTGTCTTTCACTGTCACCCTCTGCCTTATGTTTTAAGTCTCTTCTGACCCCAAGCTCACAGATTCCGTAAGCTTCCCTGGCCAGTGAGCCCTGGGAATTCTGTCCTCACATTCTCCTCTGTTGCCTCAGTGCTAGGAATACGGATGTACATGCTCACACCCAGCTTTTACATGTATGCTGGGAACCTGAACTCAGGTCCTTGTGTTTGCAGAGCTGCAGGGAGTTTACTCACAGACATCATGATTTTAGCCCTGTGTCTTTGTTGTTTTGATCTCAACCTTATGGCTTTCTCTAATCTTTACTTATTACATTTCATAATAAAAATATCTAAGATCATAGTGTCATGTTCTAGATGCTTGGTGGATCTCTACCCATTTGTCCTTCAGTTTTAGGGAACTTAAACCTCTTCCATCTTTGATTTCTGCCTTCATTTTCTTTGTCTTAGTCTTTCAGTAATTTTTAATATTAGATCTTTGAGGGGGAAACCCCCTCTGTCATTGCTTGCGTTTCTGAGATGGGAGTTTTGTTCTTGCTGGTTTAAGTTTATTTCTAATCAAGTTCCTTGCCTGTAGTGTTGCTGCATTGCTCTTCTCTTTGAGGAATTGTCTTATGCTGTTCCCAGGTCAGATGGGTCCTCTTTCTTTGTTGGTTAATACTGCACCCATGCTTTTTAATCTGCACTGCTATTTCATAAATCTCAGTACAGAAATAATTTGTCTTTGGCTCTAATTCAGTTCACATCATGGGCCATTTGTTCTAAGGCCTCAGCTTGGCTGGTGTCCTTTGAGTTGTTGATCTTCCTGTTTGGTTTCAATCATTGTTCTTTCTGGCCTGTGGTGGTTGGAATGAGAATAGCCCCCATAGGCTCAAATGTTTGAATACTTGCTTCCCCATTGGTGGAACTCTTTGAGAAGGATAAGAAGGCGTGGCCTTATTGGAGGAGGTGTGTAATGAGGTGCAGGCTTTTGGCTTCAAATGACTTTGCCATTTCCAGTGTCTCTCTTAGTCTCCTGCTTGGGGATCAAGATGTAAGCTCTCAGCTGCTTCCTAGAATCATGGGCTAAATCCTAAATCCTGCAAAACCATAAGCCAAATTAAATGTTTTCTTTTACAGATTGCCTTATCCCAGAAACAGAAAAGTAACGAAGACAACAGCTGATGTTCTTTGGTTCATACATAACCAGTGGATGAACAAGTTCTTCTTTTCATTGGTCAGGAGTACTTGCCACTTATTAAATTTTGCAGCTATCCTTTAGGATTATAATCGTCTAGCTGGGATGCGTGCTGCAATATTGTGTCTGGTGTGCAGCGACCACCGTTATAGTACACCAAGGGCCATGGTGAAGACCTAGCTGCAGGGCATTGTTCTTTATATCTCCACCCTTGAGAAAGTGCCACGTAGCTCATGCTACACTTTAATAAACAGCCCCTCTACCTGTTTCACTGCCAGCCTTCAGGGAACTGTAGCATTTGCCCAAGCCCCAATCACCATCTAATTACTTTTTGTCCCATGGACAAAAGAAATGATTACACTGTTCTTATTCTTTAAGAAGTATATGTCAGTATATTTTATCATTACTCTTTTCCATCTTTAAAATATGCCATAAATGCTACTGAGTATGTGTAATGAATATATATGGAATTTGAAGGTTATAAAGCAAATGATCACATACCTACCAGCTACCTTTAAGAAATAAATTATCTCTTTAAAAATATTCAGGGATTCTAGACTGACTTCTCAACCCTACACCCCTTTGCCCAGGACAAGTTATTAAAAAATGGGAGTGGAGTTAGTGTTTTGTTCTTCTTTTTGGCAGGAGAGAACACTACAAACACAGCGTCTTGAGGACACATGAGCTGTAGGTAACAGACACTCAAAGGCTGCGCTGGAGGCTGGTGGGGTCGCACAGGCTGCCAGTGCTTTCTGGGATTCTGGCAGGTGTTCTGAAGCACTGCTCACTCACCTGATGTTTTGTGTAAACATGAAATTTTTACTCTTGTTGGTTGCAATAACTATGCACACACACACACACACAACCTATCAGATTGTGAATCCATAAGATTCTAGCCACCTCAAGAAAACACAGGGAAGCAAGGATCCAGATTCCCCTTCTAAATGTACCAGAAGGAAGGCAGGGTATTCTGAAGAAAGAAGAGCCATTCTTATTTAAAAATCTAATCAGGTGGTTTTGCATTTCTTTAGGGGAAGTGATTTCTCTTACTGAGTCTTCTTTGTACTCTGCCATTCACGTTTACTGTTCCAAATACAGTCTGTATTAAAGAATTTTAAAATGCTAAAACAAAACAACAAAAGATTCTAACCACCTGAGTTTACAGACTGCAGCCCTATCCTTTCCTAATTCAAGGTCGGCACGGAAAATGCAGAGCTCCTAAGATGGACTCTATCCTTATCTCCGAACTCAGGCCCGGAATGCTTCGAAATGCTTGGCATCCAGTGTTGAGGTAGAAAAGCTCTCTGCTTTCATGATCCTTGCCCCAATGACTGGAATTAAGAGCAAGTTTGTTTTTGGAAAAGGAAAGCCTAGATGTCATTTAGCAAAGTGGGATTGATATAAACTGGGTGATGGTTACTAGTAACGGTGGGTCAGGCTCCGTGCTCTTCCGCAGGTTGTGTGTGCCCAGTGAAGTCCTGAGAGGAAGTGTACTAAGGCAAATGAGCTCACGTGGGATTTATTATTTATTTTTTATTTTTAGATAATATCTCATTATGTAGCCCTGGCTGCCCTGAAACCTGCCAAGTAGACTAGGGTGATGTGTAACTATGATGTTTCTCTTGCTTCTGCTTCCTGAGTGCAGAAAGTAGTTGTATTAATCACTATACCTGGCCTGTCATATTGAGTTCAGTCTTTAATCTTTAGCTCTGTGTGTATGATTGTATGCATTTATATGCATACCTGTTCATGTGTACAGAGACCGCAAGGTGTCATGTCTTCTCCCCTTCACCCTCTATCTATTCCTTTGTGGCAGTGTCTCCGCAAACCTGGGTATCGTGTTTTCTCAGCAAGCCAGGAAGCCCCAATGAGTCTCCCATTTCTCCCCACTCAGAGCTGGATCAGAGCTGTGCATAGAATGCCTGGATTTAACATTTGTGATGAGATCCAAAATCTTGTCCTCACAATTACAGAGCAAGCATTCTTAATTGTTAAGCCATTTCTCCAGCACCACATTAAATTCCTAAGTCCAGATAACCGTATGTCTTAGTAACAATCCGGGGTTAACGATCTTAACCCCATTTAGTTATTATGATATAACATTTTGTTTTTCTTTAAAGCATCCCAGCTCCCTTCACCGGTTGGTCTGAAGTGTTCACTACTGATTGGCTTTTCTACAGCAACTCAAGAAATTCCTTCATGTTACTCAGTGATGATGCTATTCCTCCTAGAAAATTGTGTATCTTGTTTCAGTGAGATTTTGAGCCCAGTTGATGAACGGAAACAGGAATCCCAGTGTTATAAGCAGAAATGTAATATTGTTTGACCACAACAAATATTGATGGGAAGCATAGGGGTATCCATTTGATCCATCAGCAGCCTGGCAGCTTGCTCCTTTCAAGAGCAATTTTCATGACAAAATGATTATTATTTCATAAGAACAATCAAAGTCATGATGAAATCATGGCTGGTGGTTGGTCAGCTTTATTCAGTGGGTAAGTGGTGTAGATCCTACATGGTTTAGCAGGGATATGACTGTCACAAATCGTTGAACACTTATGGATATTAATTTTTTAAAATTTCTCCAGAATACCTATGAAGGTATGAAGACTATTATCTTACTGTGTCTCCAAAATGTAGCACACTGTCTGTGACATAATAGGCGTTCAGAATACTGTAAGGGAGCAGCGCAGTTTTAAAAAAATGCCTGGTAGAGACAAAGCCTGAGGAGAGTCTTGCGGGGTGGGGCAACACAAGGAACATGTGGGAGCATCCTTTAAAGTGTGGTGTCAGGGATGACATCAGCTTCCTGATGCAGTCTCTCTGACCTGACCTTGAGATAGGAAACTGGGAGAGACTACGTTTTGCCTTTAAAGGTGTGAAGCATGGCTGTAGAATACTGTGAGGCCATGGGACCTGTGGTCCACATACAGTTGCCATCATTCTCGGCTGTGTCCCCTTGCCCTTGTCCCTTTGTGGCACGCCTGCAGACCTCTACTGTGGTTTCAGCATTGGGTTCAGTGTGGGATTTTCTTCTGGCCATTGAAGCTTCTTCTTCTTCCTAGGCTGTATGCTGAAGTGCTGGTATGGAATGTTCTTTAGAACTTCCCTGAAGTTAGTGACTAACAGGAGTGGGTGGAGAAGCTCAGGATCTTCAGCAGCTTAGCCTGTAACTACTGCTCTGATAACTGAATTGAAGTTGCACAGCATACTAGGTCCCCAACTTGGTCTGTCTGTGTTTTTTTTTTTTTTCCTTCTAAGAAAAGTTCCTGCTCTTGAATAGATGTCCCAGGCTTTACTTCTGGGGAAACTCAAAACTGTGACACTCTTTAAGTTCTGAAGACCTAAGTGGTAGGTGTTTTTGTTGCTACAAAGCACACTAACCATGGCCCTTAAAAACTTAATAGAAAAATACGTGTGGTTTAATTCCTAAATTGTATGGATTTTTGAGATGACAGGGTAAATCTAAAAGACAGTTAAAAGTTCCACACTCAGAAAACCTTAGTGATAGTTGTTTCCTGGAAGGTAGTCTTATGCAACCTGCAAGGCCACTCAGTCTCCTTAAACACGTGTTGTTTCTAAACTCAATTTGCATGCACAGTGTTATCTTCTTTCTCCTTTTAACCTTGGAGCCTCTGGTTTGTATCTGCATCCTCATTGTCAGGTAACACTGCAGCACCTCCCAGCCTGGCCTTCAGAGTTGGGTCCTTTAGAATGAGTGGACGAGATGGTCCTTCTGCCTGGACTGCACAGTGTGCAGCCCTGAGAGCCATCATTGCACTCACTGACTTTATCCATTTCTTCTTTGCAGATATCTCTGTGAGCCTGCTCACCCTTGTGGTTACCGCCTGTGGTCTTGCCCTCTTTGGTGTCTCTCTCTTCGTGTCTTGGAAACTGTGCTGGGTTCCATGGCGAGAGCGAGGCCTGTTCTCTGGTGGCAAAGACAACAACCAAGAGCCTCTTAACTACACAGACACAGAGACCAATGAGCAGGAGAACAGCGAGGACTTCCTAGACCCACCCACACCCTGCCCTGACTCCTCCATGAAGATCAGCCACACTTCCCCCGACATTCCCCTTTCCACCCAGCCGGGTGACCAGGAGAACTGTGCCCATGCCATCCGTGTTCAGCGACAAGTCACAGAGCCAACGCCATCAGCTCGGTCAGTAATGCCCCTTCCTTTATGAATGCAAGGCAAGGACCACCCCACCTCCCCGTGTTTTGCCTGACTAGCTGAGGGTCCAGTAATCATCGAGATGTCCGCTCAGTCTCAGAAACATGAAAACAGTGCAACTCTGTGGCTCTTTGCTGAACTAGAGCTCTGCTTCGTTTCCATGGAATCCATAAAAGTAATGATTGACATTACTCCCATGTCATATACTTATTATTTTTATAAGCAGTTCTAACATGGGTACTGTTATTTTAATTTTTCAGTAAGGGAAATTTAGAATTAAGGAGGATGTATATTATCATGTACCCAGATCAGAATTTGGGCACTACAATCTGAGCTGTTAGGTATTTTTCTTATGGTGTCCTCCTAAAGCCATAAAATTGACTCACTGTGCTTCTGACCTATGCTAGCATTCACAATAGGCTGACTTTAGATGCCACAGTTTACCCGGAAGTCTTGTCCACCCCCAGGCTTTCTAACAGTAGCAGACTGCTGGGAATGGGGATCCTATTGTCTGTATGCTGTGCGTTCCTCAGCAGTGGATAGCAAGAGTATACTGATTAAAACCCTGTGGACTCTGGGATGTAAAGAGCTGCTTTATTTACATTTGTTGTGGTATTGAACAAATTGTGTAACCTTCGTGTGTGTCCATTTCGGCTTCTGTAATAGAAGGATAGTAGGAATACCAACGTAGGAGTGGTTTTGATATGAAAGGGTAACACACACTTGCACAGATTTGCACTGTAGCACTGTCACTTAGCCTTCCATGTCGCTGTTTTCACACAACTCTCCCGAGATGCTGAGGTTGAGGCATTTCTCTTCCAAATGCCAAAGTTGTGCAAAGGTAACCAGTTCTAGTGACTGCATAGGAAACCTCATTTTTAATAAGGGATTTTAGGAAAGAAGACATGGGAATCAGACTTTTTTTTTAAAAAAAAAAAGGAAAATATTTGCTCGAATGATAGCCAGGGGAATAACATGTGTAGTTATTTTTGAAAATATGAATATAGTTTGGAATATTTTTTAAAAGTTCTTTCTGTTCTCAAGAAATATGAATGATAATGAAGTTTATCCTAGAGACTGTACTCACTCACATTAAGCGTGGTAGAATATGACAGTTTATAGTCTGATTTCTTTCCCCAGAAACTTATTTTAGCATTATTTCCAGTTTTGTATCAAAAACCAAAACTTAAAATAGTCCTCTTTAAAGAAGCTGCTGTGTTTTCCTCTTGATTTCAGGAAAATCTCAGACATATTCACAAGGATTTCTCTTCAGACAGATAGAGTTGATATCACCATGGAGTTCACACAGTGGGACAGACTTATAATAAGATCTTTTTAGTGTCCCCAAGACCTGGAGCTGGTCATGTGGGTCACTACTCATGCAATTGCTCCTGCCTGGGTTCCCTGAGACACAGAGTGATAAAAATGTTCCTAATGGATTTGATCTGTACATACTAACAAGCTGTCATCAGTGATATCCTTGGAATTATCACAGTGTTTATCCTAAAAATATTTAGATAGACTGGATAAAGAGATGTGTTTAAAAGAGGAAACCCATTGTTAGCATCACCATAGATCTGTGGAAACTCAGTAGAAGAAATTAAAAAAGAAGAACAAAAGATTAATCCCTATAAAATGCATTTTATATTCAGATTATTTTAGATTTGAAGATAAGCAATTAAATTATCCTTCAAACAGTGAAAACTGGGTTTAGTAACAGCTGAGCTGCCATCAGCAATCTAAACGCTTTTCGGGCTACATTTGACCCAGTATTAATAATTTGCATTGTTATGCATTTAAAACATTCATACCTAAATTACGACTGACCTAGTTCCTTGCGTTCTTCCTGGAAATGTGCCTTTGTCTAGCAGTGATCCTCAAATTCATTAGCAACTGTTTTTAAGAATGTGCACACCTGAGCTCCAGGAAGCACAAGGACTCTGAATCAACAGCTAGGGAGCCTGTGTGGGACCAACCTAGGCTTCCTGCAGTTTGTGACAGTCGTGTAGCTTGGTCTGTTTGTGAGGCTCCTAGCAGTGAGATCAGGACCTGTCCGTGGCACTTTGCTGTCTTATGAGAACATGTTTCCCATGCTGGATTAGCTTGTCCAGCCTTTTGGGGGGGGGCACGGGGGACTCAGTCCTACAGCAACTTGATGTGTCATGCTTTGTTCAAGCCCGTGGGAGGCCTCCTTTTTTCTGAATGGAGACGGAGGAGGACTGGGATGATGGGGAGGGGGTAGATGAGAAGGAGGGGGGATGGAGGAGAGGAGGGAGGGGAAACTTGTCAGTATATAAAATAAAGGAAAAAATGTTAATAATTTTTATTTTAAAAAAGAAAGTGCTACACACACACACACACAGAGAGAGAGAGAGAGAGAGACAGAGAGAGAGAGAGAGAGAGAACACAAACTTTACTTGTGGAGAACCAAGGTATCATTCTGTCAGTGTCTAACTTGAGGAACCAATGAGTTTACTTATAGGAGCATGAGTGACCCCAAAGCAGCCACACCAGCAGAAAATCTCACTTTAGCATGGACAGTAACTTCCCATAACTACATAGAGGGGTTATAGTTCCATTGCTTCAGTTAACCTGCCACATGCTAAATTCTCTAATACTTCCTAGGACCTTGAGGCCATGTGGAATTAGGTTAGAATTGCATACAGATGGCCAGAAGATGCAGAGGGAGAAACAGGAACCTCTTAGGGTTCAAAGACCCTCTGTATCTTCTCCTATGATGGAACCCCAGTAGTTAACAAGCTGGATATTAGGGGTCCTTATCTACTAGTCATATCTACTCTGCTGAAGATGATGTCTGTATGTGCTTAAAGGAAGTACTCTACAACACACACACACTTTTTATTGACAAAATGGAAAATGAATGAAATTTTCTTCCTTCATTCAAAAGATTGGTGTTTTTTACGGCTCTGAGGACCACGGGAGCTTGGGAGTGCTAGGCGTTGTCTTCTCACTGAGCTGCTTATGAAACCTTCTAAACCATTTGTAACATTCTGTTAGGTACCATGTTGTAGGGATAGGGGTAGGTTCTGCTAAGATGGCTCAGAATCTTCTTCTTTTCCTGTTTTTGACCCCCTTTGCCTTCTCCCATGGTTTCCAGGACAGCTCCAAGGCCCAGTACACACAGTGTTCATGGTACCTTCCATGTTGCCATGGTTGCCATAGCTTATGCTGTAGCATTTACATAGGAAATCGCCACTTTACCTGGCCTCTTCTCCCTGGGAATGTTGGGCTCACCTCGTTGTCTAAAGATGAACTATGCTTTTATCTTCTAAGAGTGTCAGCCAGACAGTGTTGGCACACCCCTTTAATCCCAGCACTTGGGAGGCAGAGGCAGGTGGTTCTCTATGAGTTCCAAGCCAGCCTGGTCTACAGTGAGATCCAGGACAGCCAAGGCCAAACTTGTTAAAATGCTGCCTGGTTAATTCAGTTACTGCTGCAACAACCCAAAATTCCTGTTAATTTTTTCCATCTGGGTGATGCCTTCCTTGAAGTATTGACCTAATAATATTTTGGGAATGTAGACATCTTACTTTTCTCAGAATTGTTAGATCAAAGCTTTCTAGGAAAGCTTGAATATATGAAACTTCCTGGATCCCCAAAGTAGAGGAAACCCAAATGCGATCTGCTCACTTTCCTTTCTTGACTAACACTTCGCCTTTATAACAGAACTGGTCACACCACAAATCCTCATCAGATCTGTGAAGGTCCTGCTTCCTCCTGCCAGGGCCGCTGTGAAGCACAACGCTGGAGGTTACTGTTCACTAGGGCCCAGTGCTGTCAGCTACACATGCCTCCCCAGTTCCCTGTGGTATCTGAGCCTGTTCTTGCCTAGAGTCCCTGGCACACGCTGTTCCCTCAGCCACTGGTGCTTTTTCTCTTATCCTTACGTCCGTGCCAGTGTTAGTGTCCCAGCTTAGCCATTCCTGTTCAGGAGGCTCGGGCACCCACCTGAAGGATATATTCTCTCTGCTGCCTCCCACTCTGGCTTCACATGTTTTGTTTTTGCTCCTTCATGACATTCCACTCTATTTCCAAGTTGTCATTTGTTTCTTTATCACCCGTCTTTCCTCTGTGAGCACGAACCATATCTGTTTTGTTTCTTTTTCTATGTCTAGTCCCCGGTACAGCTCTAGGAATAGCAGACCTTCTTCTAAGAATGGCTGACAGAATACACAGGCCAGCAACAGCGCACATTTCTCTGACAAGGATGACAAAGGTCAGAAGTAGAGATTACGTAGGGCCTTTTGTGGTGTGAGCTGGTCATTCACCTCAGGCTTCTGCTTATTAGAAGCCTTCCATGTCGACCTTTTTTTTTAAATATTTATTTATTTATTATGCAAACAATATTCTGTCTGTGTGCATGTCTGCAGGCAGAAGAGGGCACCAGGCATCTTTATAGATGGTTGTGAGCCACCATGTGGTTGCTGGGAATTGAACTCAGGACCTTTGGAAGAGCAGGCAGTGCTCTTAACCACTGAGCCATCTCTCCAGCCCCCCCATGTCGACCTTTGAATTTATCTCTGAAGTAAGCAATCCATAGAGCCTTAGAAATGCCCTGCGGGAATTAAAGATGAAGATAACCCTGAGCCTTCACAGTTGGACCCCTTTATTGGCGACAACCCCAGAAAAGAGTACTGAGGCTGACGCTGTCATGACTCTATGTAACATTCTTATTTTCATGGCTGGAATCGAACCCAGAGTCTCACGCATGCTAGGCAAATGCTCTACCATGGCATTGTATCCCCAGCTCTAAGTGGCATGCTTCTAGTGAGTCCTGTTCTGGTACTGAGAACAAAAGATTTTGCATTATTCTTATAGTTATTTCTATGGATTTTAATAAATGGATGATTTTGAGAATGGAAGTTGCCTAGACCTCACTGAATTCCCATGAAACCCCAGAACTATATTTAAATGCATATTTCCCTGCTAGTAATTATGAGAAACTGTTTTATTCATGGCAATAATGCATTTACTGTACATAAATATGCACATTAAACATCTGTTATGAGGAAAATTCTATAGTGGGTACCAATATCTTTTCTAACAGGCAAAGAAAACTCTCTCCTCATAGGCCCCAAAGAAGGCCACAAATTCCACAGGTTGGAATGCTCAAATTCTTAGAGGTTAATCTGGTAGGAATGCCAAATCTGTGGGATCTGTGGAGCCTAGGCACCAGGACTAATTCAGGCCTGCAGTGGTGAAGGCATGTCTAATCTGGGTACACTTGGGGATGGAATGAGATAGTTGATAAGAGCTATGTAAGAAAGAAAATGTATTTGAAAGTGACATCAAGGTTCAAGCTTGGGTCACTTGGGAATGGGTGGGAGGGAGAAAGCCACACTTCTAAGCAGATCCCTTTGTCTTTACAGTCTCGTTCTTGAGAGAAGCCTGAAAGCCTCAGATTGCCACACCTCCTTCCCTTGCAGTGTGGGATGTATCCTCAGGTTGCCACAGCCCCTTCCCTTGCAGTGTGTGATGTACCCCCTGTCTAGGGTATCTCTTGTCTGTACGGTCAAGAACAAGCAACTCTTCTCTCCATTAAACAGAGTTTCAGGGGAGACTGGGGCCTTGTCTCACTATTTCTTTACTTTTTTACCCACAAAGGTAGTTCTGAAGTTCAGTTTGTGTCCCCTTTTCTCCCTCTGGTCCCTGAAGCTTGTGGGGAAAGTCGATCAGGTTTCATCTCTGAGATGAGGTCACCAAGATAGAAGGAACCTAGAAGAGTGTATCCATGTTTGCTCAGGAAATAAAAAATGGGTCCTAAGCACTGGATGCTAAGCACAGTAGGCTTAGCAAGGGGCTTTGGAGAAAACTGCTGGGACCGCAGAGCTGAACATCCTTCCAGGAGAGCTGGATGTTGAAAATTCAGTTGTTTTCCTTTGATGATTCCAGTATCATTGAGAATACAGCTGGGGTAAAGCCAGCTCAACTTTTCTCTCTTCCTAGTTTCCGGAGCCAGAGCTTCCTTATCCTCTCTCTGTTCCTGGACTCTAACCTGTAGTCCGTACTTATCCCCACCTGTTATACTTCAGCGCTCTTGTAGAACTGTGTCTTCACCTCCCAGGCCAGTTGTCGCCTTCAGGACCTGGACTGGACTGTTTTGTTTCTCTGCACCTTTTCATCCACTATCTGTCTGTTCACATTCTTGTCTGTTAAATTACAGTAAAGTCCTCTATCCTTTCTAATGAAAATGGTTGGCACTGGGGGTGATACTTCGGGGACTGATCTTAGGGCTGGAACTGGTTAGTTTACGTTAAAGGAAAGGGAAGGAAGAAAAACCCCCTTGCCCTGAGAGTTCTTTCCCCGCCTGCCTTATGGCTTGAGATCAGTCCAAGGCTCAAATTCCTTCAGACATGGAAATATGGTTGCTAGTATATTACAGAAAAACTGTTCTACAAACTGTTCTAAATATCTTTGAATGCAGACATCTTCGAACGCTCAGCTAAGGTCTGGGATAGCCAAAGGCAGTCTTCAAGTTATTTTCCTTGCCTCCTCCATGAAGAGAAACAGCAATTTCTGGCCCTGAAAGAATCAGACCTGGAGAAAGCTGAGATCTGCAACCCTGGCAGCCAGCTTCTCAGAGTCAGCAAGGCTTGTTTACAAAGGAGGCTGTCTCTCAATTCCTGGACCCATCATTCTTGGAACTTACCTTTTTCTCCCCATGTTTGTGTGTGAGTGCATGCGTGCGCGCGCGTGTGTGTGTTTCACTGTTTAAGATTATGTGTTTGAGTGTTTGCCTTCCTGTATATATGTTTACTACCCATGTCTTTGGTACCCATAGTCACCAGAAGAGGATGCTGGATCCCCTAGAACTGGAGTTACAGATGGTTGTGAGTCACAGCAGGGGATCGAGGAACTGTACTCTTCAAGTGCAGCAAGTGCTTTTAACCTTTGAGCCATCTCTTCATTCACTATGTGCATTAAACCCTGAGTACAGCACTCCTCAGACCTACTCGGAAGATTGTATTTTAGACAAATTCCTCCTTACCACAGCCACTAAATGTTACAGTGTTGTGCAGAGACACTACAATTCTAGACTCTCCCTAGGGAACCTCTCATTTACTGTACTGGACGTTACTGGGAACCAGGGCACCCGGTGAGGGTCGTGTGGGTTAGAACACTGTCCTGTCTTTCCTATTTGTTTTAGACTTGCCTCTTCTCCTGCTTCCATCTGCGTACCCCATGAGAGCTATGGGATATTGATTTTCCATTTCCTTTACCTCATCTTCTCCTCTGTGTCCCCAGGGCAGCCTCCCTGCTCTGATTTCTCAGCCCACAGAGTGCTATCACTTATGCAGGGCAGCTGTGAGTTATACCGCTTCTCTGGCTCCTTGGACCTCTCTATTCTATGTGTATGCCACTCAGACACAGGGACACATACATCCAGAGACACATACATACACACAGACGTACACACAAACTCGTATGCACACACAGAGACACACAAAGATAGGCACACATGATCTCATAGAAACAGAGATATATATGATGTATTTGCAATATACACACACAGATTTAATCTACTACTCTACAGTGAGATTCAACTGTTTTCCTACTATTAATCTGGGAGAGAAATTTTAGCAGGCATGAATTAACATGTATTTGTTGTGCAATAATATTCATATTTGTGACTGATTTTTTAGAAGAATATTTAGAGAGAGTGTGTGATTTTTCAGGATATATACAGAGAGTGTATGTGCATGCATCCATGCTTCTCTCTCTCTCTCTCTCTGTGTGTGTGTGTGTATACCATGTACATGTGTGGTACCTGAAGAGGTCAGAAAAAGGTATTAGAGCCCCTGAAACTGGAGTTACAGAAGATTATTGGCTACAACATGCTGGGAATTGAACCCAGGTCCTCTGCAAGAACAGCCAATGCTCTTAACCACTGAGCCATAGCTCCATCCCCTTAACTCAGATTTTTGTAGGTTCAAAGCAAGCCCTTTACTGATGGAATTTGTTTTGGGATTTGGAATAAGGAGCTTCCTGCACCTTCTCAGGGAATGAGATTTTGCTTCTGCCTCTGAAGCACAAATGTCTCCATAATACCCTCTCCAGTCCATTCCCTTTGCCATCTGGCAATCCCTTGTGGTTAGGAAGAGCCAAATGTGTAATACTAATCTCTTCAGATTTCATGTCTAAGAGAACAGGTATGTTGAGCAGAATGTGCTTCACTGCTAAGAAGGCAATTCTGTTTATCTTAAATTTAAATTAAAATGTGCTCCATAGGATAGTTCCACAGACATGGGTGCAGACAACTTTTTTCTGTGATGACTCTCCATCCAGGACTATAAAAGCATGAAGGTAACCTGCTATGCACAGAGTCTACTTAGCAGAAACCCAGCAAGAGTGTAGCACAGTGCTACTCAATCAGACTCAAGTCCTGAGTAGAAGCCCTCAGTGGCTGTCTCCGAGAAGGGGGTCTCACTTGCCATGTAGTCAAGCATGATCTTGAATTTGTGAGCTTTGTAACCTCTACCTCCTGCATTAGGATGATAGGCATGCCCCACTGTATCCAACTTTAAGTTGTGCTGAAGATCGAACCCAGTGCTTGGCATGTGATAGGCAAGTGCTCTATCCACTGAACCATATCCCAAGGTCATATACACTGTCTGTTAAGAGAGTGGTTTATTTCATAAACAGTACCACTAACTATTATCACCTATTAGTCCCATGAACTAGTCCTTAGCCAGAATGGAATGAAGTAGCTTTTACTGCAATATGGACTTCTGAATCTAACTTGGAAAGAAGGATGAAAATCAGATAGACATGGGACTGATACCTTCATCTCTCCTGGTTTCTGTCTAGGGCAGGATGATTGTTAACTCTGCCTGTCCCTCTTGCACACAAAGGCCAGCAGGGCAAGCTTAAAGCTCTTTTCTTGCTCCACAGTGGCTCCACTTCTGGATAAGGGAGTGTGACCTGGCTACACTAATGGACAGCCAGGTTGACCACTTAAAAGCATCTCCTGCCTTTCTGACCTCCTCTAAATCACCTTTCGCACTGTGGATGTCTCTAGGAGAAATCATAATCTGCAGCAGTGCCTTCAGATTGTACAGTCTTGTATGCTTGGGAAATTTTGTACCTGGGATATGTCTGCTCGCTGTGCGCTGCATTGAGTGACAGGTACAAGCTGGCAGTTCTGTGATAGCAATCTTGGGCTGCTATGTGGGTGATTAGTGATCAGGGCGCTATGTTAGGATGCATCAGGATGCCTGCGTGACAACATCTGAGCTATAAAAAGGAGAATGGTTTAAAACATGTTTTGGGTCTATAGATCCCATTTTCACATGGTTATTTCATGAGGGAGTCGGGAAGGGAAGGGAAGGGAGGGGAAGGGGAGGGGAGGGAAGGGGAGGGGAGGGGAGGGGAGGGAAGGGAAGGGAAGGGAAGGGAAGGGGACTTAAAGGAAACATTAGGGAAACTTCTGTCTCATGTTTAGAGGTGAAGACTGACTCCATTAGCAAAGTCTAATTTGTTAATATCAGTATCTAACCTTCCTTAATTTATCTCTAATTTATGGTAGCTCATCTTTAATTTTTTTTTTTTCTCAATGGTGTTTATTTCAGAAGTGAAGCCTCTGGGGCATAGAGAAATGTGTCAGCAGTTAGAGTACTTGCTGCTCTTTCAGAGGACTAGAATTTGGGGCAAGCAGCCATACTAAGTAGATGACAACAACCGACAATTCTAGCTCAGAGGATGTGACACCCTCTTCTTCTGGCTTTTCTGGACACCCTTAGATATGTGTACACCCATAAAATAATAAATTTATAGCAAGAAACCTCTCACTTGTTGATAACCCATGTGGAACAACAGACAGTGTCTTCTCTATCCTGACAGGGGCCCCAGTCACAAGCACAATCTCTTGCAAGCATGCATACCCCTGTGCTGTTAATCTTTACAATAGTAAAAACCTCTGTTTTCACAATGAAATAATTTTTCTGAACCAGTAAGAATTTGTGTCATTATAAAGCTATAAACCAGTAGTAGATATTTCATGTAATATAGAGAAAGATAATCTTTAGTTTGGTTGGTTTTTGCAGCGTAGGCTGGCTCTGAACTCAGTGGTAATATTGCATCTCTGCCTCCCAAGTGCTAGAATTACAGGCATCAGCCACCACCACACCTAGCTTGAGAAATATCCATTCTTTCTAACACAACACATAGCCAATTATTTTGGCGATATTTTCTAAAGGTGAGTAATTTTCTTCTTCAAGAAGCTTGTTCATGCAAATCTTCACATACTACCAGCCAGATAGGCTCTGATGCACATTAGATCATTTAGAAAGTACATGAAAACCTTTAACACTCTTGGGTCATGTGCTCTTAATTTCATTTCCTGATACCAAGCTTCAAATTTTAGCCTAAAACTGTAGGGAGCAGCTTTGGTCACATCAGTCCCATGATGAGCATTTTGAGTTTAGGACAAAAAGACAAAGAAAGACCAGTAGAGATAAGACACTTCTCAGATATAACAGCACACTGACATTCCAGGAACACGTTTCTGAAAGACAGACAGCAAATGAGGTTGTAACTCTGCTGTGTCTGCTCTTCATTTAAGGCACAACTCAATCCGAAGACAACTCAACCTGTCGAACCCGGACTTTAATATCCAGCAGCTTCAGAGGCAAGAGCAGTTGACTGGGATTGGTAGAATTAAACCAGAATTATATAAGCAGAGGTCACTGGACAATGACGACGGGAGGAGGGGTCACAGCAAAGCTTGTGGGAAACTGAACTTCATTTTAAAATATGACTGCGACTTGGAACAGCTTATCGTGAAGATACACAAAGCCGTCAATCTGCCTGCCAAGGACTTCTCTGGGACTTCAGATCCTTATGTCAAGATCTACTTGCTTCCTGATCGGAAAACAAAACACCAGACTAAAGTTCACAGGAAGACCCTGAACCCTGTATTTGATGAGGTGTTTTTATTTCCTGTTCCCTACAATGACCTTGAAGCACGGAAGCTTCACTTCTCTGTGTATGACTTTGACAGGTTCTCTCGCCATGACTTGATTGGTCAAGTGGTGGTGGACCACTTCTTCGACTTGGCTGATTTCCCCAGGGAGTGCATCCTTTGGAAGGATATCGAGTATGTCACTAACGTGAGTCTAGCATTCCTTCGTTTGGGGTGGAGGGATTGCTTCTTAGTTTTCAGGGAAACAGACTCCTTACATATTTCTCTAGATGCTCTTTGTGTGTCTGGAGCCATAGGTTTTTAAACAACATTGATTTTGATATATACAAGAATAATTTGCAAAAACCCGTGAAGGAATCACCTTTCCTGCTCTCTGTCAGTCCTCACAACATGTTCTTGAGAGCTCTCTCAGGTTATACTAACTGGGTCCTGGCATCTTGTCCACTGTATTGTACAGCTGACAGTCCATCACCTGATTGGCAGCTCCAAGTCCATGCCTTGGTTCTCCTACTGGTTAGGCAGTGCTTCCAAGATCAGATCCTCAATTTTAATCCTGAGCCTGGGAGTGCTTGAGAAGACTGAGCATTGTAATTTCAAACATAAAACTCATTAATTAAAATGATGAGAAAGCCAGTCTGAAAAGATGGCTAAACTGTTGCACAGATGGTCAGGTTTCATGTCAGACTTAGGAGAGGAGGCGAGAGTCTGTGTAGCCATGTTTACATTTCGATGGCGCCCCATGGGATGCTTTTACTACCTTTGCATCCTTGTCACTCCCTGCTGAGCTCCTGAAGCTCCAGGCTGAGCAAAACTGGACTTTCTCAGGGACTGATGCTTTCAAGATACCTGATCAGTTTCCCTGAGGCAACGCTTGGTGCCTTTTCCTGAGACCAGAGTTGCCCTCCTCACCTTTGCATCTCTATCTGGTTCAGGCATTAATTCAACCTGGATTGAGCCTTGGGGGAATGAAAGACTCACTCTGCTAAAGAAGAGGACCCCCAGGTCTTTACCCCAGGACCAAATACCCGCACTGTACTCTTCAGGCTTCAGATATATTTATGATCTGGGGCCTTCCTCGGACTTTAAAAATCCCCTCCACATGCCTAAAGTACCTGTGCCAAGTTTGCCATGCTATCTATGTAAGGAAAGTGTGGCCAAGGTCATGGTGGCTCCATCTTCCCATCTGGAAGGAGGAGAAGGGTGTAGAGAATAATTTGGGATATCGTGAAAGGAACAGACCTCTTCACCTTGAGAAAGTATACCATTTGTAAACTCAAAATTGCAAGCTGGGGAGAGCAAGGATTATCTTCAAATCCCAGATGACAATATCAGAAGGCAACTGAGGAGGCTTAAACAAATGAAATAGAAACGGTGTTCATCATAGGGAAGATTTATTGTTTCCAGAATAGCACCTCCTGGGCCATTTAACAAATCTCTGTGGGTAGAGAAGCCAACGGTGATGATGAGCCCTGATGAAGTCTTGGTCTCGGGTTTGAGTAGGGAGGCCTTGTTCACGCCATCCACACAGACTCTTTGTAAGGTTCTGGCATAGTCATCAACTAGCCAGAGGAGTTCTGGGAAGCTCAGTGGGATCTGGATGTCCCCATCTAGGTGTTTTGCAAAGAGAGCATCAGCCTGTGCACAGAGGCTGATCACAGTCCAGGTGAAGCAGGTTCCTGGTGGAAACATCTCCTCACTCCTGTGGTACAGGAGTAGGGTGTCCGGCTGCGGAGATCTTCTAGCTATGAGATTAGTACCAGTGTAGCCCTCTTCCAGAACTAAAACTTTCTAGATCATTGTTGGAAAATTCTGGAAGGCAAGGGAGTTAAGAAGAATGTGTGGCTCATCACGAAACATTTACCCAGGCTTTAGGATGTCCATGGGAGAGGGGAGGTGCTGTGAGTGGAGTTACAGACTCTTTCATAATCTGCCTCATATTGTTTAATGTGACTGTGTCCAGAAACTGAGAACAGAGGTTCTTTTTTTATTTTTTTTATTGATTTTATTGAGCTAGTTACTTTTCTCTGCTTCCCTCCTTTCCTTTTCCCTCCCCTCCCTTTAGCCCTCTCCCATAGTCTCCATGCTCCCAATTTACTCAGGAGATCTTGCCTTTTTCTACTTCCCTTGTAGATTAGATCCATGTATGGCTCTTTTAGGGTCCTCATTATTGTCTAGGTTCTCTGGGATTGTGAGTTTGTAGGCTGGTTTTCTTTGTTTTATGTCTAAAAACCACTTATGTGTGAGTACATATGATATTTGTCTTTCTGGATGTGGGTTACCTCAGTCATTATGATGTTTTCTAGATCCATCCATTTGCCTGCAAATTTCAAGATGACATTATTTTTTTCTGCTGTGTAGTACTCCATTGTGTAAATGTACCACATTTTGTTTATCCATTCTTTAGTTGAGGAGCATTTAGGTTGCTTCCAAGCTCTGGCTATGATAAACAATGCTGCTATGAACACACTTGAACACATGTCCTTGTGGCATGATTGAACATCTTTTGGGTATATACCCAAAAATGGTATTGCTGGGTCTTCAGGAAAGTTAGTTTCCTAATTTTCTGAGAAATCACCATACTGATATCCAAAGGGGCTGTACCCATTTCATTCCCATCAGCAATGCAGGTTCACTAAGACTTTGCTTTAGTAATGCAGAAGCATGAAATGTCATGTGTATAATATATGCCAGCAGAACAATGAGAAAATGGTTAAACAAGCAGGCATGAAACCATCAGCGTGAAGAAGAGCCCATACCGTACTTTTGCCCTTGGTGTTCTGTTTTCATAGTGCCTT